>OW388083.2:87224278-87931427 GCA_936449025.2 Sarcophaga subvicina | reverse complement strand
ACAACAAAAATAGAAAAACACGCAGCTTTAAAGGAAAACAATAAAATCCAAAGAATAGTGAGTAAAGAAGGAAATCTAAAAAGGAACAAAAAATAAAAACTAAAATAACAGGATAACAATAGCCAACCACAACAACAACAATAATAAAAACGAGAGAAAAAAGTGGTGCATACGGTAGTTGATGGCAGAAAAGCTCTTTTCGTATGCAATGCAAGCATAAATGTGTTAAAACAACAACAAAATGCGGTCACATTAAAGTTTTCGTTGAAAAAGAAAGAAAAAGAATTTAAAAAAAATATAAAAAAAATTGTGAGAAAAAGAAAATTGAACCGGTTGAACACACCGATTTTATAAAAAAGAAAAATAATTTGTTTTTTTTTTCAATAAAAGTCGTAAAAAAGTGTGTTAAAAACTTAATTTCTAAAAATATTAAAAAGAAGAAAAACGGAAAGTGAGAACAACAAAAAAAAAAGTAGAAAAATCCATAAACAATTAAAAAAAAGTGTGTGTTTTAGTTTCTAGTGTGTGTTCCACATTCTCAGCATCAAAAGAAAATCCCGGAATTTTCTTTCTTTTCTAATTTAACGTGTGTGTAAATGTCATTTTAAAAGCCTTTGCTTGTGTTTGTTAAAATATAAAAAATTAAAAGTAAACGTATTCAGAAATTGTTTAAATGTATTTAAGCGGCTTTAATGATTTACGGCCAGCCCCATTGAGGGCCGGCGATCCATGGAGTATCGAAACACATCGTTATTAAGCCTATATAACGAACGAGGTCAAAGGTAAGTATCACATGAAAATGTTAATAATATTTAAAAGAAAAAATCCAAAAATATATGTGAATAAGAGATTTTAATTTTCTCCATTAGAGGCCTATTTTACCAATTCTATGCATTTTAATGTTTAAAAAAAAATCATTCTAATTTTTTGATTAGAGGGCCTATTGAGCAAATAGAACACAAATAAAGCTTGTATATCATGGGCGCCATGGTCTCGAAGAATTTATAAGACTTCAAATTAAGAATTCCGTAGAGCCCCTGATAGATTATAAATCCGCAGGTATTGATTACATATTACCTGAGTTGCAGGAGGCTAGATCTTAGGCTAGCTTATGTTTAGCTAGAAAAATGATTCTAGAGAACTCAGTTTCTATGGTTCGACGATTTAAAGGAAGAGAGGTTATGATATATTGATTATTATAATGATGTGTTACGTACGTTGACTACAATTACCGGACGGGACTACATTTGAAGGTTTTCCAGACGACATTGTCAATCGCTAGAAACACAACAGTTCTGTTTTGGTAAGTCGGTCGGGCGTTACTTGGTACCGGATACATAGGCGTCGACACTAATATAGGCTAATACCTTTCTGAACGACGGATATAAAAAAGTCATCTTCCGTAAAAATGCAATTTTTTTCATCTTCTAAAATTATGCAGGTCATCGGCCAAAAACATGCAAGTCATCGACCAAAAACTGCAAGTTATCGACCTAAAAATGCAAGTTATCAACCAAAAATAAAAAATGCTAGTCATCTACCAAAAAAATGCAAGTCATCGTCTACAAAATGCAAATCATCAACCAAAAAATGCAAGTCATCAACCAAAAACATGTCAGTCATCAGCCAAAAACAAAATGCAAGTCGTCTACCAAAAACATGCTAGTCATCTACCAAAATAATGCAAGTCATCTACCAAACAAACCTGCGAAAAATACAATTTGTTGTATCCTTTATATATAAATGCATATTAACTGAATGAGAATTATTAAAATTTTTAAGTTAATTTCCAAACAATTTCATTATTTATTCCAAAAAAAAAAAATTGCTTCGACGCCTATATATTTGGTCCCAAGTAAAGCTCGACCCTAAGGAAAACTTTTTTGGATACCTTGATAGCATGGTTATCCAGCCCACTAGGTCCACTTACCCCACAAGTAAATTTTTTATTCAATTTTGACCGATTTTTTGCTAATTCGACAAAAAGTTAGCTTTTTCGCCTATATTTCCGGTCCCAATTAACGCTCGATCGTAAGGAAACCTGATTTGGAATCCTTGATACCATGGATATGCTGCCCACTAGGTCCAAGAATAGGTCTATTTCTCACCCAAAACCATTTTTATTCGATTAATTCCCATTTATTTATACAGAACACTTTTTTTTTGCTTATTTGAAGAATACAATTAGCTTCGTCGCCTATATCTTTGGTCCCAAGTAAAGCCCGACCGTAATGAAACCTGTTTTGGAATTCTTGATACCATGACTATATAGTGGAATACCTACAGCAAGTCCAATTTTTCCACAATATCGATCATCCTTCCCAGACATTGTTAAAATAAATATATTTTTTGGTCTAAGTTTTTCAATTTTCAAAAGAATTTCAGAATTACCACTTAGGAACGGTGTAGAGAATCCATTCTCCGATATCGTATATTTGAGCGATTTCATTGCTAGCCTTTGCTTGTTTAATTCGAATTTACACAAAACACACATCAAAATTTGATGCGAGACAATGAATCTTTTATTGCTTCATTCTCCCCCAGAGAAATTCCAATTTGCTTTGCATCTAAGTACAAAGACGCTAAAAGTAGTTCTACTTTTCTTTGCGCTGTAGGTTTTCTACAGAGGCCCAGCAGCTAACAAGAATCGGGGACTCTGGGCAACTGGCGGGTGGTACAGATTTAATATTGGTAATCAAAGTTGGGATACTGGACCCTGACTACTCAAAGAAGTTCAGAACAACTGGGTTTAAGTTAGAGGATGTGTACTTATCAATTAAGACAAGTACAGTACCCGGAGGTCGAATTGACTCATTGTAAAACGTCATTAAAGAGGGAAGGAAAATAGAGGGAATAGGATAAAAGGAGTGGATGTAGGAAAGGGTAGAATGGGAAAATTCAGAGCAACTCTATCAAACGGGAAGGGAATGGACAAATGGTACAACGTATCTCGTCAATGGCTATGAACAGAATTATGCGAATGCCTCGAAGTTGGATGTAGCCGCAGGTGTAGGCGTGTTTTCGGAGTGCACGGCTATAATTCACTCCATAAGATATGGGAGCTACTGCAGAGTCTTCCAAGTAGAAGTATCGGCTATACGAACTGCTCCTGAAGATAGCAGCAATATCGATTGGAGAACTCTATGATATCATAAGATGTTCTACAAAATAATTTTAAATTGCCGCTGAGTTTTAAACGTTATAGTTGAGTGGTAAAATATTTACATCAGATGAAAACCGACACAGAGTTTACGGACAATGTGGCAAAACAAATGAAATAGACGCGAACTGTCTGCACTCGGAATCTCTCTTGCAGACTTGGGATGGACAATGTGGTATTAGACTGGACTAGGCAGATTTATAATACGGGTTAGGTAGTGCAGCAAGTGCCGGAAAATCTGCTTGAAAGGAGCATATTTGACGCCGTTGTTAAAGACTATACTGGATATTGTAATGCCTGTAGTCATTGGGGACGTATGGGAGTTAGCCATCTTGTCAAACGAAGAAAAATATCCTTCACCAACTGGGTTCCCGTGCGTAGTAGTAGAATAAAGGATCACCTGAGCTTCTAACGTGCAATTAAACTTCCTGAACTGTTGGTTACAGTTGATTAGCAAAGTAAGCAGCTTTATCAATAGGACTAGAGGAAATGACTCATTCATTCATTCATTCACTCACAATGAAACCTTAAAACAAAGCGAATGGAAAAGTATTTGCCACCCCCCCTATAAAAAAACAATTCGAAACTAATTCGTTATTGAGTTTTTGAAAACAATTAAAAGTGTCGCGATGCCTTTAACTTTTCATAGATCCTTTCATTCTCTACTTTTTTTTGGTTTTCGATTTGCAAATATAGGCAACCCACTCAAGGATTTTTCTCCCGCATAATAATGGCAGAGAGAAGTGATTGTGATTTCTTTTTGTGTTATTGCCTAATCCGTAATCCTTAATTAAAATTCTTTTGTTATTTTCACTTATTCTTCTTTGCACTCTTCTTTTATTTGAAGCTGATTTCTCTGATTTTCTTTTCTCTGTTTTTCTGTGCCATTTTTTCTAGGACTCACACAAATACGGAGGCAATAGTAACAGCAGCAGCAGCAACATATTTTAATTTCGATTTGCCACAAAAGGAATTGTGTGATTCAACGACAGCAACAACAGAAATATCTTCAACCCAATTGTTGCCAGCAACATCGACTTTAACGACAACAACAATTTTAACAACAATAGCAGCTGCAGCAGTGCCATCAAGTGACGCTGCTGCCGCTATAGCAAACAGAATATCATCACCATTATTGTCAGCCTCACCATCACCATCACCATCATTATCACCTTCATCGTCATCATCGACATCATCATCATCATCGTCTTCAGTGTTAGCAGCATCACTACCATCATTAACACCACCCACACCCATAAGTCCTGCTTCGGAAATATCGCACAGTCCAGATGGCCACCAGTCCTCAATAAGTTCAACAGCATCGTCCAGTGATTATCCACTAACAGGTAAGTAATGTAGAAAAATGAAAACCAAAAAATTTCTTTTTTTTTTTTGTCTTTTAATACCAAAAGTGTTTAGAGGAAGAAAAAAAATGTGATGAAATGGGAATGGAAATGAAATTTCACTCTCTCATAAATATTTCGTTGTGGATCATGAACCAGGAAATTGAATAAAATCGCATTGAAATGTTTAAAATGGGCCATCCATCGGTGACAGAAGGCAAAAGGCACTTAGGCAAGGCAGTCAGGCATGTTTCATGTCATTGTCTTGATGGAATAAATGGATTCAAAATATTCTTAAAATTCTCCAAAAGTTGAAGAAAGAAGGGAAGAACAACATTTGTGGTATTCACACAAAATAATTTTTGTGGCAAGTTGGCTACACTTTTATTTTCACAGGCGACTCTTATTAAGTGAAAGAAAAAAACTTGCATACATGACTTTTTCATACACTGGTTTATATTTTTCGTGCCCTTTTTCCTTTTCTTTTTCCTCTATAATTTTGGTTTTTTTTATTAAGAATCAGAATAGGCCTCTGGGTGAAGGCGTAAAACTGCGGATAATGGCAGTGGTGCGCCTTGAGATAAAAATAGGGAGATTTTATAGGCTTTAAACTAATATCGTCTCTCGAATTCTCCAACTTTTGTCGCAGTCGTGATCGAAATTGTGTTCGAATAGAAAATAATTTCGAAAGCGAGAAATTTTTTGATGAGGTTACTCGATACTCGATACGAAACGAATCGATTTGTTGCTTAGGCGTTGTGAAATGAGTTAATTATTTCGCTCTTTTCAGCACTGACTAAAATGCAAAAATTGTAAACAAAAAACATATGTTTTCTTACAAAAATAATAGAAATTTAATTAATCCAAGGAAGAAAAGTTTTATTAAAGTTGTAATATTTCGTGTGGATAATACATTTTGGTTTTATTTTATTATTAGCTGGGGCTGAAGTTTTTTCTGCAGTATCATCTTCAAATTCTATAAAAGAAGGCATGGTAGGTTCCATTTTGTCTTCTTCATAATCCGATAAACAGCAGGGAGATACGTCAGGAATACTATTTTTTGGTGAAGTTGTTGGGGTAACATTTTCTTTGTCGCAATTCTCTTTTGGGCTGCCTTCTGATGTTTTTGAAGACCCAAAAGTTTAGACATTTTTTAGACCCTCAACAGAATTTTAAACTAAACAAGAGTTTGTTAAACTACCTTGCGCCACATTTTGGCATCTTTGATTGATGGGCCGGAAGCATTGAGCTTAGCTGTGAGCTGTTCCCATAGCTGATTAGCTCTTGCCTTTCCCTGAGAAGTATTTGGTATAATCTATAATCTTTGAATGCTTAACCATGAAATTTCCATGAATTTCCTTCTGGGTGTAATTAATTTTTAAAAGTTTTGACCTACAAATACTGCAATTAATTTTTTATTCATAAATTATTATAAATTTGTTACTTACATTTTTTTATATTGTTCTTTACAGCAGAAAAACATTAATTCGAAAGCTTTAGTGCTTACGAGTAAAAACTCGCAAGTTGGCATTCGAATGATCACATGTTATCGAATGCCTTCATTAGAAATTTCGATACACTTTACTCGGTTACGAATAAGAGAATCCCAAAAATTAAATAGTCGCCGTGGTCTAGTAGGTAGTGTGTTGGGTTATTAGACGAAAAGCCAGGGTTCGAGCCCCAGGCCAGACATCAAAATAAAATACAAAAAGCATTTTTTCGGCTCCTTCCTCTCAGCAGATTTCTGGCAAAAACTCTGAGAGTAAATAAAATTGTCATGAAAAGTTTCTCAAAAAATCTGTCGTTCGGAGTCGACTTTAAACTGTAGCTCCCGCCACTCATATATAAAATTAACACACACAACATAAGTGGTGTGAGAAACTAGGTCGTAATCCTGACTGAAGGGTTGTAATGACCAATTATGTATTATGTATGTATGTATGTAAAACTAAAAAAACTCGCATGTTCGAGTAAAAATTCGTTCGTATACGACTGCCAGAATTAGCCCCCTGGTGTGATTGCCATTGTAAAATACGTTTATTGTTGCCTAACTGTGTCCAGTATGTATAATCTTCAAATATCTTGACAGTTTCGTGACCATTGTAGTTGTAAGACTTTAGTAAACATACTACATTCTGTGAAAGCTCTTTCCTTAGGCAACTTTATTATGACTTACTTCTTACTTCAATAAGTTCGAATAAAAGTGAGTCGGATGACCAGTCATTAAATAGGGCTCTCGTATTTGTTGTCCCATACTTAGAGTAACGCCAGCTTAAAGAAATTTAAGATTGGTAGTGGTGGTCATACTTGAACGAAAGTACACTACATTCAGAATTCATCTGGGCGTTTGAGCTGAGTTGACAGTTCTAAGGTGATTAATTTGCAAGTATACCACTTCCGTACTGGTTTTAGACTCAATTTCCATTTGGAATATTTTAAATCGCGAGCTATTGAACTCCCTGTGTTCGGCAGAGATATAGAGACATATAATTCCCTTCTTACTTACTTACATAATTGGCCATAACAACCCGATTAACGGATTTCGGCCTGCCGCAACACATCCTTCCAGGCGCCTCTGCTTCTTGCGCGCCTACGCAAATTGGTCACAGCAATCGATGACAGAGCTTTCTGGATTTGGTCCTTCCAACGTATACAAGGTCGCCTCTTCGCCGACTCCCGCAGATCCCCGCATCAAATAGCTGTCTCGCTGGAGCATCCTCCTCCATTCGAACGACATGGCCGAGACAGCGCAGCCGCTGGATATTAATACACTGTACAACGTCCATGTCGTTGAGGAGCTCTTACAGCTTACTGTTGGATCGGATGCAGAAATCATCGCCAATTCGTACTGGACCGAAGATCTTACGCAGTACTTTTCTCTCGAATACTCTCAAGGCTGCTGCATCGGTGTTTAATAGGGTCCATGCCTCTGCGCCATAAAGAAGCACGGGTAGGATGAGCGTCTTGTAGAGTGTTAGCTTTGTCGTACGAGAGAGGTCTCTGCTACTCAATTGCCTATTGAGACCATAGTAGCGCCTGTTGGCAAGAGTGATCCTGCGCTTGATCTCCAGACTGACATCATTTGTGGTGGTAACGGCGGAGCCAAGATAAATAAATTCCTTGACTGTATCAAAAGTATAGTTATCGGCCGTAATCTGAGAATCAATACGCCGCACGTCTCTACTTGTCGATAAAATATACTTTGTTTTGCCCTCATTTACTGCCAAACCCATCTTAGTAGACTCGCGTTCAATAGCACTAAAGGCAGCAGTAACATCTCGCTTCGTACGCCTTATGGTGTCAATGTCGTCAGCGTACGCAAGCAACTGGACACTTTTTTGAAAAATAGTGCCACTGCGATGCACTCCTGCCTTTCGCAGAACACTCTCCATGACGAAGTTGAAGAGGTCGCATGATAAGGGCTCGCCTTGTATGAAACCTCGCACGGTATCAAAAGGCTCGGAGTGATCCATTCCTACGCTGACGGAGCTGCAGGAATTGCTCAATGTCATTCTGCATAGCCTTATCAGCTTCGCAGGTATACCGAGCTCAGATATTGCGGCAAAAACACGATCCCTTATGGGGCTTATAGTCGACAAAAAGATGGTGTGTGTCGACTTGTTTCTCGTGGGTCATAATTCTCTTCAGCAACTCGATTATCCCCTACTCGTGTATCCTCATGGACATTACTTTAGGATAGAATTAGAATAGAAGACGTTTTTTTTTTATTATTTTGCATTCCTTTAAGGGACATTGACATACAACAGGATATTTTCGTACAGTTTTTTTTTATTATTTCCTCAGCTTTGTTTCGATTTTATTAGCAAAGTCTTCCTCTTAAGCATGTTCTGGAATGACAAGCTTGCCATATGTTTTTGTCTAGGGATTTTGTTTATTGAGTCCTGCTTCTTTCAAGAAGTCACTTTGACTGCCGGTCGTATAATTTTCACCGTTGATTTTATCCTTTGTGGTGGAACAAATTATTTCCTTTATGGTTTATTCGTCTTAGTTTAGTAGGCTACGTTAGCTTATTAGACGTGGTACAATGGTTCTAACCCTAGCTCGGACATCTCGAAATAAGGAAATATGAACACATGTGTATTTCTTTTGGCGACTAAAGTAAGTTGTAGTCGCTTAATGTTTAAAACTTTAAAACCATGAAAAAATATTCTTCTTCTTCACCAGGATTCGAATTTAAATTACTTGGGTTTGTAGCACAGAGATTAGCAATGAGTATTGAAAAAGATGAGTAGAATCGAATCATACTCATAATTTCGGATACTTAAACGCATTCATACTTATTTTAATATCATGGAACCTCTACTCATATTCAAAGTTCGAAGTACACATCATATGCACGCTTAACAACACGTATGATGTTATTAATTTCGACTCTCCATAACTCAACACGAAGCACAAAATAAATAAGAATCGCATACGAATACTGAAATACTCACTAGAAGGTTGTGTGGTTGCTCTGCTTGCTGTTCTGTCTTTTTTGCTTATGTGTCTCTTTTTTTTTTTTAAGGCAACAACAACTAAGTCACTCGAATCATTTATAAGTAACGGGTGATTTTTTAGCTATTATCTTTTTGGCAACACTGGTTTAAAAAGCTCACGCACGTTTCGTGTTTTGTTTCACTGTCAAACATCTTCAGTTTGGTCTTTAATTTAACCATGAATCGTCTTACAAACGAACAACGCTTGCAAATCATTGAATTTTATTATTAAAATGCGTGCTCTGTTAAGAAAGTTCATCGCTCGCTTCTTCCATTTTATGGTCAGTTTAATCGATCCACTGAAGCGGCTATTCGGGCTATTGTGACTAAATTTCGCACCAAATTTACATTGTTGGACATTAAACCACCAACACGCTTACGTAGAGTGCGAACTGAAGAAGATATCGCAGCTGTATCGGCCAGTGTTAACGATGACCATCAATTATAGATTCGTCGCCATTCGCAGCAATTGGGCCTCTGTTACTCAACAACGTGGAAAATTTTGCGGAAGAATTAAGTGTGAGGCCTTTCAAAATATAGCTGGTGCTAGAATTGAAGCCGAACGACCTACCGCAACGCAGAATTTGTGGTGAATGGGCTCTTGGAAAGTTGGCCGAAGATCCACTTCTTTATTGAAAAATTGTGTTCAGCGACGAAGCTCATTTTTGGCTCAATGGATACATAAATAAGCAGAATTGTCAATTTTGGGGTGAAGATCAGCCAGAGGCATTGCAAAAGCTACCAATGCATCCAGAAAAAGTCACAGTTTGATACGGTTTATGGGCTGGTGGGATCATTGGACCGTACTTCTTCAAAGATGCTGTGAATCGTAACGTAACTGTGAATGGTGAGCGCTACCGTGAGATGATATCCAACTTTTTTTTGCCCAAAATGCAAGAGCTTGACTTGCATGACATGTGGTTTCAACAAGACGGTGCCACATGCTAAACAACACGCGTAACAATGGACTTATTGAGAGGCAAGTTCGGTGAACATTTTATTTCACGTTCGGGACCGGTCAATTGACCGCCTAGATCGTGCGATTTAACGCCCTTAGACTATTTTTTGTGGGGCTATGTTAAAGCTAATGTCTATACAGACAAGCCCGCTTCAATTGACGCATTGGAAGACAACATTGAAGCATTTATTCGTGAGATACCGGCCGAAATGTTGAAAAGAGTATGCCAAAATTGGACTAAGCGGATGGACCATTCGAGGCTCAGTCGCGGTGAACATTTGCATGAAATAATCTTCAAACATTAAATTATATGGACCGTACTATCGATTCAAATAAAGATTTCATGCATTTTTCTGAATTTTGTGTGTGTTTTTTTTTGAAAAATTTTCCTATAGCTCTTAAAAAATCACCCATTATTATAAGTATTTTATGAATCTAAATGAGTAGGCTTATGAATCAAACATATTTCGAATGGTATGAGTTTGATGTCAACGTTATACTCATACTCATTGCAACCTGTACTTATACACACGAGTACGTAGTTAAATTTCAATATTGTTGACTCACTTATACTCAAAATTTCATGAGTGCTTGTGAGTAGCGAAAAAACGATTCATTGCTGATCTCTGGTTTGTAGTTTAACACTTTAACCACAACACCATGCTACCAACTTAATCCTATAGAGCCTGGGGCGAGGATACGTATCTAATTTTTACGACAATTTCAATGGCGATTAAATTTAATTATTTTGTTGTTGTTTAAGAATTAAATTCAATTAAAGCAAGAATTTCTAAGATTTCCTCAAAGATTCCATTTTTTTTCTTTGGGAAATTTTCTTCGAAATGTTTATGACAGTTTAAAATGTTGTTGTAGTCGTTATTGTTGTTGTAATTTATAATAAATGTGGTTTCTTTTATTCTAAAAATGTTCACTTCTGTTCTATTGGCAACATTGTTGTTGAGATGTGTTAATGCGTTTTTTCTTTTTATGGAAATGTTGTTGCAATTGTCATTGTTGTTGTTGTTGTTGTTATTAAATATAATTGTTTACAACACATTTCACTATCAACACGATGTCTATGTCAAGTAAAACTCTTTCTTTTTTTTCCTATTTTTTGTTCCCGTTCTCTCTCTTTTCTATTGCAAAAAAAAGGAAAATAAAAATTTTGTTTCTGCTTTTGTAGTTGCAATTGCAATTGCAATTGTTGTTGTTGTTGTTGTAATTTTGTAAGGAATTTCTATTTTTCATTTGATATTCTCAAGTATTTGTATCTCAACCATATGCCTGTTTTAATGTGGCAGCCCCCCCCCCCCCCCCTCCGACACTGCCTATATTTTACAAACGCACTTCAGTTCTGTTTGCCCATGACGTTGTTGGGAACGCGAGTCATTGAACTTAAAAAAGATATTTTTTTCTCCGTTTTTTCTGTTGTTGTTGTTGTTGTAATTGTATTTCAAGAAACTAGGCGAGTATCTTAAAAAGACGAACAAAACGAAACGTTTCGTACGTTCATTGGCACTTATAACGGTGATGAGCTAAGAATTGTTTTTTTTTTGCGATCTCTCTTGGTGAGTCCAACAGACACTACTCTAGCCGTAGCAGAGAGGGATTTGCGGTGATCTTAGTTGTGATTGAAGTGAACGATTAAGAGTTTTAGTAGGGCATACTTTTAAGGTACCTTTTTGCAGGCAAAAAGTACCTAAAGTGTAGGGAATAAACAGATGGCAGATGAGAGTTATTTTGGAATGGAAATTTTGAATTGGAAATCCCAGCTTCTGTGGACGAACGCTTCTGTGGACGAACGCTTCTGTGGACGAACGCTTCTGTGAAGCCTCACAGTGTTGATCCATATTGATGGACATCGGACACGATGACTCACTGAAGTGGACAGTCTATACAGAGCAGGGCGAAAATGCTCAGAGCGTAGACGAACCTTATCAGCAGACAATATTGCAGTTGCTATAGTGGCATCTGAGGCAAACTGGGACCATACAAAACGCTTCATGCTAAAGCTAAAAAAAGCTAAGTAAGAAGTTTGTGAAGTCGCCGTGGTCTAGTAGGTAGTGTGTTGGCTTATTAGACGAAAAGCCAGGGTTCGAGCCCCAGGCCAGACATCAAAATAAAATACAAAAAGTATTTCTTCGGCGACTTCCTCTCAGCAGATTTCTGGCAAAAACTCTGAGAGTAAATAAAATTGCCATGAAAAGTTTCCCAAAAATCTGTCGTACCGCCGCTCATTTATAAAATTAACACACACAACATAAGGGGTGTGAGAAACTAGGTCGTAATCCTGACTGAAGGATTGTAATGACCAATTATGTATGTAAGAAGTTTAGGTAGGTCAGGAGTCGCATTTAAGTACCACAAGGCCTATTGTGTACCACAGTTTTCTATTATCCCCTAGTCCCGAGACCCCCTAGAGACCACTCGTAGCTTCTAATGATGAGATTAACACTTATCGTGCGTCCTCCATTCAGTTTCAGCCAAATTTTCCGCGCCTTTCTGGACGTATCAGAAGGCAGCAAGGAGCTCAGAATAGCACAATCACGAAGCCGTTTGAAAAGTAAGACCGGTTGTTGGTAGGAATCCGATATAATGTCAAGGTCTTCTCACGCAGAGGTGATTTAAACTGAGGTCGTGTGATTTGACCCCGTTAGACTATTTCTTTTGGGGATTTTTTAAGCCACAGGTGTATGCTTATAAGCCATAAGGCACAGCTATCCTCAAAGCAAACATAACCCATGACATCGAACAAAAAAAATTGATGAGAGCATGCTAGCATGCCCATACTGTATATAACGCTAGTCCACTTTTGGAAATACTGCATGATTGGACTTTTAAAACTCCCGTTCCAATCTCTCAAGGCCTTTTTGGCAAGAGCACTAGATCTATGTAAAACATTCAACATCTGATATTGAAACTATCAGTCGTGAATGCTAGTGAACAGGGAAATAACTTTAAAACGATAAAATTCCCTTTGAAATCACTAAGAAGTGACAGTTACAAAATGAAAACAAAGGGAAAATGAAAAAAGTCCCCCTGTGATCGTGGATTTTTGCACAACAACTCTATTATTTACTCAACACCAACAACTACAACATCAACAACAACAACTAGACACGATTATTATTACACAATCTTAAATACTCCGGCCTCCACAGAAAAGAAATCCAAGGCAAATAAAGAAACAAAAATCAAAACAAACAATAACAAGAAGAGAAAAGCGAAAGAGCAAGAAAAGAGAGAGTGTCGGCATAACAGAGTGGGGAAGACACGGAAGGCGAAGTAAACACTACAAATAAACCAATGCACTCTACTTGAACAGTTTTCTTCCTGGTTCAAAGATAGTTGTAGTATTTTGTTATTGTTTGTGCTGTTGTTGTTGTTGTTATTTTTTTTATTGCTATTATTTGTTTGTTATTGCTGTTGTTGTAATAGTTGTGTTGTCGTTTGTTTTTCATGCCATATTAAACAAAACACAACAAAAAAAAAAGAAGAAAAAGAAAACGAAAATAGAGAAAGAAAATAAACAAAAAACAACAACAACAGATAGGATAGATAGATAGATGGATGCCACACGTTGTTGCTGCTGTTGCATTTGCGAAAAAATTTATCACTGCAGTCAAGAAAGACATACCGGCGGGCAGTTTAGTCTGCCCGTGTGTCAACCATCCAGACACTTGGGCTTGTGGAAGCCGTTAAAATTCAGAGACGTAGGAGGACGGAAGCAAATATGAAAGAGACAGAAACACATTCAGTTTCTGATTGAATTTTTTTTTATATTTCAACTGAAGAAGTCTTCAGTAGACGGCAATTGCTTAGATAATGATTTGATAGTTGGAAGGGGGGGGGGGTATAGGAGACATACATAGGCAGAGTATGTTGTCCAGAGCAGCTTAACAAGGGAGAGGTTTTGATAGTTTCATAATGACACAGCAGCAGCTGTAGTAGGCGATTTGTGGGTTTTTTTGGGTTTCATTTGTTTGGCTATTTTCCGTAAAAATGCTTTCATTTGTTAATAGACAGAGACTTGAAAGAATCAGTTCACATTGGGAAGAGTAACAATTAAGTTCAATCTTCAAAAAAGCACACACGACGTCGTTTTTTGAGTCATTATGGAGAGAATTGTATATAATTAGGAGGAGGAGAAAAAAATTATGTTGCAGAAGCAAGAAGCATCTGAGCATCTACCATGCAGATGAACTTATCGATTTGTTGCAATATCAGCTGTACGGTAAAACAAGCTTAACGGTATTACAATGGTTTCTATGATAGCACTTAAGTAAGCTGTGCTTAATGCATCTACCAATGTAATGAAATCGTCGTAGTCTAGTAGGTAGTATGTTGGCTTATTAGACATAAGACCAGGGTTCAAACCCTGGGTCAGAATGAAAATATGAAAAATATTTCTTCGACGACTTCCTCTCAGCAGATTTCTGGCAAAAAATCTGAAAAATAAAATTTCCATGAAAAGTTTCTCAGAAATCTGTCATTCGGAGTCGACTTTAAACTGTAGGTCCCGCCACTCATGTATAAAATTAACACACACAACATACATAAGTGGTGTGAGAAGCTAGGTCGTAATCCTATCTGAAGGGTTGTAATGATCAATTACGTGTGTATGTATGTATGTAGATATGTATGGTGCTTTCTAAGCTAATGGGCCATTCTGATAATATTTTTAATAATTTTTTGATAATGTCGCGGCTCTATCTCATCGAAAATTCTTTGGATTAAAATCTTGTGAAAAAATCTTCCAGTTCACAACAGTCTTTCGTGAAGTGAATAAACCTGTTGTTTCATATGTATGTACATATATAGTGAGGCGGGTGCCAATTCCTTGCTAAAAATATATGACTCTCTGCAGTGTTATAGCTCGGGTAGGTAGCCCTATGTCACTTATCCTGCATCAACTTACGAACCTGGCAATCTATCCCAGTCGTAAGTGAGGTAGAAGGAGCAGAAATCACTTTCAAAAACAAGTCAAAAATCGAAATAGCTTTCAGAAAGCGATAGCAAACTCCATTCAAACCTCATATGTTTTTCCCAAATAAAAATCTTTTAATTTCTGCTCAAAGAATTCATTCCTTTAAGGCTCATGTTGATAATAAAATATTACTGTTCACAGCAATTTCGTACATTATTTTGTGTCTCTATCTATTTATTTATCCATTATGTTGTTGATTTTCTTGTTGCTGTTGCTGCTGATGTTGCTGTTGTTGTTGTAGATGTAATAGTTTGTGGGCTTTTATACTTTTTTTTTGTCTTGTTTTTTGTTACAAGATTTATAGAGTGTCTACAGCTTTTTGTTGCAATTTCCTACTTTTCTGCGAAAGCAATAACAATAAGAAAGAAAAAGAAAAATTAAAGTAAACACAGTGAAAGAGAAAAAAAAGAAAAGAAAAGAAAAAATTGCGTGGCTTTTCATTTCATTTGCCATTTGATGATCGTTGACTTTTGTTGGATGGTTTTCATTTTTTTTTTGGACAGCAACCACAGGCGTGTGGTATGTATGCATATGTACACATGTATGCATATGTAACAGAGAAAATAAATTTTTAAAATTGAATTAAAAATACATACGTTTGTTTCTTCTTTGAAGGAAATTTTGAAAAATTTGAAAATTTTCAGTTTTTTTTAAGATTTCTTCTCATAACCTTCATTCGCTCTTGATCTTTAAAAGCGTAGAGAATTTAACAGAATCTCAACAATTTTAATTATATTGGTTTTTTGTTGTTATTGTTGTTGTCTTAACATTTCACTCTTCTCTTTTATTGTAATTGTTTTCCTTGTTTGTTTTGTTTTCTTTTCTTTTGTTTTGTTTTGTTTTTTATATGTTTATTACCGTTGACATTATCTAGCAAATGTCAAAGTACTTTTTATTGTGTTTTCTTTTCTTTCTGCTGCTCTTGCTCTTCTTAGTTTGTTTTTGTTTTATTTTTGCTTTTCTTTTACAAAAGGAAACTCTTCCTGTTGTATAAGTCTGTATGTGTGCATATTTTTTATTTTGTTTTGCTCTCTTTCTGATACTTTTACTCTCCGTCACTAGAGCTCTCCGTGTGTGTTGTCTGTTATGGCTTTCTCTTGTGCATTGAATTTGAAATTGTTATCAAGTTATATTTGCAATTGTAAGTGTATGAGTGTGAGCATGTGTAGTATGTTTACATGAGTAGTGTTTTATTACTGCAAATGAACGATTCATTTGCTGTGCTCCTCATTATAACCCACTACCAGTAACGGTTCTCACACATACAAACCAGTCGACTTTTGTCAATGCTTGTCTGTTTGTTTACAGAAAAAAGTACTTTTTGCCAAATACTCTATTGAATATGGCTCTTTGCATAGGCCATGTAAAATTACTGCGCATGGCAAGCATAATCTCGTAAGCTTTCATCTTTACTAGCCTGTGCAGTGAACTTAATTCTATCATAGGTTTTAGCGAAGCCGCTGGTTCTCATTGTCCCTGTTATACCAACACAACACGTTATTCTCTCATCTCATCCAATTCCAATTAAGTTGTTTCAGTACCATAGTGTAAATTCTGTGCATAATTCTTGCGTTGCATTTGCAGCATTTCCCTGCAAGCCTTCTTCATACCATAATGGCATGTCTGGGCTTTTCTGAGATGCTTTCAATAACTCCAATTGAGCTGTTTCAGTTCCGCTGTATACATTCACTGCATAATTCCTGGGTTGCATTCTCCAGCATTTCCCTGCAAGCCTTGTTCATACCGTATCAATTTACTATCCTGTGTTTATCCTCGATGTTTGACCTCCATTTTATATGATCATATCTCACTTTGAAGTCGAATAGTATTTCTATTTAAGAAGTGTGAACAGTGATAGTACTGTTGTCTTGCCCAGGTTTATTCCCAAGCCTACTGACTTGCACCAACGACTTGCAATCTCAAGACATTTTCGAACGATGTCGCAGAGAATCTCTTCAAATTTGGGTGGAGCCATCAAGACCATATTCTTTGCATATCCTCAAGATATACGCGGATATACATGATGCTACTGTTGTCTTGCCCTGGTTTATTCCCAGGCCAACTGACTTGCACCAACGACTTACAATCTCAAGACGTTTCCGAACGATGTCGCAGAGAGTCTCTTAAAATTTGTTTCGGGTCAACAAGACCATATCCTTTACATATCCTCAAAATATACGCGCATATAAATTTTTCGAAACAGAAAACGAACATTCACAAAATTGTGCATCTCTCTATGGAGCCGCCCATATGTTTTGTTTTAAAGTTCTATGCCGTTGATCTTGTAACTTGAAGATTGATTGTGTTTTTTTTGTTCTTGTTTTCTTTCTTATTCTGTTGTTGTTGTTGTTGTTGTTGTAGGTTTTGTATTTGGAAAAAGTGTGCTTTTGATGTCTACTTTTTTTGTGCTCTTACTTGAAAAGAAATTGAAAATAGTTGTAAAAACAACAAAAACAACAAGGAAACAATAAGAAAGAAAAAGAAAAAAAACAAAACACAACACAATATTAAGAATACAATGGCGCGCATTCTAAAGAATGATACTCGCCTGAGAATTGAAAGCAATTCTTTACGTAACAGAAATAACAACAAGAACAACAACAACAACAATAATACATGCAAAGACACAGTTACAATGAAAAGTTTTTATTCTCTACACAGGAGAATTCTATTGTGTTGTGTTGTGTTGTGTTGCTCTCTTTGCTTTTTGTGGTATTGCCGTTGTTCTTCTCCCAGTTGTTGCTATTTTCTTAGTTTCTAAATAATTTTCACACAACAGCAATTACAAAAACAAAAACAATTCTGTTTTTCATGCTTTCCTCATTCCTTAACCAACAACATTTACACACACATGCACGTACACATTCACATACACACGCACACCTTCATAATTTAATTTCAAATTGTTTCTCTTTCGTTATTCTTATCGTTGTTGTTGTTGTTGTTGTTCTTGTTTTCTAACATTTTCTATCAAAGTTTGCTGTTGTTGTTGTTGTTCTGTCTTCTAACGTTCTTGTCTTGAGTTTTTACTTTCGTGCAGAACAGCAGTAGAAAAGCAAGAAAAGAGGAGTTAGAAAAACATTTTCCAATGCATTAGAAATTATTATACGGTTATGGGGTATAGACAATGGCAACAACAACAACAACAACTGTAATAGAAGATATTGTTGCAATATCAGCAACAACAACAACTACATTTCTGTTATAGAATAGAGCCAAAGAGAGAGAGAGAGAGAGAGAGAGAGTGTAAAAGTAAAGTCGTATGCCCATGACCACAACTTGCAATTTTACACCATTTCCTAAGGGAAATAAAAAATAAGTAAAAAATAAAAAAACTTAAGCACGCAGGTATTTTCAAGAGCTTGTTTAAACGTTATGAGCCCTTTATCGATGACAAAATATTTCTGTTTATAAAAGATTGTTTAAGCCTATCAATATACACGGACAGCTCCACATTCTGAATAAAATTAGCCACATAGGCTTGTTTTGTTGGGTAGCGGTTCTAAAGTACTGTGACCCAACGAACGATCTGTACAGGACGCTGTTAGATTTCAATAAGCATAATACGCTGCCTAACACTTAATAGGCTACGCCAAAGTGCCTCTTCCGCATGTGTATCTCCGTCTCTCTCTATCTTCCCTTTTGTCGCGCATACTATTCTCAATTTTACTTTCGGTTCCACAGAATAGTTCTTATGCGTTCTGGTTCGTAACTGCCCGTTCATTGCTTTGTATTTCCTCCATGGCACTTGGGATTCAGCAAAGAGTGATCCTACTTTCCTTGCTTAGTTAATTCCAATTTGCTTTGAGTCAACCTCATAGAAGTTAAGTCCTCGGAGGGTGAGTAATTCACATACATACATACATTCATAATTGGTCATTACAACCCCTTAGTCAGGATTACAATCTAGGTTCTCACACCACTTATGTTGTGTGTATTAATTTTATACATGAGTGGTGGGATCTACAGTTTAAAGTCGACTCCGAATGACAGATTTTTTGAGAAACTTTTCCATGGTAATTTTATTTATTCTCTGAGTTTTTACCAGAAATCTGATAAGAGGAAGTCGCCGAAGAAATATTTTCTCATATTTCGTTTTGCTGGAGATGTCTGACATGGGGTTTCAACCGTGACCTCATGTCTAATAAGCCATCACACTAAGGCGACTATATTGAGCGAGTCATCTACATGGCGTACATGTAGATACTCGAGAGTTTCTCAATGGGGACTGCATAGAGATCGGCCATGGGTTATAGTTAAGACAGTGATTAGATTGTAGTGAGTAACTTACAGGCTTCAGAGGCTATCGTGTTTCCAAATTGATGAACTTTTCTTGGGTTTTATAGCAAAAGGTAAGGACTATGGGTATAAGTTGTATGCAACAGAGATTAATGGGTTAATGTCATGGCTTACATGCTAACTAAATAATCAGTGCTTGAGGAATTGTAAGTCAAATAGAATATGCTTTAGAATTTTATAGAATTTTCCTCCATAGAGAGGCTTTTTGAAATCCAGACTTGGCTTCCACCCATCTTGCCAGTGTTTTCAAATTTATAAAAGTTTGTCCCGCTATTTATTATATTTCAATTAATTAATCCCGTGGATGACGTGGAAAAGTTTTAAGAAAAAGTGAATAAATTGAACCTAATAAACTAATTCTAATGGAAATGGTGTAATAGACTTTGTTTTTCTATGTGTTGGCGTTGAAAGCAGCAACAACAGCAGCAAGAAGTAAAAGCAGGCACTGATATTCTTGCTAGAACAACAACAACAGCAACAGCAACAAAAACTACAACTAATACAATTACAACAACAATACCAACAACAACAACAACAAAATCAAGAGATAGTGAAGTAAAGTACTGAAAAGAAAAGCCATACCAGCCAGAATAGGCCTCAACTCGCTTTTTACATGCTCTTGTACTTTTTCTTTCGGAAAAAAGTAGAAGGAGAGGAAGAAAATAAACGACAACAACAGCAATAATTTCGCGAGTTCTAACAGAGTTAGAGGAGCAATTGCTTGGTTGGTTGCTTGGTTGGATGGATGGATGTATGGCTGGGCTCGATGGCAGGCAGGGAGTTGGAAGTTCTTCCTCTACTTCTATTTTCTTTTTTTATTTTTTTTATTTTTTTTCTTTGCTGCTGCTTTTGTTGTTGTTGCTACAACAACGTTTTTAGTAGTGCAACATGTTCTTCTTATTCTTAAAACACGCTTCGAAGGTTCTTTAGCCAAACGATCGGATCGGGATATTTTACGTGAATATTATCGACTATGAAACAGCGCTTTACGTGAAAAAACTGAAAAACTACTCTGTGTGTTTTTCCTTGTTCTTTTTTTTTTTGCTTTCTTCGGCAACATTTTCTTTCTTTTTTTGGTTTTTTTTATTTGCTGTTATTTTTTCAATAATTAAGAAACAAATTAAAAAATATAAAAAAAATAAAAAAAAATATTTAATTATGAAAATATTATGAAATTAAAATAAAGAAAATAACAACAACAAATGCAGCAGGATTAGTAAAAAAAAAGTTTTTTAATGAAAATGTTAAGCAATTAAATAATAAAAGATTAACAAAAAAAAAAAGAAGAAAAAAAGAAGTGATCATTACATCCTGGAAAAAAAGAAAGAAAGAATTCGAAATGATAAGAAATTAATAAAAATTAAAACATAAAACACGCACACAGTTATCGTTTAGTTTTTGTTGTTTTTTTTTTAATTTTAATTTTTCAACACACACAATCTTGGCGCCTTCGTTGCTCTGTTTTTTTTTGTGTCTTTTTGTTGCAGTTAAGCCTCCATTTATTGTTGTTGGTGGTGGTGTTTTTGAAAATCCATTTGAATGTGAAAAGAAAGAATTTTCTTTCTATTCACTGGATTTAACCCCTAAAGTGCAAATACGGAAGTGAATTTTCAAAGTTTATTACATTTAAAAAATACAAAAAAAAAGAAATTAAAATTAAAATTAAAAAGAAAATTATAATGAAAAAAGAGATGTATCCTTATAATTTTAAATAATAAAGTTTGCATAATAAAACAAATAAAAATTATCCTTAAAATTTCCCCTCATATTCCTTCATATATAGAATCATTAAATAACTGTCGATTTAACACAGCCAACCCCACGCCCACTTAATTTTTTTAAAGTGGTGTTTAGAGGATCAGCAATTTGGATTAAAAAAGAATGGGTTGAAAATATAATATAGAAATAATTCTTTAAAATAAATGAAAGTTTTAAGATTTCAAAGCCATATTGAGCGCAGAGTGTCTAAAATGCAAATAAATAGGTTTTGCTAATTTTTTTATGTACAAAATAGGTTTCATAGAAGTAACGATACAATACAAATGAAAAAAAAACATAAAATTTCATAGACTAAAGACTGTTTCTTTGAGTTAAATTAAATTAATTTTTTATTTTTTTTTTCAAAAATTTAAACTGTTTTATATATAGAAAACTTTTCAATTAAATTAAATTATAATTGAAAAATTATTTCTTTATTTTTGCACACATTTTTGGAATTTAATAAATTCTAAAATTTAAAAAAAGATTAATTTTTTTTAAATATTTTCTATTTCTATTTATTTAAAAAAAAGTAGAAAAAATATTTAAAGGAAAATTTAATTTTTATATTATTAAAAAAATTTTATTAAAAAAATTGTTTAATTACAAAAACTTTTCATTTAAATTGAATTATAATTAAAAAATAATTTTTTTTTATTTTTGCACACATTTTTGGAATTTAAAAAAATTCTAAAATTTAAAAAAAGATTAATTTTTTTTTAAATATTTTCTATTTCTTTTTATTAAAAAAAAAATAGAAAAAAATATTTAAAGGAAAATTTAATTTTTATATTATTAAAAAAATTTTTAATAAAAAAAATTGTTTAATTATAATTTTTTTTTTAATTATTTATCGCAAAATAAATAAAAAACCTTTTTTACAGACGCAAAAAATGTTTTATTTATTAAAATGACGGACAAAATATTTTTCTAGTTTATATGTTATTAAATTTTACGATAAATTATGTGATTTATAAATGACTTTATAAAGAAAAGAATTTTTCTTAATTTTTTTTTTATTTTTTTTTTTGAAAATCGAAGTCGAAGAATTTAACTGATTTTAATTAATTTTGGTTTTTTTAAAAATTTTTAATACTATTTTTTGAAGATTTTTGAAATGTGTTAGAATTGTTAAACAAAATGCAACCACAAATTTTTTAATCAAATTAAAGTTTTCAAAACGGGAGAAAGAAGATTACTTCAGAATTTTATTTTATTAATTTTTAACGAAATAAAAATCGAAAAAATTAGTAAAAAAATTAATTTAAAAAAAATTTAATTTTTATTTTGAAATTTCGAACAAATAATTTTTTTAATTTTCTTCAATATTATAGAAAAAAAATAATAATAAAAAAATATTCTACAAAATTTTACTTTTAAACCTTTCTATATATTCATAAATAAATAAAAATAAAAAACAATTTTTTTGACACAAAAATATTTTTTGGCAAAAAACGATATAAAAATAAAAAAAATTTTAAATCAAAATTTTATTTAAATTTTTCATCAGTTCGCTTCGAATTTTATGTCATAGCGGTTGTGTGAAAAAATTTTTAGACTCAAATATAAAAAAAAATAAAATTTATATTCTAATTCAAAAAAAAATTTGTTTTTTAATCTGGGGATTAACATTCCACAAAAATAAAATAACAAATTATTGTTATACAGACAATTACAATTTAACTGCATTAAAAGCCTTGTTGTTATTATAATGACAGGGGATAGTGATGGAGATGATGCTAGTTGGCAGCAAGTACCAACAACTAGAGCTGTGAAAAGAAAACAACAAAATTTGCCTAATAAACATGAACATAAAAAACAAAATATCAATAATAACAACAATGATTTAAATTCAAATTTAAACTCAAATATAAATAACAACAATGAACCATCAACATCATCGAACATGTTTGCAGAACTTGAAACGAATGAAGAGGATATGCCAGAAGTAAATCAATCAACAATAAAGCCACCGCCAATATTTATACCAGATGTTACAGATGTGAATAAAATGATTACTAATTTAACAAAAGTAATTCCTAAGAGTGAAATTAGTTATAAATCCTTAAGAAACCAGGTTATGCTTAAGATAGGTTCTGTAGATTCATATAGAATGCTAGTAAAATCATTAGATAGTTCAAACATTAGCTACAATACTTTTCAAATCAGGCAAGAACGTGCATTTAGAGTAGTAATGAAAGGTATTCACCCTTCAACTCCAGAAACTGACATAAAAGCTGAGTTACTAGTGCTAGGCCATCAAGTTAGAAGCATAATAAATGTCAAAAGTCGTGTGAATAAGGAAAGCTTATCAATGTTCTTTATTGATCTTGATCCAAAAGCAAACAACAAAGATATTTATAACTTGCGATACATATGCAATGCTTTAGTTAAAATCGAACCTCCACGTAAAACTAATGAATTAGTTCAATGCTATCGCTGCCAATTGTATGGTCACACTAAGTCTTATTGTAAGAGACCATTTAGATGTGTGAAATGTGGTCTTGGCCATTCAACAGCCGAATGTACCAAGGATCAAAATGTCCCACCTGTCTGCGTTCATTGCTTGCAGAACCATACTGCCAACTATAGAGGATGTAGAGTTTATAAACATCTTATTGAAAGGAGAAACAATAATTATTCCCTTAGACAACAAAACCAAAATCCTAATTTTTCGTATCGTCCACAGGACTATCCGCAATTACCAAATCATCAAAACTTTAATTCTCAAAGAGATACAAATTTTAATCAGCAATCTTACGCAAGAGTTGCTCAAAATAATAACATAAACAATGTTGACAATTTTAACACCAACTTAATGACAAAAATTGATAAACTCATCGGTATGATGAGCGTTTTAATAGAAAAATTATGCAAATAAACTTAAGAATTGCAATATGGAACGCCAACGGCCTTTCAAATCACACACAGGAAGCTGAAATTTTTCTACATACAAATTATATAGATATTTTTTTAATATCTGAAACGCACTTCACTTCGAGGAGCTATTTTCGAATAAGAGGTTATGACTTAATTACTGCAAATCACCCAGGTAATCGTGCGCATGCTGGTGCCGCAATACTTATAAAATCGTCTATTAAATATGAAGTTCTTGAAGAATTTAACCTACCCACTATTCAAGCTGCAGGTATAAAAATAAATTGCGATAATGATGCAATATCTATATATTCCATATACTCTCCTCCTAGACATAACATCGAATGTCAGGATTATTTTAACTTTTTCAAAAATTTAGGTACGCGATTTATTGTTGGTGGCGATTATAATGCCAAACATACATGGTGGGGTTCTCGGATTCTAAATCCTAAAGGAAGAGAGTTATACAAGTGTGTTCAAAAATATCATTATTCAGTTTTGTCAACAGGAAGACCAACTTATTGGCCAAGTGATATCAATAAAATTCCGGATCTACTTGATTTCGTGGTTTATAAAGGGATATCAACAAGATGTTTGAATATAAGGGATAGTGATGAATTGAGCTCAGATCATTCTCCAATAATTTTAAATTTTTGCACTGTATTACAAACAATACAAAAAACAATAAATATTTTATCTCCAAAAACAGACTTGGAAGCTTTTAAATACTGGATAGATAAAAACGTTAATTTAAATTATCCAATAAACAATGGTACAGAACTTGATTCGGCGGTTGAAAATTTTACAAATTTAATCCACGAAGCGGGAGCATTATCAACCCCTGTGGTTGAAACTGCTGGAAATAATCGTAATAGAGTTGTGATATCTGCTGAAATTCAAGCATTAATAAGAAACAGAAGGAGATTGCGAAGAATTTGGCAGTCTTCCAGAAGTCCAATTGACAAACAAATTTTTAACCGAGCCTCAAGTCAAGTAAAAACTCGAATCCGAGAATTTAAAAACGAAGAAACTGCTAACTTTCTAAAAAGCCTTAATATTAATGTATCTAAAAATGATGAGCACTGCCTTTGGAATGCAACAAAATATATAAAGCGGCCAATTAAAAGAAACATACCTATTAAAGATATAAACGGTAGCTGGTGTAGATCAGATAAAAATAAGGCAGATGCGTACTCTAATTATCTAGAAAATATTTTTCAGTCGTTCAATTTTAATAGTGATGCCGATGTTAAAGAAATAGAAGAGTTTTTATGTTGTCCTTGTCAAATGGATTTCCCTATCCCTCATATTCCTCCGCAAGAAGTGCAAAAAGAAATTGTAATGCTTAATAACAAAAAAACACCTGGATATGACCGAATAACAGCAACAGTTGCTAAAAGTCTGCCAAAAAAAGGTATACTTTTTCTGACTTTAATTTTCAACTCAATTTTAAGGTTACAAAACTTCCCAAATCAATGGAAATACGCTGAAGTTATTATGGTACCCAAACCAAGCAAGCCAGAAAATGTTGTTTCATCTTACCGACCTATTAGTCTTTTAACCACTTTCTCAAAACTATTTGAAAGAATATTCTTACGGAGGTTAATTCCAATACTAGAAAGAAAAAGCATAATTCCAGAACATCAGTTCGGATTTCGACAACATCATGGTACTCCCGAGCAATGTCATCGTATACTCAACGTGATAAGAGACTCTTTAGAACGTAAACAATACTGTTCAGCTGTATTTCTCGACATTCAGCAGGCCTTTGATCGAGTATGGCACCAGGGAATTCTATTTAAACTAAAGAAGTTGCTTCCAGCTCCATATTATTTGTTTTTTAAATCCTATTTAGAAAAAAGATTCTTTTACGTGAAAGTTAACAGCGAAATGTCAGATATATGTTCTATAAAAGCGGGTATTCCTCAAGGCAGTGTTCTAGGACCTGTTCTTTACACCATATTTACATATGATATGCCTACAAATGAAAATGTAACTGTCGCAACATATGCTGATGACACTGCATTAGTAGCAGCGAATGATTCACCTACCATTGCGTCAGAAATTATTCAACAGCAACTTAATGATATCGAAGGGTGGTTGAGAAAATGGAATACTAAAGTAAATACCGACAAATCCACACATATTACTTTTACTCTAAGAAGACAAGATTGTCCAGCTGTTGCTTTAAATGGTACAGTTATTCCTAAACGAACAACTGTCAAATATCTTGGTCTCCATCTCGACCGACGAAACACATGGAAAAAACATATACAGTCTAAAAGAGAACAATTAAAGATAAAAACGAGAAAAATGTATTGGCTACTAGGTTCTAAATCTGAACTATCACTAGAAAATAAGCTCTTGCTTTACAAAACGATATTGAAACCTGTTTGGACTTACGGAATACAGCTTTGGGGCACCGCTAGTAATTCAAATATTGAAATCCTTCAAAGATACCAATCTAAAACACTAAGATTAATAGCAAACGCTCCTTGGTTCATAACAAATAACAATATTCACAAAGACTTACAGATTCCAACAGTTAAAGATGAGATAAACAAACATACTTCTAGATACTTAGACAGACTCAGTACTCATAGTAATCCTTTAGCAATATGCTTGTTAGATGAAACCGAAGAAGTCAATAGACTTAAAAGGTTTCATATATTAGATTTACCTTACAGAAAATAATCTCCTACAATTTATTTAATTTGTAGATATTTTACTGGATAAAGATCCAGACTAGGTTAAGTTAAAATAAGATTATAAAATTTGCTTATTGTTGTAAAAACAGATTGTAAATAAATGAATTATAAAAAAAAAAAAAAAAAAAAAAAAAATTTTTCATAAACATTTGTAATTGGTTTTTATAAAAAAAGACATCTAAAAGATGCCCACTTTTAATTTTTATTATTGCATTTTTTGTTTATTAAAATTTTTAATTATAATTTCCTGATTAAAATTTTCAGTTTTTGATTAAATTTTAATAAAATTGAAAAGAAATACTATTAAAAATATGAATTTGTTTGATTTTGTTAAAAAGAATATGTATACTATACTTATAATATCAAAAAATTTTTTTAAAATTTTTATTTCTTTAATTTTTAAATTGTGAAAAAATATAAGACTTTAAAATATTAATGTTTTTAATATAAAACAAATAAAAGAATTTCAACCTGCATTAATTTATATTTTATTATATATATTATAATATATATATATATTTTATATATATATATATATATTATATTTTATTATATATATTATAATAATATAAATAATAAAAAATAATAAATAATTCAAGAATTTGAAAAAAAAAATTAAAATCAGTAGAAAAATATTTTTTTTACATAAAATTTTGTTAAAAATCTTTGTAAACAAATTCGATATAAAAAACAGGGATCTATTTGTACATAATAGAGACTAAACCGTTTTATCGCTTTTCACGAATATTTTCGAAAGCAATCACATATACGTATTTTAAATAAACATTTGTTTTCGAATCGAAAGGACTAAAAGATAAAAAGTGAAGCCAACATTATTGTTGTTACTCTTTTAAAGGAATGAAAATATTTTACGCGCGATAGTTTATAATAAATAAATAAAAAGTATAAAGTGTTAGGGACGCTTTTATTGGAACACCTTTTGCATACTTACATACGAGAAGAAAAGTTAGAATTCCTTCATATTTGTTAATGTTTTAATCACTGGTTTTGCAAATTTTTTGTTGTTTTTGTAAAGTATTTTTGCAAGGTGTATTTTGTTAAGAATATATTTTTTATATTGCTTTAATCCGATTGCTGATCGATTCCCATTAAGCCTGTAAATATTGTTCTCCTCAAACCCCTACTTCCCATACCCTACTCAATCAACCCACATTCCTGGCATAACAATAACACAATCCCAATTAAAACGGGAGTTTTTTAAACTTAACTGGCTAGATCTTATTTTATTACATCAAGTACGCAGTCAAACACATAAAACTAAAGCGATTTCCAAGTAAATGAACTGAATAAACAAAGAAAATTTCTTTCATTTCGATGACTTGCGACGAGAATCGGACGTGCAAATTATTAAAACGCCCTCAGCAGAATCGATCGCATTATTATCGTTATCGTTATCGCCATTGCCATTGCCCGTGGTTGAATTGTGTGAAATTTACGCGTAACAAATCAAACGAAAATGTCTGCCCCAAAGACGATGGCACTGGAGTTGATTGAACCATGGATGTATTCAAATTAGATTTGGATCAGGCACAAATCGGTACCAGTCTGGTGGAAAGTAGCACAACGAATAATACAATACAACGCAATTTGCATGCAGCAACCGGTTCGACCGGTGCAAATAACGCAACCAACAACAACAACAACAACGACACCATACACGGCGTCGATGACGACGACGACGACGAAATTTTGCCCGAAGTTAGTTTTGATGCCAATTCTGATTTTAATTTGCATTTTTTTGATACACCTGAAGACTCTTCAACCCAGGGCGGTTTTAGTGATGCGGCTTCATTGGAATCCGATACAGAAGCTTTTTTAGATACTCCTCTACTTACAGGCAGTAGTGGCGGTGGTGGTGGATCTCACCAACAACAGCAACAGCATCAGCAGTCTGCTGTATCTTTGAGTACGAATTGCCAAAAATATTATCAGTCCTCGTCCGTTAATCATTTAAATTCACGCAGTTCAGCTCTTTCTAATACAAACACACAGAATAGTTTAAGTCCTGCTCTTGCTGCGGCCTCGTCGACCAGTTTTACGCAATTCGGCAATGGTGGAGGTGCGTTATACGCCACAAACAACAACAACAACAACCACAACAACAGCATACACAATTTTGCCCAATCGAATTCATCGTCATCCGGTTGTTCTTCAACCTCTTCAATCGCCAGCAATAGCAGCAGCATTTGCGGCAGTAGTTCTAGCCTCACACACAGCAACAGCAACAACAACAACAACAACAACAACACCAATAACACCACCAGCAGCAACGGCGGTAGCAACAATCATAAACACCACGGATCAATATCCGGAAATCAACGAATTATTGGCTCAACAACAATTTCCTCTTCATCTTCAACAGGCTCAGGTTTATCCAGTAACACAGCTGCGGCAGCAGCAGCAGCAGCACTTGCTGCAGTCTCTTCCTCGGCAGCAGCAGCAGCAGCCACAAGCTCATCGTTGGCTTCTGAGCATTTTATTGGAAACCTCAATCATACCAACACCCAATCATCCACAGTTTCATCAACAATAGCCTCATTGGCCAGTGTTAAATTGCCAACAGGTAGGATTTAAATCCGGGGGACATAAAATACCATTAAAGATTACCATGCCCATTTTAAGTGGGCGTCAAAAGTAATATATTATATCTAGACTTATGCATTATCTGAAGAAACTCTACTCTAGCCAATTTGAGTTAGAAGGTTGGAAGCTCTTTTTCGAAAAAATTGGATGTGCCACGCCCACATGCATGTATTGAAACAGGTTTTAAATCATCCTCTTGTAAATTAAATGGAAATTTCAGGGAATAATACGAGTCAAGTTAAGTTCCTATAAAACTTTGACATGCCTACACTCTGTGGGCCTAAAAAATTTTAGGAAAAGAAATGTGAGCGTAGGAAATAGTACAGAAAAATCGAGCAATAGGAGCAAGTAGGTCACATGCAGAAGGGCAGTCTTGAATATGCTACTTCACCAATAAACTAGTCAGCTGTGTGGATTGAATGAAACAATTTGGAGGCTACATACTCTTTTGAAAGAAAGACTATTTGAAAGACCATGGATGAATCGAAGATAGATAGTAGTGCAGGACCCGAGATGTTCGATCCCAAGGCAATATATTCCAAATCCATGTAGAAGATCGCGACTATCTTAAAAACGGAAGCGCCATAATCGACAGAAGTTAATTCAACTTGGAACCAAAGTAGAGATATAGTCAGCCCCCCATCTAAACTTTCGACACCTAGGATGTTAGCTCGTCAATAGTATAGGATTGTTAAATGAATATGAATCATTTAGGCAGTGAAAATACGGTCGCATTATACAGAATACCAGATCATGTGGGATTTCACAGCAGTGGGCAGACAGTGGAGATTACGAGGGGGAGTTTTCACGCACCTGATAGGGCCAATGAAAACTTTCGTTGTGTAACTACAATGAGAAGAGATTTGTGTCAGGCATCACACTTTCTGGTAGTACGATGTAGTGTAGGATAGGGATTGCCTCAAGCGAAATATGTAGATTCTGTGATAAGGAGAATGAATCGAAAGGTCATATACACACAGTTACTAAATTATACGTACGGTTAAAAAATTGCCGAAATTTTCTGAAATTGAACTGAATTGTGGCCCTGCACAGGCCCACAAAGGTATGCATCCGATCTACAAATTTCACAAATTTCTGAACCAAAGCAAAAGATCGTCTTAAAATTTAAGAAAGACGTCAGACAATTATAAATATTTAAAAAAAAAAACGGATTCGTTAAAAAATTTCTGAAATTTGTCTGTGCAGGCCCACAAAAGTGTACATCAGACCCACAACAGTTAACAAATTTCAGAAATTTTTTAACCAAGACCGTCTTAAAATCGAGGAAAGTTGTCAGACAATTACAAAGATTTTCAACGAAAACAGTTTAGTTAAAATATTTCTGAAATTTGTTATCCGTATGTATACTTTTGTGGCTATATGTACTTGCCTGTACTTAAGAATAATGCATCTCAGAGAAAAATACTTGGTTGCCTGTCAAATATTGGTCAGCCATCCTTAGTGATACCGAACAAAATTTTGGCGATATTCTATATAGATTGAGGGCAGTGCAATATACCGTTTGTTTGTATTACTCTAGTACACCTACACGTTAATGAAAATTATGAAAAAAGCTATACTGCGTTGGGTTCCGGGACTTTAATCTCCTACCTATTCATTGCATAGGTTTATATTCAATTGCATGAGATCAGGCAGAGATCATTGCATACATACATAATACATAATTGGTCTATACATCCCTTTAGTCAGGATTACGACCTAGTTTCTCACACCACTTATGTTGTATATGTGTTAAATTTATGCATGAGTAGCGGGACCAACAGTTTAAAGTCGACTCCGAACGATGTTTGAGAAACTTTTCATGACAATTTTATTTACTCTCAGAGTTTTTGCAGGAATCTGCTGAGAGCAAGTCGCCGAAGAAATACTTTTTGTATTTTATTTTGATGTCTGGCCTGGGGCTCGAACCCTGGCTTTACGTCTAATAAGCCAACACACTACCTACTAGACTACGGCGACTTCAAGAGATTATTACATACTTTGGTGAAAAACGCCAATAGATGGAATGGAATGGTTTAATAAATTCTTTCGTAACTGAACAGACTTGACCAAAGCTTGATAAGATGATAAGACTGAAAACGTTATGAGTCAATCAAGCAAGAGTAAACAATACACTCTGAAGGAATTGTAGAGGGAACAGCATTGGACATAGGCTTTACATTGGTTTTGATTCTAACGGTTTCGAACCCAATCAAATCAAACTTAATTAAATTTAATTAAATTAAAAACAGTAAAATAAGTGAGCCACTTATTGCAATAACACTTAATGCACTGTCATGTTGGCATACTATTCACTTTGGGCCTTCCTATCTATTGAAGACCCCAGGCCCTAAGTGGAATTGATTACATCTTATCTCATGTAAATATTATTTCACATTAAAATCCTTGGTATTCCGATATCAGTGTTGCAAAACTGAAATTTTGAAATGGTACTAAACTGTAACTGAAAAAGTACTTTTTTGAATGAATGGTACTTTTGTAAAAAAATACATACATACAAAAACACAGACCTACTGTTTAAAGTCGACTCCGAACAACAGATTTTTGAGCAACTTTATTGTGGCAATTTTATTTACTCTCAGAGTTTTTGCAAGAAAGTTAGCCGCTGGAGATATATTTTTTATATTTTGTTTTGATGGAGATATCAGACATGGGGTTTGACACGCTTACGTCCAGTAAGCCAGCACACTACCTACTAGACACCAGATGGTACTGAAAAACTAACGACTCATATACAAGACAAAAAACACCTGATTCGGAACGTAACAAAACGTTTAGTCAAACGTCGATGGAACGTAATATAACATACATACGTTCGTTTTTAACATATGAACAACAACAACATTCGGCAAGCGTTTTCATTGATTTTCGTATTCTAAAAACAAATGTACGTTCCGTATACGTTTGGCTAACCGGGGCTAAATCCTAATTCTACCTTTAGCATTACGTTGAACATGTTGCTAATGCAGTAACAGCTGAAAAGCGCAAGACATAAAATATGTAATAATAAAAAAGTACTCTAAGCGTAGCGTAGGTACTGCGGTATTTTTGAAATGAAAAAGTACTGAAAAAAGTACTAAAGTACTGAATTTTTCAACACTGTCCGATATTGTCTTCTCCAGAGATTCGGTGAAAGTCCCTACAAATTCTTCTGAAATTGAGCACCTTGTAGCGAGAATTTTTCTCTGAAAAGCTTATCTATAGGGCATGCTCGTTGTGTCTTTTTTAGATACGACTCTCCCAATCCAATCTACTGTTTTGATGATTTCTTTCTTTCAGTTGTGAAATGGTGTACCCTGGTCTCATTTATTATGACGAATTCACACAAAAAATGAACCTTTACTGTGGTGCAACATAACCAAAGAAAGTCTGCTTTAGATTTATTGTGAATAAGCGTCGTATTTTCGGTCAATATATGTATGTTGCAGAGAACTTCTGGAAATGTCTATTGTTTCAGCTAGATTTTCTTCATAGTTTTTGGGGTGCACACTTCAATACGATATTCGTCTTGGAGTATACACTCTAACTCATGTAAAGGGTCCGCCAAATAACTTTTTTTTTAAATGCTTTAAAAAAAACTACTGAATATTTTCTCAAATTTCTTTCTTTATTTGAAAGTACAATCCTTCCGGTTAATAATGGAAAATAATTTCGTTCAAATGGCTGCCTCGGCTGGACATGCCGTAGCCCACACCAGAAGACGCCCATTTTGGCAAAAAAAAATCATCTTTTCAGATGAAGCTCATTTTGATCTTGGCGGGTATGTAAACAAGCAAAATTGTCGCATTTGGGGCACAGAAAACCCGCACGCATACATTGAAAAGCTGACGCACCCAAAACGAGTCACTGTTTGGTGCGAATTTTGGTCCAGAGGCATAATTGGGCCATTTTTCTTCAAAAATGAGCAAGAAGTGGCCGCTACAGTCAATGGCAATCGTTATCGGGCCATGTTGAACGAATTTTTGTTCACAGAAATTGAAGAGGAGTATATTGGCAACATTTGGTTTCAACAGGACGGCACTACGTGCCACACAACCGAAGCTACACTCGATGTTTTTCGCCCTGTTTTTGAAGATCGCATTATCAGCCGCAGAGCTGATGTCGTTTGGCCACCTCGGAGCTGCGATTCGACACCGTTGGACTATTATTTGTGGGGTGCCGTCAAAGATAAGTGTTACGTCGACAAGCCAGAGACAATTGACGCTTTAAAGGACAACATTCGTGAAGCCTTTGGTGAAATACAGCTGCACACAATCGATAATGTGCTTCAAAATTGGACCGATCGTGTAGGCTACTGCATGGCTAGCCGAGGCAGCCATTTTAATGAAATTATTTTCCATTATTAACCGGAAGGATTGTACTTTCAAATAAAAAAAAAATTTGAGAAAATATTCAGCAGTTTTTTTTTTAAGCATTTTCAAAAAAAAAATTATTTGGCGAACCCTTTATAATATTGGCTAAACTGGGGCCTATCAAATCAATGTCCTGTATGCATGGCGAAGGACAATTTATTTCATGTTTAGAAATTCAGCGTAGGGCCTAGAAATTATACTTCGGAACTGCCCTCATATATTTCAAATAAAACTTCCGTTTTCTGTTTTTTTTAATTACGTTTTTAGATTTCTTAGTAAAGAATTTTGAGTCATTATAAACTGTGATGTTTCTTTCATTCGACTGTCACAGCTTTAATGTGAATTTCATTTGTTTCCACTTTTCCCCAGTGATACGTTGGTTGGTCCATTAAATTTATGACTTTGAAAATCAAGAAAAAAAAAATCATATGAAATGAAACGTAATTTAATAGACAGTGAACAACACAGATTAAAGTCAAGAGCATTGAAAGAATATGTTCCAAAAGAGTTATCATGACTTTGAAATACCCTGCTCTCATAATCATTTGAATAGAAATGGAAAAGCGCCTACGAATGAATGAAACTATTTTGCTTTAAGAAATCAATGAAAATTTCTTATCAATTTTCCCTTTCTTTGTTTGCAATCCTATACGTACAGATTTGTTTTTGTAATAAACCTGTTACCGCCAGTAGGGTATCTTAAGATTCCAATAACAGTTGAAGTTGTAAAAAAGCGATGCTTTTACTTCCTCGTTGTTAGGTTTGTGTTGCATCAACAGCAGAAGAAATGAAATGAATGGAGCGCAAGTAGGTGGGTGGTTGGCTGCCTGGCTGGATGACTGACTGCTTCGTGGGTTTTTTTTCTTTTTCTCTATTTTTTTTTCTCACTCTTCCTCATCCACATGCACATGCACACATCCATATCCACATCAATTCGAATTGAATCAAGTTTATTCAACTCGTTTTATAACTTTTTCTGTGGCTGCTGATGTATTTCTTGTCGTTGTCGTTGTCGCTGTTATTGTTGTTGTTGTTGTTTTTATTGTTGTGGTATTTTCTGTGGTTTTCTTTTCATTTTTTTATTTATTTGTATAGCACGTTGCCAATTCATTAGATAGTGGCAAATAAAATTTTTTAGGTGACCAGTTTCGGTGAATTTTATTTGTGAATTTATTCCCTCTTCTCTTCAACCTCGCGCAGTAATGCTGTTTCCAAGCAATACCAGAAGCAAAAGTGTTGTTTTTTACGTGGTCAGTTATAAAACGAAGGTATTGTACACATTGGCACATTCTCGAGAGAATTCGGACTGATTATGTCAAAAAGGCAGCTGGAAATCCTTGCTATTAAGAATTGCTATAGACTGGTTAACATGCCTACAGCTTAGTTTATAAGCCTTAAGTGAACATGTAAACGAAGTCTTTAAAACCTTGAAATCCTTGTTGCTCAGAGTCTACCCTCTACTGTCTGTCATCTCTGATTAATATTCGGATTATATTGGATCGGAAACACAGAAAATATAAAAGCATAGTTATGTAGTTATTAATATGGCTGCTCACGACAGTCTTGCGTCTTGTAATGAGGGGCCGAACAGTTTAGTATTCGGATTATACAGGTCCCGGTGCAATATGCAGGGGTATGTAAAAGCGGATGAGCGTACTAAGGATGTTACGAAAGTATGGGTTATATGCGATCGGAGACACAGAAACATACAGGGAAATATAAAAGCGGACGACCTTCGCATTATCATACGAGTTTCACTGGCCTGGTAAGGCGTAGTTATGAATATGGCTACTCAGGCACAGTACCGTGCCTAATAATGAAGTGGCTGAACAGTCTATTATTCGTATTATATATGTCCCGGTGCAATAGACAAGGGTATGTACGAGAGGATGAACTCACCAAGGATGTCGCGAAAGTATGGCTACCATCGGATTTGAACGACGTGAGTGTGCCCATGCTGGACTGTACATTTTGACTTCTTAATAGAGTTCGGGAAAGGGGGAGGGGTGTTTAAAGGATCTATTTGATGTCTCAGTTTTGAAACTAGAGAGTATTTTTGGCTTTGGAGAAAGCACATATTGGTGCACTGCCGCAGTGCATCGAATTAGACTGACAACCACTTTACGGTGCTCAGGTTTGATGGACGATTTGCAAATACTAGTGCTACTGCAGACTGATGTCGCTCACTGTTAAACTTCGATTAACATACATACATACATAATTGGCCATTACAACCCTTCAGTCAGAATTACGGCCTAGCTTCTCACGAATTTGGCTCTACGATCTTTTATTGAGGCGGTAAGACTCAATATACTTAAATTCTGGCCAGCGCTTGGATGACATTATGGTTCCCTATGACTTGATTTTAGTATACCAACTAGAAAGTAGTGGTCTGACGTACCGGAGGCTCTCAACAGGGCTCTTGAAAATTCTGGTCAGAACAGGTTGTTCGATTTCTAATGAGATTTTTGTGATTAGACTTTCGTATATGCTAGCTGACTACTGTAGTGTTTTTCAGAAGGAGGTCTTGAACTTACTGAAAACAGTGCAATACTTGTTAAGTGATAGAATTTTTTCTGAAATCTATTTAAGTTACTTGGACAGTGAGACTGCTATCAAGTCCTACGCGTACATTACCACGACATTGTTCATTTTTTTTGGATCATTCAAAAGTAACTCTCATATGGGTTCCAAAACATAGAAATATCGTTGGAAATTGCAAAGCTTGCAATCTTATACATGTTGCAGGGTATAATTTAATTGCCGCAGTTAAACTGCATATATAGTCAACCCTCCTATAACGCGGTGAGTGCGTTCCGCGTTGTATGGAAACTGCATTATAAGAAACTCGGATTTAACCGTACAAACCAGGCTAATTCATAGCGCGTTCTATGGAAACCGTCTAACGCGTTGTATGGAAACCGCGCTGAAAGAAACTCGGAATTAATACAAACCACATCATTCGTACCGCGTTATATGGAGACCAAGACAAGATAAATTATAAATTATTTTTCTTAAATTATTTCATATAAGGGTTGATAAAAAAAAAGTATGTACTGTGAAAGAACTCTAAGATAACTGAAACCGATGTCGTAGACGGCTATGAAGTAAGCTGGCATGTTTATATATCTCGGCTGTGCTTTTGCGTAGAAAATAAAACTGATAGTAAACCCTCTTACAATATCTAGTTACTATCATACAGTTACAGTCATTCATAGGCTATGCGGAAGGAACTTATGGCATGCTGTTGAACGGAAACCGCGCTGTAAGAGTACCGCGTTATAGGAGGGCTGTCACAATTTCAGCTCCGCGTTATATGGAAACCACGTTCTGAGAGTACCGCGTTATAGGAGGGTTGACTGTACTAATATTGTTTTAAAGAGAGGCACAACTATTTTGGCACCAGAGAAGTAGATCAAATGTTGCTAAGCTCCGCTGGACTGCTGTGGATAGCAAGAGGACTGCTTGTCTTTTTCTCCTTAAATCGTAGTATTATCCATATCACGATTTTGTCGTTTGCGCTGAGAGTATGATCGTCATACACATTAACATGGCAGTTAATAGGTTCATCGGTTATTTGTGGGCCGAACGTTTGAAGATCTGGGCACGGTGGCTATCCTCACACTGGTTGGTTGTCTTCAAAACACCTCTTTGTTGTTTTCGTTTCTAAAGAATTTCGGTTACGAAGGCTATTCCAAAAAGGATTTGATGTTTCCCGCAACAATTTGGTCTAGTTCAGGCTCAATCACTTGTGAAAACAGTACCGATTGTGGAGAAATGTTCTGATGGTTATTACAATAACAAGAAAAAGTTGCCGCCTTTTTAACTAGGCCTCTCCTATACCGCAATGAAGAGAAAATATAACAATTTTGGGCATTTATTTAAAGCGTCAGTGATGCTAATAATGATGCATGCAGTCATGCATTCAATTTAAAGATTTTCGAATAATTTTTCAATGATTTTTTCGGATTTTTTCGGATTTTTCGTTTTTTTTTCGTGTTTCCAGGATTAAGTATGATGTTCAAAAAAATAAATTCTGTAATAAAACGGCGCACAATGGGGGGATTGATTCTGATGTACTGCATCAAAATATATGTTCTGACAAAATTTTATAATCCTACTCTCAAGGATTATCTACCAACCAGATAAAATTAGAATTGAACATAGAAATGTTAATACAAATTAGAATAAATCATTTTGAGTATAAAAACAGGTTTTCATTTCATTTTGAAGTCTTTGTTTCGGGTTAACTGCCCTATTGATATTAAACAGTAGCTTATTACTTCTGGTCCGCGCCAGCAAAGATAAGGAATTTTCTTTCCTTTACTCTTTTGTCTTTTGATTTTTGCTTCTTTCACTGAAATCACCGAAATCAACTTTCGATTTACCACACTTAACACCAGATTGGCGCGGGAAACCTATTGACGAATCGAACCAGTACTTGTTGTTCTGAAGAAAACGCTCAGAAACTCTATAAGATGCATTCCAGCGATTCTTCAATTGGGAAATAAAATTTTTCCATGTATCGTTAAAAACTTTAATATTTTTTTTATTGCTTGGCAATAAACGTATAAGCATTTTTTCTTTAAGAAATACAATTTTTTCACTAAAGGTTTCAAATCCAGAACTTGCAATTATTTCATAAAGTTCTCTTCGAGAAATAAAAATTGTATTCACGTTTGTACCTATGATTGAATAAATATGGTCTTATAATTTTATACAAAAAATTTAATAGATAAAAATTATATAGGTGGAAAAATATATCTCCTTTTTTTTAATCAGATGCAAGAAAGTGGAAAAAAATTTTTTTCTATTATTTCACAAGGTGTCTTAGGTTTAAGAAAAGAAAAATTGTTTTGCTTTACTGTGCTTAACTCACAACTATTTTTCCATATATGTTACAAAATTTGCAAAATTTATAGACCTTTACAAAAAATTTTTTTTTTAAATAACAAAACTATATAAGCTTAAAAAATAACGAAGCAAATATAATCTCAATCGTCTGTTGTTAAAGGCTCCATATTTTTTTTTTAATACTTTTACTAAAAAACTTGCCGGGAACTAATTTTGAAAACACTGAAAATTTAGTTTTTTCATGAAAGATAAAAAAATATCAAAAAACTCACACTTCAAAAAGACGTAGTAATGTAACGGCACTTGCTAGAGACACATTTTTTTAAGAAAGTGACGCAGAATTTTGTGCACTTTTAGCTCATGTAATATAATATATTACATAAATATTTGGTACTCAAGAATTTCATTTTCCAATTAATTCCCATTTTAGGCATCAAAAACCCCAATGTTTGGCGATGGGAAATAGTTTTCGCTTATTTTAGGGTGTTGGGATAGACCCCTTTTAATGTCAGAAGAAAAAAAAAAGGAAATTTAAAAAACAATGGCGTAAATACTTACAGAGTAAAAGTAAATTTTTTATGATTAAGTACAGGATCAACAACACATACCTGAAAAGATATGAAAAGAGAAAAAAAATTAAATGACGTTTTAAATACTGAAAACTGAATAAGAAGAAAAAAATGTTGAAAATGATTTCAAATTAAAAAGGTTATGCAAGCGGAATACAGAAATTTCATCTATCAAGTTGAAGAAATCTGGTCACCTCATATTGTGGTTGGTTCTTCATGTCTAATGTACCAAAAACGCCTAAGGGCCATGCAAAAAGGTTTAAATTTTTTAGTGGTTTTGAAAGTCTTCATATAAGGAATTACACGTTTTCAGAAAACCTATGGCCACCCTAAAAAGTAGTTTTTATTACTGCTTATCAACAAACATTTTCCGTATCCCATAAAAATTTCCCATATGATCACCTTTGAACGTTATTTTCTTTCACTCTCTCTATCTCTTTTTCTCCCTCTCTCTTACTCACTCTTACACTCTTTCTCTCGCTCTCTCTCTTCACTGTTTGCTTCAGTTTTTTTTTTCAGTTTTAATGGAAACCGTTTTTCTTAATGTTTTTTTCGTTATTGTTTTTGTTGTGTTTTCTATTTACAAGTTTTTCATTTTCCTTAAAACAACAACAACAATAACAAACAGAGAAAAACCATAAAAAAGTTTCCATTTCGTTGCAATTGATTACATAATAAAATACATGTGAAGTTGCAAATATCATCATCATCATCATCGTCATCATTATCGTTATTATTATGGTAGTTGTTGTTGTTGTTAATGTTACAAACACTAATGCTAGCACTATGTGTACTAACACTACCACTGCATAGCTAAGCTGTGGTTATAAAAATTATGTGAGAGTGTAAGTGGAAGAGACATAGAAAGGTGCGCATGCTTAATATTGTTTTGCGAGCTGATGCTTGTGTTCAATGGTGCTGCAAGCAGGCAGTTTTTTTTTTTTGAAGAATAACACACGTTTGGCTTGTTGTTGTTGTTGTTGTATTATTAATACTTTTCCTTATTTAACACACTGCTTGCTAATGTTGCTGGTTTTCCTCATTTTGTTTGTTTTTTTTTTCTTAAAATTTTGTTTGCAGTTAATGTTGCACGTTGCTCATTGCATTATTGTTATCTATGCATGTGTGTGTGTATGTGTATGAGTGTTTTACTTAATATTTCCTCATACTTTTAAAGTTTATGCCAGCCGGTGTAAGTGTGTGTGTGCCTGGGTATGTGTATTTGAGTGCATGTGAATAATGGTTGCATATAACTTTACATTTGCAACACTCTCATATGTTGTTGCAAATTTGTTTTTATTTTCTGTTTCTGTTTCTGTTTGAGTCTATTATTCACTTTTCGCCGTCACTATAGATTGTTTTTTTGTATTATTATTGTGGCCGTTGATTTTCGAAAATGTTGCTGTTGGTGGTATTTGCTGTTGTTGTTGCTGTTGTTGATTATGTAAATAAATGATATTCGTTGTTGCATTAAATTATTTTTTGAAAAGTGTTTATATGCTGCTGCTGCTGCTATTTTTGTTTCCCTATGTTGCTTATTTCATTAAAAAAAAGAAACGCCAAAAATTTTTGTTATTTATTTACAGGGTGTTACATACCATGATTTCTTTTTTTGCCCATATTTATACAACAACAACAAAATATCATTTTATTTTCCAAAAATTAATTACAATTGTTAGCCATGTTGCCCATGTTGCCTGTAAAATAGTCTGGAGAGGAAGGAGGCGGTTATGAAATGAAAATTTTTTTTAATTGAAAATTCATTTGAAAAACCTTTTGCTTTTCATTGATTTTGCAAAACGTGACTCTTGGGTTAAATGTTGGTAATGGTAGAAGAGAGCAGAACAAAAAAAAAACATTGATTGTGACAAAAAGGTGTGTTTTTGGCTTGAGGCCAATTCTATGGGGTACTAAAAGGGCATTTTTTTTTTTTGGATTTTGACAGATGTTTATGACTTCCCCAGGGAAATAATTAAATTAAAAGGAAAACAAAACAAATGTAAATAAATTATAGTCGATCAGAAGTTACTTTTCGATACGCTACATAATAATATTATTATGTATTCTGTTGTAAGTGTTCTTACTAACTAACAACTTCAATTGTTTACTACTCTTGCGTCTCGAATTTATTCGTACAAATGGAATCCTCAGAAAGGTCAGTAACCACTTGTATAATGTGACCCAAGTCAGGTGATTACACATTCTCTATCCATACATAATTGGTCATTATAATCCATCAGCCAGGATGACGACCTAGTTTCTCACACCACTTAGGTTGTGTGTCTTAATTGTATACGTGAGTGGCGGGACCTATAGTTTAATGTCGACTCAGAACGACAGATTTTTAAAAGTTTTTCATGGTAATTTTATTTACTCTCAGAGTTCTTGCCAGAAATCTGATGAGAAATTTTTCGTTTTGTTGAAGATGTCTAACCTGGGATTTGAACCGTGACCTCTCGTTTAATAAGTCAACACACTACCAAGTAGACTACGGCGACAGGGTGTTCAGTAACTACTTGTATAATGAGATACGTCGTCAGGTGATTTGTAGTCTTTCACATTTTCTTTACCGCTGAGTTTTATATCGTTATTGACCTTCCTTAGCGCGTATCCAATTCAGATGTATTTTCTATTCATTACAAGCAAACCGCGATATGCCTTGTTTAAAATATTTTGAAGATCATTTGAAGGTATCTGTTGATACATATTTGCAAGCTTTTCTTTGCAACTTGTTTGAGGTTCCAAACTTCACAACCACCCAATACTACTGACAGTACACAATCCGAAAGTATTTTCACTCTGCGCTACTTCTGCACTTCTTTGAGCGCTATTTTCTGGGATATGAGGCTGCGATGTTACATCAAAAACTGCATCGATCATAGAACTAAGGCATTGGAACATACAAACTCTTTCGATCGTTCTGTATTGTTAACTATTCTTATCTCCTTTGATTTATTTGACGAGTAGAACAACTTTTTTCGCCTCATGCTAAAAATGATCTGTCTTGGTTTGTATACCGATTACTTTATTTGATGGTAAGCATATGTCTACCGTCAGCATGATCTAATGGTTCCGGAAATAGTGTTGGATTTATTATTTACTACGTATCCATACTTTTTCTTTCCGATTGTCAACTGAAATAAAGACCGTAACAGTTTCAGATATTCCTGAGTTACACACGAAAAACTTTTAAAAAGGCAAATATGCTACACAATCACACCAAACCGATTTCTCGATGACGTCATAGCTCCTACTTTAAATTTTTTCAGTATAAATAATTGCAAGAAAATTTTGAATTCGTAAACAACTGGTTCCATTGCTTTAACAAGAAAATATTTCTCTTTAAATATTCTGATCAAAATTTTCTATGCAAATATATAATTTCATTTCAATTTCAACATCGATTATTCTAATGCGAATCGATTATTTTTCGCTAACGAAAATATCACAGAAAAAGTCAAAATATTTTATCATAAATAACGAAAGCGAAAGCAGCAACAGTTGCTTAATCCCTCAAATACCAGTGCTAGGTGAGGCCGTGCAGACGGATGTAACAATCGTACGCAGTTATGGATTGAAAATTTATGAAAGTCAATAAATTGTGTGAAGTGATGGCAGTTATAGCCTGCATATGAGTTGTTGCATTTAATTTTCCATCGTCTAATTTTGCATTTTATTGCATTTATTACTCTGGAGTTTCTATGTCTGTATCTGTTTCTGTATCTGTTTTTGTTGCTATTGTATACGTAATGGCCATTACATTACAAATAGCCGTAATGGTCATGTGTAGGCGGGAGGTCAAGAGTGTTTGTCGTGCTATCGATTGATGGAGTTGTAGTTGCCGGGAAACCTTTTGCAACTCTAATGAAAGGTAAAGTTTCAAAGTTTTCTTGTAACCAACAACATTCAAATGCAGAAATAAAAATTTAATATTTTCTTATTGCCGCCGATATTTTATTTTTTTTACAGTGAAAAGCAAAAATGTGTGATCTGTTTACAGATCAGCTTCGCCGTCTTACCATAAATGCCATAGCCTGGAAGACACTGCACTCATCACGTAGCCTCTGTCCTTTTCATAACTATCCACACAATAGATCCCCATCCCGATGAAAGCCTCCATCTTAAAACTGTCCACGAAGCTTGCTTGGTCATAGTCGAAATTTCATAGTGATTGTGTTATATTCATGACCACAGATACCAAATTATTGCAACAGAACGATTTACTGTTCTTGACCTCAATCTTTGTTTGATTTTCCCATACACAAATTTCTTGCCTCTATAATTACCACACAAAAATCTAAACTACCTCAAACCCATTTGATTGCGTAGAGTTTCTGCTTCTTTTGATTTTTCATTTCGTCAAGTTTAGCATTCCAAACTTTTCTTCTTATTCTTCAGGATTATTCTAGCCTGACCAACAGTGTGGATGCTTTGTAATTCCACATGACTTGAGATCAAGCAATGGGTGGCCCTATAACCAGTTGATGTTATTTGACCAGACAACCTCATAGTACCTCATTGCTCGGATAGAGGCCTGACTGTTACAATAGATGCTACGTCCCATGCTTAGTACCTCTGGTCAAGTAAAAGTGTGCACATCTCTTTGTGGCGTAAACTTTTTCCTGTAAAATACGCATGAGTTTATCAAGGATTTCGGGCTTGGGATTTCTCAAAAATCAAAGAGCTGTGTTCAAGGAAGAGTTAAGCAAGAAACTGTTAGCCTGATAAATCTCGTGCGTGACTTGTCTCCCATTATCCTAAACATAGTCTTCATGGCTCTGGTTTTCGTTAGCAGTTGCGATAAACTTAAATCCTCTGATCAACTAGTCGATTAAACCCGAAACCTGGCATTGGGTTAACAGCAATCGTTAGGGACTTTTGTCAGTGATTTGTAAAAATCTCTGGTGAAAAGGTCTTCCGCTGAGTACTGAACCTCTTTCCCTATGTTTAACAGCAATTTACGCGGTGTTGGCGTGATTCAAACCCCAGACATCTCGAACAAAGACGAAATAACGACTTCCTCTCAGCAGTCTTTTGGCAAAAACTCTGAGAGTAAAATAAAATTGCCATGAAGTGTTTATCAAATCTGTCGTTCAGAGTCGGCAATAATCTGTAGGTCCCGCCACTAATGGAGACAATTGACACAAACAACATGGGTAGTGTGCAAAGCTAGGTTGCAAACTTGACTAAAGGATTTTTAATGATCAATTAAGTAAGTGAACACTTGGTAGCACAAGTTTTTGCCCTATTTGGGTTAGATTAGGTTAGGAAGTCGCCGTAGTCTAGTAGGTATTGTGTTGGCTTATTAAACATAAAGCCAGGGTTCGAGCGCCAGGCCAGACATCAAAACAAAATACAAAAAGTATTTCTTCGGCGACTTCCTCTGGAAAAAACTCTGTGAGTAAATAAAAATTGCCATGAAAGTTTCTCAAAAATCTGTCGTTCGGAGTCGACTTTAAACTGTAGGTCCCGCCACTCATGTATAAAATTAAAACACACAACATAAGTGGTGTGAGAAACTAGGTCGTAATCTTAACTGAAAGGTTGTAATGACCAATTATGTATGTATGTAGGTTAGGTTGGAGTGGTAGCTTTGATACCAAAGCTATGCTTGAGCACGCATAGCGGTCCATTGTGATGCCACAGGTGAACGCCGTTTCTGTACTGACGAAGTTCTACCAAACAGGGTTTAGTTTAGTTTTTGCATATTTTTCGCTCTTCGTTAGTTCGCCACGTTACGTATGGAAGTCATTCCCCCCCTGTAGTGTTCTATATAGCCAAGTATATGAGTTCCAGGGTGCCTAAAGGCTGAGCACTTCACTAATATTATCTTCCTGCCCTTAACTCATCCTAACCAACCTATCCGATAATAAGGTAATCTACGATCACTTTCTTCGAATCTTTTCATTTGACAAGATACTCCTCCACTCACATTACAATTTCTGCTGGGAAACAAACACTTTTGCACTTGACAGTACTTGGTGTTTGTTGTTGTTGTTGTTTTTTTGTTTGTTTTTGTAAAATCCTACACTTTTATTTGCACTTTGAATGCATTTAAAATTGTTTTATGTTGCTATTGCTGCTGTTGTTGTTGTTGTTTTTTCTAATATTTCTATTGTTAATGTATCTGCATATTAAGTGCTGTTGTTGTTGCTGATGTTGTTGTAGTTTATGCTTTGACTATTTATTATTGTAGTGTAGATGCCTTGATGAAGATAAAAACCCAATAAAGGAAGTTTTTTTTTCTGTTTTTGTTTCTTTAATGGAGACCCTGTGCTGTTATGCTTTATAACTCTTTCCCTTCTTAGTGCACCCACCTCTCACTATGCAGGCAGGAAAATTTTGTAAAAGTATTAGAAGAAGCAGAAAAAAACTAAGAAATGACAATAGAAAAGAAGAAAAAAAGGTAGAAAAAAAACTAGAAGTAATAAAATTACAAACGGCAGGGCATTGAACGTTACACGGTACACTGAGAAAAATTGAAAGCAAGTGAACTCAGTTTTATTTCTCTTTTTTTATGGAACAGATGAGGTGGGAATTTGGAAAGCGAAATGAAATTATTTTTAAGAAAAAAATTTATTTTTTCTAAAAAAATTTTCTCTCAGTGTTTGTATTTTTTGAATCTATTTTCCATGCAAATGTTTTGCAGTCTTTAGTTTTTCTTTTTTTTGATTTTTCTCCTTTAGGTGTGTCAAATTGTGTAATTGTTGTTGCTGCCTTTCAATTGCAATTGCAATTGAAATTTTTTTTCTTTATTTTTCCTATGTTTACTGTACTTTTAACTGCCAGTCAGTCAGCCTACTGACAGGAGTTGTTTGCTGCCTGCCTGCCTGCCATCGATTTATTATTGATTTGAATGAATAATTTTTTTTGTTTTATTATTAATTTGAAATTTAAATTCTTTTCAAAACTCCTGCTTTCCTTTATTTACTGGCTCTGGGTCCAAAAGGCAACAACGCCTAACGACGTTAGTTAACGGTGACAGTTTTTAATTTTTATGGAAATAATTTGCATGAAAATCTTTTAAAATTTTGAAAGAAAAAAAATGAAAGCAAGCAAAAGTTTATCGAAATTAATTTCTTTTGCATTAGTGGGTAGAAAAAATCAATTCGAATTTGTTTGAAGACAACAGTTTTACGTCCTTTAACATCTCATGGATTCAATTGAAATTCAGGGCTACTACAAGGATTTATTCTTCGTTATTTGCTTTGCTGCTGATCTTTCTTATTAATCTGGCCTCTATGAATTCTTATTTTCTCTTTAATTTCTGCATTGTAATGGGCCGTAGTTTAGTAGGTAGTGTGTTGGCTTATTAGACATAAAGCCACGTTTCAAACCCCAGCTCAGACATCAAAATGAAAAAATATTTCTTCGGCGACTTCCCCTCAACAGATTTCTGGCAAAAACTCTGAGAGTAAATAAAATTGCCATGACAAACTGTAGGTACCGCCACTCATGTATAAAATTAATGCACACAACATAAGTGGCGTGGTCATAATCCTGACTAAAGGGTTGTAATGATCAATTATATATGTATGTTGTAATGGGCCACGTCTATTTTAAATTCAACTGAATGATTCTCCTTTACGAAACGATTAAAACACCAGCTCCATCCAATCAATAATAATTGCTTGGACGTTCTGCCGTCCAGTTATGGCACGGCCTGATGGCCTGCCTGTGGTTACTTAAAAGCTGGACGTAGCCATTTTATTTGAAGAATATGATCTGAGGAGTGTATGCCTAGGTTAGGTTAAGTTAGAGGACGTGTACTTGTCAATTAAGACAAGTACAGTACCCGGAGGTCGAATTGACACATTGTACAACGTCCTAGTTTCTCACACCACTTATGTTGTGTGTGTTAATTTTATACATGGGTGGTTGGACCTACAGTTTAAAGTCGACTCCGAACGACAGATTTTTTATTTATTGAGAAACTTTTCATGGCAATTTTTATTTACTCTCAGAGTTTTTGCCAGAAATCTACTGAGAGGAAGTCGCCGAAAAAATGCTTTTTGTATTTTTGTCTTTGATGCCTGGCCTGGGGCTCGAACCCAGGCTTTTGCGTCTAATAAGCCAACACACTACCTACTAGACTACGGCGACTTCTAACTGTATGCCTAACAATTAGAACTTTCGAAACAGGGAGGTATACGCCAACTACCGGGATATAAGCTTTCTCTCCATGGCATATAAGGTTCTTACGAGAATATTGTTTTAACGACTGAATCACTTGCCAGTGCAATCATTAGGTGTTATCAGTGCGGCTTCAGACTTGTAAGTGCACCATCGGTCGAATGCTTACACTGTGCGAAATTCTAGAGAAAACCTCTAAAAACCGAGTTGACAAACACCATCGCTTGATCGGCTATAAGGTAGCGTTCCATAACCCAATAAGCGTTATCTTTGCCGCAAAATCTAACCTCAGTATTCCTACAAAGCTGAGAAGATTGTGCAGTCTAAAACTGAGCCATTTCTGCAGCTTCGTCATTGTAGGAAAGAACCTTTCTGAACCTTTTGATACCGTGTGAGGTCTAAGACAATACGGCAGCTTATCCTACAATCTCGTTTATCTTCGTCGTGGAGAGTGTTCTACGAAAGGCGGGAGTTCATCACAATGAGCATTATTTTGTATAAAAAAGTTCAGTTGCTTGTGTTCGTCAACGACAACCATATCATTGGACGTACCAAGCGATATGATACTTCAGGCTCTCGTGCCATTGAACTGGAGACGTCAAAGATGGTTCTGACAGTAAATGCGGGTAAAAAGAAGAGTTCTATGCTGACAAGCAGGGACGTGCGCTGTATCAGACCCTATGTTACGGGCGACAACTACACCTTCGACGTTTTGTTGGCATTACTTACATTCTTAATTGGTCAGTGCAACTATTTAGTCGGGATTACAACCTTGTTTCTTACAGTACATATGTGAAGTGTTTTAATTTTATTCAAGAATGACGGGATCTTCAGCTTATCCTCAACTCTGAGCGATAAATTTGAGGAACTACTTACTAGACTACGGCAACTTGGAATAAGCAACGAAAATTATGCCAGTCTGTACATTAATTGCACAACTACTGTTACCAACAGGTGTTATATTGGTCTCAATAGGCAATCAAATAGCAAAGACTAATGTTATGCATGTCCTTCGTCCCCCATTGCTCTTTGGACTTTGTTACGCACCGATACAACTAACTTGGGAGAATGCCAGAGAAAAGTTTCACTTGGATCTAGTACGAGCTAGCGATAACTTTCGCATCTAAAGTAATGAGGAATTGTAAAAGCTCCACAACGAATGGACATTATTCAGGGAATCCAGAAGCTACGCTAGTTTGATCATGTCATGCGATTATTTGACGAATATTCAATGTGCTTGATGTTGAGATCAGCGGATGCCGAAGGATTATTTGCTTTGGAAATACTAAGTTAAGAAAGCCTTGTCATTAGTGACCAATTTAGAAGAAATAGAGAGGGAGAGAAACTTTTTCTCTTGTAATAAACTCCAAAAACATTGGATTTAGGCAGACATAATTGGAAATCATTTGTTAAGGCCCTGGGGATTAGAATGATTGCAGCGGTAGCATATCATAATTGATGAAAATTTTGTAACGAATTGGCTGGTTTTAGAGGACAGAAATCCTTTGTAGTTTCTGTGATTTTGTCTTCTCAATGCTATCCGTGTGCCAGTCCGTTTGATAGTAAAATCTCAAATCTTTGAATTCTGCAGTTAAGCAAACGGCCTCAATATAGTATCGTCACTCTCTTCTGTTTATTCGTTGCAGTACTATGTTCCTCAATATGTCGTCGGCATGTTTGTCTATCGCCTACTGCCTTCAGATTGTCGTTTGTGGGTCTTTGCAAGGTATGTCTAATCCACCAAGGCCATCGTTTCTTAAAGAATCCACTTTCATACTCAACTTTTTGATTATATGTAGACTAACGACCTATTAACGACAGGAGTTCATTTTAACTACTTTTTAAACAACAATTTTGGGATCTATGAACAACATTATGTATGATTATTAATAATTTTACTCTTATTCACCCTGTTTTCTTTTTTTATTCTCTTTTCCAGAGCATCAACAATCTCATCAAATCCATCAGCAGCAGCAACAACAAACACAACAGCATCAGTTGCAACAACAGCAGCAGCAGCAACAATTAACGCAACAGCAGCAACAACAACCGGCAACACAACAACAGCAGCAACAACAACAACAACAGTCGTCTCAACAATTTGCCATAGCGGACTCAAATTCGAATAGTGCAGTGGCAAAATCGTTTGTACCGTGTAAAGTTTGCGGTGATAAAGCGTCCGGCTATCATTACGGTGTAACATCCTGCGAAGGTTGCAAGGTCCGTGGTAAACGTCTCATTTGCTTTTATACGATATCATGAAATAAGTTGAAATTCAATTTAATTTTCCTTTTTTTGTTTTTCGCAGGGTTTCTTTCGTCGCAGCATACAGAAACAGATTGAATATCGGTGCCTGAGAGACGGCAAGTGTCTGGTTATACGACTGAATCGTAATCGTTGTCAATATTGTCGCTTTAAGAAATGTTTATCAGCTGGTATGAGTCGAGACTGTAAGTACCTGTACTGTAAACAATAAGTTTTGTTCTTCATTTTTAAACAAATTTTATAAAAAAAAATTTCCCCCTTTTAAAGGTATTTAGTAAGGTATTGTACCTTGTATTTAAAACAATATACAAAAAGTACCTCAAGGGGAAGAAAAAGTACCAGAATTTTTTCATATAAATTTTTTTACTCTTAATTAGTTTTAAGCAAAAAAGTACAATTAAACATAAGAATTGTTTTCCTTTTAAGTACAAAAGTACTTTTTACGTAAAGAACCCAATTATTATTGCTTAGCATTTAGTACTCCATTTCTCGTTGTCATCCTAAGATGCCCTGTAAAAACCTCCATGTAACTTTACCATTCTGTGATGTCTTCAGATATTTTATCTCCATTTTCTGTATTTATCTCACACAGGAGTCGAATATTTTTCGATTTAAAAGACTTTCTTCTCCTTCTAAATGGTACTATTGTGGTTCTTTGGCCATTAAGATTACATCATTTGCATAACCTTGGCAGTCGACGTCAACTTCAGATAGATAACATACTATAAGAAAATCTATTTTGTACTTATTTCACCGCTTTACCTTTTAAGGTACTTTTTTTTATTCTACTCTTAAAGTATAAACTTTAATACAAAATTTTGTTGGCCAAAATTTGGGTATAAAATACGATATAAAAATCTCTACGCTTTTATAATCAAAAGGATACAAAAAGTACCCAACGTTCAAAAAAAGTACCAAGATTTTTTTATTCTTTGAAAAATTTATTGATTTTTCGTTTTTTGTCCAACAGGTACCTTGTTTTTTAGTTATCAAATTATTTTTTACAAAAAAGTATTGCATTCTACTACGCTTTGATTTAGACTTTCTAGATTTTAAGGCAAAAACATTTAAAATCTACAAAATATGCAAAAAGTACTTAAGGTTGTAAAAAAAAGTACCAAGATTTTATTTATTTATTAATTACAATACAATTAGAAATTATATCCTAATTATATACGAGCGAAGTAACTTGACTATGTGCTCGGTGTAGTGTCACAGACCAGAGTCTCTGGTGGGAATCGAACCCACGACCCTCACGCTAATAGTCTAGCACACTACCCACTAGACTATCAGGGTACCCAAGAGTCTTTTATTATAAACAGATTCAAGCAGAAAAGTACCATGAAACATTTTTTAACAGTAAAAAAATTACTTTTACATAAAAGTACCAAATTTTCATGGACTTATAGTTTAAATTGGTGAAAAATTGTGAAAAATCCGAACATTTTAAATCCTTACATATGTTTTAAGAATATGCATCGAATGGATGTGAAAAAACATAAAAATAAATTTGAAATAAGTACCACAAATTTTACTAGAGTATGAAATAAAAAATATTTTAAATATTTTACCCTTTCTTTTACCCATTTATTTCCTATTGGTACTTTTTTGTACCTCATTAAGTTACAAGAATTTCCTAGACCTAGACCTCTGGATTAAAACTAAATAAGTATTTATTATGAATGTATTATGAATACCAATTGTCAAAAATGTACCAATAGTACGTTAAGTAAAAAAGTACCAATAAATTTTTTGTTTTTCAAAAATTTATGAATTTTTAGTTTTTATTTACGTAAAGTACTATTAGCATTATTAGATTCATATCAAAAAGTAGCAACATATACTAAAGCTTTTATTAACCATTGAAAAGAATAGAAATTATAGTACTTATCCCAAATTTCAAATGAGTACCAAATATTTATTGAAATACAAATCACGTGTCTAACAAATATTAGAATGAAATACGAATGACATATTTATCCCTTCTGTAATTACAGTTGCCTTTGAATTGGAGTAACTCAAATTTTTTTAACAATAATTTGTTTCTCTACCCAATGAGCTCTCTTAGATAAGTTTATTGCTTAAATTATTCAATATTTTTATTACTATTAAACAAATTATGTATTTTTAGATTTTCTTTCTCTCTTGGTACTTTTTTTGTATCGTTTTAAGTTACACAAATTACTTCGTAAACTAATTTACTAATGTACTGTAGCATCTAAAATAAATTTATGTTCCACCAATTTCCAGGATTTCAAACATAATTACATTCCAATAATTTTTTTCCAGCAATTATAACATAAATATCTAAAAAAAGTACCATACGTATGAAGAAAAAGTTCCAACACATGTTTATTGAAATTAATTACCCAATATAGCATTATAACCGGTTTTAAAAATTAAAACTTTACATGTTATATGTTGGTTGATTGAAAAACTTTCATCAAATTCATATTAATTTTTCCTCTCTTTTGGTACTTTTTTTTTCCTCTAAAGGAATATTATGTGGCAAAAATTCTATACGATTTTTTGCTTTAAAAACCAAAATTAATAAAAAAAAAGTACCTTAAGAATGAAAAAAAGTACCAACATATATTTTTGGGACTCAATTCACTCTAGCTTTTTCTAATTTGTGTTCCAGTCTGCCTGATATTTTATTAAAATTGGATTCTATTCTTCCAAAACTATCGAATTAGCAGCCTCTAAAGTAATATCATAACTTCAATATTTCTTTAACAAAAAGTAGCTTTAGAATGAAGTAAAAGTATTCACACATATTTCTTTAATTTAACTCTCTCGTTGCATTCACTGTGAGTTGTTCAATTACTTCTTAATTAAGCGAAGAAATTTTTAATTCAAATATATTTTCCACCTTTTACAATCCTTAGGTACTTTTTTTGGTTCCACTTTAAATTACGAACATATTTTTTAAAATAAATTCTTTGTAGAGGTAGGAAAATGAAATTATAGCCGTCTGATGTACGAAATTCCCACGGTCTAGTAGGTACTGTGTTGGCCTAGGTTCAACACCCAGGTCAGTCATCTCCATCCAAACGAGAAATGACAAAAGTATTTCTTCTGCGACTTCCTGTCAGCAGATTTCTGGCAAAAACTCTCGAGACTAAATAAAATTGCCATGAAAAGTTTCTCAAAAATCTGTCATTCGGAGTCGACTTTAAACTATAGGTTCCACTACTCATGCATAAAAAAATTGCCGCACACAACATAAGTTGTGTGAGAAACTACGTCGTAATCCTGACTAAAGGGTTGTAATGACCAATTATGTATGATGTACGAGTATTAAAGATGTTGGAAAGGTACCTTATGTTCTTTGGAGACCGTGTTGGAAGTCGAGTAGATACATTAAATACTATGATATTAGGACACTACATTGTAACGGGTGATTTTTTAGCTATTATCTTTTTGTCAACACTGGTTTAAACAGCTCACGCACGTTTCGTGTTTTGTTTCACTGTCAAACATCCTTAGTTTGGTCTATAATTTAACCATGAATCGTCTTACAAACGAACAACACTTGCAAATCATTGATTTTTATTATCAAAATGCGTGCTCTGTTAAGAAAGTTCATCGCGCGCTTCTTATCGAAAAATTGTATTCAGCGACGAAGCTCATTTTTGGCTTAATGGGTACGTAAATAAGCAGAATTGTCGATTTTGGAGTGAAGATCAGCCAGAAGCATTGCAAAAGCTACTAATGCATCCAGAAAAAGTCACAGTTTGGTGCGGTTTAAGGGCTGGTGGCATCATTGGACCGTACTTCTTCAAAGATGCTACGAATCGTAACGTAACTGTGAATGGTGAGCGCTACATATCACCGTAGCGTCCAACGGTATATCCAACTTTTTTTTGCCCAAAATGCAAAACCTTGACTTGCATGACATGCGGTTTCAACAAGACGGTGCCACATGCCATACAGCACGCGTAACAATGGACTTATTGAGAGGCGAGTTCGGTGAACATTTTATTTCACATTCGGGACCGGCCAATTGGCCGCCTAGATCGTGCCTTTAGACTATTTTTTGTGGGTCTATATTAAAGCTAATGTCTATACAGACAAGCCCGCTTCAATTGACGCATTGGAAGACAACATTGAAGCATTTATTCGTGAAATACCGGCCGAAATGTTGGAAAGAGTATGCCAAAATTGGACTAAGCGGATGGACCATTAGAGGCGAAGTCGCGGTTAACATTTGCATGAAATAATCTTCAAACATTAAATTATATGGACCGTACGTACTATCGATTCAAATAAAGATTTCATGCATTTTTCTGAATTTTATGTGTTTTTTTTTTGAAAATTTTTCCTATAGCTCTTAAAAAATCATCCATTAGCTTTTTTACTGGTTTGTTATTAATTTTCATAGGGAGATAATGTAAGCGATAACACAATCCTTCTAACTCCTGATGAAATGTAATATCATAGCAAAATACGCTAGGTTAGGTTGGCCGACATCATCACCAATAAAAGCACGTGAGGTTGCACTTAGGTTTCCAATCTATAAGGCCCATTGAGCAATCGCATTTCATTCACAACAAAAGACGTCATTCTCCGCCATTAAAAAAAGTTTTCTAGCCCCAGACATGCACTTAATGATGCTGAGCAAAACTATTCTAATTTAATTGCAAACATTTCAAAGAGGAAAAGTGTTCCATTAACCCCAATAAAGGTAAAGCAGGGAAATTCTGCAAGTCTGTTCTACTTCTTATTGGCTTAGTTGTTTAAGGACTTAATCAATCAATCAATAATTCCTGCAATATTCGGGTAGCCTGTCAATTTGCCAAACCATTTATGGTTGACGTATATATTCGTCATGTCGTCTTAATTTGTTTTAATTGACACGGTACATAAATTGGAATTTCTCTGTGCTGAACACGAAGTAATTAAAATCCGTATTGTTTTCCTATTCTAAACTGAAAATGAATTCTCTCATGTCACCTGGTAATGACTCTTCTCAAGTGACTTGACCTAAAAAACATTGTGTATTGCAGCAACAACACCAACAATAAAAAAAACACACCTTTGGCTTTAATTGAACCAATTTTCTTTTCAATCATTCTTCAGATGATGGCAATAGTGACGCTGACATTAGTGCTGATGATGATGATGTTGTTGTTGGTGTTGGTGTTGGTGTTGTTAGTGTTCATTTGTAATGATGTTGACCAGGCTTGTAAGCAATTGTTAAAAGCCATGGCATAAAAATTTGCAATTGCAATTGAATTGTTTGCAAATCCGACAACAACAACAATTGTATTGCAAAAGCTTAAGCAACAACAACAACAGGCGTACAAAATTTAATACGTACTCAACTTTGAACATGGCCACAGAAACGACAACAGCAGCAGCAACAACAATAGTTGAATTAAAAATAAGAATAAGTCTTGCAACATGAGGCAAGTTTGATTTGATTTAATTTTTATACTCATAGCCTGTTATTGTTGTTGTTGTTGTTGTTACCATTCGTCATTCACACCAAACAAAAAGCAAAAAAGAAGAAAAAAAACCTCATTTCGAAAAACTAAAACAACGTTCTTGTTTGGCTTTGTAATTATTTTTGTTGTTGCTGCTGCAATTGTGTTTTTGTTATAATTATAGCTGCTGTTGTTGTTGTTGTTGCTGCTGCTGTTGCAGTTGTTGTATTCATTATTTGACGCATGGTGACCTACTTATCACAAAACTTTACAATTTGGTTGTAATTTTACAAAAACAAACAATTTAGCCGAGAAGAATAATAACAACAACAACAACAATGTCGAAAAGCCAAACGAAACCAACCAAGCGACCAAATAGCACCAATGGAATGCAGCCACTTAAAGTTATGATAACACAAAGTGAACTACAGTGCCATAAATGGAAGTGAAAAGTGAATATGAAGTCTTGGAGTAGGGAATGGGCTCATTCCCCTGTGCCAATGCCAGTATAAAACAATCCTTATAAATATTGTTGTAACTCCTGATGAAATGTAGGAGTATAATACAATAAATGTCAAACGGTCTCTTTAGCCTCCTCTCCAAGGGAACACCTAATCGACCGCCATGTCTTTCTATTAGGCAATGTCCCCTGAGGGTAGAAACCACATAACAAATGTTTATTCAGGAGAGAAGAATGAGATATTTCCTCCTCCCTGGGTAAAGATTCGGCCAGCTCAACACAGTTTCCAAGTCTGTCCTTATGCCCAGGAACTCAAATAGTAAGGACCTTGGAATAATAAAGGGACCGCCAAATAACTTTTTTCTTTTGAAAATGCTTTAAAAAAATACTACTGAATATTTTCTCAAATTTCTTTTTTTATTTGAAAGTACAATCCTTCCGGTTAATAATGGAAAAAAATTTCATTCAAATGGCTGCCTCCGCCATGCAGTAGTCTACACGATCGGTCCAATTTTTAAGCACATTATCGATTGTGTGCAGCTGTATTTCACCAATGGCTTCACGAATATTGTCCTTTAAAGCCTCAATTGTCTCTGGCTTGTCGGCGTAACACTTATCTTTGACGGCACCCCACAAATAATAATCCTACGGTGTCAAATCGCAGCTCCGAGGTGGCCAAACGATATCAGCTCTGCGGCTGATAATGCGATCTTCAAAAACAGGGCGCAAAACATCGAGTGTAGCTTCGGCTGTATGGCACGTAGCGCTGTCCTGTTGAAACCAAATGTTGCCAATATCCTCCTCTTCAATTTTTGTGAACAAAAATTCGTTCAACAAGGCCCGATAACGATCGCCATTGACTGTAACGGTCATTCCTTGCTCGTTTTCGAAGCAAAATGGCCCAATTATGCCTCTGGACCAAAATCCGCCCCAAACAGTGACTCGTTTTGGGTGCGTCGGCTTTTCAATGTATGCGTGCGTGTTTTCTGTGCCCCAAATGCGACAATTTTGCTTGTTTACATACCCGCCAAGATCAAAATGAGCTTCATCTGAAAAGATGATTTTTTTTGCCAAAATCGGCATCTTCGGGTGTAGGCTACTGCATGGCCAGCCGAGGCAGCCATTTGAACGAAATTATTTTCCATTATTAACCGGAAGGATTGTACTTTCAAATAAAAAAAGAAATTTGAGAAAATATTCAGTAGTTTTTTTAAAGCATTTTCAAAAAAAAAAGTTATTTGGCGGACCCTTTACATGTTTTGTGTATAAATTCTGGATATAAATTCTTCTTCAGATAATGATGGAAAAGATGTCCTGTGGTTTCACCTTTGTTCCCAACATTGCCGCTTCTGCGACAAATTAATCTGTATCCGTCAGTGAATACTTGACGTTCTTGGGAAAGTGTTATAACGCGATAGTATAACTAGTATCGAAAGTAGGTTTAGCTATGGTGTAGTTAATGGAGAAAAAAAAAAGCAAAACAAAGCTTTCTGCTAGCCAGTTAATGATAGTAAACCATGTCACAGATGGTTCAGTTCTAAGTGACCCTTGTTGATTACATTTTTCCAAAGCCAATCACCAAATCACAATTAGATTTCAAGGTCGCACAGTCACAAAAACCCTAAAATCCTATAAGAAATCTGTTTCTAAGTTTTAACGCGAAGCACCTAACCTTAACGATTTCAATTTAAATTTTCTTTAAGAAAAATTTTTCAAAAATTATGTCACATTCATTGCATATGCTTTTTAAAAGAATGCATACATTTCCACTACTGGCTTATCATTATTAAAAGGCATGTAAATCTGCCAAATAATTGTGGTTGTATTGAGTTTTTGGGCCACCGATGTTGATATCACTGCTACCAGTGCATTTAAGTTTACCGAGAGTATGTGTGGTTGCATACATACACATACATATACATATGAATACATAGCTTACGTATTTGTGTGTCTGTCCGTCTGTCTGTCTGTCTGTCTTTTGATTCTGAAATTTTTCTATTGTTTTTTTTTTGCTCTCCTTGCACTGCCAAGCCAAGAAGTCAATCTCTTGGTAAATTTTTTCGTTTCGTATGTCAATGTGTGCGTGTTTATGTGTCTGAATGTGTGTGTGTGTGTGTATTTGTTTTTAAGTTAAATATTGTGGTAACGTTTTTTTGCTGTTCTTGTTGTTGTTGTTTTTACTTCTTTTATAATATTTTTTTGAGGTTAAGTAATAAGAAACTCTGTTTCAAATGCACCAAAAAAATTTTTTTCTTTGGATTTAGCAATGCCAGCAGCAGCACAATTTCTGAATTTGAAAATGTTTTTTACGATCGTTTTTTTTTCTTGTGTGAGTTTTCCAAGAGCTTTTGGTTGTGAATTTTGAGTGTGTGTGTTTGGCAACAACAAAATTTACCACTCACTTGTACATTGTTGCTGCTATAATAACTCGAAGCTGTAAGCTTTTGTTGTTATTGATGAATTCCTTGTTGTTTTTTTCTTGTATTTTTTTTGTACCCGCATTTGATTGACATTTAATGCAACAGCAACAGCAACGGCAACGGCAACTGCAACTGAGTTGTTGAAATTTCGTTTACTTTCAGTTCAGTTTAATCCGCTTCGCCAGTTATCGATTACATATTTGAAATGGTTTTTCAAATTGTTGAAATTTTTGTTGTCGTTTTTTTCTGATTTTAAATTGTTATAATGATGGTTTTATTTGCCTTTTTCTTTCAATTGAAAATTAAAAAAATACCAAAAAAATTGTAAAATATTTTGCATTTTTAATGCCGGAAATATGCAATTTTTTTTGGTGTTAAGAGTCTTAAATATTTAAAAATCGTTCGGTTTAAAAATATGAATAATTTACAAATAGAAAGGCAACCGAAGCCATTCAAAGTATTGAAAAAAAATTGTTGTTTTATGCGATAACATTTAAAAAAAAGGGAGAATTAAATACACAACGTATAACGGCATATACATTGATTCCTTAATGCAACTACACTAAACCTGGGTGTTTATAACCCTAGGCTATGCCTAATAATGTAGCGATCGCAGTGCTGCTTTAGACCTGGCAAATGTCTCACACGCTTCTCCAAATCTCTGCTAAAAATTTTATTAAAAACTCTACAATAAAATCGATTACAAGGCAGCCTTCGATATCTCGATACACTCAAATGAGTTGCAATTTATTCAGCTTGTTTTACCAAATCATCATGCAAGACATAACAAGATGTGCAAATAATAAAATTGTTTGAATCAAAATGGATGCCTGAATTCTCATTTTCAACGATCGGGCCTATTTCTGGCCCTGAATGGACTTGTGAAGAAATAAAATGTCAAATTTGGAACACGACCAATCCACATGAGACCCAAGAGCGTGCAATCAAACCGAAAAAGTCGCTGTTTAGGGTAGATTTAGACATCCCTGTCAACGACGAGCATTATCGGTGGGTGATCTGGACACCAACGAAATGTGGTTTCAATAGGACAGCGCTACGTGCCACCGTGCTCATGCCACAGAGGATAATCTGCGCGAGAATTTTGAGGACATCGTCATCTCACTTTGAGGTTATGTGAACTGGCCTCCGAAGTTGAGTGATTTAATCTCGGTAGACATTTTCTTGTGTGGATTTTCTTAAGTCGAAAATGTAAGCGAATAAGCCAAAAACCACAGGATTCTTCAAAGCCAACATAACCCAAGACATGGGTCAAATTCAGCCGGATTTATGCACCAAAGTCATGGAAAATTTGACATTTTGGGATGCTCTCATTTAAACAGTGCTATATTTCACTGATAATGGCATTAATAGACCTTTCAAATGAATAAATAATTTGTGCACTACGAAAGTGTATGCGAATAAACCACAAAACAAAGCCAATTAACCCACGCAATCGGTCACATTTAACCTGAGTCATGGAAAATTGGACATTACCGAGGCGCTCCACTTAGAAAAACTGTGGCGTACACTTGAACGATGTTATATTTCAAACTAAATGACATCAATACACACATACACACACACCCTTTGTTTTGTTTAAATTTAAAAATAGGAAGCTCTCAATAAAAGACCCGCTACAAGCCGCGAGACTAATCTCTGTGCATATGTCAGCCTGTTTCACAAACTGTCGACATGATTGTTGTGTCATTTGCTTCGTTTAAAGTGTAGGTTGATTGTGGTCTTAGAAAGAGTGTGCATGTAAGCTAGACTATGTAACTCGCAAGAACTAAAATGCTGTGAATTTCACCTCCATTTGATGGAGAAACATAGTAGCAGCGCGGCTAATTGGCCATTGTCTAATAGAATCAATGAGAGTAGAAAAAGGATAATGGAGTTGGAAAGTTTGGTTGACCTGTCATAGGTGCACTTCGTCTCATAAGAACATTAAAACGAAGCTAATGCACAGTTAGTCAGTCAAAGATAATAGTTGTTCCTATGAGTTTAATCATTCAACTCAATCTCATTCCTTTACCTTGAAATTGTGTTTGTCTGGGACAGCTTATTTGTTATCACAATATCTCGTTAGTTTTGTCCCTTGATAATTTAGGGCCTTCTTTTAGTACTAACCGATACATTCAAACCTTTGTAGGTCGATGACGCGAAAGAAGCAGAGGCACCTGAAAGGATGTGATAAAGCAGGTCGAAGTTCAATAAACGGGTTGTTAATGGCCAATTAAGTAAGTTAGAGGCAGTAGTGATATAAACTAGAATGCTCCCTTTACTTGCTTGCTACTATTATATTGTGCAGGTCTGCGAAAAGGTTCATCTGTGGCAACTTCCAGTTGGGTTGTTCAATCTAATCGGCAGGGATGTGACGAAGCTCTAGGGGTTTTAAGTTCAGTGGCTCAATTATTTGGTTTACTGAGCATTGCAGTCGTCTTTCGTAGGCATGAGATCAGTCAAGTTGGAAAGCAAAATTTTACTTTCCTCTGCCAATTTTCCTACACCTGCCTGTTTTTAAAAGCTCGCCTCCATTGCAATAATTCACAAATTCTTATCTGTGATGTGATATCTTTTCCCATTAGTACTTAAAATTTTTATTTGTTTCTTTTTGTGTTTAACTCCACACCGCTATTGTTTATATTCAGCGACTATTCGATTCTATTCACTTCATTTGTAGTTTTTTTTGTTCTTTTAACAACACAACAACGACAACAACAATAAGTATATGAAGAAAAATCACAAGAACAATAATAAGAATATTTGTTTATTTTTTTTTAAGTTGATATGATTATTAATATGTATGCATTCATTAACTATTTGATCTCAGGGTTTACTTAATGAAGTAATGCTCAGGCGCATAATACAATGGCATTCACAGACAGACAGACAGATACACAGATAGCGACAGACCTGACTAGTTTTCTTCACAAGATATAATATACGCAATACAGTGGAACATAGAAATTAAAAAAAAAATTAATCCACCACTGCCCAGTTGTCCATAAAAGTTTAAGCGCTTATGATCACGAGTGATCAAGCGGGCTAGTTAAATAGTCCATGACTTTTTGAATGAAGTCGCCTTAGTCTGGTAGGTAGTGTTCTTATCAAATTAGATATGAGGCCACAGTTCAAACCCCACGTCCAACAAAGTAAGTTTCATATTTCATTGGCAACTACCTTTCAGCAGATTTCTGGCGAAAACTTTGAGGTATATGACTTTTTGAATGAAATATACGTTTTGGATTGAAGTCGCTGTAGTCTAGTAGGTAGTTAGGCCACGGTTCAAACCCCAGGTCAGACATCTCCAACAAAATGATATATCTAACATATTTCATCGGCGGCTTTCTGGCAAAAACTCTCGAGAGTAAATAAATTTGCCATGAAAAGTCTCTCAGAAATCTGTCGTTTGGAGTCGACTTTTAAATTAACGCACACAACATAAGTGGTGTGAGAAACTACGTCATCATCTTGATTAATGGGTTGTAACGACCATTTATGTATGTATACCTTCTGGTTTAAAATTTTTTATTATTTTTCAAAACCAAAAATAAAGTCTGTCGAGGCAATCAAAATAGACTTGAGAGGGGTCTAGCTAAATAATTCCCATTTGATCGTTAAATTTGGAACGACATTAGCTCCTAAAACGACCTGCACAGGAGCTCTAAATTAGAGACAATTATTGGCCACCATATTCTCAGCATTTGCCTGCGACAACAGCTTATAAACACTCGCAAATTATTTGCCAAGCCTTCTGTAATTAGCCAGGTTTCGTATTCATACGGTTATACAGGTTTTACGTTCGTTTTTAAAAGTAAAGGGTGTTTTTTATAGAGGTATAGAACTTTAAGTTGGCATTACTTTTCAAGATGGCGACCGATTTAACAGCTGTCAAGTGATTTATTCTCAGTTTGGTTTGGCAATTCATCATGAATAGACTCACGCCTGAACAACGCTTGCAAATAGTGCAATTTTATTTCGAAAATAATGGTTCTGTGCGGAAAACGTATCGTCCATTTTATCGTCGACAAAATAGTCCATCAGAGCAGTTAATTCGATTAACCATGGAACGTTTTCGCACCACGTTTACTCTTTGATAACTCGCATCCCCAGAGACGCTGTACGGTGCGTACAGAAGAAGCTATTGCTGCTGTAGAGCGTAGCATTGAGAAAGACCCGAATGAGTCCATCCGCCATCGAGCACAGGAATTGGATCTGTGTCCATCCACTTTATGGAAGATTTTGCGGAAGGATCTTGGTTTGAGTGCTTACAAAATCCAACTCGTGCAAGATTTGAAGCCAAACGATCATTAAGTAAGGCGTAGATTTGTCGAATGGGCCCAAAACGAGATTACCGTTGTTCCCAACTTTCATAAGCGAATTTTGTTTAGCGATGAAGCGCACTTCTGGTTGAATGGCTACGTCAACAAACAAAACTGGCGCATTTGGAGTGAAGGTAATCCTCAAGTGTATGTTGAAACACCGTTACATCCAGAAAAACTGACTGCTTGGTGCGCTTTATGGGCTGGTGGAATCATTGGTCCGTACTTTTTCAAAAACGATGGTGGCCAGGACGTTACAGTCAATGGTGATCGGTATAGAGCCATGATTACTAACTTTTTCATTCCTGAATTGAATAACCACGATGTCCAGGAGATGTGGTTTCAACAAGACGGCGCAACAAGTCACACAGCTCGTGCCACAATAGATTTATTGAAAGATAGGTTTTGACCTGTGAATCGGCCTCCAAGATCTTGTAATTTAACACCGTTAGACTACTTTCTGTGGGGCTATGTAAAGTCATTGGTTTATGCGGTAAAGCCACAAACGCTTGACCATTTGGAAGCCAACATTCGCCGTATTATTGCCGATATACGGCCACAAATGTTGGAAAAAGTCATCGAAAATTGGACGTACAGATTGGACAACATCCGCGCCAGCCGTGGCGGTCATATGCCAGAAATCATATTTAAAATGTAATGACACAAGATTATCTTTCGGATAAATATAATTCATGTCAATCGAATAATCCATCGTTGTTTTATTGCACCTTAAAGTTCTATACCTCTATAAAAAAACACCCTTTACATAATTTCGCTGCCTTGGATAACCACTCGCGGTGTAGGCTAGTAGTAGTGTGAGGACGAGTTTCAAATCCTAACTCGGAGATCGCTAATGAAACGAAAAAATAATTCTTCGGCGACTTCCTCTCAGCAGTCTTCTAGCAAAAACTCTGCCATGAAAAGCTGCTCAAAAATTAATCGTTTCAGCGCAAGAGTGCGCGTATAATCATAAAAATATGTTTACCACCACTTTTGTTGTACACTGCAGCCATGCATTGTTTATGATTGTCATCGCCATACGTACTAAACTTGGATTGAATCATTTTCTGTTCTTTTTTTTCTTTTTTTTTTAAGAGATTTTTTCTATTTTTTTTTATAATTTAATTTCAGTTTCATTTTTTTTCAATTTTTTCACTTTTTTTTACTATTTTCCACACATTCTTAGTTTTGTTGTTTGTCTAGAAGAAGAATAAATTGATTAAGTGTCATCGACATGCGACTACTTATACGTACGTACGTACACTTGCTCACACAAATATACCTATATGTACATGCTTATGGGAATAAATATTTGAGAGAGAGAGAGAGTGTGTGTGTATGTGTGTGTGACAAAACTGTGTGAAACGTAGTGGCGATTGTATCGCATTGCAAGCAGCGTTAAATTCTTCTGTTGGCTGGAAAGCTGGCTGGCTGGTTGGCGAATTAATGCTGCTGCTCATTTATAACCGCAACAAAATTACAACAACAGCAACAATAATTTGCTGTACTTTATTCGTTGTTGTTGTTGCTGTTTTTCTTAATAATATTTTTTTTTAATTTTTTTTCCTCCGACTTCTGTTTAGACAGTCATTGATCCTTAGGCAGTCAGTTTAAATAGAAAAAAACCTTTTCATGTTTGTTTAACTTGTTGTTGTTCTTGTTGTTGTTGTTGTTCTTACAATAGTAGACGATATTTTTTATATTTAAAATTTACATAAAATGTCACTGGCTTTAAACGAAGCAACAATAATGCAGTGAAGGAGAGGAACGGAGTTGAAAAGAGAGTAATGGATATCTATTTGGCAGCTTGAAATTCAAAGAGAAGGGAAACCGTCCAAAACTATTATGTTTGCATAAATTTGGAAAACTTTCGAACTGAAGTATTCTCGGATTCTGAATTTATAAGGTTTGAGAAATTGGCTTAAGATTAAGTATAACATGACCTTGTTGATAACTTAGTCTGATCCGTTTAGGATCATACGAAGTTCTGAAACCACCGTAGTAATCCAACATTCATGGAAATGAAGTGGCTAACGATTTATCTTAGAATCGTTGTAGTCTCTCAATTAGCTGTTCATGAAGAGGGAGTTACACTGGAGGATCTTGAGGCCATATCTTCCTTTTCTTACTTATATATATCTCCGGTCTCTTTATGGACCTTAGAATTACCACAAAGCATCCTCATTTTCATATTCGATTTTTATTATTTGATTTGTTTCAGTCTGAAACATCTACTGTAGCAGATTCTAGAATGATAGGGTTACCATCAGTTTTTAACAGCACATTGCGACTTTTTTGAAAATATATTGGATTGGAACTATTCAGTGGATAATTGAAGCGTCTTAATTTTGAAATTTAAATATTCTGTTGCATTTGAAACTTTAAAAAGACAAGGCGCACTTGCAAGGCTGGTACAACAGAAGATTCTAATGAATCCAATCCTCTGCAGAGGATAAACAAGTCATAACACACACACACACATTTATATTTGCAAAGGAATGATGGGAAAAATAATCTATTAGCATACAGACCAGAAAAATTTGACTTGATACGATTATATGAAGAGTAAAATTTGTGTCAAACCTAACCAGAGTCCATCTTAGGAATCTTATAGTAGTTCTGACTACAAACATATGGAGGCTGGGAATACATCTCAATGACTTCTGCAGTAACTGCAATGAAGAGTTAAGAAAAGACCTCAGAACATTTTCTCTGTCAATGCGCGGCACTTGGGAGCCTGAGACAAAGCTTTATTAGGTACTCCGAATTCTTTAACATACAGTTTTCGAATATTTTCCATATAAAAGAATTTTGTTATAGAAAATGTTCAATAAGAAGTCTAGTTTTGTTAAATATGTGTTGTTTATATAGTTATCGAAATATTTTTTGTATAATATATAGTTATCGAAATTTTTTTTGTATAAAAATGTTATTATCAAAATATTTGGTATATGTAGGTTTATGTATTTTTTTATAGAAACAAACAAACGATAACAACATTTTCGATAACAAAATTATTTTATAATAATGTTGATAACAAATTTTTTTACAGAATAACTTCGATAACAAAATGTCTTTTAGATAACTTTCGATAATAAAATTTCTTTTATATAATTTTCGATGACAAAATTTCCGATATCAAAATATCTTATAGAAAAATTCCCGACATCAAAATTTCTTATAGAGAATTTTCGATAACAAAATTTCTTATAGAAAATTTTCGTAAACAAAATTTCTTACAGAAAATTTTCGATAACAAAATTTCTTATAGAATAACTTCGATAACAAAATTTCTTTTAGATAATTTTCGATAACAAAATTTCCGATATCAAAATATCTTATAGAAAAATTCCCGACATCAAAATTTCTTATAGAGAATTTTCGATAACAAAATTTCTTATAGAAAATTTTCGTAAACAAAATTTCTTACAGAAAATTTTCGATAACAAAATTTCTTATAGAATAACTTCGATAACAAAATGTCTTTTAGATAATTTTCTATAATAAAATTTCTTTTAGATAATTTTCGATAACAAAATTTCCGATATCAAAATATCTTATAGAAAAATTTCCGACATCAAAATTTCAAAGAGAAAATTTTCGGTAACAAAATTTCTTATAGAGAATTTTCGATAACAAAATTTCTTACAGAAAATTTTCGAACACAAAATTTCTTATAGAATAACTTCGATAAAAAAATGTCTTTTAGATAATATTCTATAATAACATTTCTTTTAGATAATTTTCGGTAACAAAATTTCTTATAGAGAATTTTCGATAACAAAATTTCTTACAGAAAATTTTCGAACACAAAATTTCATATAGAAAATTTCCGATATCAAACTTTCTTCTAGAAAATTTTCGATAACAAAATTTCTTATAGAAAATTTCTTATTGAAAATTTTCGATTAAAAACTTTCTTATAGAAAATTTTCGATAACAAAATTTCTTATAGAAAACTATTACTTTAATTCCAATTCTTTTGAAAAAATTATTTTTAAATTAATTTTTTTCCCTCAATCAGCACTTTAATATTTTCTTAAATGTTTAACCTCTAAAACTCGCATTATTTAATTGTCCTTAAATTCCTTGCGAATTTGTTTTTCTTCTATCCATTTACCTTGAAACCTACATTGTGTCCTTGAAAAAGAATATAAAATAAAATACATCAGAACAAAGGACGAACGAATGTTTCTATTGATTTTTTTGTATTCTTAGCCCCCGTGTCTTTCATATCAAGTGCACGTTTTTCATAATTTCCTTGGAAACAAAGCCTTGACGACGATTAAAGCGTAAAAGCGAAGGCAAAGAAGCACTTGAAGAGCAAAAACAAAAAGAAAAACGGATGGATGAACAAGTGCGTCTGCAGTAGACGACGGGGTCGTATCTGTAATACCCAGCAGGAAATTCAAAAGGGATGTGTAAGATTAAACGTGATCTCAGATAGTGGTTAAATAATGAATGAAAAAAAATAAAATAGGCGTACATACTTAAGATTTAAATTTTGAGGAAATTTTTGTAAAAAATCAAAACTTATATGCTGTCACGTCCCTTTCTTTTTCTTAATTTTCCGCAAATTCATAGAATACATAAATAATAATTTTGCCATGTTGTATTTTTGCCATTTTTCTTATCGCCCTTACTTCATTAAAAAAAACGGTTTATTTATCGACGTCAGATTTAATTTTAGAATCTTATCGCGTTTAAACTTTAAGAGCAACAGATTTTTTTATTTTTATTTTTAAATGTTTTTTCCCCTTTTAAATCTTTATTTAAATATTTACATTGAAATCTGAGAGGTTAATGGACTTGGAGTGGGGGAGCGCTTTAATTAAAAGCCATAATGATGTTTCAAATGATGATTATGAAAATGACGACGATAAAGTGTGTGTGCTGTGTGTGTAACATGAGTGTGGCTTTTGCAATTCTAAACAATAGACCGACAATAAATGGATGGATGAATGGATTCAAATGAAATTTATATTCCTTATGGAACACGTACAGTGGAACATGTTCTATTTTTTATACACAAATTCTAGAAGAATTAATTTTTCATCATAATTTACTTACCTTGTAATTTTTGTTATTGAAAAAATCGTTTTACGAAATTCTTTTCCAGCGTAGAATTATATTTATTCTTTGTATAATCAAACATAATACAGGTTCTGGAGTAATAGGGTTGCATTCTACCGTTGTATGGAGATAGCACTCTGTAAAAATAAAAATAAAAATATGTAAATTCATTTTATCATTGTAATCTATACACTTTTGTTATCGAAAATTTTACGTAAAAATTGTGTTATTGAAAATTTTCAGTAATAAATTTGTTATTTAAAATGTTCAATAAAAAAATTTTGTTATCGAAAATGTTCTATATTTGAAGTCGCCGTAGTCTAGTAGGTAGTGTGTTGGCTTATTGGACGCAAAAGCCTGGGTTCGAGCCCCAGGCCAGGCATCAAAGACAAAATACAAAAAGTATTTTTTCGGCGACTTCCTCTCAGTAGATTTCTGGCAAAAACTCTGAGAGTAAATAAAAATTGCCATGAAAAGTTTCTCAATAAATAAAAATCTGTCGTTCGGAGTCGACTTTAAACTGTAGGTCCCACCACTCATGTATAAAATTAACACACACAACATAAGTGGTGTGAGAAACTAGGACGTTGTACAATGGGTCAATTCGACCTCCGGGTACTGTACTTGTCTTAATTTGACAAGTACACGTCCTCTAACCTAACCTAACCTAAATGTTCTATAAAAAATTTTGTTATCGAAAATGTTCTATAAAAGGTTTTGTTATCGAAAATATTCTATAAAAAATTTTGTTATCGAAAATGTTCTATAAAATTTTTTATATATTCTATAAAAAATTTTGTTATCGAAAATGTTCTATAGAAGATTTTGTTATCGAAAATGTTCTATAAAAAATTTGTTGTCGAAAATATTCTATAAAAACTTTTGTTATCGAAAATGTTCCATAAAAAATTTTGTAATCGAAAATGTTCCATAAAAAATTTTAATATCGAAAATGTTCTATAAAAAATTTTGTTGTCGAAATATTCTATAAAAAATTTTGTTATCGAAAATATTCTATAAAAATAATCTATAAAAAATTTTGTTATCGAAAATGTTCTATAAAAAATTCTATGTATTCTATAAAAAATTTTGTTATTGAAAATATTCTATAAAAAAATTTTGTTATCGAAAATGTTCCATAAACAATTTTGTCATCGAAAATATTCCATAAAAAATTTTGTTCTCGAAAATGTCCTATAAGACATTTTGTTATCGAAATTGTTCTATAAAAAATTTGAATATCGAAAATGTTCCATAAAAACTTTTGTTATCGAAAGTTTTCTATAAAATATTTTGTTATCGAGAATTTTCTAGTACATTCTATAAAATTGTCTCAGAAAAAATTGTTTTCTTTATAAAAATATTGTTATCGATACTGAACAAACTCATGCCTGATAAATTTTTTTTCGGAATATTTTGTGTCACTGTCGTTTAAGTGTAACTTTTAAGATGCAAAGATTAGCATTTAACTGCTCAATAGACATAAAAGCGTAAAATTACCACAAACAATAGAGAAACGAAGACTCAATAAATAAACTCATGGCAAGAAATAAATTAAAAAGAAAAACAGGCAAAAAAACCAAAACAGAAACTGTTATCGAAGCATTTTCCTTTCAACACTGGCTTTCAATTTTTTAAGTGCATAAGCATGTACATACGTGTGAGTGTGGGTTTTTATTACGAATAAATATTTCGTTACGAAAGATTATCAAAACCCGGAAGATATTTTCACAATAGACCAGAGACGCAACCAATATTTACACTCACGCCATAAATAAAAACGGTCGCAAAAGAAAATTTTGAAATCCAAAAGAGAGAGAAAAGCGAAATCAGCGAAAAATGAAATGAAAGACAACAGGCCGACGTATAGAGACATACGGGGAGATCGACAGACAGACAGACAGACAACCGCTAAAGAAAGAGCCTCATAATGTTGCAATCAAAGGCAAACGAGTTTAATCCGTTAAAAGAAAAGCAACAGCAACGGCAACAATTGCAACAGCAGCCACAATGACTTTTTTGTGCACTTCCTTCTCACCAGCCTGCCTCCTAATCAAATAAAGGTGTGTTTGTGGCAAAAGCACAGAGACAGCCATACGAGCTTGGCTCATAAAGCTTATGGTGTATATGTGTATAAGCAATCTTCAGTACAACTGTTGCATGCAACACTTTTTTTCCCTCTTTGTACACTTTCGCTTTGAACCCAACATTTAACCGGAGAACAGACAGACAGATAAGCAAACAATTTAAAACTTTTATTTACTCTTTCATTCACTCACTCGCACTCGCTCACTCAGTCAGTCTGACACTCACTTATTTTCAGTCACTTTACAAAAAAAAAAACAAAAAAACGAACTTTTGGTTGCTGCTCTTGTGGCAAAAACAGAAAAAGAAAGGGAACGAGAAGAATGTGAAGTTAAACTCCCAACTTTGCTTTGCTTAAAGGCTGCTGAAATTGCTGAAATGGAAGGAAGAGAGACAGAGGGACAGTAAGAGAGAGGGAGAGAGAGAGAAAGATTCAACATCATCGAAATAACCAGGAGAAATTATGCCGTTAGTTGTTAGCGGCAATAAAAGCAACTGAAAAGAACCACCAACAACTGAACTGTTTACAGACACGCAAATCCATCAAAAGAGCAGCCAACACCATCAACCTTAACCAGTTACAGTGCCAGCAACAATACCAACAACAAAAGTAACCTGATAAAAGGTATGCAACTACAACAAAAACAACACCACGTAGAAGAAGACGAAGCAGAAAAACAAGAAATTTTTAACAAAAAAACCAAAAGATGAAAAAACACGAAATCCAGTCAACAACATGCTTAGCTGTTGCATTACGGTGTGGCATGCAACATAATTATGAATAACATGCCACATGCGGTAGCACAAATAACAGCAAGCAGCCTTAAACATTTCCAAGGAGGAAATAAAACTTTTTGTTGTTGGCATTGGTTTTTTCTCTTCATTTTCACGAATTTTTAAAATATGAAACCACAGAGACGTGGTGCAGCAGAATAACTGAAGGCATACAAGTTATCGATAACTATTTATTTGTTAGTAAATAAAATATTGCTATTGGTATTGTGCGACGCGTAGAGTCTTATACCTACGGGTATTGGGCTGTTTAAACAACGCTCGAACAGTCACTCCAACATTCTTAATGTCTGTTATTCGCTGATAGCGAATGCAGCTGTAGCTCCAAAGTTATCGATAAGTATAAAAAATTTCGATAACACTTTAATATTTCATTCATCGCAGTTCACAACTGAGCTGTTATTCCATAGCTATAAAGATATCGATAAAAAAAGCCTTCGGTAACTTAACAAACTTATAAAATTTGTAAACCCCATTTGACAACAGTTCAAAACAGTTGTTCGATAATAAAATTTCGATAAAAACAATTTTATTATATTAGATTTAAAAACAACTCACAAACAGGTTGTTAACCTAAAATTATAGTTATCGATAAAAATAAAAAAATCCGATAACTTAATTTCGATAACAATTTGTTTTTAAATCACATTTAACAATTAGAAAACAATTTTTAAAGGAATTAATTTCGATAACATAATTTGATAACTGTCTTAGCTGCCAAATTTTCTTGTGTAATCGAAAATTATATAAAAAATAGAAATCCTTGATCAAATTTGTTTAAGTGCTCTCTCTCTCTCTAAAACTTTTTTCTCAGTCGCATTGAATTTTATACACTGCTTTTACTCTTTTGCTCCCATAAATGCTGGGTACTCTGGCGCTTATTGGCATAAGTAGATGCCTTTTAATTTGTTATTGTAGTTTTCCTTGTTGCCGTTGGTGTAGTTGTTCTTGTTGTTATTGTTTCTCTTTTTTTTATAAAGTAAAGTTGTAATAAAAGATAGAAAACGTTGACCTTTTTCCTGTTTTATATATTTTTTAATTGTTGTTGTTGTTGGCGCAGTAGTTTTTTTTTTGTTTTCTGTTTTTGCTTTTCAAAAGATTTCTATAGATTTTGGGGGAATGTAAAGTTTTTCATCATCATTCCTTTTGTATGCATGTGACTAAGCACTATCAAAGTGTATGTGCAAGCAAGCATGCATGTACAAGTGAGGGAATCTAATATGCATGTGTGTGTGTGTGTGTGTAAGAAACAGCAAAAAAAAAATGAAAAGAAAGGAAAAAAGAGCGAAATAAACTAAAATGCAATGACTTTTAAGTGCATTTAACTGCTAGACCAACAACAAATTATGGTGGTTTTGTGTGTGCATGCGATAGTGTGAGTCAGAGAGTGTATAGAGAGAATTTATGTATGTTTATAGACTTTAAAATTTAGAGTAAAAGTATTTGTTTTTGTTTTTCTTTCTAAAGGGATTTGAGTTGAATGCATTCAAATAGAACTTTGACTCACATACGAATACTATACGACGCCTGTTACACTTACTTGTCTTTCTCTGTCGTCTTATTGTGTTGCTGAAGTTTATGTTTGATGGTGTTGGTGTTGGTGTATGCATACACATGTTAACTATTGAAGATAATGATGTAAATTTAAGAAATTGTTGCTTTTTCTTTGAAAGAGAAAGAGATTATTAACATCACCTACCACGTAGTGTTTTTTTCTTTTCTTTCTTTCAATATAATTTGCACACGCAATACCACTTTTATATTCGTACACTCACACACATATACACACTCATAAACAATAATTGCATGCCCTATAATTTTCTTTATTTATGTAAATATTTATTTAACAGTGTGTGTGTGTGTGTGTGTAAGAGAGAGATCATTATGATTTCATTGACTCCTTAGCTGAGTTGTTGTTGTTTTTGATTATTTTTGTTTTCATTTCTTATAAACTTTGTTGGCAAAATTGTTTCGAAAAAGAAGAAAAAAAATCACAGGGAACGCGGAAATTATCTTCAACCGTAATTGCGGTTTTTGTGGTAGACAACGGTTTACTCACTCTCTTGCTGTTGCCGTTGCTCTTGCTTTTGTTTTTTGTTTTTGTGAAATTTCTTTATTGCTGCTGCTTGCATGCTTCTTGCTGCTCTCTTATCACATTCAATTGTTTTTTGTTTTTAGTGTTTTAACTCATGATGTCGCTGTCGCTGCCGTTGTTGCTTCTTCTTCTTTTTTTTATATTAATTTTTATTTATTTTCGTCTTCATTATGATCAGTAATAACAGTAGCAGCAGCAGCAGCAGCATTTCTTTTAGCGTAAAAAGTGAAATGTTTGAGAGTGTGTGTTATGGAAATCATGAAGATGGACACAGTTATTGTCCGAAAGGGGAAGAACTGCCATTAACAGCTGAATTACTACTTCAGAAAACATTGTAATTGAGTTTAATTGTCATACTTTTGTAAAGATTTTCATTGTGATGCTTAGAAATGCTTAATTTCGCCATTCGAGTTCTTTGAATGGGTCTTTTAAGAACTTAATTTTATTACAATGGCCACGGCTATATTTTTGCAGAATAATGATTTAAAATTTTATCATCTACTTTGCTGCTTGGAAAAGCCATTCATTTTCTGCAAGGAAACCTTTTCTATAAAGTCTTCGTAGTCAAGTGGTTGATGTGTTCGCTTATTAAACGAGAGCCTAAGGTTCAGCTCCCGGCTAAGACATCAAAAATATTTTTCATATTTCGTTCGTTTTAATCGAGATGTCTGAGCCATAGGAACTTACGTCTTATAAGCCAATACACAACACTGCAAAGGCTTACCTAATGCAACAACCCAATATATTTTCACAGAAATTATTGCTTCAGGCAATGATAGATGGCAATCCTAATATTCTAGAAGTTGCTAAAGTAAATTAATTATGTGGTTAATGGGAAAAGCTTAATCGATTAATTTTATCTTCTGCGGTTGGCGAAAATAGAATGCTTTTTAGTGAACTATATGAACACTATACTTTGTCACCAGTCTCTTCGAATATCTAGGGTCCAAAATCCAAATCAGACCTAGTCTTATCCAAGATATGTTGTTGGGTTAGATTCGATGACGTTAACGCATCCAGTCATGTGTGTTTCCCACAAAAAGGCAGATCATTACGTTCATTAAACGACTACGTTTCATAACAGAAGGCATTTATGCCTTTCATTAGAAAAAGCCATTTGGCCAGAGCCATTTTGACTACCTTATAAGCCGCACAAAGTCTTTCAGTTTTAATTCATTAGGTAAGTTAAGATGATCGTTCCCAGTAATCTCAAGCTTAGCATGAGTACCAAGCAGTGTAATATCAAGTGAAAGGCTCCTTTCTCCTTCTATTCCTCCTCCTATTCTTCGGATTTACAACTTCTGCGAAAATCATTGTGATAGGATGCCTAGTCGCCGTTTATGCCTCCCTACTGGGCAATATGATTCCTTCGTAGGTAGACAGGACAGAAACAACATAGTGAACCCACAGATAAGGAAGAAGAATAAGCTCTTTTATCCTTTTCGGATTACAATTGGGCCAGCTCAACCAGGGTGAGGGTCAGGAAGACTAAATTTTTTTCAGGAAGTGTTAGCTAAGGAGTGAAATTTATTCCCAATTTCCAGCCTTATCGCACGTAGCCTATATGGCTATAGAAGTAGGTGACTTTCATTGATAAGTTTGAACATTCGTGACAGCTTAGCTGTACGAGTAAATCCGTATGTTTTTGTTGCTACAAAGCCGCCATTAGGCAAACATAGCAATGAGACGGGAGACGCCAAATACACATCATAACCTGTTTTCCATTCAATTATGCGGTTTCAGTGAATTGTTGCAGAGAATTTAGGGGACAATCTGGCTTCTATGCATGTTCAGATGATTAAGGAGGCCGTGTTATTAATCGGGACTGAAAAGTACGTAGAAAAGATGCTGCTTAGGCCAGAATTTTGCCTGAGCGCAGCAAGAGTTGTCCATTTTCTCGAGGAATTACTCAGTAGGACTAGATGACTGATGCGAACTGCAGTTTACACCAGAAGATCAGACTGATGACAGCAAGAATTACCCTTTTGCCGCAGAGAACGCCCAATATTGATCTTCTTACTGTGCTATAAATTTAACCATAACTGTTGCGTTTATTTACAACAATTTCTTTCTCGTTACACTTGATTGATTTGTAACGCTTTAAAGACTCATTTCAAAAAAAAAACTCTGTGGATTCATAATCGCTTAAATCAATAGCTCTTCTGCTGCTGCTGCATAAACTCGGGATATTACTTAATAAGGCAATGGCAACAACAACAACAACAACAGCAATAACAACAGAACTCCTGATACTTATTAATATTACGCCAGTAATGCGAGTCATTAAACTGATGTAAGAAGCGTACACAGACGTTATATCATGATTACGGCAAAAGTCATGTAAAAAACAAAGCAAAATAATTGAGGGGGAGACAACAACAACAACTGGACAAATCATTTCAAAGTGACACTTTGTCAGTGACACTTTGTTTTGTAAAAGTAACGTTGGGAAGAGTGAGTGTGTGAGAAGGGAGCATAGGGGGTGTGTTAAGTTAGTTGAAGTTTTTAAAAAAAAGGCACGTAATCAGGAAGTTATCCAGACGATAATCACACTGACTAAGAATTTTTATTAAAAGAAAATCAACAACAACAACAATAACAATAAAATAAAATAATTTATTTAATTTCATCGTCGTTATGCATTTTATTTCATTTCATTATGGAGCGTCATTCATAAATTCTTTTTTTTTTTGCTTGAAAATCTTATTAAACACTCGCCGAAATGCAAATGCACAAGCATCACCCTCCCTCCACCTCTGCCAGAGAAGACAAATTTGGTGCAAATTTATTAAGTAAACAACGCAGTAAGAATGCATCGTAATTACGTACAATAAAAACAAGAACAACAACAACAACAACACATTTCCAGGCATATTTACATTAGCATTCACATTCGCCTTCACCTTAACCTTCAAAGAAAGAAAAAAAAAAGCGAAAAAAGCGAAAAAACGAAAAAAACACGAAAAGAATCTTCAAATTTCATTTCAAATCTCAACAAAAAACATTCACTGTCTCGTCTCAAAGACAGTCATTGATCGCTTACCCCTCCCTCCCCCCACGTAACGGCCTGATCTCCTGCTGAGCTTGAGTTCAATTGGTGAAATTATGCTTCGCATTTGAAGTGTTTATCCGTCTGATTGCATACAAACCGCGTATGCAGTCAATGCTGCCTTATCAACGTAATGACTGTCGTTGCCTCTTACTGAGGACATTGACCCTCCCCCCCTTATGAGTTTTATAGCGTTTACAGCCTGTGGTGGCTGTAGAGTTGCTAATTATGCCAAAATAATTCCATTCATAATTTGTAATAAAAAAAAAAAAGAATAAAAGAAGAAGACGAAGAACAGCAACAACAATAACAAAATAAAAATAAATTTTTAATTAAATTTTTGGGGAAAATTTTTATTTTTGTCTCATTGTTGTTTAATTTTAAAATTTGCACATTTATCGATAACCACATAATCGCTCTCAGCTCTTCCAAGAAATTCGTAATGCATTCAGCTCTGAAATAAATGAGTTGCCTTTGGGGGTCTACAAACATTTTAATTGTGATTTCAAAGCAAATAAAAAACATTAAAGATTAGAAGTTTAGACAAACTCTGTCAGCACTCATGTCGATTTACAATGTAAATTTTACATCTTTGAGCTGATAAAGGGTGTTTTTTTATAGAGGTATAGAACTTTAAGTTGGCATTACTTTTCAAGATGGCGACCGATTTAACAGCTGTCAAGTGACAGTTTGGTTTGGCAATTCATCATGAATAGACTCACGCCTGAACAACGCTTGCAAATAGTGCAATTTTATTTCAAAAATAATGGTTCTGTGCGGAAAACGTATCGCGCACTACGTCCATTTTATCGTCGACAAAATCGTCCATCAGAGCAGTTTATTCGATTAACCATGGAACGTTTTCGCACCACGTTTACTCTTAGTGATAACTCGCATCCCCAGAGACGCTGTACGGTGCGTACAGAAGAAGCTATTGCTGCTGTAGAGCGTAGCATTGAGAAAGACCCGAATGAGTCCATCCGCCATCGAGCACAGGAATTGGATCTGTTTCCATCCACTTTATGGAAGATTTTGCGGAAGGAACTTGGTTTCCGTCCTTACAAAATCCAACTCGTGCAAGATTTGAAGCCAAACGATCATCAAGTAAGGCGTAGATTCGTCGAATGGGCCCAAAACGAGATTACCGTTGTTCCCGATTTTCATAAGCGAATTTTGTTTAGCGATGAAGCGCACTTCTGGTTGAATGGCTACGTCAACAAACAAAACTGCCGCATTTGGAGTGAAGGTAATCCTCAAGTGTATGTGGATATTTGGTGCGCTTTATGGGCTGGTGGAATCATTGGTCCGTACTTTTTCAAAAACGATGGTGGCCAGAACGTTACAGTCAATGGTGATCGGTATATAGCCATGATTACTAAATTTTTCATTCCTGAATTGAATAACCATGATGTCCAGAAGATGTGGTTTCAACAAGACGGCGCAACATGTCACACAGCTCGTGCCACAATAGATTTAGTGAAAGACACGTTTGGTGACCGCCTAATTTCACGTTTTGGAACTGTGAATTGGCCTCCAAGATCTTGTGATTTAACACCGCTAGACTACTTTCTGTGGGGCTATGTAAAGTCATTGGTCTATGCGGTAAAGCCACAAACGCTTGACCATTTGGAAGACAACATTCACCATATTATTGCCGATATACGGCCACAAATGTTGGAAAAAGTCATCGAAAATTGGACGTCCAGATTGGACTACATCCGCGCCAGCCGTGGCGGTCATATGCTAGAAATCATATTTAAAATGTAATGCCACAAGATTATCTGTCGGATAAATAAAATTCATGTCAATCGAATAATCCATCGTTGTTTTATTGCAACTTAAAGTTCTATACCTCTATAAAAAACACCCTTTAGAAGAGCTTTCAATTCAGAGACCACAATTAGTGTGTCCTATTCTGTGGATATAAGTATGAATACAACGCAATAAAACAAAATCATTTCAAATGACCACAAATGTTAAGACTCACTCCATTCTCTATCAATGGCTTCCCAGAAAGAAAACGTCAAAAGCAAGGTAGCATCAAACGCTAGCCATCAGTCACCGAACAAATAAGCTAAACGAACATATGGTATACTGAACCATGTCTGGAACTTATTTTTCAAGAGAGATCAACATCGATGTTGCCTGGATACGAAATTTGAAACACAAGAGTTCTGGATATAAACACCCTACAGACATATTTGAAATCAAATCCCACAGATCCAGAGACAAATGTAATTGGCAATGGCTTCATTATTGAATGGGATATTCGTGAATATGATATTGGTCGGTGTCTACAATGATAATTCCTCCTGCCTAGCACTTGATAAGCATCCAGGTGTTTTCTCCTGGAATGCTTTTTAATGTCCCACAAGTTCCATCAATGTCTTCCAATGATTCATTCTTATCGTCAAAGAATCTGGGCCCGAGACCGTCCCATTCTGAATAAATGTATTCGAAGTATACAGTGCCCTTTCAGAAGACCGGTTACCAACTTCAGGTTATTTCTGCATGACATGATGCATTACTCAAATGTCTGTGCCCTTTTTTCAATTTCTCATTTGATTGCCTCAAACCCATTTGCCCCTCTTTATCTTCCCTTTCTTTAAGCATACTTTTCCCAACCTTCGCACCCACTCCACAGAAGGGTTCTGGCCTCATTAACAGCGTGCTAGCTCCCCCCCTGACGAGTTCGCCTGCTTGTTCAGCAGAGGGTAACCTTGTTTTGCCAACATTGTCGATTTAATTTCTCTAAACTATCTGACATCTGACATCAAAAGATGTCACCTCTTCCCGCAGAAAGATATCTGCTGGCTTCCACAAGGAAGTATTCTAGGGCCGTTCCTTTACTTATTGTTCACTGCAGATATGCGTACAAGTTTAGTGACTCACACGTCTACTTTTGCGGATGATACGGCGTTTTTAAGTATTCATAGAGATTCTACAGTTGCATCACAAAGACTTCAATCTCATTTTAGTGATTTGGAAAATTGGATGCTGAAATGGAAGATTAAAGTCAATGTTTCTAAATGCATGCACAACACGTTTACACTGAGAAAGGGAAATTGCCCGCCCATCAAGATTTATGGTGTGACAGTACCAGAACATAGTCGTGTAAAATATCTGGGCATCCATCTCGATCGTCGCTTTACCTGGGCTCACCATATAGCTGCCAAAATTACCCAGATCAAACTCAGAGCAACACAGCTTTACTGGCTTATTGGACCTAAGTCAACCCTTGATTTAGAACTAAAACTGCTTTTGTATAAGTCAGTATTGAAATCTATTTGGCTTTATGGCATCCAACTGTGGGGAACAGCCTCACCATCCAATGTAGAGAAGCTTCAAAGACGGCAATCTAGACTTCTTAGAATAATAACAGGTGCTCTTTGGTATATGAGAAACAGCCACATCCACCAAGATCTGAAGGTGCCCTTAGTTCGAGAGGAAATAAAAATAGCAAGTGTCAATTACATCTCTAGGATTACAGAACATCCCAATCGTCTTGTAAGAGACTTGTATTCGAGGGTCACAGACGTCTCAAAAGGGTTCAAACAAATGATCTGATCAGATAAATTTACTTTTAATGAGCACTTTTAGTTGTATGTACGTTGCAGTGGCAATAACAACTTCTATTTTTGTATTATTTTAGGTTAAGATTTGAATACTTATTGTAAATTCCGAAAGGAAAGATTCAATAAATAATACATGAAAAAAAAATCTTCTTGCTATCTACGATTTCATTTCCTAAGAGCCACGTGCTCGAATGGCAACCTGACTCTCAGATAGTATTGCTTTGTCGTGTCTTTTGTATCTCCTTGGCTAGGGCATACGTTACGCAAATTGAAACACAACTAGACAAGAGCTGCGCTTTACAGGTAGTCACAGAGAAGCCAATGAGGAGTACGGCCCGCTCAAATACGAATTACGATGACTTAGCCCGGCTACAGTCATAACCCTTTAATAAATTCGAATCCATTGGGCTATGGTGTAGTGGTTAAAGAGGTTTTCATCAAAGTTTTCGAATTTTTAAATTAAAAAGGCTTTAATCCCATACCAACATAGTTCATCAATGGGGCCTACCAACAGAGACTTTGGAAATCCTTGTGTTAAGATACGATACAATAACTTTTTTACCGTGTTAACCATCTGGATGATAACAATACCATCAGCGTGCGATAGGAAACCTACAAATATAATTTCTAATGCAGCCATTAATCTCCTCTGGCTTCGTCAGACCCTCTATAAATATAATGTGGGTGGAATGTGTTCCTTTAATTATTCAATTTACATCACAAAGCTTTTCATCACAAAACCCTTTAAAATCTGACCCTTTTTTTCCATTCAAAATGTTGCTTACACTCTCTCTCAGACTCTATCTTCTCCCTCTCTCTCTTTCTGTTGGTGCGTTAACTTTATCAAAATCTTATTGTTTTCGCTGCCCTGCCTGGTGTGCCTGCCACTTTAGCCACTTTTTTTTACTTCCTTATCTTTTACATCGAAACTCAATTGCCAATAAATCTTAATTTGACCTCTGCTTCGATTAAATTAATCGTCCATTACGTTTCTCCATTATGACCAGAAGCAGCAGCAGCAACAACAACAAAAACAACAACAGCAACATCACATCATGGCTCTCATTATTGGCCCTGTTCACATCACAATCTTTAAGTCAATCAAAGTCAATAAATTAAATGGAAAGTATTTCCAAAGATATCCCACCTCTCTCTCTCTCTCTCTGTGTATGTGTATAAGTGTTTGTAGCAAGAAATGTAGGATAGAGAGAATGATTGAGTGTGTGTGCTTGTGTATGAAATAAGATACCAACAACGACGCAGCAAACAGCAAGAAAAAAAAGGTCATTTAAAGAGTGTCATCGACAAAACGGAAGTTAAATTTTGTTGGAAAAAAATTATATAATAACGCCTGTTTCTCTCTCTCTCTCTCACTCCACCACTTTCTCTCTGCTCTTTACAGTTTTAACTCTCTCTTGCTTTCTTCTGCTCTCCAACTCTCAGTGAAGACAAATAATGCTTCTACACTAGTATTGCTGTTTACAAATACTCGCACATGCACACACAGGCACTCAATCGTTTGTTGGAGTTGTTTGATTTTTTGAATACAGGAAATACTCCTTGGGAGCTTAAATAGTAATTAATGATGCCGTTGGCACTTTTATGCACACACACACACACGAACAAACTTACAAGAGCATAAACATTTCCATTCAAGAACGTAGCCAGATTTAGGGATTTAGGCAAATAAAATGGGAATTTCATGAATATTTTGAAGTTCGTTTTTAAAGAAATTTTTTTTCCAAATGTGTCTTTGATAGAGAAGACTTATGGAATGAAATCTAAGAAATTTGTATAATTAAAAATTATTATAAAACGTATACAAAACAAAAAATAAATGCCTCTGGATTAATTGCAGCAGACAATTCTTCTGTGCTAGGTTTTGAAAATTTGTCGCATTTTTCGGGCGGTATATCAGCAATAATTTACCGAATATAGGTTTTATATAGATGTCGCCGTGGTCTAGTAGGTAGTGTGTTGGCTTATTAGACGAAAAGCCAGGGTTCGTGCCCCAGGCCAGACATCAAAATAAAATACAAAAAGTATTTCTTCGCAGCAGATTGCTGGCAAAAATTCTGAGAGTAAATAAAATTGCCATGAAAAAGTTTCTCAAAAATCTGTCGTTCGGAGTTGCCTTTAAACTGTAGGTCCCGCCACTTATGTATAAAATTAACACACACAACATAAGTGGTGTGAGAAACTAGGTCGTAATCCTGACTGAATGGTTGTAATGACCAATTATGTATGTATGTATGTTTTATAATCCTCCACCTTTAAGGTATAATCTGCGTAGATACGGTTTTTTAATGTAGGACCACAAAAAAATTTCAAACATTCTCAATTGGGGTGATCATGTTTGGCCAATTGATGTCGCCAATGAGTGAAATTACCCTTTTCGAAAAATGACTCACGCAATAAAGCCAAATGAGGTCGAGTTGTGGGGTACATTTTGTGTGGCACATGATAATGTTTAGAATCATATACGCTTTCAGTTCATAATTTTTAATTTTAAGTAAAAAATTTTACTCAGAATTGACGGTAAGGGCTCGTTAAGTGTAATATTCAAACAAATATCGTTAGCAGTCCCTGTTGCGCTTGATTTCTACAATCATTTCTGTATTTGCAGATCTTCATTTGTGACCAATTTGCTATTTAACAAGTGATGACCTTCGGGAATGAAGAAAATTTTGTTCGAAAAATCAGCATTGAAAGCTTGTGGCTCCAGTACCCAATCAGCATATAAAATGCGTTATGAATGGTCTGCCGGCTTTTACTGTTACAAGAGAACGCTTTAAATGCATAGAGTTGCAAATTCAGATGTAAAATGAACCGTAACGGCTCAGAATGCCGTTTAATCGACGAGCTCGGATAATCCGATAAACTTTCTTAAAAAAAAAGCAATATTTTCAGCAGTGCCCCACTCACACCACTTATGTTGTGTGTGTTAATTTTATATATGAGTGGCGGGACCTACAGTTTAAAGTCGACTCAGAACGACAGATTTTTGAGAAACTTTTCATGGCAATTTTATTTACTCTCAGAGTATTTGTCAGAAATCTGCAGAAAGGAAGTCGCTGAAGAAATACTTTTTGTATTTTGTTTGATGTCTGGCCTGGGGTTTGAACCCTGGCTTTACGTCTAATAAGCCAACACACTACCTACTAGACTACGACGACTTTCAGTATTTTCAAATCTCTTTGCAATCTTGCTTACTCCTTGCTTAGTAGGTCGATTATGGCACCTATAATAACCCTCTAATGCCTCTTTTGTAGTATCTTTGAACTATTTTAACGTGTTCTTCGGCTGTTACAATCTAAAGCAAGGATCAGCTGGTCAGCGAGTATATTTTTAGTAACGCAGAATGCCAGGTAATATTGTATTTTGTTGCTTCTTGAGAATCTCTGCCATCGCTAGCAACGAAATTGCTGATAGATTGCAGAGGAATATGCAGCAGAATTCATTGCAATTAATTGTAAAATTTGTTGCTCATTTCTATTTTTCTGTTTTGGTAGGTCGCACATTGAAGGGGGATGTACAGTGAACGGCACCAGGCCAAAAGATTAGTAGGAATTTCTCCTATAGAGAACAATAGTCGATTCATATGTTTTTTATCCGGTCACTACTGCTTGAGATAACACTTTAATAAGTTACATCTCCGGTATGACATAAAAGGCAGGCAGGGGACCTTTGGAGTATATTGAGTGCAATCGTATTTTTCGTTGACTCACAACAGATTGCACGTTTTCAACTGGTATCAATTTGAATCCAAGGGATGTTAGATAATTGCTCTTGCAATCTGTAAGTCTGATTTATTTGTAGAGCGGAAAAGTTAGTGTTTTCCTTAGGGCAACATATTGAGTATGATAACACAAATATCTTCATGTTTCATAATTATTTTTTCCAATAATTATTAGTTTTTTTCTGTTGAAACATAAGTAACGAAAGTATCTCTATTATTCTTTTATGCGAATTCAATTGTTCGCTTAATATTCTACCAATAAATTTTAATTGAAGGGAATTTACAGTGAATATTTTAAAAGAATAAATTTTAAAAACTGTTGATGAGAAAATGTCTTTGGAATAAAGAGCGTTTGTTGATCTCTTCTTTTTTTATGAAAAATTTTTTGATTTCTATTACTTTCCTACCTATAAACAATATAGTAAAAATGAAAAGTTTAGGAATATAAAAAAATATTACAATCTGGCAACACTATTTATTAGTCACACAGGATTGGATATTGAACTTTCATAAACAGTGTTTATGTTGAAGAGTATGCATATGCCTGCATGGGTGTGTGTGTCTATATATGTAAGAGAGAATAAGTAAATTGTAAATAAAGTCATAAAGCAGCAATTTTGTTGTTACAATAATTTTTTCTTTGATTTTTCTTTTGCTTTTAATTTGTGTTGCTTGTGTGTTCGTTTGTGTATTTGCCTTATGCAATTGCTCTTCGCTGCCTATGTTACTCTCACTACTCAAATGGTTGGCTTTATGTATTCCACAAAAAAAAAAACAAAAAACAAAAGCTATTTGGTATTGGTGTCGTTATTCTATTTCTTCTTTTACTACTCTGCACGTGCCAGTTTTTGTATGAAAAAAGAAAAACATTTAGTAGCTCTCTGTAGTAGTACTCTTCGTTCTTTTATGTTACAGCATTTCAAAGAGTACTGTTTTAAATTGGCGCTCTTTGCTCTCTGCTTTACTCTGCTCAGTTGGTTATGTGTTATGTTTGGGGGAAATGGTGGGATTTTAATGCCTTGCATTTTGATTTTTTTTGTTGTTTTTTTTTGTTTACATTAATAGCGGTCGGTGTATATAACAAGCAATAGGAATTCTTGTATGTTTTTTTCTTGTGTGATTCGTTTTAATTTCATCGTGTGCGCTGTTAGAGCGAGAATTAGAGAGTGAGAGAGCGAGAGTTAAACATGATTTTCCATTTACAGATTTTCTCTTATTAAAAGAGGGGTTTTTGTTCTCAGTTTTACAGAGCTTTAAATTAATTTTGTTTGTTGTGTGTATCGTTCAAAGATTGTGTCGGCTTTCGCAGTTATCGTTTGCCATTCATTGAAAACGGCCGCAAAGCAACGGTTAAATTTGAAAAAAGAAATATTTTGTATTCATTACAGTGTCTTGATTTTTATTTTGTAAACAAAAAAATTTAAGACAATTGTTAAGCATTTAGTGAGAAAAGAAAAAAAGAATTAATTAAAGGTTTTAATAATAAAAATTGTTTAATTTTAATATTATAAAAAAAGAGGAGAAAAAATCATTATTTAAGTAGAAACAAAAACGAAACACCAACGTGAAGTTGAATGGACTCCTGTTTTTAGTAATGATTTGCAATCATAACAGCCATACCAGCCGTAAATAATTCTAAAGTAAATACAAATGCAACAACAACAAAACAGCAAGTGTAAAAAGTATTAAAAAAAAAATAAAAAATTGAAAACAAAACATTTTTTCTCCTTAAAAAAAATTTAAATCAAAATAAAAATAAAAAATTAATTTAAAAAATAATAAAAATACATATTCAAGCTTAAAAAGTTATAAAAAAAGAAATAAAATAAAATAAAAAATCCTAAAAAGCTAAAAAGCCAATAAAAAGTAACAAATTAAGAAAATATATAAAAAAAAATCTAAAGCGGACGTGTTAAGCATTTAAAATAATTTAAAAATTAAAAAGAAAAATTAAATTTAAAAAATAATACCTTCAAACACCTTTAATAAATTGAAGCTGGTAACTCTATTGAACAACATCTTTAAACATCATTGACTTCAACATACAAATCAACAGGATTTCCAGAATAAATTTCTCTTAGAATTTTGAGGATTTTTTCTGATTTTCCCCAACAAACCTCTACAACTTCTTGATTTTAATGGTAAATTGTAAGCACTCTCTTCTATTTTTATTTATTTTTTCCTTCTTTGTTCGATTCGTCTTTCTTTCTTAAACTAATTTTAGGCAAACAAAGAAAAACTCTTTCCCTCTCTCTGTCTATGCGTGTATGTGTCTGTGTTATTTAAAAATAATAACGTTACAGTACATACTCAACATAACAACAACAACTGTTGCTTGGTTTTTATATACATGCACTCTGCATAGCATAGCATTATAGGCTTAACTTTACATTCTTTTTATGTTACCCTCTGCCGCTCTCACTTACACTCCGTGTGGCATACTCTTTTGCTTTTGGTTTTGCTTTAGTTTCTGTTTCTCTTTTTTCGTTTTTGTCAATCCTAAATGCTCTACTTAACCAACTAAGCATAACACTGTAAGAATAACAACAGCAACAGCAATAACAACAACAACAATAACAACAAACAAATCATATATTACACCAAGTAATGCAAACAACAAAAACAACTCGTATTTACTTTGGCAGGTTTTTTCATTTTTCTGTCTTTAATTTTTTTCTCGTGTGCTCTCTTGCTGTAGTAGTTTTTCTTTCTAAAAACATCTAAACTTTTACATCCTTCTTGTTCTTCTTCGTTTTCAATGGAGGTTGTGTGATGTGTGTGTATATATGTATACTGTATAGACTCTCTCTTACTGGCCTAAGACTTAATGCAGTAAGAAAAACATGCCCTGAGTGTACTCATGTAATTATAGGGGAAGGATAACAACCTAATGAATTTACATTTTATTAGAGGGTTTGAATAATTGGGTTAAAAATAAACAAAAAAACGAAATTTTTTATTTGTTTTTTTCATTAATATTTAAAAATCTATAACCATACTTTTAATTATGAGCCCGCAGGTCTTTAAAGGTATTCATAAAGTATAGAATTTATCGAAGAGTACGAATGATTTGAAATTTAAAATCAAAGAAAAATTTCCTCGGATCATAAAATGCTCCTTAAGTAATGTATTTAATAAGATCGATCCATTTAAGGAAACTGCAGGGACAAGTTGCAAAACCTTGCAAATGACCATTTTAATAAATTTCAAATTGTAATCTTAACGATTAATCACCACAAATCATCAAATAGCTTTGAAAATTAATCTAATACCCATGTTTTAAACTGTACAATAAAAATAAAACTTGAAGAAGTCGGTCTTATGGGTAGGAAAACCTTTTCTCAACGAAAGAAATGTTTGAAAAAGGGTTTAGGAGACGAAAGAACGAAACAACTAACCATTTTTATACATTTTTAATTCGTATATCAAAGATTAATCCCTTCAAGTCATCAAATAACCTCAAAAATTAACTCCGAACTCTTATTTAAATTCGCTCTGAAAGAAAAAGCTTGCAAAAGATAGACTTATGTGTCGAAATCTATAAAAAGTACCTTTTCTCAGCATACGAAATGTCCAAAAAAGAGACTAAAGAAAGAAAGAGCCAAAAAAATGAGCCTTTTTATAAATTTTTAATTCGTATCTCAAAGTTTAATCCCAGCAAGTCATCAAATGATCGCAATAATAAGCTTAATGCTCCTGTTTTAGGTCGCACAATAAGAAAATGAATTGGGGAAACTAAAAACTTAGAATTTAATCCTGATTAAAGTCTAATAATGTAATCGTAATCTAATAAGGTAATCGTAGATAGTAATCGTAGATTATGCCGCGCAAAGAAAACACGTGATCCAAATTACATTTAAGCAAAGCGCAGAATACTTTCTGTTCATCCGACATTCTGACTCTATCTCAGTATTTAATAGATCAATATGCTTGCCTTTGTCGGGAACAGAATGCTATTAAGATGGCCAATTATGCAGAGCAACGACCCTTTTCATTCCGCTAAAACTGCAAAATCGTAATTTTAGGAAAATGAAGTACCTGAACTGCATTTGGCATGTTCTTATATGTGGAATATAACATGATTCTAATGACCGCCACGGCTTCTCTGGGTAGTGTGCATCTGAAATGTTCAATTTTACGTAACTCTGTGCTGAATTTAACAGATAGTATGGGTTATGTAAGGTTAGAAGAATGCTGTGGACCGATGACGCCGCCAGCTGAGAATCCACATAAAACAGTGACTTTTTTGTATGTATTGGGCGCTCTTGAATTTCAAATGGATTGGTCTTTGGCTGTGTGTAGTCGATAGTGTAGTGATTTGGCATAACATAATGAATAAATGACAACTAATTTGACAGATGTAACTTCAACAAGATGGTCCTGTGCACTAGAACTACATTTTGGAAAAGGTTTTCTTACATTCTTTAGTTTGACAACAAATTTGCAAGTTTCGCGAGTGCAACTAAACTTTCGCAGAAAGATAAATTACAAGAAATATTTGGCCGAAGGAATAAAATATTATGTTGTAAAGAACCTCGAACTTAAAAGAATCTATTAAAAACTCCCTAAAACAAACACAATAGAACAGAAGAAATAACATTTAAAAACTGCCAAGACTACTCCCATACGACCCCAATATATGTATGTACATATGTTCTATATTAGCAGCAACAATTTTTAAAAGGATTCTAAGCACCAAAAAACAAAGAGGAACTCGTGTCAAAATACTTTTATAAGTATAAGTTAATAACTGCTCTAATTGCATACTCTTTTATTGTTTTGAGTGCTTAAGTTTTGTTTTTTTTTTTTTCGTTTCTCTTAGAAATTTTTCCGTTCGTTCATTCACTTGCATTGCATTGAGGTTACTTTCCCTGTAATAATTCTCATTATTATTACTGCTGCTGCTGTTGTTGTTTTTGTAGTTGTTGTGGTTGACGTCTTCACTGCTTCTTCATCATCATTCTTTCTTCTTTCTTTAACAACATATTTCTACTGAAAGTTCTTCTTCATTGTTATTGTTGTTGCTGCTGCCTGGTTCTGCTGTAGATGTGATTATTGTTGGTCGGGTCTCTCTTCTTAATATGTTACTCGTTAAAAGAAGAAACAAAAAAAAAACTCATCGTGTATGCATGCATGCCTGTGTTTGTAGGTTCGTTGCACCCTTCGTAACAATACAGAAATACAGAAAAAAAAAACACACAAAATTTCATCGCTATTTACTGCTGCTGTTGCTGCTGCTGTCATGCCTTTAATGTAGTTTGTTGTTGCTATTGCTTACACTCTTTTTCTTTTTTTAGAATGGTTGTGTTGTTTTCGTTTTTACTCTCGTCGTACTTCTTGAATTCAATTCAATTTCGTTGTTGTGTCGTTTTTTGTTTTTGTGTAAAAAAAAAAATATACAGGGAACCAGTTTTCATTTCTTCTTGTTCTTCTTTTACAAACGGCAATAAAAACAACATCAAACAAAAATGAGAAGAAAAAAATATTTTTCTGGCTTTCTTTGTAAAACCAAACAAACAACCATGCAGTAATAAACAACAACCGCAATAAGAAATGGAAGCTTCAATGCAGTAATAACAACGAGATCATCATTATCAACATCAACATCATCATCATCATGTTCATCATCAACACAGTATAGTAGAATCTTATTGGAATCTTGCAGTTTGTGTTTGTTTATGTTGCTGCATTTTTTCTCTGTTTGTGGCTGCTGTTGCTTTTGCTATTGTTGCTGTTGCTATTGCTACAACTTCTTAGTTTGTTTGTTTAATCTCATCTTCATTTTCTAATGCAGTTTCCTTTTTCTCCAAAGAGTTTATTAGTCCGTGTGAGAGAAAGAGAGAGAGAGAGAGTGAGAGACAGACAGAGAGAGTGGGGAAAAGTGGAAATTATAAGGAAGTCAGGCTAAATTTTTTTAACTTTTGGGATTTTTGTTTTTTTCTTATTCTTGTTATGAATTGGTATTTTTGGTGTATTAGAAAAACAACAATGACAACAACGACAACAACAACAACACAGTAAAAGGTTAAAAAACTTTTAAGGTTGTTACCATTTCAAGTTATTTTTCGCTTCCTTTTTCTACGTTTTTGTTGTTGTTATTGCTGTTGTTGTTGTTGTTGTTGATATAGTAAATCTGTTTTGTTGGTGGTTAAAAGAGCACGTATAACTTCTTAAAAAACGTGTTTAAATGACTTCAAATCGTTGTAACCCCGGCTACAATTTAGAATTTTTTTAACAGCCTTGTTTTATGCTACAGAATTTTTAATGATTTCTTAAGTAATTGTCAGTAAACTCCTTTAGCTCCTGTGTATGAGCACAGAAAAGAAAAATAATATTTTAGATTTAAATTTAATAAAAAAAAAAAACCGATTTTTATTTTTTATTTTTAAAGCTTTCAGGACTTTTTGAAAACTGTTCTCATCTTTTGAAGACTTTAATTCCAAGACATACGAAAAGAGCACCGTGGTATGTGCCATTCCGGCAATATTCACTTTAAGCCTTAGATTAAAATGTCAGCAAGATCTTAGAGTATAACTCTAAGCCATTACTGCCCGATAGGATACCAGGCTTGCACTTGACTTATGATAGCTTAATCTAAGAATGGTTTTTTTTTGTCTTAGGCCGTCTTTTGTTCCAACAAAAGAGTTCACGATTCACCATTACTAGTGCCTACGTACTAAACCCACACCCTACACACTTCAACCACTCTCCCTCCGCGGGACTGCCGTAAGGTATTACTTCGCAGAGGGTTGGTTAGCTTTAAAGCTTTGTCACACTTCAGTTAAATTTCGCCTCCGTTTCTTCAGCCTTCGGAGTTCTTGCATAACTTCAGCCATTCTCCGACTGTATTTGCTCCATAGAATCCTAGAATTCAACACCTCTTCCGTAAGCCTAGTTGGTCCATCTAAATCTGGGGCAGCATGTTAGAATATGCTCCGCAACTTCCTTCTCATCTACACAGTTTGGGCATAAAGGGGAAGTATCATGTCCAAATCTGTGCAGGTACTTCCTGAAGCACCCATGACCAGTTAGGAACTGGGTCACGTAGTAGTTTAGCTCGCAATGTTCGTTCTCCATCCAAAGGGTTACATCAGGGACAAGGTGAAATGTCCATCTTCGCTTTAAACCGTTCTCCCATTGTGACTGCCATTTGTGCATGGAAGTCCTTCGTTCCTCCGCTTTTATAGCTGCCGTTTGTACTGAATACTCGAGACGGCGAAAGTATATCCGCCTCATCTCATCCGCCAATATGTCTATCGGTATTCTGTTTGCCAATACCATTACCGCTTCATCAGACACTGTCATGAAGCCGCTTATTTGTCTAAACGCGCTTACACGATACACTGAGGACAGTTTCCTCCTTGTCGTCAGTGGTGTTGTGCTAATTTTTTTTACCGGAACGCGTTCCGGACTCCGGTTCACGGTTCGGAAAAACAAGCCGGTTCGTTCCGGTTCGGTTCAAACCCTTGTTTATAAAAATACATACAAGAATTCGTCAAAAATTAGAAAAAAAAAATCAGCAATTCTTTGTAATTTTTTTTTTAAAACGTCAGCCAATTCTCGTTATCAGAAATCATCTTTAGTTCGGGAACGCGTTCCTGTCCAAAAATGAAGCGTTCCGGCTCGACAACACCACTGCTTGTCGTCCCTATGGAGAGTGCCTGCGACCATATTGGGCTAGCATATAACATTATCGACGTCACAACCCTCTATATTATTCTCCTCTTAAATGGATTTGGTCCTCCGATATTTGACATCATCCTCGCAATCTAAAAATGGTATGGAACTATTTGCGGAAGCAAGGTAGAGGTAATAATGTGGTCCTCTGCTTGATCCATGATTATGTAGGAATTCACGGCAACAAACAGGCAGTTTAGCTAGCAACGGGAGTAGCTTCCACATAGTTTATAGCTTCCGTAACTTTCCGTGAAGTGGAAAGAGAAGTTTATAGGGGTATACTCGCATAAACGGCAGATGACGTAGACATTGCCTCGATTCCAATATCTCTGTTCCTCATCACCGGCTTATAGGAACTTACTTACTTAATCCCTTTAGTCAGAATTTCAATATAGTTTCTCCTACCACCCATGATGTAGTAGGAACCAATACTCTTGGATAAAAACTAACACACACAACATGGGTGGTGTAAGAAACTAGGTTGTAATCTTGACTAAATGGTTGTAATGAACAATTAATAAGATATTGTGTTTCGTACAAAAAAGCAGGGTTCAAGTCTTATTGTGAAATACAATTTTTATTTAATTTTACTTTTGAAAGAATTTTTTGGAATAAATTTAAAACAAATTTCAAATTCATTAAAGTGAGGTTAAGTAGGCCACAAAACTATTTTGTGTTTGATATTTGAGGAGAATTTTCCTAAAGCCTTGAAAGATAAATCTTTTCAGATTTTTTGTTTTTGTTTTTAATATTAAGTGTACCCGTCAAGTATTTAATTATTAGCTTAAAACAAATATTTATTCTAACTTTAATGACATTGCCTTGGCTTGATTTGTTTTAAAAGTTATCAAAATTTTGTGGCATTAAAGAATAAAATCTTTAAATAAATATACGAAATAAATGTCCTTGTAAGGCAGCCCCCTCCCACGCTTATAGCAGGCATTTTTTAACGATCTTTAGTTTTTTCTTCTTTCTTAATATGGCCTATATAAGCTTGACATATATTTACTCGTGCTTTTTGTATTTTTTTTTGTTTTTTTTTCTTTTCTAAGATTAAATTTCGTTAAACAAATATTTTGTTAAAGACGATAAAAAAATATTAGAAAATAAAAATTCATTCAAATTAAAATTTTTTGTAAATATTTTGTCAGAAGCTTTGATAAGCTACAGAAGGGGAGGGGAGAGTTAAGAAGAGGGTTAGTAGGCATAGAATTAATACAACGAAATACAATATACATAATGCCTGCCTATTCTGTTTTTTTTAATAATTTATTATTATAAAATAGTTGTTGTTGTTGTTGTTGCTGGTTTTTTCGCTTGTGATAATAATGAAAAAAATAGAAAAAATTAGAAAAACAATAGAATTGGTGAAACCATAACGTAAAACCGCTAAAAGATAGAAAAAAAAAAATTAAAAAACAAAAAAACAAAATAATAGAAACAAATCAACGGTATTTGTAGTAAAAACGGCCAATAAACTATGAGTAGAGAGTTCAAGGTTTTGTTTTATTTCAGAACAAGCACATCAACATACAGATACAGCTGCAGACACCGCTATACACACGGCGGCTATAAAAACACACGGAGAGATACTAAAACTACAACTAAAATAGAAACCAAAAACGAAAGAAAAAAAAACACAAACAACGCAAATAAATTTTTTTTTTTTTAGAAAATTACTACAACAGCAATAAAAACACAAAAAACTACAGCGATTTTTTTGTTTTAGACGCTCTGTATTCATTTCATTAAACACACAAAAAAGTAAAGATAACAACAACAACAACAATAGCAAACAAAACTACTACAACTAAAATAAGCAAAAAAAATCTTTTTTTTTACAAAAAAATAAAGAAGATATTGCAGCTACATTAGCAAATAGAAAAAAACAAGAACTTCTTTAATGGCATTTTACAACAACAATGGTTAATAAACATTAACTGCGTTACAGAAAAAAACAGAGAGAAAAAACCTCTGAAACAAAGTGTTGCAAAATAACGAAAAAAAAACTCGCACGCTTACATTCAGACACTTTGCCAATGTATTAGTAAAAAAAAGTAGGCTTTTTAATGCTCTTCTAACCTCTCTACCCGCGTCACTATTTGTAATGAAAATCTGAAAATGGAAAATCTAAACAAACGAACAGAAAAAAAACACGTTAAAATTTCGCAATTCACTGTTGAAAACAAAACACACCAAAAAAAAAAAAAAACAGGTAACCAACCGTCGTAATTAATTATTGCCAAATCGCTTAACGTTTCTAAACGCACGTACTCATTCATTCATTTCGTGTTCTTAAATGACTTTAAATACTCCCAACTAGGTGCTGCCATGCATCAGGGTATTACTGGGTTCGCTTCAGTGTTTGTAACCACAGATCAGCAATGAATCGTTTGTTCACTCATGCTATTTTGCATATACAAGTGAGTCAACAATATTGAAATTTAACTATGTATGTACTCTGATTCATTCATACCCACTACAATGTTGAGGGTACAGTACAGTACAGGTTGCAACGTTGACATCAAACTCATACCATTCGAAATATGTTTGATTCAGAAGCCTACACATTTAGATTCCTAACTTTAGTAAAATACTTATATCGGGTCCGCCATCTAACGTTTTTTTTTTTCAACTAGTGCTTATTTCGTGAATGGTAACACTTAGCTCATGTCTCATTTGACAGATAATTAGTTTTATCCTTCCGCTGAACAAATATGGACCATCCAATGCGTTTTCGCTTTGCTAAGTGGACCTGCGATCGACTTACAGAAGATGCCGATTTTGGCAAAAAAAAATCATCTTCTCAGATGAAGCTTATTTTGATCTTGGCAGGTATGTAAACAAGCAAAATTGCCGCATTTGGGGCACAGAAAACCCGCACGTATACATTGAAAAGCCGACGCACCCAAAACGAGTCACTGTTTGATGCGGATTTTGGTCCAGAGGCATAATTGGGCCATTTTTCTTCGAAAATAAGCAAGGAGTGGCCGTTACAGTCAATGGCGATCGTTATCGGGCCATGTTGAACGAATTTTTGTTCACAAAAATTGAAGAGGAGGATATTGGCAACATTTGGTTTCAACAGGACGGCGCTACGTGCCACACAGCCGAAGCTATACTCGATGTTTTGCGCCTTGTTTCTGAAGATCGCATTATCAGCCGCAGAGCTGATGTCGTTTGGCCACCTCGCGGCTGCGATTTGACACCGTTGGACTATTATTTGTGGGGTGCCGTCAAAGATAAGTGTTACGCCGACAAGCCAGAGACGCTTTAAAGGACAATATTCGTGAAGCCATTGGTGACGTACAGCTGCACACAATCGATAATGTGCTTAAAAATTGGACCGATCGTGTAGGCTACTGCATGGCCAGCCGAGGCAGCCATTTGAATGAAATTATTTTCCATTATTAACTGGAAGGATTGTACTTTCAAATAAAAAAAAGAAATTTGAGAAAATATTCAGTAGTTTTTTTTTAAAGCAAAAAAAAGTTATTTGGCGGACCCTTTAATACTTATAAATGATTTGAGTGACTCGAATAATTCTTCAAAATTTACAGTCTTAGTTGTTGTTGCATTTCCAAAAAAAAGAAAAAAGACACACAAGTAAAAAAGATAGAGCAGCAAGCAGAGCAAACACACAACCTTCCAGTGAGTGAGTGTTCGTACGCGACTCATACTTATTTTGTGCTTCGTGTATATTGTTCAGTCATGGTGCGTCGAAATCAACAACATCATACGTGTTGTTAAGTATGAATATGATGAGTACTTCAAACTATGAATATGAGTAGAGGTTCATTGATATTAAAATCAGTATGAATGCGTATAACTATCAGAAATTATGAGTATGATTCGATTGTACTCATCTTTTTCAATACTTATTGATGATCTCTGTTTGTAACACCTTAAAGTTATCACACACACGGTTTTCTATAAAACAACAGACTTAAATTCAGTTTTTAAAAGTAATGGAGGTCTTCTGTTTGTCTATCCATCTTAGGTTTAATGTTAAACTGTTTAATCAGTTTATTATAGACTTCAGGATTTTTTTCGTTTTTAAATTGAGTTTCCATTGAATAGCAGAAAGAACAGTTAGGTTGTAGTGTGTTATTTTAAACCCGAGTTTTAGCCACAAACCTTTTAAACCTAGATTTATCAAACTGCCATTAGTCTTACGGGGAGACACAAGAAATGAAAATAAAAATTTTTTTTGTTAGGCTGCTGAGGTTAAAGATTAGATCCACTGTTCCTGCAGAAATAATTCGAAGGAAAGCCAAAACTATTGGCATTCTTTCACCCGTAAGAATCACAATTGCACGATGACGAATGGAATTACAATTTAAAGACAGAAGTCAAACGTCCTTAAATCAAATATCTGTTGTTCTGAGACGACTTTAAGCTGATCGTCCTGCCACTCAGGGATAATACGAACGAAACGCAACATTGGTGGTGTGACAAGATAGGTTGTAATACTGAAACCTGTACAGTTCATTAGCAATGGAAACTCCGACAATTTCCTGTATCCCCTTATGTGGTTACCTTTGAATGGTTCAAAATTTCCCTAAGAAATTCTCGACAATCATGAACAAGAGTGTGCAGAGCTGTGGGATGGATGTTTAATCGGTTTTATAATCAAGCTATATCAAGCATAATCTAAAGTTAGCCTTTAAGACGGCTACGGATTGCTGTCGTCAGGTGGTCCAATAGACATTGAGAGTTTGGCCTACTGAACTATATTGGTTTGTTTTCTCTAAGAAACTTTCGATAGTCATGAACGAGAGGTTGCAGAGCTGTGGGATGATGTACAATCGGTTTTATAATAGCCTTACATACGGCTACGGATTGCTGTCGTCAGGTGGTCCAATAGGCATTGAGAGTTTGGCCTACTGGACTATATTGACTTGACCACCAAACAATAAAGCTTTTGGTGTACTGCAGCAGGTGCTAGCATAATTAGCAGATTCATCTGAAACAATTCTATCTGTAAACAAGTATTGGGTGTAGTAAGAGAGTATTTGCAAATGGAAAACTTCTTTTTCTCAACATGCGGCCGTGCTTGATGGTTAGGGGTCAAAGCGCAACTTCAATTGATTGTTTAAAGAGGCTTGAAATCTCTTAATTTTATAAATACGCCGTAGTCTAGTAGGTAGTGTGATGGCTTATTAGACTTAAGGTCATGGTTTAAACACCAGGTCAGACCTGTCCAACAAAAAGAAAAATGAAAAAATGTTTTTCCGTCGACTTCCTATCCAGCAGATTTCTGGCAAAAACTCTGAGAGTAAATAAAATTGCCATGAAAAGTTTCTTAAAAATCTGTCGTTCAGAGTCGACTTTAAACTGTAAGTCCCACCACCCGTAAATAAAATTAGTACACACACACACAACATAAGTGGTGTGAGAAACTAGGGCGTAATCCTATCTTATGTACGTATGTTTATAAATTCAAAAACAATTATTTCCCTTCATCTTTACACTTCCTAAGACGATCTCTTTTAATCCAACTTAGTTCAAATCAAAAACTGTTTCTATTAAATGAATTTCATTGATTAGCCTAGAGCATTAATTTAAGAATTAATTCCTTTAAGTAACTGTTTCGGGTTTTTTTTTTCTTTTTTTCATTAAAAATTTTCAAATGATGTTTGTAGATGATAAACTATCTAGATAAACAGACAACAATTACAACAAAAATAGTAGCAATAATAATAATAAAAACACTAATAACAACAACAATAATAAGAAAATTAAATCAACATCTCAACTCAAATAATTGCTTTCACGTTCCATGGCAGGTGTATTCTAAACGTGGGCGGTTTATAATAGCTCAGCGCAGTAACAGCAACAACAAAAACATGTTAAATATTTGTAGCGAATGACTACAAAAAGGCAATTGGAAAAAACTGAAGAAAAAAGAAGAAAAAAACTGTAAATCACTAAATGGTTTTTAAATTAAAAATGAAGAGAAAAAAACACGAAAAACGATCATTTAAATGCAAAATTTATGCGCATAGATTTAAATCAAATGAAAATATATACATACAAACGCTAGCACACATACGTAGAAACAGATAATAAAGATACACGGCGCAGAGATCAGCAATGAGTATTGAAAAAGATGAGTAGAATCGTATCATAGTCATAATTTCTGATACTTAAACGCATTCATACTTATTTTTATATCATGGAACCTCTTCTCATATTCAAGTATTCATCATATGCATGCTTAACAACACGTATGATGTTGTTGATTTCGACTCACCATGACTCAACAATATACACGAAGCACAAAATAAGTACGAATATCGTACGAACACTAAAAAACTCTTTTTCCTTTTTTGTAAATGCAACAACAACTAGGACTGTAAATTTTGATGAATGATTCGAATCACTCGTATCATTTATGAGTATTATAAGTACTCACTAGAAGGTTGTGTGTTTGCTCTGCCTGCTGCTCTGTCTTTCTTGCTTATGTCTTTTTTTTTTGTGAATGCAACAACAACTAACACTGTAAATTTTGATGAATGGTTCGAGTCACTCGAATCATTTATAAGTATTATAAGTATTTTTCTAAGGTTATGAATCTAAATGAGTAGGCTTCTGAATCAAACATATTTCAAATGGTATGAGTTTGATGTCAACGTTGCAACCTGTACTGTACTGTACCCTCAACATTGTAGTGGGTATGAATGAATCAGAGTACATACATAGTTAAATTTCAATATTGTTGACTCACTTGTATATGCAAAATAGCATGAGTGAACAAACGATTCATTGCTGATCTGTGGTTACAAACACTGAAGCGAACCCAGTAATACCCTGATGCATGGCAGCACCTAGTTGGGAGTATTTAAAGTCATTTAAGAAAACGAAATGAATGAATGAGTACGTGCGTTTTGAAACGTTAAGCGATTTGGCAATAATTAATTACGACGGTTGGTTACCTGCTTTTTTTTTTGTTTTGTTTTGTTTTCAACAGTGAATTGCGAAATTTTAACGTGTTTTTTCTGTTCGTTTGTTTAGATTTTCCATTTTCAGATTTTTATTACGAATAGAAACGTGTGAGTTGCGTACGAACGCTAAAATACTCACTGGAAGGTTGTGTGTTTGCTCTGCTTGCTGCTCTGTCTTTTTTGCTTGTGTGTCCGTTTTCTTTTTTGTAAATGAAACAACAACTAAGACTGTAAATTTTGATGAATGATTCGAGTAACTCAAATCATTTCTAAGTATTATAAGTATTTTTTTCAAGTTATGAATCTAAATGAGTGGGCTTATGAATCAAACATATTTCGAATGGTATGAGTTTGATGTCAACGTTGTACGCATACTCATTGCAATCTGTACTTATAAATCAACGTTGTAGTGAATATGAATGAGTGCTGATCTCTGATACAGAGATACAGAGCTAAATGGATGCTGTTATCTAGATAACATATAGACGATTACGGCTGTACCAAGAGTTATAAGGCACAACAATATTTCGTTGGGGTTCTTTAAAAAAGACTAAAAAATTTGTTTAAAAAAGTGATAAAAATTTTTAAAAGTAAAATTAAACACACACACCCTTTAAAAAAAAAAAACAATTAAATAGGCCAACGATTTTAATCAATTGATTCATTTGTTCTACACCTTGTAGGTGCTAAACATTTAATAAAATTCTGTTTTTTTTTTCTTTCAAATTGGAACACAATAGATACAAATTTGTATCTATAAGACACATTATCTTCAGATATTTTTTATTATCTTTCGTTGTTTATTTTTTGTTTAAGAGCCATACTCGCTGTATGTTTTATTATTTAAGGAAGTAAAAAAATTTCACTAATTTTAAACACTCGCATAAACAATTGAATTCTTTTCTTTTGTTTTGTTTTTGCAAATTTAAATATTTAAACAAATGATATCTGACGTTAGATACCATCAAATACAGTTGAAATTTAAATTAAAATTATTAACAATTTTTTTTAATTATTTTAAAAGCGAAAATAGTTTCTGTTTTAATTGTTATCATCTTAGACAAACACACACACAGTTGATTACGTCAGAAACACTGTAAATAATAGTTCAGAGGCAAAGAAAAGTTTTCATTTCTTTTTCTGCGATAACATTACGTCTTTTTATAATTTTTTTCATTTAAAACCAGCTCTAGAAAGGCCACCACTCAGGCAGGGCATAGTGTTGGAATGTCTGGTGGTTATTGAAACCGCAACACTAAATTCACAGCCGCTTATTGTATTTATTTCTCTTTCCTGTTACCTAATAGCTTTTGCGAAAATTGTAGTACAAAATTCTCGCTCAACGATTAAAGTAAATGTTAAATGTTCTTCATCTACACTGCCAGACTCTTAGACTTAGACTTAAATAAGTCATTACAATCATTTAGTCAGGATTACAATCTAGTTTCGTACATCATCCATGTTTTGTGTGTGTTAATTTTATCCATGAGTGGCAGGACTTAAATTTTAACATCGACTCCGAACAACAGAATTTTTGAGAAACATTTCATGGCAATTTTTTTATTTGTTCCCAGATTTTTTGCTAGAAGATTCCTGAGAGAAAGTCGTCGAAAGATGTATTTTATTTTTCATTTTGTTCGAGATGTCTGAAATAGGGTTCGAAACACAAGGTCTACTACACTATCATGACTGAAAGTGTCTTAGTTTTCAAAATTACAATAATCAAGTATTAAAGTTATGGGAACTCCACCGCACCTCAACTCCTTTCAGTATCCATGCCTTTATCTAAAAACTCCTCTTCGCTACGACCAATACTCAAATATATTTTCACAGAGGGCAACTCTGTCACTCTAGAACATGCTACAGAAGAGTTTTTCGCAAAGGATTGCTGAGAGTTAGTCACAAAAAGAAATATTATTCACGATGACTGAGCTAGGGTTTGAAATACGAGGTCACGTCTAATATGTCTAATAAGTCAACACACTACCTACTACACTACGCCGAATGGAAGTGTTTTAGTTTTCAAAATTCAATAATCAAGTGTGGGGACCACCTTACAGTATATATTCCTCTCTCTAAGAACTCCCCTTCACTATGGCCAATACGATAATCCAGTATCTTTTCACAGAGGAAAACGACACATGGCAACTCTGTCACTCTAGAACATGCTACAGTAAGCTAATAACCTATTAAAGTGGAAAAAATGGATTCAACAAAGTGAAATAAGGTCTAGAATAAGAAAGGCAATTGAATAAAAAGATGGCCATGTTGTATGACAGGCCTATATTGCTTAAGGAAACGGAAGGACTGTGAGTAAGAAAAATTCCTTGAGTAGTTGTTTCTTCAGGGATGTTTCTCATCTTTAGAGTTTTTGATTTAAAAATCAATATTGAAATGTGGAATGTTGTATTTTTATTCACAGACATTTTTCTTTATTTTTGTATGCAATTTATACCGTTTTTTTGCTCTCACTATCCCATCTGTTTTCTTTGAGGGTTTTTCTTTATCATTTTTTATTTTTTTTTTTTATTTCTTGTTACATTCAACAAGGATGCTTGGGTTTAAATGCCCATGAACTTTTTAATATTTCTTGTTAGTGTTTGTAACTAAAAATAAATCAAACATTTGAATTGCAAAATAAAGAAAAAAAGATTTTTTTATTACAAAATAAAACCAGAAAAAATAATAAAAATTTTTTGTAGAACAGCGAAATAGATAATCAAAATTTTGTTTGTATTTTGCTTGTGCTATTATTATGTAATTGCTTGGCCAGATTTAATAGAATTTCATTTTATTTATTTAAGATTTATTTAAAAAAAAATTCGTTACGTTTTCTAAATTTATTTGTAGAATATTTTGTTTTCAAAAAAATTTTTTTTTCTTTACTTGAAGTGTTAATTGTGTTAAGGAAACGTTGTGCAGTAGCACACATGTTTTGCAGATAACGCCGTGGCTTAAACAAGAACGAGAAGATTTTTTAACAAAATTTAGAAAAAAATGAAAGAAACTATTTTCAAGATAAAATTATAAAACTTAAAGGCTATTTCAAGTTTTACTTTCTTTTTCAGGTTTTTCATAAACAGTTTTAAAAAGGAGATTTTTTCTCTCTGGTTTGAGATGCTCTACTTTGCATTCATATATTGTCTTTGTTTTTGTGGCTTATTTTATTTTTAAATAAAATTTTCTTAAAGTTTAACTCCTCTTCTGTTTATAAAAGAAATTTCAAAGAAATCCCTACGAGGGTTTACAAATTATCAGCAATTTTCCTTCTCTCAGTTTTAAAAACCCCAAATTTTACTGTGCCAGGCAAAAACATTACAAAGAAAACCTTGTGCGTATGAGTGATACGAATTCAGGCAGGCATATTGGGCTTATGTTGGTTGATTGTATGTGCCTTTACTTGTGTGTATTAATAAAAGGAGAAAAAGAGGCTTGCTTATGTACACATAGTATGTATACACACCTGTTTACTTAGCATTACTAAATGGAATTTATGCTTCTGAATAAAATTGATTTTCATATTAAGAACACACGCACACAACGCAGTTAAACAAGGCCTAGAAGAGTATACACAATAAAATAAGGAAGTGAATAAACACTTGCACACACACACATACATACACAAACGAATTCATTCTTCGTTACAACACTCGTGTTCTTTCTTCTTCTGTTTTTTTATCGTTTTTCTACAACAGCAATGATAAACTCTCTCTCCCTGTTTGCAAGTTAAAGGCAGTAAATTGTAAAACATTGCAAAAAAAAAAACAACAACAACAGAAACAGAAACAATACCATACTCTGATTACAAAAGCACAGGGAGTAAGAGAGCAAGAGGTTAAGCATGGAGAGATAGCAGCACAGTGATAGACGTAAAGAGCATATGAAACAAGCATACATTTTATAGAGCAGTTGAAGGTCGTTTATTAAATTTCTGTTTGTGTTTCATTCTACTCTATAACAAGAACAAAAAAAAAAAAGAAATACAAACCAACAAATAAATAAAAACGAGCAGGAAAAAAGTTTTTTTGAGGTCAATGTATGATAAAACGTTGCTTTATAGATAAACAAGCCTACATAAAAAAAAACAAAAACACTCACGCATACACATGCGTAAAAACATAATGATGCTCACTCACACACTTTGGAAATTTACAGTAAACTCGTGCAAATTAAATATTTATACGCTTATTAAACAAATAAATAAAACTATACACTGTTTATTATTGTTGTAGTAAACGTATTGTATGTATGTTTCCACAGAGAAAAAATCCAATAAAAATCTAAAATCAACAACAACAACAACAGCAGCAATAATAATAAATAAACACAATAACAACAACAAAACAAAACAAAACAAAACAAAACTACACACAAAATTAATTAAAAAAATAAATACACAACCTAAAAAGAATTCACACACACATACACACACATACATTTGCCAACAAAAACAAACGAAAATATTTTGTCAATATGAAAACAAATTAAGAGTGTGGGAGCATACCTACCTAACAGAGATAGAGAGTGTGAGAGCAAGAGAGCGGCAGAGAGTAGTTATATAGCATAGAGTAGTAAAATGAACAATTAAGAGATAATTAAGAGGGTGTGTTGTTTACAATTAAAAAAACTAGCGATTTAAAACAGTAAATTCTCTACAAAATGGCTTATTTTGAAGAGATGAAAATGTATCAGTTTATAAAACTATCGCCTTTTTATCTTCCTTTCTGCTAAAAACAAATTTTGTTAAACAAATACTCATTGAACATCGAGTAAATAAATTCTTGCTTATTTTTCTTTTATAATATTAACATCATACGGGTGTAATTCCAGCTTTTTTTGCTTTTTCAACTATCGCATTTCTATCTTCATGCTATTAATTTCAATTTTTATGAACTTTTAATACGCAATATAATCAATTAAGAGATTTTTTAAGGAATTATACAAAATAATCTGTTTTATAATTTCATAATTCTATCGCCTTATTATCTTCTTTTTTTTGACAAACTTTATTGAAAAAAAAAAAAATTATAAGTCACTTTTCTACCACAACCTTACTATCATTCTGCTGCAATTCAAGAACTTTTAGTTTTTTAACTATCGCATTTCTATCTTCCTGTTATTAATATAAATTTTTTGTGCTTTTATATATACAACACAACCTCTAAACATACATTTTGAAAAAAAGTTTACAAAATATGAACTAAATTCTAAAATCACAATTCGCTTTAATATATTCCTTTTTTGACAAACTTTATAAATCATTTTTCTAGTGTAGCTTTTCTATTTTATTGTTGTAATTCAAGCATTTTATCTCCTAGATATTAGTTTAAATTTGTACTTTGGACAAAAATGGCCTTTATTTTGAAAAACATTCGTTTTATATACGATTCTCTATACTATAGATTTATTATCTTCCCATGATTAATTAACTTTTGTTTGTATAGGCTATAATAGAGGATATTGAAAAGATTTTTAAAACGAATTATTAAAGGAAATCTTTTTAAGGATTTTTTTACTATCGCCTTTTTATCTTCCTTTTATAATCATAAATGTATTGTGTATTAACTAATTGCAACATTAATTAATTAAATTTTTTTAACAAAAATGATGAAAAATAATGTAAATTTCTAAATTTTTTATTATCGCCTTTTTATCTTCCTGTAATAAAACAAAATTTATTGAAGAATTTAAATTAAAGCAACTAGTAAACAAGTTTTTTGAATTAAATTTACAAAAAAAGCTTTAATCTCAAGAGTTTCTACTATCGCATTTTTATCTTCCCTTGGTAAATCCAAATTTCATTGCTTAAACACTGTTGGGTACAATGCTATAAGGCGTGTTTTATACTTATTTCCACCTTTCCTTGGTAATTGAAAACTTTTCTAATCTATTTTGTTTATAAAAACTAACTTTTTAACCACTCTTAGTCATTCTTTCGTACATATATGAGAACCCCTGAGCTCTTTAGCAATTTAATTTATTATTGTTATTATTACTTTTTGTTTTTGTTGTTTTTATATGAAGAAAATCAAACAAATTGTATAAAGTAATAAAAAAAAAAAAGTTGCCAGTCATTAAGAGCTGACTTGACTTCTAGGCCAAATGAATTATTTATTGTTCCCATTTATTTAATAGGCCATGGTTTCTAATTTTATTTCCATTTTTATAACACATTCTAATGAAAAATATTCGATTATCTTGACATCTTTTCCTTTTTTTTTATTTTTTTTTTGTTTCAAATAAGTTGAGTTGTGCTGTGCTGTTCTGTGTTATGTTATGTAGTGTTGTAATGAAATTATGACAGCACCTTTTGCATTGTTGTTTGAATAAAAGCGACCTCCAGTCAAATGTCGTTAGCATTATGCGAAATAACAACAACAGCAATAGCAACAAATACCATTAAAACAAAACAAACATGCATGCAACACACAACAACAACAACAGATTGGGGCAGAGGCAACGCAATTAGCGTCAATAGAAATGGAAACCACAAACAAAACTAACCAATAATGTCGACATAAACGTATGGACAGTCAAATCGACAGACTGACAGATCGACATGTGGACGCACTGAAGAAATATTTGCACACATCGATAATCGTTATGAGCTTATAAACCCACATGACATACATACATACATATGTACTTACAGCGTACAACAGACGAACATGTTACAATACAACGTTTCGTAATAAAGAAGACACCCATAAAAGAGTCTTTAGAATGTTTCAATTAGTAAATGGTAACGTGAAGTTACATTTTTCGTTATCAAATTGTTTGCAGGCATTTTAAAAAAGTTTTCAATAGTAAAACATTAAAGAATTAACAAGAATTGTTCTAAGCAATGTCCAAAAAAAGTCTTATATTCTCTTATTAACTAAAAAACATCAGTTATAAACAAAATTACCTTTGGAAGATAGAAAGGCGATAGTAAAAAATCCTTTTTTTAAATGTTTTGTTCAAAAAACTTTTTTAAAATTTGTTACAGTTGCAGGTTAATGAAATAAGATTTAATTAAACCCAGGAAGATAAAAAGAAGATAGTAAAAAATTAATAAATTACCACAATGTTTGATAATTTGTTTAAAAATAATGCATTAACATTGGCCTTCGTTGTTGTAAATTTGAAAAATGCTTAAATTACAATAGGAAGATAGTAAAACGATAGTAGAAATTAGTTGATATATTAATTCTTGTGATTCCATTAAAACAAACAGTTCTTTAAACATTACTTGGAATGCTAAATGTTCATAAAACTGTTATTAAACAAGAGCAGATAAAAGGGCGATAGGAAAAAAATCATTTAATTTAAATATTTCGTTTAAAATCCTTTTGTTCATTCATTAAAATGATTGTAAAGAATGGAAGATAAACTGGCGATAGTAAAAATGAAATACATTAATACTATCCTCATAAATTTACTTCACTTTCTTCGGAAAAAAACTTAAACTTTCAAGGGAACATAAAAAGACGATAGTAAAACGTGATGGTTTAAAATAAAAATTAAAAAAAGAACTAAAAAACCTTCAATATTTATTTATTTTACTGGAAGAAGTCACTTTTGGAAGATAGTTCTTTATAAACTTTAAAATGTTTGCTGGTTTTCAAAAAAATTGAAGGAAAACACAACAAAAATGAAATTCATTTATTACAACAAACAGAACAGAACGAATTTGAAAAAAAAAAGCAAACAAATCCATCAAAAAGAGAGGTCGAGGGAGAGTAATAGATAACAACAACAAAAACAAAAACAAACAAAACAAAAATAAATAAGTCATACCTTAGCTAACACATTACAGAAAAAATAACAACAACAAGAACGATAATTATTATTACAAAACTTTAATGCCAGTCAAACAAAAGTCAACAAACAGCCCCAAGAACATTTAAGACAACTACACTAAAAAGACCTTTAGAGATTCACACAGCAATGGCAGCAACAACAACAACAACAATAACAACGACAAATATAAAAAAAATCTTTATTTTTAAGTACTTATAGTTGTTGTTTTTTGTTTTCGTTTAAGGTCTCTTTAGGCTCCAAGTATTCTATTAAAGCCCAGTTCTATTGGGAGAGTAAAAAACAAATATTCCTTGTTTCTGTGTTGTTGGTGTGGTGGGTGAGAGCGGTGATTGTCAAAGAGAAACTGTGAAGTAAATCTTTAAATTTTAAACCTTAATATTAATGACAGTTAATGACTTTAGTAGGTTATTAGCACACATCTTAAATCAAGAATTTAGGGCATGTTTTAAGAGCCTTTTTTAAAACATAAAAAAACTTTAATGTTATAAAAATAAGGCGGCTTACTTTCAAGCATCACTGTAATGTAACAAACACACAAACTGACCAATGCTGTGGCACAAGCACAGCCATTTAATATGACGGTATAGGTAACTACACCAAAACAAATGCATGTTTTCATGCACAGGCAGCAGAGAAAGAAAAATAAACAGTAAAAATTCTTACAATGAGAATAACAACGAAAGAGAGTAAGAGTACGTACGTACTGCATGCATACATACGAGTACATAAACAATATGAGTGTTGAATAAAAATGCTTCTTAAAAAACGCTATGTTTGATGAGTGTAAACTTAAAAGCATTGCACTCGTTTTATAAATTATGAAGGTTACAACAACAACAATTGTAATAATGGCAATAATAAACAACACTACATTATTAATTTCTGCATGTGTGTGTGTGTGTGTGTGTGTCATATCATTAATGGATGATTTCTAATAATGTTGTTGCGTTCGTTAGCCGATATAATCTTGTGTTACTGTTCTAGTGTGCATGCGCGTGTGTTTAATGGCTGATGATCTGCCATCCAGCATTGCTGAGTTCAATGATGATGACAAGACCCGAATGCGTAGTAAAGGTTAGAAATGACTAATGGTTGTGCATGTGGTGTGGGCGTATTATTATAAATTGTATTAACGGTTAAATTAGTTTTATTGCCGCTCTCTCGCTCTCATTGCGAGTTCGATAAATTAGTTAATTATAACGGAAATTTATAAGCACTATTACAGCCTACACTGTGTAGGTGTTCACACAGTTTGTGCTAGAAAATGAGTATAGCTTGAGGAATTTTTTCATTAAAATTAAAATTTTAATTAAATTAAGAATACTTACAAGCTATTGAAGTTTAAATTAAAGCATAAAACTAATTCTAAACAGTAAAGAGAGCAAAAATGTTGGTGTTTATACAATGTAATCCAGAAAAATAGTGTTAAATTGAAGCCCCCGTATTCTAGTAGGTAGTGTGTTGCCTTATTAGACGTGAGTTGGCTCACCAAACACGAGCTCACACAAAAATAAAGAAAATGAAATATGAAAAAAATATTTCTTTCGGCGACTTCTTCGCAGCAATCTTCTAACAAAAACTCTGAGTAAAATATTTTGAAATCTGTCGTTCGGAGTCGACTTTAAATTATAGGTCCCGCCGTTCATGGATAAAATTGATAAACTTATGTACACATAAGGATGCGCCGGGAAAACGAATTTTGGGCCAAACCAGCTTATGGGAGGGGTATTGAATTCTTTAATTCTGCCAAGCAATAGATGAGATTTTGCTGGAACTCCGAAAGTTGGAGGTACGAAGGCGAAATATAATTTAATATGAGAAAGCTAACCAGCCCTCCGCGAAGTAATACCTTACGGCCTATAGGGGTTTGGTTTAGTATGTAAGAACCAGCAATGGTGAATCGTGCACGTTTTTTGTTGGAACAAAAATGTCTTTCGAAGATTACCACCTACGGATCAAAAAAAAAATAAATATAAGGCTTCATTATAATTCTTGATCCTTTTTATTCATTATGTACGAAACACCTCTACATTGAACTAATCACTTTCGAATTATTAACGTTATTTCAGGACATTAAAAAATCGAAATTCAATAGAAAGTATGTTAAATTTTCGGAATAATTCACTGTAATTCCTTTAATATTTTTTGGTTATGTTTTAAATCTAAGAATTCCTTTGTAAAATGTTTTTATTTCCTAAATTCCCACATAAAATATAGGATTTAAGTTTTACCATGTGAAACAAAAGGGAAATTATCAAGAAAGAGAGAAAATTCCCACAAATATCCTGCCATTTCGGTTTTTTTCCTTATAAAAATATACGAAAACTGTTTATAAATAAAAATGGGAACATAACAGCTATTGTGCTCTCTTTTCAGTTACTCTCACTCACTCACACACAACACACATTAACAGAAACAATAAAATGATGTTTGTAACCTAAAAACAAACAAAAAAAAAAAAAAAGAAAAATAAGTGTTACTAGCATCAAACATTTCTTGTTGTTGTAGTTGCTTTTAAAATGTTATTCTTCATCTGTTTATATTACCATGTGCAGTTGTTGTCGTTGTTGTTGTTATTGCTACTTATCTTATTATATTGTTATTTTTGTTGCTATTGTTACCATCATTGCTGGCATGCTCTCTCTCTGTGTATATTAACGAAGTTCTGCCGACTGTAACAAAACGAACCACCATCAACATCCCCACCAATACAGCAACAGCAACATGAATTTTTAACCATTATATCGTATATACGACGGAGCAAGCATAGCATTCATTCATACACTCACTTATTTATTTGTTGTTGTTGGTGTTGGTGTTGCTGTATTACTTTGTATTTTTATTACAATATTGACCCAGATTTTTAGATTTTATTTTTTTGTTTCTCTTTTTTTTTTTGTTGTGTATGTATGTGTGTGTATGTGTGTGTGTAGCATATGTCAGAGACTAAATGCTTTTTATGTTTATGTATGTATTTGTTAGGTGTTTTATATTGTATATATAAAAACAAAAACAATAATTTTTCTTTATTTTTCGAGGGAGCGAGAGAGAGAGAGAGTTTGTAATCTAGTTTGTATAAGATTTTGAAACATGTTTGGCAAACCGTTTAAGGATGAGAAAGAGTGTAAGATCGAACGAATATTGTTTATAGTTATAATACTTACAGTGTGTTAGAAAATTTAATGGATGGACGGCAGCTTCAAGTGTTGAAAGTACAGCCTTTAAACTTATTTTTATTGAAGGATTATGCTTGTAGAACTGGAATGAAAATAAAAAATAAAAATTTATTGCAAATGAAACAGTAAGAAACATTAAAATGTTAATTTAAGACTGCTGAGAGAAAGCAGTCGAAAGAAATATTTGTTTTCATATTTCGTTCTATTTGAGATGTCTGATCTGGAGTTGAAATTACGGCCCCGCGTCGAAAAAGCCAACACACTGCCTACTAGACTACGACAAATTCTTCGTTTGTATTGGGTTTTAATCAATGCCTTCTCAGAAATTTGGTTACTATTATCAGACAAATTCTGATGAATAAATTTAATCTCTTCTTACTGTAATAACCCTGAAAAAGATTAAATTGCCTTCAACTTTCAATTCAAATTCATGGAAATTGCTTCTCTCGTCAGCTCATGCGCTAAGTATGCTCTTACAAACTTCGTTTCCTACTCTAGAGAACATTTTTGGCCCTGTGGAAGCTTCTTCGCTCATAAGCTTCTCTGCCATGAACAGTGACAGATTTACTTGAATACCCGCATGACCGGCGATCCAACAGAGAGTAATCTTACTTACTCTGCCTAATTGAGACAGCTTGTCCAGGCAGCCCACACTATTAACTGTTAACGAAGCTTTCATTTTTCTTAATTTATATTTTCGGCCTTTTTTTCTTCTTTTTTTCTCCCTTTTTTGCTTCTTTTTCCAACTTTTTAAATTTAATTGTTTTTTCTATTCTTCTTCTATTCTTTTTTTTTCACAAATTTATTACTATTTATGGGTTAAACGAGAAAATAACACACACACACAGAAATTTTGTGTCTAAAAAAAGGCATTTTAATGTCATTGACCAACCATTTGGTTTTTAAAATTAGAAGAGGAGCAAAGAAAATAATCCCAATTATGTCATGACCCATTCGCCTGACCATATCACATCAAATTCCTAAAACAATGCCCACAAAATATTTCCCAATAAATCATTGTGTGCGCTGCTGTGTGAACGAGGCGTATACACCCAAAAAACTGTCACAATGTTTTATGTGCTCTTTTTTATGTTCCCCTTCGCTTGTTATCATTCATTCCGACATTCCGACTCTGCCGCACTCTCTTGTTCTTAGAGTGTGACAGTTTAAAGAAATCAATTTTGAAGTGACCGAAATATTTAAACACAAACAAACAAACAAACAAACAACCAAATAAACTTTAAATTGTTTTCTCTCCCCCTCTGTCTCTCTCACCATCTCTGTCACTCCCTAACTGTTGACTTTTGATGTTTATTTTGAAACCCCAAAACGTTGACGATGTCAACAGAGAGAAAAAACAGATTAAATTTGGAATTTGTTTAGAAAGAAAAAAAAAGCAACAAAAAAAAAACAACACAAGCACTTAAAAAAAAATAAATCGGTGACCTAAAAAGAAATTACAATAACAACAGCGATACATATTATGAAATCTGTAAGAATTACAACAAAAACAAACATTTACATGCTCTCTCTCACTCACCCACTGGCACTCACAAATAAATGTTTCCCAACATTTTCAAACACCTAAACAGCTAAACAATGTCTACGATTTTATGTATACAAACATGTTTAAAGATGAATGTTTATACACACACACATATACTTATATGTATATGCAAGAGTACTATGAAATTGATGTCATTTGCTTAAATAAGCATTTTTTATGACCGCTATTCGCCATTATGGGTAGTAGTGGTGATGGTGTTAGTAGTGGACTATCAAAAAGAGAGTTTTACTCCCACATTCCTTTCATAATTAAGAAATGCCGAGGTTTTGTTCATGAAAACTTTGTAATGAAAGTTTTAAACCCAAAAAGGTTAGAGAAGCGTGGGCCAATTTGGGCTATTGTAATACCAACCACTATCTTCTCTTTCTTTAATCGCGGAATCATTCGGAGTTCAGGTTAAAAACATTCAAGGGTTCTAATGTATGTTCGTTATAAATCAGTAGGTCCAATTGCATTGTAGAAGTAATTGTGGAACTGTTTCTTCTTTTTTTGCACTTTTCTTTTTGGAGTGCCAGCAGATGTTCTCATTGGCCATATGGGCAAGATCAATGCCTCTGGCATGAGTACCCAGAATCCATGTCCAATAATGAATTCGACACCGATGCTGGGTGTATTCCTTTGGAGCCTCTTATCTATTTCTGGCCAGATTTGTTGCATTATCTTGCTTGTATCCGAAGCTATCCAAACCAAAGCTTGGAAGTTGTCAGGAGCATTTGCAATATGAAAAATTCTCCCTTAAGTGCGGCGGTTTCTATTTTCCCAGAGCATCATTATAACACTGTGCCCATACAATGCCTGTATTTTACTGCTGAAAGCTTTCTTTTAGTTCAAAATTATTCTCGAGGTAAATGTTAGAACTTAGTGTACTCCTCTCCAACCTTATAGGGTGTCCTTATAATATCTCCACCAAGCCGTGGCAAACTTCAAAATGTAACTCGGTGTCAACAACAACAATTCACTACCTAACTCTAATAATACCCCACAGTTGCCAAGAATGTGTTCCGAGTCAAAAGCCCGCTTACCAATCTCAGGTTATTCCTGAATAGTCTAATGCATGATCAGACCTCCCCTTATTGAAGTTTCCAAATAAAAGCTTCGATTTCCTCCAACACACTTGGCTTGAGGAGAGTTTTTGTCTCTCTTTATCTTTTCTTTCGTTGAGGGTACCTCCACAAACATCCGCTCCCACTACACAAAAGGGCTCTGGTCCTATCAGCGTCGTGGAAGTCCTGTCCTTTGTACCTCCTATCCTATTTCATTCTGGCTCCTGTTGCAAAAGAAGAAAAAGGAAAACTATTCCACATTCTCGTAGTGTAAAGCCTAAGCTTTATTTTATATGTAAAATATACCACAACTCCCTTAAATTCGTTTCCAATAAGATTTAAAACCAAGCACAAGAATGCATTAGTCTGGCAGCACTAAAATTAAAAATTCATCACATAAAAATAAACAAACATTGATTGTCGCTGTTGTTGTTGTTATTGTTGCTGCTATTAACGTCAAACCTCCTCAATGCACTTTAATGTCGACGACATCGTCATTGTCATTTGCTTTTGTTGTATGCTGTCGTTGTTGTTGTTGTTGTCGTTTGCTTCATCACATTAAATTTAAGCTGGCGATCAATGACCCAAACACAATAAGAGCAACACAAACAGACCAAACAAACGATTAATAAAATACACGCATACACTTACACGTATGTATTCACATGCAAACGCATACAACTCACGCAACGAGTTAGTGATCATTTTAGTGAATAATTTTTGTTGTGTTGTTTGATACACACAACTCTGTTTGAAAAAAATAAAGGAACACGAAGAGAACAACACAACAGCGTCTATAGCAATAACAATGAAGAAGAAGTTAGCACCAGCAGCATTAGTAGCAGAGGCGACAAAAATCATAAAAATAATCAAAATTAAAAACAAACCAACAACAGCAACATTAACATCAACAAACAAACGAACGAACTACGTATTTGCAGGGCAATAAATTAGTAACGAAATGCAAAATATAAAACAGCAGTTGCAAGCGACACCAAAAACCCATGTAAAACACTAACAAAGGCAGACAAACAACAATGCAGGAGAGCGGGATAGAGTCAGCACTTGAGACATTTTGTTTTTCTTTGGTTTTACAAACACATGCTTAGTTTAGTTTAGTTTGTTGGTCGTCGGTTGTCTGTCCTTCTATTGCTTTAAATTATTTCGCAAGTAAGTGTCCTTCGTTAAAGCGAAAGCAAAACACATACAAATTTGTTTTCATTTACAATGTTTTTGTTGCGTTTGTTAAATTTCTTGTTACTTTTCCATTAGAGACACATAAACAACCGTGTGTGTGTGTGTACTCGTGTGTAGATATCGGACCGAACGACCGACCGGCCATATTTAGTCATTGAATGTGTTTATTTCGTTAAGCGAAATGACATGCAATTCATGTTTTGTTTTTGTTTTAAATGATTCAAAGCACTACGTTGCTAAATGTTATAAAACAAAAACAATAAATTTTTGAGAACATTTTTAAATGCAAGTGCTTGCGTGTGTGTGAGTGTGTGTTTAACTCTAATGTTAAGCTAATGAACTCTTTATTTAAAAGAAAAAAAGACTGAAATTAAATGACAACATCGTCTTTTCTAAGGACAACATGTTTTGAGTACATTACCACTCATTTAGAAATATACACAAAGAAACACACAGAGAGAAAGAGAGAGAGTCAAGAAAATAGAGAGATGAAATATTATACTCTCTTCAAATGCATTATGTATTATAATGCAATAGTAAGGTAATGCCAGCCAGTAAGTTTACGGCAATTTCCTTTAAAAACATGGTATTATTAAAAAACAGTATTGCCACTGCTTATTAAAAAAAAAGTGCATTCTTATATGTATTTGTTGAGAAAACATTATTTAAAGTACTATTTTTGGTTTTTAAAAGTAAAGTTAAATTTATAATGCTTATAGCTTCTCTTGGTCATTACGTACGAACACTGTCATTTAAATGCATACCTCCGGATTGTAGTTGTTTCGATACTTTTTGGGTTCGGTGATAAATTAAAGAATATTTTTTCATATTTCGCTTTATTCGAGATGTCTGAGGTGGAGTTTGGACCATAGGCTATCGTTTAATAAGCCAACACATCACCTACTAGATTACGGCCACATTTTCACTAAATGAAGTGCAATTATCGCTTCAAATTTCTTTATAATTTTGCCAATTCCTTGTTTAGTAGGTCGATTATGATATTCGTATTCACCCCGTGGTGCTTAAAAATTGGCCAGGATTGAAGCAACGTTTTCGTTGCCAGTTTTAACTATTTTTGTGCGTTCTTCGCTTCCGACCACAATCGATGTTAATTACTTGAAGCTTAACAGGTACGGCAGCCGTATATTCAAGTAGGTTTTTAGATATAATTTATAAATAACCGGCCCAAGCAGTCCGAAATAGTGTTTTGATTAATCGAAACCGCATTTAATTGACGATCGTTCTAAAAAAAATAGTAGAAAATCTGGAGTTTCTGTAAACGTTTATTTTGCTAACTGGCCCATAGTGCCGGCATGTACATAAATGTGTGTTCAATTTCAATTTCAAATAACAAGAACTGGGAGAGATTCTTTATCAAAAAGAAACATTTTAGAGGTCACTTAACCCCTCCAGTTGTCTGATATTATTTTCCACCATTTTTTTTTTTGAAATTTTTTTTATTTTTTTTATTTCCGAATGTAGTCATTCACTCACCACTTCTCTTCGCTGTCATTCACTCACTTGGCTGCCACAAAACACCGCCAGACTGATTCCCATTCCATTTCATTATTTTTTTTTATTTGTTTTTCGTTTTTTTTTTCTTTTTATTGCCACCAGCATAATTTGAGTTTTGAACCGTAAATTCTTTTTCTGCTTCTTCTTGTTCCTTTGCTTTATGGCTCTATGGGCTTTATGGCAGTGCCGCTGCTGCAGCTGCGTCTACTTGTGCTGCTTCTTTTAACATTTCATTGCAGTCTCATGTGGATGGAGTCCGGTAATGAACTTTTAATATTCCGAACAATACTTTTCATTTCATTTCTTTTGTTTTCTTAATAATTTTGTTATTATTGTTGTTGTTTTACTGTTTTTTTTATCATGCCTTCTTAATAATTTAACAAAAACACACAAAAAAACCTAAAAAAATTATTCAGACAACAATAATAACAACAACACCGTAAAAGAAGAAAAAATTATTACAAATTGATCGTTTATACTCCAACGACCCTTTCATTCGTTTTCCTTTCCTTTCTGTGTCTCTTTATTTCGTTCTTTCTTTCTTTCTTATGCGTTCGTTTCCTCTCTTGAAAGTTCGTTCCCGAGTGCAGTGTATTGCAGTGCATTTTTTTTTTTTTGTAATGCAGGGAATCAACGTTAGACATGAAGCAACAACAACAAAGAGAGAAAAAGTTCAGCAACATTAAAATCATCACCATTAAGAAGGAATACGAAAAAAAAAACAATAAAAGAACAAAGATGATTATTGCTGCAGCGTTAGCAATAACTAAGCTACAGAGCAGGCATTTGAAGGAATGTTTTCGTTCGTTTATAAAAGACAAGGCCAATTTACATGTTGGGCCCTGAGATAACTCTCATACTGAATATGTGTATTCTGAGTCTACAGTGAATGCATTATTCATACATTCATCTCTTCTTATTGTAGTTTTTCGATAGCCTCAAATCCACTTGGTTTGAGAAGAGCATTCGTTTCCCTTTATCTTGCCTTTCGTTGAGCAAAGCTTTTATAATATCCAGAGGGATTTAGCAGAACTGCGTGGAAGATCCTTTTTGTACATTATCTTCTCAGGAAAACAAATCTTTTCCTAAAGTATAAACTTGGGAGTAAACCAGCCATGAGTGGTAATACTGAATTTCTTCTACTTTCTCAAATAATATCACTGCCGCATATAACTCTACTTTCTTATTTAATTGACCTTTGCAATCCTTTTAGTTAGAAATACAATCTAGCTTCTCACTCCGCCCATGTTGTGTGTTTTAATTTTATCTCTGAGTGGTCTACAGTTTAAAGTCGACTACGAAAGCCAGATTTTTGAGTAACTTTTCATGGCGTTGTCATTTGCTCTGCGACTTTTAACCAGAAGAGGAGGTCTCCGAAAGAAATATGTTTTCATATTTCGTTTTGTTCCAGATATCTGAGTCTCTGTATCAATTTTTATAGTTAATATGCATTTATTACAAATATTTTCAAAAGAATTTTAACTGTTTTGGTTTATTTTTTAAAATTTAATTTTAAAAAATTTTGGAAGTAAAATATTAAAAAAATGTTTTTGGCTAAAGTGTTTCCACTCCTTTAATGCTCTGTTTAATCAAAGGCCAACACATTAAAATACAATGCACTATACACGCAAACACTTGCACAGAAAAACGCACTCATTCAAATCCAACTAACAACAAACACACGCACTCTTAATGCACTCATGCACGCATGTCATACCATACCATACCAATGGGCAACATAATAACAACCAACCAACACTTACACACACGTTCGTTAGTTCTTAAATGTCAATGCACTTGTTGTGTGCTGCCGCCACTGCTAATACGAAAGCAACGACGACTATAGGCAACAGCAATAACAATGAACAAGATTTCTCATACATGTCGGCTTGGTTAGTAATTTTGGTTTTTTTTATTGTTGTTGTTTTCACTTCTGCTTCATCAATCTATTTTCTTGATTCCTTTTTTTTATCGTTCAGACTTTATGCGAATTTATTTTTGTACGTTATTGTTGTTGTTCTTGTTATTGTTATTTACGCTTCGTTTTTAATTGTAAAATAACAACAAAGAACCTTAAATGTTAATTTGAAGAGTATTTACATGGCTGCATGCATATGTATGTGTGTGTATGCAGGCAGGTCTGTATGTGGTATGGTAATAAGAAGAAGAAAAAAGAGAGAAACTCCTTAAATGTTTGTAAATAAAATATTTTATCTTAAAGAGTATTTCTTTTTCTTACTCTTGCTCTCACTCGCACTCTCTTATTCTGTTTTTTAACTCTTTTTGTTTTTGAATGCACTTCTTGCAACAATTTTTTTCTTTTAATTGCGTTCTCTAATCAATTCAATTCAATTCGTTCGAATCAGTATTTATTGAACAACAGATGTTCCATTCGTTAATCTTAACGATTGATTTGTTGTTGCTGCTCAGGAGAAGAGAAAGTGTTGATTGTTGTGCTGCTGTTGGTCTCTTGCATTTAATGCGTTTATTTTCGTTTTTTCTGCTCGATTTTATTGCTGCGTAAAGTCTCCAACAGATTTTTATGAATTCATGGCTTTCGTTCTGGGTCACCGCTTCTTATTAATTGAGGAAAAGAGTGGATTTTTTTAAGTTTTAATTGTGAAGCAATTTTGTGCAGCAATTTTCTTTTGCGTTCAGGGTTTTAGTTTTTATAAAAGAACTGGAGTATCTTTATTATGGGAAAATAAAGAAAATATAAAAATGGCTGCAAATTCAAGAGTAACGTGATTGAAAGTGAAACAAACGTGGGTTTTCTTTATAACTTAAGAATTTTGAGTAGCATGCATTTCTTTTAATCACCATCTTTTGTGGTTCTGATAAGAATTGCGGTTCTGTTGATATCCCCGTAGGGTAGTAGATAGTGTGTTGGCTTATTAGACGTAAAGCCAGGGTTCGAGCCCCAGGCCAGACATCAAGACAAAATACAAAAAGTATTTCTTCGGCGACTTCCTCTCAGCAGATTTCTGGCAAAAACTCTAAGAGTAAATAAAATTGCCATGAAAAAATAGTTTCTCAAAAATTTGTCGTTCGGAGTCGACTTTAAACTATAGGTCCCACAACTCATGTATAAAATTAACACACACAACATGAGTGGTGTGAGAAGCTAGGCCGTTGTACGATGGGTCAATTCGACCTTCGGGTACTGTACTTGTCTTAATTGACAAGTACACGTCCTCTAACCTAACCTAACCTAGTGTGTTAGCAGACAGCCTGTGGTTAAAACCCCAGCTTAGACATCTCGACAAAGCGAAATATAAAAAAAATTATTCCGGTGACTTCTCCCAACAATCTTCTGGCAAAAACTCTCTGGGAGAATAAATAAAATCTGTCGTTCGGAGTCGACGTTAAACTGTAGGTCCCTCCACTCGTGGGTAAAATTAACTCACAGCATTGTTGGTGTAAGAAGTTAGATTGTAATCCTGATTAAAGGGTTGTAATGGCCAATTCGGTACGTAATTATTGGAAAGAGAATGATGAAAAAATCGGTACTTACAACACTTGCTCTGGCGCAAAACAGAAAATCTACGACGTTAGGAATTGTTATGTGAATTTAATTATTCCGTGGGTTGAACTTAATATGGATGGAACTACAAACATGAAAGCAAAACATACCACATTGGGCTCTAAAATAGGCTCAATTGCTGACAATGCCGTGGAATTCACAAGCTCATATTATCCGCACACACTTTATTTAATTGAAGCGAAATTTTCAGCATTACATATGTGCACTGTGATGATGCATATGCCTGAACACATTTATGACGCTTCCATTCTCTTAAAATTTCTTTAGCAACACAGTAAGTCGATTATGAGGAAGTTTTTTTTGAAAAATGGTCGCGTTTTTGGTTATTAAACGATTCAAAGGAATACCATGAATTATCGAAAAAAATCGGCTCCAATAATAACTTTGTTAACGGTATTGGCAATTATTCTTTTTAACCATGAATAGTAGCATACTACACAGTAGTCGTGCCCAGTTTTATGTACATACATACAGTGAGCGTCAAAAGTGAGTAAACACCACTGAAATAATTCATTTTCTTAGGATAGCGAGAAAAGTGAATGAGAAAAGTCGAATAAATTTCCAAAAAAAAAAAACGTTCATCTATTACTTATAAAATGTTAAAACAAAAACAACAATTCATGATAAAGGAACTTTTTTTATACTTAAGAACAAAATAGAAAATTTAAAATTATAGTGGGTGTTGACTCACTTATGGCGCTCACTGTATATCATAAGCATTTTACCACACACTGGCAGATTACATTTTGAAAATGGAGCAACACTTGCTGATGACAGGATAATCTCTGAAAATCTCTTGATTAACTAGGATAGCCAGGATGCGATTAATTCCCTTATGAACGTATTTTCAACGTCTGTCCCCGTTCATTGATTAACTATGATAGCCAGGATGCGATTCATTCCCTAATGAACGTATTTTCAACGTCTGTCCTTGTTCATGAATGCAGAGGATTCCTAAAGGAAATTTCAGATCATTCGCAGGTAACTCTCATATGGAAGGGATATCGTTGGATCCAGTGGAAGCTAATGCTTGCGGATGTTAACCTTTTTCATGTCCTTTTGCCATTGTTTTCCTTTGGCACTGCATCTTCATCGAGCCTGTTTTTGCCCTTTTTAGTAGAAATTTGAAAGCAATGTTCAGTAATCCTTTCATTCTTATAAAGGGTGTTTTTTATAGAGGTATAGAACTTTAAGTTGGCATTACTTTTCAAGATGGCGACCGATTTAACAGCTGTCAAGTGATTTATTCTCAGTTTGGTTTGGCAATTCATCATGAATAGACTCACGCCTGAACGAAAGCGTGCAAAATAGTGCAATTTTATTTCGAAAATAATGGTTCTGTGCGGAAAACGTATCGCGCACTACGTCCATTTTATCGTCGACAAAATCGTCCATCAGAGCAGTTAATTCGATTAACCATGGAACGTTTTCGCACCACGTTTACTCTTATTGATAACTCTCATCCCCAGAGACGCTGTACGGTGCGTACAGAAGAAGCTATTGCTGCTGTAGAGTGTAGCATTGAGGAAGACCCGAATGAGTCCATCCGCCATCGAGCACAGGAATTGGATCTGTGTCCGTCCACTTTATAGAAGATTTTGCGGAAGGATCTTGGTTTGCGTGCTTACAAAATCCAACTCGTGCAAGATTTGAAGCCAAACGATCATCAAGTAAGGCGTAGATTCGTCGAATGGGCCCAAAACGAGATTACCGTTGTTCCCGATTTTCATAAGCGAATTTTGTTTAGCGATGAAGCGCACTTCTGGTTGAATGGCTACGTCAACAAACAAAACTGCCGCATTTGGAGTGAAGGTAATCCTCAAGTGTATGTGGCAATACCGTTACATCCAGAAAAACTGACTGTTTGGTGCACTTAATGGGCTCGTGGAATCATTGGCCCGTACTTTTTCAAAAACGATGGTGGCCAGAACGTTACAGCCAATGGTGATCGGTATAGAGCCATGATTACTAACTTTTTCATTCCTGAATTGAATAACCATGATGTCCAGCAGATGTGGTTTCAACAAGACGGCGCAACATGTCACACAGTTCGTGCCACAATAGATTTATTGAAAGACACGTTTGGTGACCGCCTAATTTCACGTTTTGGACCTGTGAATTGGCCCTCAAGATCTTGTGATTTAACACCGCTAGACTACTTTCTGTGGGGCTATGTAAAGTCATTGGTCTATGCGGTAAAGCCACAAACACTTGACCATTTGGAAGACAACATTCGCCGTCTTATTGCCGATATACGGCCACAAATGTTGGAAAAAGTCATCGAAAATTGGACGTCCAGATTGGACTACATCCTCCACGCCAGCCGTGGCGGTCATATGCCAGAAATTCTATTTAAAATATAATGCCACAAGACTATCTTTCGGATAAATAAAATTCATGTCAATCGAATAATCCATCGTTGCTTTATTGCAACTTAAAGTTCTATACCTCTATAAAAAAACACCCTTTATGTCCCCATTAATGGATTGAACGATTTAATGACCAGCGATTTGGCACACACCAAATGTGACAAAACATTTGAATCACGATTTCTTTTTTTTTTTGTTTCGTTTTTTTGGAGTTCCAGCAATGTAAAGTAGTTTTAAATGCTGCAGCACAGAAATGGAATGGAAAGAAAAAGGTGCAAAAAGAATTTCTTTTTCTTTTTTTTTTTGACTCAAACATTTCTTTTCTTTCCTTTAAAAACAAATTTTACAAACAGGGGGGGGGGGGTACACTAACGGGTGTATTGACCCCTTACTATGAGCCAGCCAAGCAGCCAACCAGTTCAGCCAACAAACAACATTCACTTTGAATAATCCCCGCTCTCTCTATGCTGTGTTAAAATTCAACCCGGTTCCATTCCATTCCATTATTTGTTCTCATTTTGTTTTTGTTGTTTTTTTTTTGTTTTTCACTTCTTGTATAATTAGAACTCAATTACAGCAGAATACTTTTGTACTTTTCCCAACAAACAACAGCAACAACAACAAACAAATAGAAATGAAAGAAGGAAAGAAAAAGAAAAAAGATGGTGAAAAACTACTGACTGCTCCATAACTTGGCTACTTGTTCCCATTCTCTATAATAAAGACGTCGACGACTCTAAAATGTTTGAATGAGTGAATGAATGGAATGGAATGGACTGGCGGCAGCAGGGTACAGCAGCAGTGTGGCATGAATGCGTGTTTGTTTGTTTATTTGTTTGTAATTTTAGTTTGGTTTAGTTTTTCTGTGTTGTTTTTTTTTCTCTTTCCTTCATTCGCTTTATAGTTGTTGCAGTTGTTGTTGTTGTTGTTTTTGTTGCTTTTAATTCAGAGGAATTGTGTCAAACAACCACAAATTTAAACCATCGCCACCGCACAAGAATGACCTGGTTTTCCGAAAATTAAAATAGACATGCATTATGAATGTATGTATGTATGTTGATACATATCAAGCCAACAACAAATAACATACATACATACATATGTACGTATGTATATCATGAGATACATATGTACATACCAGATACCCGGTATTCGTAATCCCATATATTGTGATGGTGCATGTCATGTAACGCGAGTATGAATTTTTTACCACCACAAAAACTCAAAAACAAGTTCACAGTTGGCTGGCTGGCATTTAAGTTTCAGAATTTTAAAATGAATTTAATACTCCCAACTCAACTGTCACACAGACGGACAGACGGACCGACAGACAGACAGCCAACCAGACTTTTTTGCAACACTAACTTGCGTTGCAGTGTTGTAAGTCAAGCTTTTCTTTAAAAAAAAAAAACGCTTTTGAAATACGTAAACTTTTGCAAATGAAAGGAAACTAATGAAGCTTTGAAAAGCAGAACAGAAGTAAATTAAACAAGGTGTAGTAAAAAGAAATCCATTATCAATCCATCGCCATGCAACTGAATTAGGCAATGTTTTGTTCTATGAATTGCTCGTTGCCTGAGCATAAAACTGATAGTAAAAGTTGCCACAAACTTGTGCTGAGGCCAAATAGTCTCCAATAATATTACTCACCATAGACGGGAACAGTTAATATGTACTTGGTCTGGTAAATGTTTAAAATCGACTGTCAATCCAAGAGGATAGACAAGCTTAGGCCACGTATGGTCCATTATGATACCACCGGCTTTCATATCCCTGAAGTCTGGACCCAACCGAAGCCATTCCAGACTGCCAATGTCCATCCTTAACAAATCGGAGAGATTATCTGCAAAGTCGAAACCCAAGTGTATTCTTCTTCTGCGACATAACGCTTCTGCAGAAGTCATTGACCCAAGACGGAAAGACCAGTTTCCTTCTCTTTCGTATCTCTTGAGTATCCAGTAGGCAATGGTCCTCTGAAGTCGCCGTGGTCTAGTAGGAGGTGTGTTGGCCTATTAGACGTGAGACCTTGGTTCAAACCGCAGGTCAGGCATCTCCAACTAAACAAAATATGACAAAATATTTCTTCGGCGACTTCCTCTCAGCCGATTTCTGGCAATAACTCCGTGAGTAAATAAAAAATTGCCATGAAAAGTTTCTCAAAAATCTGTCGTTCGGAGTCGACTTTAAACTGTAGGTCCCACCACTCATGTGTAAAAATTAACGCATACAACATAAGCGGTGTGAGAAACTAGGTCGTAATCCTGACTAAAGGGTTGTAATACCCAATTATATATGTATGTATGAGTGTTCTTTAAACATTCCGACAAATACACTAAGTATACTCCTTTGGAATTTTTGCAGACTTCCTGTATGTCCTTGTCAGTCTTACAGGCGTTTCTTGTCCATATTTGAAGCCAACCTACACGACATTTTTACAGCATTATCATCCTGATACCTGATAAAGATATGGATTTTATCCAAGTTTGACACGACGTTGACTGCCACGTTTTGTCAATAAATCCTTTAATCCTCAGTATTCCTTGACCTAAGGTTCCTATGTGTCGGAGAATTGACAATTTACGGCTTCTGTACATATCATCACATGAGGTATTTCCATCGTGCAATCATACATATGTATTCAGAAACTAGTATAACTGTTATGAGGTTCCTACGATGAACTCCTTTTCCCAAGATGAATGCAGGCCAGAAAGCACTGCAACCAACGAAGTCTATTAGGTTATCTTCCATTTCAATCTAAGGCCTTTAAGGAATTCAAGGCCTAACCAGAATTTTGAAGGCAATGTCATCCAGATGTTAATGTGTTTTCCCGCCGAATGTAAGTGTACTTTGAGCTCTTAGAGTCATTTTCACAGAAACAACATTACCGTCTAGGCTCTCAGGCCTATATATTCAATCCAATGTAAAAATATTAAGTTCCCTACATACATAATTGGTCATTACAACCCTTCAGTCAGGATTACGACCTAGTTTCTCACACCACTTATGTTGTGTGTGTTAATTTTATACATGAGTGGCGGGACCTACAGTTTAAGGTCGACTCCGAACGACAGATTTTTGAGAAACTTTTTTCCTGGCAATTTTATTTACTCTCAGAGTTTTTGCCAGTAATCTGCTGAGAATATGTTGCCGAAGAAATACTTTTTGTATTTTGTCTTGATGTCTGGCCTGGGGCTCGAACCCTGGCTTTTCGTCTAATAAGCCAACACACTACCTACTAGACCACGGCGACTTCAAGTTCCCTAGGATGACAAAAAGTTCTACTCATTTACACACTATTTTCGAGGCAATCCAGATCGGTTGAATGGGCTTCAGAGGCTTTTAACTGTCCCTGGAACATACATTAAGCGGGTAGTATGCCCAGATCAAAGGCGCCATTGCCTAGTGGGTAGTGTGTTGGCTTATTAGACGTGAGGCCTCGATTCAAACTCTACATAGGTCTGACATTTCCAACCAAATGAAATATTGAAAAAATATTTCTTCGGCGACTTCCTCTCATCAGATTTTTGGCAAAAACTTTGAGAGTAAATAAAATTGCCATGAAAAGTTTCTCAAAAATCTGTCGTTCGGAGTCGACTTTAAACTGTAGGTCCCCCGCCATTCATGTATAAAATTGACTCACACAACATAAGTGGCGTGAAAAGCTAGATCGTAATTCTGAATGAAGAGTTGTAATGACCAATTATGTATGTATGCCCAAATATGAATATATAAATACATGACTGTAATAATATTTACAAAATAAATAATGTTTTCCTAATATGTACCATATTGCCACACTATGGCCACAATAAATTATTTTTTTTTCTTTCAATTTTGATTGAAGATTATCATGAGGTTTTCTTCTAATTTTTTGTTTTTCTTTTCGAAAAATCATTCGATTTTTTTAGGGTAAAAGTTCATCAGCCTTAATTTCAATACAAAGTAAAAAAAGTTGTTTTAAAAAACATTTCGTAATCCACTATGACCATCTGATTTACATAGTAAATGTACGTGTAAATGCATGTGTATGTATGTGTTTAATTTTCTATTTGTTTTGCTCTAATACCGCATAGATATTTTTTGTTGCTTTTATTTTTTTTTTTTTATTAATTTAAAATGTAACACATTATACAGTCCGTCCAACTATCTATCTGACTGTCTGTCTGTCGTTGTATACAATTTTGTAATTTATCAGATCCATTGCTTTGCATACATTTTAGCATTTTAGCCATTAAGTAATTGTGATTGTATTTGCAAACATTTTTCTAAAATGCGAGAAAAAAGAAATATTGAAAAAAAAGAAAAAAAAAACATTTTGAAACCAGCAGCATTAAAAATCAAGCACCACCACCTCAATTTAATAACAACAAAACAACACAATACGAGTGACCAGATTGCTTTCAATTACAAAAAAAGTTTGTTTTTTTTATCATAAAAACAGCTGTTTGAGTACGTTGGTTACTCTACTGACTGTGGTGTGTTCATCTATGCTTAGTTACAAACCACCAAATTTACAACAAATTTAACATAAAAACAACAAACAAAATATTGTTTAGGTATGTACGTTTGCACTTTGGTTTAGTTTATGTTGTTGTTGTTGTTGTTTTATTTAATGTTTAGAAATAGAGTACAAAAAGAGCATAAAAAGTCGAGAATACAATAATAAACGGCCTCTCTAGCTGTAACCATACAAAGACCATCACCACCAGCACTTTATTTATACCCTACACCATAGTCATATACAGAGGTAGGTTTGTAACATTTTACCATATTACTTGTATAACAAAACTGTTATTTTACAGTAAAAAGGGTATTAATGAGCTTACTTAACTGGCTCTAATTTTCTCACTTGTTTTTAAACACACACACACACACACACACATAGTTTAACATTTATTTTTTTTGTATCGTAGACTCTACGACGTAGAGTATATGGGCATTTAAACACAGTTATGTTTGGCATTTTGTTTACTTTTAAATAACATTCTACTACTACAACTACAACAACAACAACAACAAAACATCATACAACGAAATCACCTAAATATTCAGGTCATTCCTCCCGCTTCGTTGATTTGTTCGTATAAAAAAAAATAACAAAAACAATTTCAACTGACACCGTCTAAATGAATGACTAACCGTCGTATACTTAATAATTTTGAATTGGTTTTTGTTGTTGTTTTTCTTTTTTTTTGTGTGCATTTGCTGTTGTTGGGTTCTTTTTATTGTTTTTATTTTATTTTGTTGATTTTGTTTTTGCCTTTTGTGTGTATACGTTTAATGTGTACAAGTTAATCTGCAAGAAATACTGTTAGGCGTAGTAAAAGAGTAATTTCATGTGCATTTGGTTTTAATTTTTTGTTTTTTTTTTTAAAGAAAGATGAAGGCAAATAGTTTTTCATCCTGGTGTTTTCGTATCAAAAAAAAGTACAAATTATTCCCCTTCTTTATCCAAATAATCCATTCAGAAATTCCCTGAACCTCCAGAGGTGTTAACATCAACAAAGGAAGGAAGAAAGGTCTCTCAACAAAAGCTCTTGGAAAAGAGGAAGACTCGATGGGATCCTGTTGCTTAACCAATTGACCAAAGTTTGATGCTTGCAAGCGTTTTATTCTATTAGATATTCCTTTCAATGCCAATTTTCTTTCTCTACTCCCGCTTTTCCTCCTTCTTCAATGGAAAGGATATTTGCTTGGTCGATGACTTGATTTTTTATTTTTGTCGATGAGAAGAAAGACATTAGCTTCGTCGCTGGTATTGATTTTGGCGTCTATACCTCTGGTCCCAAGTAATACCCGACCGTAAGGAAACCTGTTTTGGGAATCCTTGATACCATTGCTATCCAACTCACTAGGTCTATTTCCCCCACAAATCAAATTTTTATCCGATGTAGCACAATTATACAAAGCACTTTTCTTTTGCTCTTCAAAGAAAAAAAAAAAAACAATTAGCTTCGTCGCCTATATTCCTGGTACCAAGTAAGGTCTGGCCGTAAGGAAACCGGTTTTGGAATCCCTGACACTGTGGATGTATAGTGGCATACCTGCAGTAAATCCCATTTCTCCACAATATATGGATCATTCTATCCAGACACTATTAACACAGTGAATTTTTCAAGACCGATTTCTCAAATTCCAAAATTATTTGGAATACACCACTAATTGGGTTATATTAGGGACATCTTAGACTTCAATTTGTAAAGGGTGTTTTTTATAGAGGTATAGAACTTTAAGTTGCAATAAATCAACGATGGATTATTCGATTGACATGAATTTTATTTATCCGAAAGATAATCTTGTGGCATTACATTTTAAATATGATTTCTGGCATATGACCGCCACGGCTGGCGCGGATGTAGTCAAATCTGGACGTCCAATTTTCGATGACTTTTTCCAACATTTGTGGCCGTATATCGGCAATAATACGGCGAATGTTGTCTTCCAAATGGTCAAGCGTTTGTGGCTTTACCGCATAGACCAATGACTTTACATAGCGCCACAGAAAGTAGTCTAGCTGTGTTAAATCAAAAGATCTTGGAGGCCAATTCACAGGTCCAAAACGTGAAATTAGGCGGTCACCAAACGTGTCTTTCAATAAATCTATTGTGGCACGAGCTGTGTGGCATGTTGCGCCGTCTTGTTGAAACCACATCTCCTGGACATCATGGTTATTCAATTCAGGAATGAAAAAGTTAGTAATCATGGCTCTATACCGATCACCATTGACTGTAACGTTCTGGCCACCATCGTTTTTGAAAAAGTACGGACCAATGATTCCACCAGCCCATAAAGCGCACCAAACAGTCAGTTTTTCTGGATGTAACGGTGTTTCCACATACACTTGAGGATTACCTTCACTCCAAATGCGGCAGTTTTGTTTGTTGACGTAGCCATTCAACCAGAAGTGCGCTTCATCGCTAAACAAAATTCGCTTATGAAAATCGGGAACAACGCTAATCTCGTTTTGGGCCCATTCGACGAATCTACGCCTTACTTGATGATCGTTTGGCTTCAAATCTTGCACGAGTTGGATTTTGTAAGCACGCAAACCAAGATCCTTCCGCAAAATCGTCCATAAAGTGGATGGACACAGATCCAATTCGTGTGCTCGATGGCGAATGGACTCATTCGGGTCTTTCTCAATGCTACGCTCTACAGCAGCAATAGCTTCTTCTGTACGCACCGTACAGCGTCTCTGGGGATGCGAGTTATCAATAAGAGTAAACGTGGTGTGAAAACGTTCCATGGTTAATCGAATTAACTGCTCTGATGGACGATTTTGTCGACGATAAAATGGGCGTAGTGCGCGATACGTTTTCCGCACAGGACCATTATTTTCGAAATAAAATTGCACTATTTGCAAGCGTTGTTCAGGCGTGAGTCTATTCATGATGAATTGCCAAACCAAACTGAGAATAAATCACTTGACAGCTGTTAAATCGGTCGCCATCTTGAAAAGTAATGCCAACTTAAAGTTCTATACCTCTATAAAAAACACCCTTTATATAGTGGGATGCCTGCAGCAAGTTCTATTTTTTCACAATAAGGATTATTCTCCCCAGATCATGAACTAAACTCTTTTCATTATTTTAGCGATATTTTTAACAATTCGTCGCCAGGGTTGTGAGTGTCTTTGACTTTAAGACTGCAATATTAAAATCCGTAGAAATGCCTCTACCTCTTCTCCATTATTTCCACTAGGGCTGATGGCTTAGACCTCATCCAAATTGAGAGCTTTTGGGCTTACAAACAATTCTTTCGAAGACAAAGTAAGTTGCCTTAAAATGCTGCTTTGACTACCGATAGATTGCCTTTTATAGTCCAGAGCTTTTAGTTTGAATGTCCTTTTGATTACAAGCGATAAAATGTAGACATCAAGGGCATAGAGGACAGAATCAGTGGTGTTGTGCTAATTTTTTTTACCGGAACGCCTATGTATAAGTACATAGACAGGGCCCATCCTGGGTAGGCGGCCGCTCTGTGCGGTCTCATGTCCCAAATTTAACAACGGGGGTGATTTTCCATGATATTCCTGGCGGCGGCGTTTTTTTTTAGGTGGGGGAGGGAGATTTCCCCCAATATACCCGCTCTTCATTTTTGTATGGAAAAAATAAGTGATTCTCTTGGTAGCAACAGTTAAATTTAAATGCGGCCGAAAGGGTTAAAAAAATGGTTTTAAATACTTAAATTCTTAAGCAGTAATTGGTTCGGGTTCGGGTTCGGGTTCACGTATTTGTTTCGGTTCGGGTCGACTTCCGGTTCAGCAGAAAAAACGTTCCGGACTCCGGTTCACGGTTCGGAAAAACAAGTCGGTTCGGGTTCGGTTCAAACCCTTGTTTATAAAAATACATATAAAAATTCGTCAAAAATTAGAAAAAAAAAACCAGAAATTCTTTTTAATTTTTTTTTTCAAAACGTCAGCCAATTCTCGTTATAAGAAAACATCTTTAGTTCCTGAACGCGTTCCTGTCCAAAAAGGAAGTACCGGCACGTCGTTCCGGAGCATTCCGGCTCGACAACACCACTGGACAGAATCATTATAAAATTTCAAAGCACATAAGTAGTAAATTTAACATCTGCCAGCTGTCAATTTGGTTGTCAAACAATAGCATGTTTAGCTTCAATGCATTACTTTACATCTCTGCCTCTGTTGTAATAGTGTAGTAGTCGTACTACATACACAGTTATTCTGACGTTATTTTTTATTATTTTTTTATATTATTTTGTTTTGTTTTTATTTAAAACCTAAATCTATTTAAGCTGCTTAAGATGGAAGAGAGAGAAAAAACAACACAGAGATTTTTAACGCACAGAAAAAAATGTGGCACAAAAAAATAAACTGAATCTGGGAAAAATAAAAGCCAACTAAAGTGGAGTGGCATCGACATGGTATGGCGATGATGATGATGATGATAATAGGTATGGGTATGGGTATTCTGGTAGTGTGGTTTGTTTCTGTTTTTTTTTTTTATTAAAGAAATTTAGCACACGTTTAAGCGCCAGCCTGCCTGACAGCCGACCAACCAACGAACCAACCATTATGCCACAAAAAAAAAAAATGATGAGGAAAACATGATGCTCTAAACCAAAGGGAGATTAAATTAAAATTGTATTCTCCTCTATCAAGTACTTGTTGGTTGCTTTGGTTGCATTTTCAATTTTTTTCTTCCTCTACTTCGTTTACATACGTTTCGTTTGTTAAGCAACATGTGGGGGGGGGGCAATAATGGGGTTAATATTTGTGGGTTCTTCATGATGGTTTAATGGATTTGCATTAGAAATAATTTGCCTAGCAATGCAGTAAATGTGGCATGTTATTATTAATGTACGTGTATATATGCATGTATGTCTATGGTACATTATCTTGTGGTATTTGTGTCATTCTATTCCATTTTTATTAATAATAATAAAAAATAAAATCTCAGCAGTTTTAGTAACTTTTTCTCTGGTTTTCTATTTTCTTTTAGAAGATTATAGCCTACATTAGACGATAGGGTTTGGCAAATAATGATGAGTAGTTGCTATTCGAAAATGTTGTCGATTATCATGACTAGGTAGTGGCTGAATAAATATTTTAGTAAATAAATAAAATAGAAACACAAATTCTTTGTCAATACTGACTGTATGCCCTATAATACCTGCTTCGAGCCTATTACCCTGACAAACTTCTTGATGCTGCCCTATCCAGCATCTGCCTAACACTTGATATGAAGTTCTTTAACACAAGTAGGTTCCTTTGCACACAAGCTAGAATGATTTCAGCTGACGACTGCAGCTGAGAAGGAATTTAAATCGTACTTCTTTAGAGTTGAGGGCATTGATCGTTGCAGTCTTCTTGCAAAAACTCTGAAAGCAAATAAAATTACCATGAAAAGTTTTTTCAAAATCTGTAGTTCCCGCCACGGGTGGTGTACGAAGATAGGTTGTAATCCTGACTAAAGAATTTAGTTTTAGGATTGTAGTGACTAATTAATTAAGTAGCTTCGAGATTTAATTCTCGAGTACATTTCGATAACACAGCTCTGCATGGGTTTTGCAAATAAGATGGCTCCAGGTGTTTCCGAAGGCATTTTGCGCGAACACGAATCTGGGTTCAAAAACTTTCCATCACGTCAGGTTTTCGAGAAAAAGGGGGGTTGAAACCCGTAAAAATAACGTTTTTGACCATTTTTGAAAAATTGTAGAGCTAAACACTGATGTGCTAGAATCATCGCCATTGTCAGAAATTGACAATTGATCTTTGCTCTTTAAAATGAGCCCAAAGCCAAATTGTTTGCATGCACACTTAAAGTAGGGGGTGCGTTTATGACAAGGGGTGCAAGAGAAAAAAGAACACATTACGGAGGTCCTTAAAAATTAATCAGATTTACTTGAAAACTGTTACTCAAGAGTTTTTGGGGTCCTGATTACAGATCTTCCTGCAGATTTAAAAAATTCAAAATGGCGGATCCAATATGGCGCTCGAGGTTTATAAAAATTAATCAAATTTGCTTGAAAATCTTTACTCGGGAGTTTTTGGGGTCGCTGATTACAGATCTTCGTTCAGATTTAAAAAATTTGAAATGGCGGATCCAATATGGCGGTCAAGTAAATCTGATTAATTTTTATAAAACTCGACCGCCATTTTGAATTTTTTAAATCTGAATGAATGCGCAAAATGCCTTCGGAAACACCTGGAGCCATCTTATTTGCACAAAAAAAGTCCAAATTTGCAGCGTTGTGTAATCAACCCGTTGCGCAAACCTTCGCAAAGAAAACAGTGCAATTGTCTGACAATCTAAGACATACCGACTGATTAATTTCATAAGAATAAATATCTATTCTAGTTCCCCTTTCTATCCGAGAGTCATTAGTAAGGAAATGAGATCGGTTCGATCAAAAAGAAAGACACTGCAACGAAATCGGTTCTGGAAGGTATTCGACTTCTGGGTCCTACGAAATTCAGTGCATAATCATCCAAAATCGACACGACCACCACTTGTAGGATGCTGTCGTGTTCAATTGAAAATCTAGGACTTCTAGTCCTACGAAATTTAGTGCAGATACCACATAACCATCCTAAATCGACACGACCACCATTTGTAGGATGCTGTCGTGATCAATGGAAAATATAGGACTTCTAGTACTACGAAATTCAGTACAGGTACCACATAATCCTTTCAAAAATCCTAAATCGACACGACCACCTCGTGTAGGATGGTGTCGTGATCAATGGAAAATCAGGGACTTCTAGTCCTATGAAATTCAGTGCAGGTACCACATAACCATCCAAAATCGACACGACCACCAGGGATGATATGTCGCGCATTATCACCATTTTTTTTTTTAATTTTAAAATTAAGTTTTTGTTGTTCTCCACTTTTCCACACCTAAAAATATTTCTGTGGACTTAATTATTTTCAAATTGTTTTTTTTTTCTTTTCATTTTTTAATTTATGTTAATTTGTTTGCTTTTTTTGTATTTAAATTTCGAACATGTGTTGTTCTTTTGTTGAACTTATTTTTAAAGTTTATTTCATTCTTAAATTTGTGCTCCAATTTTTTTATTGTTATTATTTTTTTATTTTTATATTTGATCGAAATTTATGTAAAATATGATTTAAAATATTACCATAATAGGTTTAAGAAATTCTATGCAAAAATTTCTCTTGAGCCATAATTTACTCCGTAAATATTTTTGTGCCATAATTTTTATAACGTACATTGACTTTTGAATTACACTGTTTCCGAATAATATAATGAAATAAAAATTTCACAAATCAATAATAAATTTAAAAGAAAAATTGGTTTTTATTTTCAATCCTGCATAAAATCGACATCTTCTGGTGTAGGCTACTGCATGGCCAGCCGAGGCAGTCATTTGAATGAAATTATTTTCCTTTATTAACCGGAAGGATTGTACTTTCAAATAAAAAAAGAAATTTGAGAAAATATTCAGTAGTTTTTTTTGAAAGCATTTAAAAAAAAAGTTATTTGGCGGACCCTTTAAATAGTAAAGGCACTATTAAAGAAATTAAAGATAACATTGACATGTCAGTTAGCTTGGACTGCTGAAATCCATTCAATGAATCAGTGTAGCTTGTTGTAAAAGTATTTAATTTCACTTTTAGTGTCCATTTATTGTGAAATTTCCCACGATTCTCATTATGATATATGGTTTGTTATAGATAGGATTCCTTCAGATGGATTTAGGATAAATTCAAAGGAACCAGTACCCAAATTAATGTTAAATAACGATAGCATCGGTAGAATATAGAAAACGGGTAAATTAAATGAGAAAATATGGCTCTTTTCGAACGTTCTACAAACTCAACAAAAGTCATTAGCAGATAAGCGACGTCTCTCCGCATGCCTACGTCATCAGGCGATGACCCGTAATAATAGATGCAGTGACGGCAGTACGGTCCATACAGTCCAGTTGAAATACTTGACTTTTATGCGTTCTATATAGTTTTGTGCCGATTAGGCTCGTAGTAATGCATAGTTGCTCGATAGCCAATTTTAGATTTGTTAGTGTCCTTTGCCTGATGTAGATAGATAGATACTCATCATATTCGTACTTAACAATACGTATGATGTGGTAGATTTCGACTCTCCTTTACTCAACTTATACACGAATCACAAAATAAGTACCAATCGCGTACTACGAACACTAAAATACTCTTTTCCCTTTTTTGTAAATGCAACAACAACAAGGACTGTAAATTTTGATTAATGATTCGAATCACTCGTATCATTTATGAGTATTATAAGTATTTTTCTAAGTTTAGGAATCTGAATGAATAGACATATGTCGAATGTTATGAGTTTGATGTCAACGTTGTACTCATACTCATTGCAACCTGTGCTTATAAATCAACGTTTTAGTGAGTACGAATGAATCCGAGTACATAGTTAAATTTCAATATTGTTGACTCACTTTTATTCAACATTTCATGAGTACTTATGAGTAGCGAAAAAACGATTCATTGCTGATCTCAGGCCCATGAACTGGATCCATATGTGATGGACGTACAACTACCAGTAATTTAGGCAGATGCTAAACAGTGTAGTGTGAATTTGCCCTTAAAAAACTGGTACAAACTTTGCTGATATGAACACAGGAATTTTAGACACTCTGGCTGAAAATGGAAGACCACTAAAAAAAGTTCACTTATCGTAGGAAGAAATTATTTCCTAAGAAGGAGGAAAGCCAGCTGCCAACTAAGTTTAATGTTGGAAGTTATGCTCGATAGAGAGCTGATTACCGCTTGTTTGGCAGAGGGGAGTCTCCTAGTAGAAGTAGGAGATCCCTTACTCAGAATCAATTTCGCAGTATTATTAATTACTATTACTTCGGCCTGATACATACTACAGTAGTCTGGGAAAAGAAGAGATTCTTTAAGGTTAAGCTTTTGTTGCCATGTGACGAACCATTTATTTAGTTTGAATCCCTAGGAATTACCCTGCCATACTAAATTGGGATTTTAGTGTGAAAAGTCTGAGGCAACTTTGGAAGAATATTTTTAATTTTAAAAGCTTTGACTTTGGCCATTACCTCGGCCAGATATAGTGGTCTGGGAACGTAGAGATTCTTTAGAGATTTCCAGCAAATGCCTAGAAATGATTAGGATTCTAGCGTGAAACATGTATCTGTGATAGATTTCATACAATATTTTTCTTTTGAAAAACTTTTATCACAAGTATTTTAGCATTGATTGAAAATAATCACTCTACAGTTTAGAACTGTAAATATTCTATATGGACAGTTATTGCTATTTTAGACCTTTTTTTTGAATTATTTATACGATTTAATAACCAATTACCAACGTTACTTAAATTTTTTACGTTTTCTTTACTACACACACTTATTTCTTTTTTTTGCATTATTCATGGCTATTAAACGTAAATGGCGTCAAAATGTCCAGGCCAATAATATTAAAAAAAAATAAGAACAACAACAACAATAATAGTAAAAAAGCAATAATAGGCCAACAAACATCAATGAATTTGAAATTATTTATGGGCCTTAACTGTGTCATTTCACAGTTTATAGTTTGTAGAGTAACTGGTGCCACAGTTCGCAAAAAAAAACAAGAAACTGTGCTGTTAGTGGGAGTCCGCAATAGTAGGTCAGTTACAAATTTAAATTTTTTTGTTTACCAAGTAAATTCTTTATAAATGGCAGACAGAATTCTGTTAATTTTGTTTTCTTTTATGCAAAATAGAAGGAAAACAAAGAAGAATTTTTCCTCTGGGGATATTCTATTTTTTTTTTAAAGAGTTATCCATTTTTCGATATACAAAAGTGAGGTTATGTGAAACAAATATCGATAAAACTTTTATTTCTTTAGAATAATTGCACCTTGGCATTCGTTATATAGGAAACAAAGGGTCCGCCAAATAATTTTTTTTTGAAAATGCTTTAAAAAAAACCACTGAATATTTTCTCAAATTTCTTTTTTATTTTAAAGTACAATTCTTCCGGTTAATAATGGAAAATAATTTCATTCAAATGGCTGCCTCAGTAGCCTACACCAAAAGATGCCGATTTTGAAAAAAATCATGTTTTCAGATGAAGCTCATTTTGATCTTGGCGGGTATGTAAACAAGCAAAATTGTCGCATTTGGGGCACAGAAAACCCGCACGCATACATTGAAAAGCCGACGCACCCAAAACGAGTCACTGTTTGGCGCGGATTTTGGTCCAGAGGCATAATTGGGCCATTTTTCTTCGAAAATTGGCAAGGAGTGGCCGTTACAGTCAATGGCTAGCGTTATCGGGCCATGTTGAACGAATTTTTTTTCACAAACATTGAAGAGGAGGATATTGGCAACATTTGGTTTCAACAGGACGGCGCTACGTGAAACACAGCTGAAGCTACACTCGATGTTTTGCGCAATTTTTTTTAAAGATCGCATTATCAGCCGCAGAGCTGATGTCGTTTGGCCACCTCGGACCTGCGATTTGACATCGTTGGACTATTATTTGTGGGCTGCCGTCAAAGATAAGTGTTACGCCGACAAGCCAGAGACAATCGACGCTTTAAAGGACAATATTCGTGAAGCCATTGGTGAAATACAGCTGCACACAATCGATAATGTGCTTAAAAATTGGACCGATCGTGTAGGCTACTGCATGGCCAGTCGAGGCAGCCATTTGAATGAAATTATTTTCCATTATTAACCGGAAGGATTGTACTTTCAAATAAAAAAAGAAATTTGAGAAAATATTCAGTAGTGTTTTTTTAAAGCATTTTCAAAAAAAAAGTTATTTGGCGGACCCTTTACAAAGTCAGTATCATTTTAATACGCCCCTTTGAAATGACAGCAATTATAGATCCTTTTGAAATTGATATCGATCACTTCTTCTCACATTTCGAGCAACATCTCGGCAATAACTTAATAAATGTTGTTTTTCAAAAGCTTTAACGTTAGGACAGACAAAGTATTTAACGTAATTTCATAAAAGAAATCTAACGACATCAAATAGCATTGATTTTAGCGGTCAATTGAAATCGTCAAAACACAAATTTTTTATACAAAAAAACCGAAATTAATCGTGTTTTATGCCTCGTGAAATAATTTGTTGAAACTAAATACCGTCCAGTTCATCATCTTCAATTACAGACCAAAAAAGGATCGGTTATCATATGTTCTTTCAAGGTTTTGTTTGAAAACCTACCGCCCAATGACATCCCAGTTCCGAGCTTCTTATGCGAAAGTTGACATGCGACCATCGAGTGAGAGAAATGATCGTCATTGCAGAGGAAAATTTTGTTCGAAAAAACCAGCATTGAAAGCTTGTTAAAGACTTCGTAGTCTAGCTGGCAGTGTGATGGTTGATTGGACGAGAGTCTGTGGTTCAAACTCCACTCGAACGAAATATTTCTTTCGGCGACGTCCTTTGAGAAAAACAGAAAAACCCGACGTATGTACCACATCTATAACAATTTCAGTCTGTTTTAATTTCAGTTTAATTTTGCCAATTCCTTGCACAGTTATTCGATTATAACCGCCCCACGTTCTCATCAGCCACACTGATAGCCACATTTGTAGTCGGTTTTAACCATTTTTATAAATTCTTTGCTTGTTAAACAATCTATTAAAGTAAAAGTTATTTAAAAATTGACAGCCTTATCGGTATATTTTGAAATCAGTAAACGGATCACCCTATTTTAAGGCACTCAACAATATTCCCTTTGAGTTTTATCCAAAGTTTTTATTTTTTAAAATTTATTTTTCATTTCATTTCGTAGGATCAGAAATTGTGTTTTTACATAAGCTTAGCTGAGCCTAGGCTAGGTTAAGCTGAAGTTTTGAATGTGTGTGTGTGTGTTCGAAAAAAAAATTTAATTCATTCCGCAGTATGAATTTTTTGCATTTATTTTTTAATCTTTTCATTTATTCCGTCCCTGTGCCGATTTTTATCTTCATGTTGCATTTCATTTTTGTTCTTCTTTTTTTCGATTTTTTTTTTCAAAGATTTTAATAAAACTTATAACGAGTTGATTTAATAAGATTTTATACGAATACGTTCCTTTTAGTATTTTTTTTCTACTCTACGTATTGAGACTTGAGCACGTCTATGGTCACGTTTATTTAAAATAATTTGTCACGCTTAGCAATAGGCTTCACCAGACAGCCAGTAAGTAGTAACTATTGTAGTTGAGGTTGTGTTAGCATAACGAAGAATGGAAATAATTTTTGCATTTTGTTTTTCATAATACGGATAGGAAAACTGTAAATTTGTTAATCCAACTTTATTTGTTAAATTTAAAATTTTAATTGAAAAAAATTGAAAAAAAATTTAACCTTGAATCCGTAAGGCATCGCTCAAAGAAATATATTCACCGACAACACATACCAGGTTTGTTTAAAGAATAACGTGGCTTATAAAAGTTTCCTTCTCTAAATATTTGTACATCGTTGCCACCTATTCCTTTAGAATAATTACACACAGTTAGGAGGCCTTACTTCCATGATGTTTTCCAAGACTCTTGATAGAGCTCTCCAACGTTTGCAAGTATCCATCCTCTCATGGGTCTTTACAATTTTGAACCGAAAATTCAATCACGAGATATGATAAGACAACTGGGCGTTAAAGCCTTCCTTCCTTTCGTAAGGCGTTCCTGAACTTATGGGTAAAATTTCCCCATCTTCTACCATAACTTGTTATCATTTCTGATTACATTGGGAAAAAACTGCGTGTAATTTTTGTGTCACTTTGTTTGGCAATGGATACAGTGTACATTTGGTAAGCATCAGTTGAAACGGTAATATGCTTCAAGTCTGACAATACTCCCTGTTTGCCTATTCCTCTGATTGTTTTAAGAGGCACGTTCTTTCTTTTCAAACGACATCAGCTCTGCGGCTGATAATGAGATCTTTTAAGCAGGGTGCAAAACATCGAGTGTAGCTTCGGCTGTCTGGCACGTAGCGCCGTCCTGTTGAAACAGAATGTTGCCAATATCCTCCTCTTCAATTTTTGTGAACAAAAATTCGTTCAACATGGCCCACTAACGATCGCTATTGACTGTAACGGCCACTCCTTGCTCATTTTCGAAGAAAAATGGCCCAATTATGCCTCTGGAAAAAAATCCGCACCAAACAGTGACTCGTTTTGGGTGCGTCGGCTTTCCAATGTGTGCGTGCGGGTTTTCTGTGCCCCGAATGCGACAATTGGCTTCAACTCCTGAACCAATTGGTCTTTGTATGGCGTCATACCAAGGTCTTTATGCAAAATTCGTCTCAATGATGTCTCCGAAATGTTCAATTGTTGAGAACGACGGTGAATTGATGTTGATGGCGCTTCACGCACACTTTCACTTTTCACAGCAGCAATATTCTCGGGTGTACGCACTGTTTTTGGCTTTTCACGCTTTGGTTTATCGATGAGGATGCCAGTTTCTTTCACTTTTTTCACAAAATAACGAACATATGGAGCTGACGGTGCTTCTCTTCTTCCAAAATCCGTACGCAATTTTCGCACACATTCTGCAAGATTACCATGATTTTCAAAGTAATGTCGCAATATTTCCCAGCGTTGTTCAAGCGTATACACAACCATATTCGTTCAGCGCAAGGATAAAACTAATTATCTGTCAAATCAGACATGAGCTAAGTGTTATCATTCACGAAATAAGCACTAGTTTGAAAAAAACGTTAGATGGCGGACCCGATATATTTATTTCTGCCGAAGAAAGCCATATGGACAGTTCACATATGATGTTTCCAATAAAGTGAGGCATCGGTAACACAGTTTTCTGGTATGTCCCTATGCCCCGAGAACACAAATCATGGTGACCTTAGAACAAACCGTCATTTCTCGAAAAAATAGGTGACAAACCTAGATGTCGATGTGATGTTCGAAAGGGTTTTTATGGCAACCCCACGTTGCCCACGTAAATTAATATATTCTTAGAGAATATTCTGCTAACAAATGGCCATTTAACCGTCGTCAGACGCCGTGACTTCCGCCTAGAAGATACTACAGTAATCTGGGAGTTTTCATGACTTCCTGGTACTCAAGATCAAGTCTTGACAAACTTCACTGGTTAAAGGTTAAATAATACTCCCTTATTTTCATATTGAAACGGGTCCTGTCCAACTAGTTGAACGAAGTCAATACAGAGAAAGAGAGAGAATCAGTCAGGACTTACTTGGCGCCTGGCAAGATGTCGTGGCATATTATCAACAATTTCCAGAAGGAGAGAAAGACAGAAATAGATAATAACAATACGTAGAAATTTTTCTAAAGTGGTTTGATACACCGGATTACGACCTAGTTCCTTACACCACTTATGTTGTGTGTGTTAACGAACGACAGATTTTTTGAGAAACTTTTCATAGCAATTTTTATTTACTCTCAGACTTTTTGCCAGAAATCTGCTGAGAGAAAGTCGCCGAAGAAATACTTTTTGTATTTTGTTGTAATGTCTCGCCTGGGGTTTGAACCCTGGCTTTACGTCTAATAAGCCAACACACTACCTACTTTTATGCCTTCACGCATTTAGGAGGTACGCTAATGAATCTGTTAGTGAACTAAACGATCAAGGAATTCATCTATCTTGGCTCCGCCGTTACCACCAGAAATGATGTCAGTCTGGAGATCAAGCGTAGGGCCACTCTTGCCAACAGGTGCTACTATGGTCTCAATAGGCAATTGAGTAGCAGAGACCTCTCTCGTGCGACAAAACTAACACTTTACAAGACACTCATTCTACCCGTGCTTCTTTATGGTGCAGAGGCATGGACCCTATTAAGTACAGATGCAGCGGCCTTGAGAGTGTTGGAGAGAAAAGTACTACGCAAGATCTTCGGTCCAGTGCGAGTTGGCGATGATTTCCGTATCCGATGCAACAGTGAGCTGTATGAGCTCCTCAACGACATAGACGTTGTACAGCGTATTAATATCCAGCGGCTGCGCTGGCTCGGCCATGTCGTTAGAATGGAGGAGGATGCTCCGGCGAGACGGGTATTTGATGCGGGAATCTGCGGAAGTCGGCGAAGAGGACGACCTTGCATCTGTTGGAAGGACCAAATCGAGGAAGCCCTGCCATCGATTGGTGTGACCAACTGGCGTAGGATGGATGGATGAAGGATGTGCTGCGGCAGACCGAAATCCGTTAAAGGGGTTGTTATGGCCAATTAAGAGGAAGAAGAAGTAGTGAACTAAAGCAACTTTTTTAGGTGTCATTGCTTTAAAAATAAAACAATGTACTACAAAGTAATTTAAATATTCTAAAGTACTAAAGTCCTTCTATGTTAAAGTACTAAAAGTACTTTAAACACATAACACACATAATTGGTCATTACAAGCCTTCAGTTAGGATTACAACCTAGCTTCTTATATCGCCTATACCTACTACATATTCAAAAACAATTCAAATGTTAAAGTATTAAATTTGCTTGTATTACACTTGATTTCTCTACTTTGTCTGTATTAATTAAAAATTGTTTTTAAAATTTTGTAAATGAAACACTTTCCAAACACTAAGTCTCGAATCTAATCCCAGCCCCAGTAAGGGTTAATAACCTGTTACGGTCATCTCTAAATTCTAATCGCTTCACAGTTATTTTTATGGCATTTTTTATTATTATTATACAAATTTTTTTTACTGTTTTTTATTAATCAATTAAAATTCCATCATATAAATTCAATTCGTTTTAGTTTTAATTACAAGTTTTTTTATTAATTTTTTTTTTTTCTAAAAAATTTTTCCATTCATCATGACACTTGTGCGAGAGTATCATCACAACTAATGTTGAGCGCCGGATATTTGTTATGATGATTCATATCCGCATGAGAATTCACACACTGAGTTAAAAAGAGAGATAGCGAGAGAGAGAGAGCAGGAGATGGAAAAATATCAGTGAATTAATTTAAGTCAGTTTTTTTCACTTTTATTTTATTTCAAAAACACCTTGATTAAAACAAATGCAAAAAGAAAAAAAATGAAGTAAGAAAACGAACGAATGAATTGATAAATTGATTTACAATTCAATTTATTATTTCACAAGCATTTCTATCACTGTCTCTGTCTCTCTCTTTCTCTCTCTCCCTCTTATTTTTATGCTTTAACTTGTTAAATTTTTCATTTTTAGGCCAAATGAGAAGAATGAGGCGAAAAACATCATCCGTTTCTTCTTCGTTTTTTTGCTGCTTAAAAATCATTTACGCTACACTTGTAGCAGAGATTAGCAGTGGTATATTGAAGGAAATGACACAAAATGGTGTCTTTTAGTATGACTTGTTCACGTAATAAGCCGATATATGTATCCATCTTTCAATATACATATTTTTGGGATAGGCCTCTAATGTGCCTTAAAACGTTTTCGTTCGTGGGTCATCGCATTTTCGTTTTGTATGGACATATTCAAACGATTTACTTCAAATACTTCCTTTTAAAATGAATCCTGATCAAACAAAGTCTTCAATTTTTAAACCTTTTTTTGGAAATTAGTTGTTCGGCACATCGATCTCATCAAACTGCTGAGATTTGATCATGAATTTCTAGGAAAATATCAGGATTTCTGTAGTACTTCTGAGACCACCTTCAAAGAATACACGGCTTGAGAACAGAGATGGCAGTAAATATTCTCCTACTGCCTGAGTCTGACTAGATTGAGGAAACCAAAAGCTAATTTGATAATACAGCGAATGGAAATCGATGTTCAAGCATTTTTTGTAAGCTAACAGTCGCCATAATCTTCGTGAATTGACTTATTAGACATGGGCTTGTGTTTCAAACTCCAGCTAGGCGACTTCCTCTTCTTAGTCTTCTTTTAGAAAAAATGCCATGAAAAAAGTTTCTCAAAGCTGTCTACGTTAAATTGTAGCTCCAGCCACTCATGGATAAATTAACACACGTGTTGGTGTGAGAAGCTTGGTTGTAATCCTGACTAAAGGGTTGTAAAGTCATAACAGCGCTGATTGCATTTACCATTTAACATACACCACCAGACTATTTACTGATTTTCATGCTCGCGATTCATAGTTCACGTGAATTCAAGCGATAGTATGTTGAAACCGCATTTGATTTTAATTCTTTCCTTTCTAAATAACTCATCTTACTCCTTCATAGTGTCAAATAGTTGCACATCCTCCTCTTTCTTGCTTGGGCAGATCATATGGACATCATATTTAGAAATCCCAATTGCTTAGATATTTGCTCGATCACGTTATGTCCAGTATTGACCATAACAAGAAATCAATTTGGCCAAAAATCATCCAAACCTTCTCTATCGAATACAGGCTATAAGAGTGTATAAATTCTACTGTTCATAACGGTCGACAAATCTCAAATCTCTGTTTTCATCATATCAAATACGCTTGTCAGTCTTCTTGTTTCCTTAAATAACCAAATGACCCGCTCTCGCATCTGTGTAGTCCATTAAAGAAATCGTTAAACTTTATTACATGGGCCGAATGGTCCACTTTGGCTTCTATCTATAGATCTGGTCCTTAAGATCAAACTAATCAATACCTAGACTGCCACTAAGCCCTTAAAGAAGTGGTTAATATTCATTACTTGGATGATAACAGAACCACATTAATTGTAATCCGTAATCTGAAATATTGTCGAAATCATCATCGCAGATGAAATTTAAGCCATGATTACTTCCGAGCTGGAGTCGCCGTAGTCTAGTAGGTAGTGTGTAGGCTTATTAGACGTAAAGCCAGGATTCAAACCCCAGGCCAGACATCAAACAAAATACAAAAATTATTTCCTCGGCAACTTCCTCTCAGCAGATTTCTGGCAAAGACTCTGAGAATAAAAAATCTGTCGTTCGGAGTCGACCTTAAACTGTAGGTCCCACCACTCATGTATAAAATTAACACACACAACATAAGTGGTGTGAGAAACTAAGTCGTAATCCTGACTGAAGGGTTGTAATGACCACTTATGTATATGTAAGCATGTATATACATCCAAGTTTGATTTCCCTAAGTCCTCTGTTGATTTATTTTTTGACCACATGTAGGATTTTAATATTCGTCTTATGCTGCTATTCCCAATTTTCACATACACTCTGTGCTATCGACTTTCCTACTTTAGCTTCCATTATTCTCCATTTTTCACATTCTTTTTAGTTTCTTTTTGTATTTTTTTCATTCATTTATCAGTTCATAATGAAAAGTAGGCTACTGAATGAATTTCACTGGATTGTTTCAGTTTTTCACAATTTTTTTTCTCTTCTTTTTTTTTCTTCTTTCATTTTCATCCTCGTTTTCCAGTAGCACGAGTATTTGTTGAGAATGTGTTTAAACTACTTTACAACTAACTGCTGCTACTCTCGCTGTTGCCTCAATAAACGATTGTTGCTGTTGCTGTTGCCGCTGCTGTTACCGTTGTTGCAGTTGTGTTGCATGTAATCAACAGCAACATGTGTTCGCTGGTTAAACAGCAACAAACAATCGGGTTTTATTTATCATACAGCTGACACTGTTTTAACGGTTACGGTTCACCTAAGACGAAAACTCTTAATTCGGTCTTATAATGTGAACAATTGAGGCGTCTGTTCTGGTGCTTTTGGTGCCCAGAAATTGGCGTCTATCAGGCATCTCCGATATATCGATAATGACCATCTCCGGGAGCTTTATTGGGGGAGTTTTATGCATTCAGACCTGGCGCCAAATGTTTACTATCTATTCCTGTCAATAACGAATAACAACTATGTTGGCGAAAAGGTCAGATGTGGCCACTTTATGATTATAAAAGTTGATCTACTTTGACCAGATGCGTATGGTGGTTGGAATGATTACTGCCTACTACCTCTTCGGTCCTATGTGGAAAATATACGCTCATTTTAATAAAGGGTCCGCCAAATAACTTTTTTTTGAAAATGCTTTAAAAAAACTACTCAATATTTTCTCAAATTTCTTTTTTTATTTGAAAGTACAATCCTTCCCGTTAATAATGGAAAATAATTTCATTCAGATGGCTGCCTCGGCTGGCCATGCAGTAGCCTACACGATCAGTCCAATTTTTAAGCACATTATCGATTGTGTGCAGCTGTATTTCACCAATGGCTTCACGAATATTGTCCTTTAAAGCGTGAATTGTCTCTGGCTTGTCGGCGTAACACTTATCTTTGACGGCACCCCACAAATAATAGTCCAACGGCGTCAAATCGCAGCTCCGAGGTGGCCAAACGATATCAGCTCTGCGGCTGATAATGCGATCTTCAAAAACAGGGCGCAAAACATCGAGTGTAGCTTCGGCTGTGTGGCACGTAGCGCCGTCCTGTTGAAACCAAATGTTGCCAATATCCTCCTCTTTAATTTTTGTGAACAAAAATTCATTCAACATGGCCCGATAATGATCGCCATTGACTGTAACGACCACTCCTTGCTCATTTTCGAAGAAAAATGGCCCAATTATGCCTCTGGACCAAAATCCACACCAAACAGTTACTCGTTTTGGGTGCGTCGGCTTTTCAATGTATGCGTACAGGTGTTCTGTGCCCCAAATGCGACAATTTTGCTTGTTTACATACCCGCCAAGATCAAAATGAGCTTCATCTGAAAAGATGATTTTTTTTTTGCCAAAATCGGCATCTTCGGTAAGTCGATCGCAGGCACACTTAGCGAAGCGAAAACGCATTGGATGGTCAATTGGCTTCAACTCCTGAACCAATTGGACTTTGTATGGCCAAGGTCTTTATGCAAAATTCGTCTCAATTATGTCTCCGAAATGTTCAATTGTTGAGAACGACGGTGAATTGATGTTGATAGCGCTTCAGGCACACGTTCTGCCACAGCAGCAATATTCTCGGGTGTACGCACTTTTTTTTTGCTTTTCACGCTTTGGTTTTTCGATGAGAATGCCAGTTTCTTTCACTTTTTTCACAAGATAACGAACATACGGAGCTGACGGTGTTTCTCTTCTCCCAAAATCCGTACGCAATTTTCGCACACATTCTGCAACATTACCAAGGTTTTCACTCTTTACGTAAGTTGTCGTAGGCTAGGTATACTATAACAAGACATATCTGCTGGCTTTATGATAATAACAGATCCAGTATTTGCAAATGCAGCCTCTGTCTGCATAGTGTTTAGGTTGATTACAGCTGACGGCCTCATCGGTATTCAAGCAAGAAGAAGGGGTTCTTCCATATCATGACTTATGAGGGCTGCAATGTTGAGAATTGTTCAGCATTAACTGTAAAAGAAGAAGCCTAGCTATCCAGGCTTTCGATTTGAGCGATTTAACCTGAACTTTTACATGGCATAAGTACGCACTCGGTTGTGTTGTATAGTTAGACGATATTTTCGTTTTGAGTCTGAATCAGATACAGATTTCAGCTCTTTTAACACGTATTCTTGGGGATATTTTGAACGTTCATTCCGGTTAAAAGGGGAATGGGACAATTGGGTAATGTACCTTGAGAACGGACTCACACAAATCGTCACAGAAGGTTCGAAACTAGATAGTGTTATCAGATCATGCCACTAATGGATAAAATTAACGCACACACACATGGTTGGTGTGTGAGGCTAGGTTGTAATACTAACTAAAGAATTTTAATGACCAATTAAGTAAGTAAGAAGAGTAAGAATATTGGGTATCTAAATGGTTTCAAGAGAAACTGCAGATGGTTATACAATTAGGAGAAATGGAGAGCTATGGTATCACAATACCCATCACGTGGGTCAAGTGTATCTAACCTACCCACTTACCTCTTTTCATGTAATATTCGGGAGAAGTTTTCTGCATGGATGTTTCAACTTTTTGGGAAAGTTTTCGATTGATTTGTTTAGTTGACTTCGCTGTACAATACTGTTTTTCTGATGCTTTCTTCATTGCCGGTAGGATAAATTTGTGAGGCTATTTGAGGCCTCAATGTAATTGTCTTGCTTTGTTTTTTTGTTGCTTTTGGAAAACATCACATTTCTGTTGCAATTTGTCTTGCTTTTGAGCCCAGCTGAAATTGGTCATCAATTGTTGCTGCGTTTTTTTTTTCTTTCTGTCTGTCTGTCTGTCTCTATCTGTGTTCAATGCTTGTCTGTTATTTACACTTTACGAAAGCGAATGGTGTTTTGATGGCAATGACTACGTAAAAATTTAAGACGAAGATAATGATGATCATAATGAAGACGCAGACTATGATGATGATGATGATGATGATGATGATGATGATGATAATGTGATATGTTGTGTTGTTTGGTTAATATTTTGATTTCGATTTTGGTTTGTTTTGAAATTTTTTGGTTCTGTTTGATGATTTGTTGGTTGTTTATACTACGCTCCATCGTAAAGTTTTAAATTATTTATGGTGCCTATGAAGATGATGATATAGCTGGTAAGGCTGGTATTGTGGTCTGGTGTGTGTATTTTTATTTTCCATTTTTTTTTGTTTTTGTTGCTTTAAAATCAATTTAGAATACTGGGTCAATGTCCCACACTGATAACAAAAAAAAAACAAGAAAAGAAAGAATGAAAGAATTAATTAAAAAAAAAGAAAAACTGAACAGAAATCAAAAAAAATTTAAATTACAAATGTTTAAATAATATGCCGTGCCAGATTGTTTTTGTTTAATTTTCTGATTCATTTTTATTAGTTTTTCTCCATATTTAGGAAATTTCTTTTCTCAGATAAAAATCATACTTTTAAAACGTTTTTCGTTTAACGTCAATTCAATTATAGGCCTTTGGCGGATAGCTACTTTGGAGGATAGGGGGTTTGGAGGGAAAGCCCACAATAGGTTTCATAGTAAATTAAGAAATTAAGCAGACAACAAACAACACATGAAATTAACGTAAATGAAAATTAATTTTTCTTAAAAATATTCCCAACGCATATTTTATTTTACTTTTCTTTGTTGCTTTTTATAAAAAAAATTTTTATTTTTTATTTTTTTATATCAAAAAAATTCATTAAAATTCTATTCTTTATACTGTGTTTGCATTTATTTATTTATTATTTTCGTGCATCTTATATATTTTAATATCTGTTCGTTTTGTCTGTCTGTCTGCTTGTCTGTCCGCTTGCTGTCATCATCATCACCGTAAAGAGACGTTTGAGAGATCCATCCCTCAGTCACCTAGACAACTGAATTTTATAATAAATGACAGCCGGACAAGTGGATGTATTGGCAACAGACAGACTATGACAGACGACCAAACGGACTCTAAGTTGTTTCAAAATGTTTTAAAATGTTCATTAAAATATCAAAAAAATAAAAAAAAAACGAAAAAAAAATCCACAAAATTGTCTCATTTTCAGCTGTAGATTGGCTCGTCGAGCATGAGGATTTCATTTATTCAAATAATCCAACAAAATTTTAAAATTTTTAACACAATTTTTTGATTTTTTTGCTTCTTATTTTTTTTTTTCGTAAAGTCTCATCATTATTTTTTTGTGTGTGGGAATATTTGTCGGCATATTTTACGTTCAATGAATGCATTTCAATAATTTTTTTTACAAAAAAAAAAGATTTTTTTGTTTCTCAACATTTAAAAAATTTTTGCAATTGAAAATTTGATTTTTATTTAAAATGAAATTATAATTACTTTTCAAAAAAAACGTACAAAAAATTAAAATTAATGTTTCATATTTTGAAAACATGATTTTTAAAAAAATTTACTTATTGTTGTCATAATAGAGGCTTAAGTATTGGGGCATGACAAATTGTTAAATAAAGATTTAACAACAAAGAAAATTAAAATTTAAAAATAATTTTTTTTTACTTTTTGTTCTACCTTGACCCATTGTGCAAACGTATAATATCAAAACGGACATGTTTAAACCACTTTCCTTCGCTTTTTTAAATTTAATTTAAGCCACCAATTCCCGTTTTAACGTAAATATCCTGTGAAACCAGTTTTGTTCTGGACAGCTTTAACCACTTCTTAAGGTGGAAAATGTGTTCCTGAAGATATTGATACGCTTCGTAAGGCTTCTATGCAGAGCAGTGTAATCTAACCTACTAAATTGCTCATTATAATCCTTTATTTAGAACTGAGACTTAGCTTGTCGGACCACTATGTTCTGTGGGTTAATTCTATTCATGCGAGGCCGGACCAATAGTTTAACATCGTCTCCTAAGGGCAGATTTTGAATAAAACTCTTCAAGAGTTTTTGCAAGAAGGCTGCTGAGGGGATGTCGCTGAAAGGAATATATTTTTTTTGTTTTGTTTGAGATGTCTGAGCTGGGATTTGAACCACGGACTCTCGGTTCAAGGTCAATTAAACTCAAATTTGCCACAAGTTTCTTCAGACAATTCTCTTAGGCCTAGGAACCAAAACCAAAGTAACAGTATTAATTTCCCTAAGATATCAAGAAGATCAAGGCATTCACGCAGTGTTTTTGAGATTATCGTGTTGGATAGAAGTGTTGAAAGAGCCGCTTGACCTGTCTTTCCTCTGCAAAAACATCCTCTCACTCATCTTGCACTGTCATGAATTTCTGCCTACGAAATTCTAGGGTAGAAGCCGATTAGAATCGATTTCCTGAATCTAGGGTCATTGAATCTCGTCTCTGTTCGACCATTTCCTCTCTTGGATTGGTATACCATAACTGATTATTATTATTGTCGAGTAGAATCGACTCTTTCCAATTTTATGTGGTATCTCTATAATATGTTCTGCAGGCTGACAAAATTCCGGACACTGTTGGGTTTCAACAATGATAATCCCCTGCCTAGTACTTGATATGAACTCAGGTGTTTCCTTTTGGGATGCTTTAATTCCCCATAGGTTTCAAGCACGTGTTGCGATGATATATTCTCGTCGTCATAGAATCAACGTGTTGAGCTCAAGATAACCTCCTTGCTTAATAAGTAATCCCGGCTACCAACATCAGATTATTCGTGGATAGTCTGATGCCTGTCTCAGTTCTCCTCTTGTTGTAGTTTCTCAACAAAAGATTCGATTGCCTTAAACCCACTTGGTTTGAGAGGAGTCTTTGTGTCTCCTTTTCATGAACATACCTTACCAAACATCTGCTTCCACTACACAGAACGGTTCTGGTCCTATAAGCGGCGTGAAATTTCACCTCGTCTGCTAGCTTGTGCCCCAGAATGCCCATGTGTGATCCAGCAGAGGGTAACCTTCGAAGGCCCGATTAGAAGTTGATTAATTTTGTTCACCAATCGTTATGGTCATTGACAATCACGCGAAAAATAAATCAAACGTGAAAATAACTTTTCAAATATATCGCTTACGGCAATTTCTGAACAAATAATTGACCTTTAACCTTAACTTTGCTTAATTTTTATTTGAAATGATCGATGTTTTGCAGAACAAAGTTTATTGCCTCGTAGTTATAAGCATTCTCTCGTCTTTTTCTTTCTTTTTAGCTGTGCGTTATGGTCGCGTACCAAAACGTTCACGTGAGCTGAATGGCGGCACGCCATCATCCACAGAGGATCCAAACGCTGTTGTTGTTGTAAATTCGTGTGATTTACGGCGTGTCAGCACACCGGGAACACCGAACACACCACAAACTCCACAAATGTGTTCCATAGCATCATCACCATCTGAACTAAGCGGCTGTAATGCCAACACCAACAATAATGCCACAAACAGTTCCGGTCTAGTCGGACCCAGTAATGGAGGCGGCGTTGGTGTAGGCGTTAGTGTTGGCGTTAGTATGGGCGGTGTCGGCAATTTAAATGCACAACAATTACAAACGGGCCATCATGAGAGCCATCATCATTTGAATGATGCCATGATGGCCGGTACAGGTAACGAACTCTCCGTCTACGATGTAATCATGTGTGTTTCACAGGCTCATCGCATGAATTGTGCGTACACAGATGAGCAAACCAGAGATCTAATGCGTCATCCGTTAAATGTACCGCCCAATGGTGTAAGTACCGCATTTTGCGTTTCTCTAGACTGTTAGACTGACTAAATAATCATTAATTAACATTAAAAAAATTGTTTTTGAAATATCGAATGTTGGTTGTTTTAATTTTTTGTTTTTCATTCTTTCTTTAAGTTACTCGTATTCGTACGTTGTTAACATAATGTGCAGATTTTGTAATATTTTTAATTTTAATTCTACTCTGTTTTATTACATGTTTTTAATTCGATTTTGTTTTTTCTTTATTGTTTATTTTGTTTTCTTGTTCGCTTTTACAGTTAATCTCATCGGTGGCGGAGAGTATGGATTTTCAAAAGGTTTGGCTTTGGCAGCAGTATGCTGCTCGTGTGACACCAAATGTCCAACGTATTGTTGAATTTGCTAAACGTTTACCTGGCTTCTGTGATTTTACCCAAGATGATCAACTGATACTCATTAAAATGGGCTTCTTCGAGACATGGCTCACCCATGTGGCCCGCATGATAACCGATTCAACATTAACCTTTGAAGATGGTACATCACTGACTAGACAACACTTAGAGATCATATACGATGTAAGTTTATAATTTTTGTGGGTGAAACTCTCCACCTCTTTTTCAGATTATACAGTACAGTTTGATTGGTAGTGTGTTCCGTGCAAACCCGCGTTGCTACAAATTTAATTTATTTCTCCTTGTATTGGCGCCAAGTCCATAATGCTTTGTGCTAAGTTGTCAGCATAATCGGCTATTTCTACAGGCCTTATTTGATTTGTCTCCAGGCTCTGATTACATGCAGAATGTGGACTCTACCATTCATTAAACGCTTCCTAAATTCAAATAAAACACAGTGTGTGTTTGAGATGTTATCAACATTTTTTATTCGTTTTAAATGCCATTATATGTGGAACATAACACCGTTCAAATGAGAGCATCCGAAAATGTCCAATTTTCCATGACTCTGGCGCATAAATCCGTCTGAATTTGGCTCATGTCTTGGGTTATGTTGACTTTGAAGACTGCTGTGGTTTGTGGCTTGTTGCAAACACCTGTGACTTAAGAAATTCTCACAAGAGAGAGAGTCTAACGGGAATAAATCGCACGATTCTAAACTCCCATTTTCCGTAATTGGTTTTCGAAAGTGATAAAGAGCCCTTCGTGATATTTTTAAGAGATCGAAGAGTATGTCGACGCAAAGAAGGCTTTCTTAAGGCGCTTTCAAAATAATTTCATCACTTTTAATTTGCCCGCCATTTTAATAGGCGTGGCATATTTTATTTTCTTTTTGAAGTTTCATTAAAAATTTAACACGTTTTTTTTCTTCGTTTTCAGACTGACTTTGTGGTTTCATTATTTAATTTTGCCAATACTATTAACGTTTATGGTCTCAACGATACCGAGATCGGTCTATTCTCCGCCATGGTACTGCTAGCCTCCGATAGGCCCGGCATTTCCGAAGCCAAAATGATTGCACGAACAAGAGAACGCATAACAGAAGCCCTAAGAGTACAAATTGTACGTTCACGCAATGGCACAACACAAGCCCTACAACTAATGCCAGCTCTGGAAGCTAAAATACCAGAATTAAGATCTCTTGGTCTTAAACACAGTGCCCATTGCAATTGGCTGCGTTTAACGAAACCACGACTACCGCCTTTATTTGCCGAACTCTTTGATATACCCATGGAAGATGAGGCGTAAAGGGAAAAGGAAGAGCAAGAAATAATAAAAAAAAAAAAAATGTGAACCGTAAATGGCGGCTGGTTTTTGAAGATTTTAAGGATAAAACAAAAACAACAACAACAAAACAAAAACAAACAGATAAGACTACTAAAGCATAAATGCAAAAAACATGAAATATAAGAATAAATTTATAAAAGAAAAACAAAAAAAAAACAAAAATAAATTACAAATAATTTTAATTAATAAAATACAATATACATACATACATACATAGTATATAAAGAAGGAGCAGAAGAAGAAGAAGAATTGTAAAGAAATACTAAAAAGAAGAAACAAAGGAAAGCAGTTAAGAAAAGTATAGAAAAGAGAAGAGAGCAAACGTTTGATAGACAGAAGACAGGATAATGGTTCTTCTAAGGCAATTTAAGAGATTTTTTTCCTCCCCCTAAACCTTTTTAAATATAAATACAATATATAAAGATATACATACAATATAATTTAGATTATTACTACTTAAAAAACAACAACAACAACCAAACCAGAATACAATATCTGGCATATGATTTAAATTTTTTATTATTTTTTACACTGTTTTTCTAAATGTAAAAAACAAAAGCCGAAACCGATTTATAAGAGAAAAAAATCATTAAGAAATTGAAAAAATAAAACGGGATCATCACAATTTTTCTTTTCGAATTACAAAAAAAATCAGAAGACGACACTACGATGCAAATACATCAAACCCATCACATCACATAGATTTTAAAATTTAATTTTTACAAAAATTTACAAAAATTAGAATAAAATTAAATTTTTAAATTAAAACTTTTTTAAATTAAATAAATAAATAAATTTTAAAAGAAATAAATTAATTGAAACAAGAATTATTTAAAAACTAAATTTAATATTGTTTTATTTGTCATTGCATTTTAAAATTAAATTAAAAAATGTTTTTAAAGAGAAACTTATTTAAAAAAAGGAATTCATTTTTAAAGAAGATTACAAAATTTTAAGAAAAAAATAATTTTTAAAGAAAATTATAATTTTTAAAATAAAGAGAAAGAAAATTTTTTTAAAGTAACTAAAATTAATTTTTCTTTAAAATTTTTTTTTCCTTAATTTTAATTTTTTCTTTTAAAGAAAATATTAATTTTAATTTCTTTATACAAATTACAATTTTCATTAAAAATTTTTTTATTTTCATTTTAAAAATGTATTTCTTATTCAAATTTAATTTAAATTTAAATTAATTAATTAAGATAAAAATACTTTTTTTAGAAAAATATTTTTTAATTTTTAATCAAATATTAAAGTGAATTTTTAATATTTAAAGGTATTTAAAAAGAAAAGATAATTCATTTTTAAAGGAATATACAACTTTTAAAAGAAATTTTTAAGAAGACTTTAAAAAAACTAATTCCAAAATATTTATTTATTAATTTTTTATTAATTTATTTAAAAGTATTTTTAAAGATAAAAATTTTTTTTCATAATTTATTTATTTATTTTAAAAATAAAAATATTTTAAAACTAATAAAATTCTGTTTTCCTTCTAAAAATTTAAAAAATATTAATTTTTCTTTAAAAAATATTATTTTTTCTTTAAAAAATATTTAATAAAAAATTATCCTTTCTGTTAAAACATCAAAACGTGTTTTATAATTTTTTTAATATTTTTTTTTTTATAAAATTGACTGTTTAAATAAATTAATTTATTTTATATTTATATTATTCCTATTAAAATAATGAAATGTCTATTCTTCTCAAAATGTATTTATTTCTTTAAAATATGAATTTCTTTTTAATTTTTTTATTTCTAATAAATTAAATTAAAAATGTGTGTTTTTTATTAAAAAAAAAATATTAAAAAATATATACTAATAAATGGAAAACTAAATAATTGTAAAAACCCAAAGGTTTTAAAGAAAAAAGTTTTAATTTAAAAATTTAATTTTATTAACAAATGTATCTCTTATAATTTATTTAATGACAAATATTTTTTAAACCACTAAAAAACATTATAAGCCAACAAATTTATTGAAAACAAAAAATTACAACAAAGCAAATGAAATCACAGCAACAAAAAACTATATATCATGATCAGTGTATAATTTTAATATTAAAACGTAATAATTAATTAATTAATAATAGTAATGAAACCATAACAAATAAAAAAAAGTATTTTAGCTTAAAACATAAACACAAACAAGTAAGATTTATTAAAAAATAAATTAAACTACAAATAAATCATAAATAAAGTTCATTAAAAACATTTTTAAAATGTTATAAAAAAGAAAAAAAAAAAAAAACAAAATAGAAATAGATATTTAAAGTTTTAAACAACCAACCATCATTTTACTCATTCATCAAAAAACAAACAAATTTTTTTTAAATTTACTTTTAAAAAAATTACATTAAAACTAAAAAAAATTTTTTATAACGAAATTTTTCAATTTTCTTTTAATTTTTGTTTTCCTTAAAAAATGTTATACTTATTATTGCAATATACATACTACAATATTATATATAATATACATACAATATATATATATATATATATTTTACTTATTTAATTAATTAAATAATAAAAAAATACATTTAATGTTAATTTTTTATTAAAAATTTTAATATATTTTTTTTATTTTAATATATTTGTATGTTTTTTTATTTCTATAAAATAATAATTATTTTATTTGAAAATTAGTTTTATTATTATTATTATTATTATTTGCAATATGCATGTTATAAATTTATAAATTTTATTAAAAATTTTTAATTTTTTTAACATGCAAAATTAAATTTTTTTAATTGCAATTTTATTAGTTTTTAATTTAAACAACATTTTGAAACAAAAAACACAACAATTTTTTGTAATTTGTAAATAAAAATTTTTAATAATTAATTTTTTTGATGAAAATATAAAAAAATTCTTGTTTTTTTATTTAATTTTTTAGTTTCTTTTCTTTTTTTTAGTTATAAGCAGGTCAATGCATTTTTTATTATTTTTTTGCAAATGAATTCTAAAGTTTACGTTCACGAAGGAGATAATCCGTATATGTATTTAGAATTTTCAAATCAGTATATTCGAAATCCAATTCGAATTATTATTATCGTGTAGCACAGTAAGCATCCGATCTATTGTATTGCTTTCTGTGGTACCTATTCCAATTTTGTTCATTTAAGAACTTCAGGATATTGTTTGGGGTCACTAAGAATCACTACGCACTTGCCTAGAACTTTTTACGCACCCAGGTATTTATAGCTTTGGTTCCAAAAATATGTTCTGAGATATCATCTTCCTCATCTCCACAATTCGTTTAAAGCGATTCCTATTCTGTGCAAATGTTCTTTGAGTTTCTAGTGCTGTGTCAGAAAGTCAGTTACTATCCACAGGCTACTTCTGGACAGCCTGATGCACGACACAAATCTCCTTCAGCTGTAACCCCTCAAAATATTGAGTTTACTCAAAGTCTTGAGAGAAATTTTTGTTTCTCTCCAATTTGCCTTTCGCCGAGTATATTCTATTTCTCCTGTGCCCAGTTCCATACTATTCTCGCGCTTACACCATAGGAGTCGAGTTCTCGGATTACGAGTCGACTCCCTGATATGTAGTATTGCTATACCCAGACAGTCACATATTATTCTCGCGCTTACACCATACGAGTCGATTTCTCGGATTACGAGTTGACTGTCTGATAGTATTGCTATACCCAGGCAGTCACATATTATTCTCGCGGTAACACCATACGAGTCGAGTTCTCGGCTGTCGGATAGTATTTCTATACCCGGACAGTCCCATACTACGCGGTAACACCATACGAGTAGACTTCTCGGGTTACGAGCTGACTGTCGGGTAATATTGCTGTCTAGTCCTTTGTAGTTGCCGTAGTCTAGTAGGTAGTGTGTTGGCTTATTGGACGTAAAGCCCGGATTCGTATCCCAGGTCAGACATCAAAACGAAATATGAAAAAAAAAATATTTCTTCGGCGACTTCCTCTCAGCAGATTCCTGGCAAAAACTCTGAGAGTAAATAAACCTGCCATGAAAAAGTTTTACAAAAATTTTTCGTTCCGAGACGACTTTAAACTATAGGTCCCGCCACTCACGTATAAAATTAACGCACACAACATGAATGGTGTGAGAAGCTAGGCCGTAATCCTGACTGAAGGGTTGTAATGGCCAATTATGTATGTATGAAGTCCTTTGTACTTTCTATACAAGTTCAATTGAGTACAGCTTTCTATGGCGCTTGTTTTCCATATTTTACTCCTTTACCGACAATTGTGTTATTGCCCTAGTCCTGAAATCATCCAGATCAACTGATAAAGTCATTCACACTCTCAATGCCGCTTTATGACAGATCAGTGAGATTATCTACATAGTAGAAGCCCGAGTGCTTCTTTCTACTACAATACAAATACAGGCTTCAGGCCCAAGAGATGAAGTACAGTTCCTCCTCTTCTTTCTTGTCTCAATAGCTTCTACAGAAACCACTGGACATATGGTCAAGACCAGTACATCATCCATTTGTACACAGATTACAGTAATCATTGCAACAACTATGTTAAATGTATTCTCTTGAAGTTGGAGAAGTCTTTTCACGTGCAAGAAAAGTGATTTGAAACGATCGAAAACTGTTATAAAAACTATTCAAAAATATTTGAGAGATTGTGAAGTTTTTATCACAAATTTTCGATCATCTGAAATCGCTTGTCTTACAATAACTATTCAGTTCATACGAAATGTTTATAAAAAGTTTACATAAGTCATTTCATTACTTTGTTTTTTTTTTTAATAATTTTGTGTATAATTTGTCGTAATAAATTGAAATCCTTAAGGTCAATAAGAAAGGAAAGTAACTACGAACAGCTTGAAATTCTAAACTACAATACTGAACTACTTTTGTAATGATTAAGTTAATTTTTACCTTTTAATCCTTCGACTTGCTTATATATATGAATTTGTATAGCTTTAAACGAAAACACAAACAACAAACAAATAAATATTCAGCTTCCATCCATTGAAAAAGGGCTTTTCTTGATCATTTTCATTGTATAGCATAACAGCCTTCCATAATACATACAGAACACACACCTTTAAAGAAGAAATAACCGATAAGAAAATCATGAAAAATATTTTGTTCAAAGAAAACTTATGTAATATTTTAAATTAGAGTTTATAAAATTATTTTATAAAACAAACAACAAAAAAAATTAAGTAAAGAATTAAGTTTTAAACAAAAAAAAAAAAAAGATTAGAAAACTTATTCAAATTAATTTAACGTGAAATGAAATGGAAAATATAAACAATCCTAGAAATAAATTAGTAATGATAGCAAATGAAATTTATAGAAGAAAAAAAATTTTAGGTTAGCTAAGGTTTTTCCTGTTATTTTACCTCTTTTTGTCGTGTTTTAGAGAAATGAAAATGAAAATTGAGAAAGTAGAAAATGATAAATGAAAAGTAATAAAATCTTAACTTATTGTACAATCAATTGTGTTGCATTCATTGAATTTAATTGGTGCTAACATTTATTATGTATAAGTTAAATTTAATTATTATTCAATAATTATTAATTAACTTAACTTAAAAGAAAAACATTAATAATTATTAAAAATAAAACAAAACAAAGAAAATTAATTAATTAAAGAAAAAAAACAAATGTAACTTGGTTCAGTTCAAATCTTGAATTCAATTCAAAATTAAATTATAAACATATTTATAATCATTAATAGATTAATTAATTATAAAATCATTGAATTAATTATTAAATTAATTCAAAGAATTTATTTTCACATTTAATTTCAAATTTAATTTTAATTTTTTAATAAAAATAATAAAAGCTGAATACAACATGTAATAATAATAATAAAATATTATGAAATATTTATAAGTAAATGTCATTTATATATAATAACACATAATATAGCGTATATAGATTACAAAAAACGAAAATATTTTTAATTTTCATAATTTTTATTCCAAAAAGAAAAAAATCCAAAACATCTAAATGAGAATTTCATTTTTAAGTATGCATTTTAACTTCAAAAACAATCATAGAAAAAGAATAAAACAACTTCATTCTCTTTTAATAATAGAAAGCAGTGTGTCATTTTAAATTATAATAAATAGTAGGGGCCTATACATCTATCAATTCCCCTAATAGTCATTCAGGTTCTTAATGTCCATCCGTTATGGATCGGTGAGGTCATCTGCATGGCAAAATCCCAGTTGCTTGCTCTCCTACTTTTAATTCTTTTAATATGAAAACCATACGAAAACTTCAATGAAGTCTCCTAGACTTTCAAAGTCCATCCTTGACAGATCTGTATAGGAGAGGCTCAGCTGTTTCCTTATTTTTCGACAAATCGCTGGCCATATACCCAAAAGGGGATGAGGAACAGTTTTCTTCCCTTCCTCGTCTCTGAATTCAATGTCCACTAATAAATTCTACAACTATGCTATGCTTTCTCCTTTAGAGTTTGAACAAACTTTGCGTATGCACTTCATCTAAACTTGGCAGATTAGCAGCGCTATCTTACATGTATTCCAAGCCACTAAAGCAGCGTTAATGATCTATCAAAGATTACAAGCTGCAAAATCGTTACTCGAGACTGTCCGATATTTCGAAAATAATGCGCTGCATTTATCACGCATGCAATATCATTGAAAACCTTCGCCTATGTGAGATATTGAACGACATTTGTAGAGCTGTTATCAAATTTGCAAAAATCATTTGTATGAGAATGGTAAATAGTTTCTTAACCTGCAAAGGATTCTAAAGTCTTGTGTCAAACACTTCAATTGAGCTGTTTTCCAAGCTACTCGAAATAAATTCTTAAACATTATTTTTCTAAAGAAATTAAAATACCCTAGAGATTGCTTAAAGGCCACAAAATTATTAACAAATAAAGGTTTAGATCTCTGAATTTGTTGTGAATTTCATTTACACTTCTGGGCTTGTCCCAAACACAAATGACTTCTTAATGTATAAATTATTTCGTTTAATAATTACAAAAATATACATATATTAACTTACCAACTTTCAAATGCATTCGATTAACACTGCAATTCTTACGATAATCGTATATAAAGCCTTAATAATTTGAAAATTTTTCTTGTTCTAAAGACTTCAATGTCCTGGTGTCAAATATAAAATTTCCTAATATTTTAGCAAAATTAAAAAAAAAAATTAAAAAAATATATAAAAAAATAAGAATAAAAATTATTATAAAAAAAGACAACCAACCAACCACATGGCAAATATTAGTTTGTAGTTTACTCTGAAATTAAATTAAAAAAAAAGAAAGAAAAAAAAATTAAAATAAATTTTTTCATATGAAATTTTTTATAAGAATTAAAATATAAAAAAATATAAAAAAATATCTATTATGGAACAAAAAAATTTTTTAATACTTATTCTAAAAACTAATTAATTAGTTAAAAAGAAATAATGTAGCAAAACGAAAAAAAAATAATTTAAATTAAATATAAAAAAAAATATAAATAAAAACTAAAACAAAATAAAAAACAAAATAAAAACAATGATAAAAATAAATCAGTTTTCCTATTCAGAAATGTGCTCGCTGTTAAAAAAAATATATATACACATATAATATATATAAAAAATAATATTAAATAAATTAAAAATAATTCTATATAGAAATATTATATTTAATAATTAAACTGTGTCTAAAATATTTTTAAAAATTTATTTTATTATTTTCCAAAAAAAAAACAAAAAAAATTATCTAAGAAAACCTAATGAAACTCGCTTTTGTCTAATAATTATAAAAAAATAAAACTTCAATTTAGTAAAAAAAAAAGAAAAATATATAAAACAAAAACAACAACAAAAAATAGTATGAAAATTAAATAATAAAAATTGTTGGTTTTTCATCAATATCATTAAAAATATATAAAAAACTTACGTTTTTAAATAACAAAAAAGTAAGCATTAAAAAAAATAAATAAAATTAAATATAAATCAAGTGATAATCCTAAAATTTACAAAAAAATGGAGTTTTATTTACGAATGAAACTGTGGAACAAGCCGTTTAGCATCACTTTTATAACAGCGCCTGTCGTGAAATAGTTGCTAACTTTCCTCAGTATTACTTGCTGCTGTCCATGATAGTCTGTCATAAAACATAAATAATTTACAAGCTTGGCTCCCATCTCGAAGATCTTCAATATGCGGACGACATCTGTGTCATTGATAAGCAAGCTAAGACACACCAGCTGGTTATTTTAGTATGAAATTCATACAGAACGTAAGTCAAACAATCAAGCATGAAAATAGTTTCTGCTATCCGAGAAGTATAGTTCCATCAAGTTGTGGAGCTTAAGATGTCCACAACGTTTCTACAAAGCTGGAAGACACACTCTCCGCATCGCAGAATTTGGATCTTAGCTTTGAGTTTCCTTTCGTAGGGCTATTTTTAAATTCTTAATTTCTATATTCAAATCCAGGGAAGCTGTACCGAACACAACTGAATCGTTCGACCAGAGACGAAGCCGTAAAATATTCCAACATGACAACATTCTACATACAAACCAGACTTCGCCCTGACTACTCTTTATATGAATCGGTACAGGACACTCTCACAATTTGTTAAAAATATCTCAAGTTTGTTCACCACTAACTAATTCAATAAGTTTTGTATTTACAACATAAATCCTCTTTATTCGCCAGTCAACAACATTAGGAATGACAGCTTCTTCTGTTTTACACGTTTAACAAATAAAGCAACAATGTTACACAAATATGTAGACAATAAAAATTTAAAACTATTTTAAATATGGTTTTGGTTGTATTGCACTGTATTGCAGAGATTTCATATGACGACCAATTTAATCATCTCTAGGTTGAGGATAAAATTGTATAAGAGTTTCCGTTATAGATTTCGCTAGTTCAGGTGTGGCAGCAGCCAATACACGACGTGACATCATATCGAATGGGCCACCAGCTGGATCGATAACAATGCCACCAGCCTCACGGACAATCAAATCGCCAGCGCAAACGTCCCATGCATGAATGCCAAATTCATAATTGGCATCGGCAGCTCCCAAAGCCACCATGGACATGTTTAAGGCGGCTGAACCAAGCACTCGTAGACTGGAAAAACAAGGTTATACCGAAATAACCACAAGGTAAAGTATTTAATCGACAGAATAATGTTTAGATACCGTTTTTTATACATTTTTAAGAGCCATTAAAAAAATAAAAATTAAAAAAATAAAAAAATATATAAAAAAATATAAAAATTAAAAAAAAAATAAAATAAATAATAAAAATAAAAAAAATTTTAAAAATAAAAAAAAATAAAAATACAAAAAAAGGAAAAAATAGAAAAGGAAAAATTTAGATACCGTATTTTATACATTTTTCAGAACCGTTAAAAATTAAAAAAAAAATTACAAAAATAAAAATAAAACAAAATAAAAAAATACAAAAAAATAAAAATAAAAAAAAAAATTAAAACAAAAAAATATAAAATAAAAAATATTTCACTTACCCATGTGCTACTGCAGACATTTTAGCAAAATTCTCCTTAACAACAGCCATTTTCTCTGGATCACGTGTAGTGCCAAATTCACTGGTTATTAATGCCTTCGATAATTCCTTTTGCCCACTCACTTTAATCGGTTTATCGTTATAAAATGCGCCTTTACCTCTACGGGCAGTGAAACGTTGATTAAGCAAAGGATTATAGACTATACCCAGTTCGGTGACTTTATTGACCACCAAACCAACGGATATACAAGAATGTGGAAATGCATGAACAAAATTCATGGTACCATCAACTGGATCAATTATCCAGGTGGGAGAGTCAGTAAGTTTTTTTGGAGCACCTTCAGCGCTACTTTCCTCTTCACCAATAAATCTAGAAATTTTTAAAATTTAGAAAAATTAAGAAACTATAAATACAACAAATGAGATAAGTTAAGGAAAATAAAAGAAAATTACATTCTGCTTTAAAATCAGAACTGAAATCAATGAAATCGCCTATCATGTCAACAGCAACAGACATCGAAATGAGAGGAAATTAATTGGCTGGCAAATGCATTTGTGTTTGAACTTTAGAAACTTCAAATATAATTAAAGAATTGGCCCAGGAAGAATGAAAAGAGGAGATTGAGAATCGCTAGCAAAAAAATTTCTTAATTCTAAGTATTAGAACAGGCCAATTTAATTTGCTGAAGTTTGTTTCACAGTTCAGTGCTATAAGGATTAGAGTCTGCAACTTTTCAACAATGCTAATAAACGGGACAAAGAATAACACTTGGAGGATAACATTTGTCGCAATTTGTATCGAAATCGCATGGAATTTAAGTTTATTTTATCCCCGTCTGGGAATTTAGATTCTACAAATGCAGTCAGCAACTAAATTGATTCATTTCTATAGCCGCTGACGGGTCGCTAACGACAACATAATGATCGTGATTCAAGAGCATCCTGCCGTCGCAAATTGTATTTAAGCCATGACAGACAGTCAAGAAGATGCGTCTCCAACGATCACGACCCAAATATAGTTCTATACTGTTAACAATTCAATGAGCGGCAAAACTGTTGGACAGGTATTGTGTTCCATCAAAAAGAACAGAATAGTTACTCGCCCTATGCTTCATTTGAGGCATCAGTTTTATAGTCCAGGCCTAGCACCAAATGATTACCTGGGTGGGACTTTACTTTTTATGACCAACACTCAGAGTATGAATACTACTCATGCAGTGCACTATGTCGGACATAGGCAAATACATTATGAGAGAACAGAGTACTGGAGAGTATGGATATTCGATTTTAATCTGTATTAGTTACAGGAAGAAGAGTGTTGCACATAGGGAGCCAAAGGTATGCATTTTCTCTGAAAAGTGCTCTGGCCGGCTAACCGACTGCGAACTGATATGGTCTACGTGACAGACGTCTTGTACTACGTAAAAAATATGCAATTTTTGGGAACAAGGCCCTTTATTTCCATCGAACACATTCGATTGAAGTAGCGATAATACAGCGAAACATAAGGCGCATTGGGACAGTGCTCTAAAGAATTCCTTACCGGCATTAATAAGCCTGTTGCAATTGAGAAACCCCTAAATAGACTACAACGCTTCGGCTTTTGCAAAGTAAAATGTACGACAAAGTACGACTTATATTGCAAAACTAACCGATAGATTGCCTCAGTTTTACACTAAAAACAAAACATGCACTTGCCTTATTGCATCCCGGAAACGTACTGATAAGAACAGCAATTTAACGTATGCATACATACAGAGCCAACAAAATAAATTTTCACTTAAATTTTTAAATAACAATAAAGAGCAGCCCTTTTAAGTATTACTCGAGGGAATGATAAACAAAAAAGTACTTGAAAATAATGTTAACACAATGACTTGCATTCATAATTAGCTATTGAGCAAATGGAAATTTTTTAAATGATTTCATACATACTTGTGATCTGGAAATTCTTCTCTTATGCCATTCATTAACAGCTTTTCCACCTCCTTGTCCGTCTCGGTGACCAAATCAATGTCACCCTGCTTGCAAACGAATTCTTGTCGTGTATCATTGCGATGAGCTATTATCTATAAGGGATAAAAATCAATTTTATTTTATATTTTTCAATAAATTCACATAAAATTTGATTCCAGAACTTACGGCTCCCGCTTTTGTTACCAAATTGCTTATAACCTGAAAGCATTTGTCCAAATCCAAGGCAGTGCCGGCCATGTTCGTTAAGTTTCTATATAAAATTAAACCCTTTAAAGAGTTTTTCTTCAATAACTTTAAACAATGTATAGTAATTTTTAATAAAATAAACGAATTAAACACTTTTTTATTTATTTTTTTAACTTTTACACCGGCTGCAAGCACAATTTGTTCTGTCTTAATTTAATTAATGAACATTGTTTACAACAAAACTTCCAGTTTTCTATTGGAAGCAATGCACGAAATTGACAGAAGTTCCAGAATTTGGTAGCAAAAATATGGCAGCACTTTATTATAACCGCCTTTTTCATAAAATAAAACGCATCAAACAGCAAAAAGCTTTTACTTACCTCAGTTTTCTTAGTTTATCGTATAAAGCGGATGTTCGTTGTTTAAGTGCGTGAGTGTTTTTCATGAAAAATATAAAGAATTACAAAAGAAAATGTAATAAAATATACATTAAAACACGGGGTTTTAATGCGTTAACAAATATTAATCAAAATATATCGGTAAAGTGTAAAATTTCGCCGTAAAACATCAATTTTAATCTCGGGGCCAAACTGGTACGGGAAAGTGCATACAATCGGAAATGAGTGAAAACGCGACTTGCAAGTAAAGTGTTTCTATCGGTTTATTGAAGATAACATGTGTTTAATTATTTTAACAACTACCAAATTAACAGAATGTCCATAATCATTATTTTATCATTAATTAATTAATACTTTGCTGCAGCTGGGCAGACATCCGCAGGAAAGAAAATGGCGGTAAGTTGTCTTGATATTTTTTGCTGTGGCCATATTTAAGCTTTCAAATAAAAGCTTTTTTGATATTCCAATATGGCTCTTAAGCTTTTGCAGGGTATGATTTTTAAATTTGAATTTAAAATTAAAATCAAAAACAGGAAGTTGGAATTTAAATTGTTTATATGACTTTCAAACTATATATTACTTTTTTAAAGCTGTTTTTGAAATTTAAGTATGGCTTCCAAACTTATGCAGTGACTAATTTTTAAATTTGAATTTGTAAGGTAAATCTAATATATGAAACCTTTTAAGTCTATTGACTTCTTCGGTTTCATCTAACAAGCATATTGCTAAAGGATTACTATGAGTACTGAGTCTGTCTAAGTATCTAGAAGTATGTTTGTTTATCTCATCTTTAACTGTTGGAATCTGTAAGTCTTTGTGAATATTGTTATTTGTTATGAACCAAGGAGCGTTTGCTATTAATCTTAGTGTTTTAGATTGGTATCTTTGAAGGATTTCAATATTTGAATTACTAGCGGTGCCCCAAAGCTGTATTCCGTAAGTCCAAACAGGTTTCAATATTGTTTTGTAAAGCAAGAGCTTATTTTCTAGTGATAGTTCAGATTTAGAACCTAGTAGCCAATACATTTTTCTCGTTTTTATCTTTAATTGTTCTCTTTTAGACTGTATATGTTTTTTCCATGTGTTTCGTCGGTCGAGATGGAGACCAAGATATTTGACAGTTGTTCGTTTAGGAATAACTGTACCATTTAAAGCAACAGCTGGACAATCTTGTCTTCTTAGAGTAAAAGTAATATGTGTGGATTTGTCGGTATTTACTTTAATATTCCATTTTCTCAACCACCCTTCGATATCATTAAGTTGCTGTTGAATAATTTCTGAAATTTGAATTTAAAATTAAAATTAAAACAATAAAGTTGAATTGGAATTTAAAATTTCTTGTATGACACCAAAACTTTAAAATATGCTTCTCAAACTTATTTGATGACGAAGATAAGGATTTTTAATTGTTTTTTTTTTTTTAAATTGTATTCGCATTGTGTGGAAGTCGCTTCAGTGAAATAAACCCTGATGGTTTTTTAAATCTTGAGGAGGTTTTTTGGAATCGTTTGTATAATCAATCAATACCTATTATAATATTATAAAGTATGTATAGTTAAATGATATCCATATGGACTTTATGGTGCATGTAACAGTGTTTCTAGTTACAGCTTTGTTGCCAAGCAAGTGTTGTCATAATACAAGTTGTGCAGATGTCAGTGTAAGATTTCTCCAGCCTAGGATTCTGTGTATCCAGGGTCTGTGTAGTCTACCTTTATAACTGCAATGAGATTCCTAAAATAGCCTCTGGTTAGTTTTAACGCAAAGTCCGTTTTGCATATATCTATAGCGCTTCAGATTTGTCTAGTCCTCCACACAAATGGATCCGTTATCCGATCTTTTCTTTTCAAAGTTTGTGTAAGATCATCTGATGGTCCATCCTCAGAAGAATTTAAATATTCTTTATGAATTTATTCGAATTTTCTGTACGAAAGTAGGTCACTGCGTCAGTTATATTGTTATCCCGTGTTCAGGAACAAATATGAGGGAAATGTGCTATACGCACTCTCCAGGGTCTAATGACCGATTTACTGGTAGTAATTAAGGGTAGTGTGTTAGCTTATTAGACATGAGGCCGCGGTTCAAACTCCAGGACAGACATTACCGGCAAAACGAAATATGAAGAAATATTTCTACGGTGACTTCCTCTCAGCAGATTTCTGGCACAAACGCTAAGAGTAAATAAAATTGCCATGAAAAGTTTCTCAAATAAATTTTGTCGATCGGAGTCGACTTTAAACTGTAAGTCCCGCCACTCATATATATAATTAATACACACAACACAAGTGGAGTGAGAAGCTAGGTCGTAATCTTGACTGAAGTTATGTATGTATGGTTCCGAAAAAATTTCAAATCTCACTTTTTCGCGTGATCTGAATTCTTGAATGAAGCAATACTTGAATGACGTTGGAGCATAAAATTTCTTTAGCATGTTCTTACCACACATGTATGCATGGTTCCGAAAAGATTTCAAATCTTACATTTTCGCGTGATCTGAATCCTTGAATGAAGCAATACTTGAATGACGTTGGAACATAAAATTTCTTTAGCACGTTCTCACTTATGCGCTTAATACTTTTATTTTTATCGGCAAATTGGAAAAGCAAATAGAATACATACCGTCTAATATGACAATCCAATGCTTATTACCGGTAGTACACGCCGCCCGTTGAGGTAGTCTAGTGGGGAGTATCAGCCGATAAGGCAGTCTAGCACGGGCCACCGGTGGCAAGTGAATGTGTTAATTAAATTAAAGATTAAAATTAAAAATTTTGTATTAAAATATTAAATTTAGATTTTGTAAAGAAAAAGAGTATGACAAAAATTTTTCGTGCACACTCCTTAATTAAAATATATTAAAATGGGTTGGAATTAGAAAGTTTAAGACCTTTTACAAACAATGAAATATGTTTTCTTTTTTATGATTTATTTTTTAATTTTATTATTATATATTTATTAACTTTCAATATATTTTATAATTTCAACAATAATACATACATTTATTTATTATGTTCTCTATAGTATATTCGTACGTACAATACATATACAATATTTGTTACCAATTTCTCTTTAAGGGTATTATACTTCATTTGTTGCTTTGGAATTAGCCTGTTTTCCTTGTTATTAATTCAGTTGATTTGTTTATTTTATTTTATTAATTAATTATTATTAATTAATTATTTATTAAACATTTATTAAACGAATTTTTGTTGTCAAGCTATTCAAATTCAATTGATTTGAAGTGTTGTTTTTAATTTCGTTTATTTATATAATTTTCTATTTGCTGTTTGTATATAATACTTTAAAGTTAAAAACTAAAATTAATTTTTTTTAATTTATAATATACGATATACCATCATAATAAATAAAAACAACAGTTATAATCTTGTAATAATATAGTAATAATGTTACTGATATGTATTCGTTGCTGGAAGTCTTAATTTTTTTTTAATTCTTTCTTCATTAATTTGAGCCAATGTAGAAATAATAACAATTAAATACAATAGAGTAGCAGTACATTATGTACTATTTAAAGCAGATTTTTTTAATTATTTTTTTTTAATTTAAAAATGATATGTTTTCGTGTAGTTTAGTTTTAATTTTTTTTATATTTTCTTACAACTAAAATAATAAATTAAAAATAAGCCAATATTTAATGTGTGTATCGTTATGCAATTCATCCTCTATACCTACCTGTTATAGGGACTATCTTTTTACCCGCTAAAAGAGTATATTTTTTTAAAGTATAGGTGTTATGAATTTTACTAATTCATTGAAGTTTTCGTTACAAAAACATTAACTACGGTTTTTAGGCTTTATACGGACAGTAGTAAGGTTTTAAAAAACTGAATCCAACATAATCTAACAAAACTAGAATCCTAATAATTATTATTTAGTTTTAAGTCCAGTGATTTATTTGAAAAAATTTTAAATTTCCTTAGATGATTTGCCACACAGTGTCCCAAAGCATTCGTTCTACAAAAAAGATCCAAAGTTTTTGACAGTTGTACGGTTAATTCCATATTCCCATATTCCTTCACTGGTACTCATAAACTGAAAGTAAAAAATGGAGCTGTGGTCAAATAGGTAGTGTGTTGACTTATTAGACGTAAAGCCACGGTTCACACCTCAATTCCGAAATCAAAATAATTCTTCGATTACTTCCTCTCAGCAGATTCCTGGCAAAAACTCTCAGAGCAATTAAATTTCCATAAAAAGTTTCTCAAAAGATCTGTCGTTCTGAGCCGACTTTAAACAGTAGGTCCCCTCATATATATAAAATTAACACACAACATAAGTGGTGTGAGAAACTAGGTCCATAATCCTGATTGCAGGGTTGTAATGACCAATTATGTTATGTAACAATAATAGAAGAATATTTCGAATATTCTAGCGGCTAACCATTCCGAAAAACGATCTGAAAAAACTCTGGAAAATGCCAGAAAGTGGTAAAAGGAACTGTTAATAGATAGGCTATACAATATTACATAAAACGGTGATAATGCAGACTTCTTTATTCTTCTGTATAACTTTTTTATATATTTTTTTTTGTTAAAAAAAATGTATTTGAAATTAAATTCGAAGGAAATTGTAATAGTGCCCCACACACTATGATAGGATGTTCTTATAGTTCGTACTATACTTCGTGCAATTTTGCCTTTGTCAGAACTATTCCACACTCTTAGTCGCAAGGGAGAAATATTTTGGCTTACTAGTCAATCCTATCTCAGCTTTCAGACATCATGCAAGAAATCTAATAAAAAAAGTATTTCCTTCGGCATTGCCCTCTTAGGAAGTTGCAGACTTAAGCTGTGAAGATAATGATAATAATAATTGTCATGGAAAAGTTTTTCAAATCTATTGTCCACTCATGGACAAAACTAATGTCCACCACATGGGTGGTGTAAAAAGCCAGGCCGTAATCCTACTTAAATTGTTGTAATGGCCTATAATGTATGATATCTGTATGCCATTCAACACAACATATTATGAACATATGGAATAATTTCTATTGATGATTGCTGTTTTTGGGGGTTCCGTCCACTCCGTGCACACTTTTTAAAATTTCTAAGAGCACGTTTAACTTCGGCTGTTGAAAATTCCATGTGGAAAATGGTAAATACTTTATAGTTTTATGAATTTATTTCATTTTCACCAGGTTCACCGGCTATTTTGAAGATTGTAAAGACTCTTAAGGTTTGAAAAATCTTTAATACATTTTTATCCAAAACGAGAAACTTATTATCGCATGATATTTATTCTTAGCCATTATCTTGTTAATGAGAAAACGAATTACTTGCAACTTTCTATGCGTTCTTAAGACAATGCTAATAAAGTTTAAAGAAAAATTAGGCTAGTGGCTGCATTATCTGCCCTAGTATTTCGAAATCATTTTTAAATTTGGAATTTCTAGTCTTTATTATCTCATGATATTTATTTTTATCTCTAAGAATATGTGCTAAGGGGTTAACATTAATTGTCTTGAGAAAGCGTATCCAGTTAAAGTTAACGCCAAGTGTTAATAAAAATTGTGTTTATGGCAGCGTTGTCTGGCGCTATTATATTGATTTGAATTTGGAATTGCTGTTCTTATATGAATACATATTTTCGAACTCAATATGATTTCGTTTGAAAATTGTACAGATTTTTAATTCAACTGAAAAGGATTATTTAAACAATTCTTAATTATTTTATGCGAAAGTGAAATGTTTAAATATGCTTCGAAGAACATTATCGAAATTTATCGAATTATTTCGAAACTATTTTTGAAATTTTTCGAAATTATTTTTCAAAAAATTTCGAAATTATTTTTCGAAATTATTTTTCGAAATTATTTTTTTAAATAATTTCAAATATTTGTAAAGTTGCTCATTTTAATAGTAATTTAGAATTGGGACGACGTTCAATATTTTTTCCCATATTTATTGCGTTTTTTTTATTTAAATAGGGCTTAAGCTCTAAGCGTTTACTAAGAAGTGTGATTTAAAATACTTTTAAATTTCATCGAATAAATTTTACCGCCAACTTAAGTAACTGATGTGATCTATCTTATCTTAAAAAATAATAGCAATTATGATTACTAAGTAGTGAAATGAAGAAGAAAGTAAGTCCTTAATGAGATTGAATAACATTAATACTAAATGTCTACATTAAAATTCTTATTACTTATCAAAGAAAAAAATAAAAAAAAATAAAGAATGGTGGTTGAAACAATTAACAAAACAACAAGTGCCAGTGCAGTAAATAAATTGTGAAAAATCAAATCTTTTTTGCAAAATTTCAACGTAAAAAAATTATGTAATTTTTTTTTAAAGTGAAACCAGTTATCTACTAAACTAACTAATCTAGTCTAAGCAAAGGAAATGTTTTCGAGTTTAAAATTAAAAACGCCAAAAACTAATTTTTATGTTTTTTTCGTATTTTTTTTTTCTTCTTTTTTAATAGAATATAATTAAAGGATTTTTATTATTATTAATATTATAATTATTATAATTATTAAATAATTAATTAATATGTATGTATTTAAAATCAGTTTTTTGTGTACTTATATGACTTAACAATAAAGATATAAAGTTTTTTATAAAAAATATTCAATTATTTTTACTTTTCTTTATAAACTTTTATAATAAATTTTAAAACAAAAATTATTTAAGGTTTTTATAACAAATATTAGGATTTTTTCTTTTCATAAAACTAATCAAATTATACAAAATAAAAATTAAAATTAAAAGAATAACCAGAATGCTAAAGGAACAGGATATACTACATGCATCTACAAGATACAAGGATACAGAATATAACATTACAATCATATACAGGATACAAAAACAAACAATTACAAACTACTACACAGATTTGGTTTTAATAAAAATAATAAAAAATATTTACAACAACTTTAAAATTATTTATAATTAAAATCACAACAAAATAAAGACTCTGCTTAAAAAGCCTGGCTTCCATTGAAAATTATATTTTTTTGTTCTATTTAAAAGAGATTTTCCTCTTAAAACAAAGTGAATTCCTTTCTTTTCTTCTCTTTGTCTAACTTAAATTAAAACTTAAACTAAATAAAATCAACTAAATAGAGATTTTGTTTTTATAAATAATAAAATAGAAAATGATTTGGAAAACTCCCTAAATAGAGTTACATTTGAAGCTGAACTCTTTGTTTAAAAATTTGCTTTTTTGTGTGTGTTATTATTGAGTGTCCTTTCGGCTACTGTTGCTAAAAAATTTTAAATTTCTGTAAATATATATGTATGTGTGTTTGTGTGTTGATATTTTTCTATAAATATTCTTTGTATTGATATACTTTAAGCCTCTGGTTGTAGATCGCTAAATATGGTTGCAATTGCCTGGAATGTATTGTTGCTGTGTGTGTGTGTGTGTGTTAAAAGCAACTTACTTGGCTTCTTGGGGACGGTTAGCAAATAACTGTTCAACAATTGATTCATCGGCCAAAGTGGATGTATCACCCACGTTACGATCATTTACCGCCACTTTACGCAATACCCTACGCATTATCTTGCCGGAACGTGTTTTAGGCAAACCGGGTGCATGTTGCACAACATCGGGCATGGCAAATGGGCCAATACGTTCTCTTACCAATTTCTTTAGTTCCGACACCAATTTCGCATCAAACTTTTCATTCTCATTGGTGGTTATAAAACAATACAGGCATTGTCCTTTAACGGGATGTGGTCTGGCCACTACAGCCGATTCAGCAACACGTGCATGTTCCGTAAGCACTGATTCTACCTCGGCCGTAGACATAAGATGACCGGAAACGTTTAACATATCATCCACACGTCCTGTAATCCATAAATAGCCATCAGCATCACGTCTAGCACCATCACCGGTACAATAATAGCCGGGGAATTTTGAAAAATAAGTTTCTTCATAACGTTCATGATTGTTGAACAAGGTACGCATCATACCCGGCCAGGGTTGAGAGAATACCAAATAACCCTCACCTTCACCTTTAATTTCTATGCCACTTTCGTCCAACAAAGTGGGTTTCACACCAAAGAAGGGGAATGACTGTAAAAAAACCCCCCGATTATAAATATTCGAATTTTATTCTCCGCTTTTTTGTTTTTTTTTCTTAACTTACCGCTGAACCAGGTTTCATGGGTGTGCAACCGGGTAAGGGCGTTATAACATGACCGCCAGTTTCGGTTTGCCAGAATGTGTCCACAATGGAACATCTTTCCTTGCCTACATAACGATAATACCAAAGCCAAGCTTCAGGATTAATGGGTTCGCCCACACTGCCCAGGACTCTATAAAAGAAGAAAGAAAAATATGAATTAGAAAACAGAAACAACTTTTTTTTTCTTAAACTCACTTCAAATGCTGTAATTTGTGTTTTAATACGGGCCCATCACCGAATTTCATGAGAGCTCTTATAGCCGTGGGGGCAGTATAGAATTGGGTAACCTTGTACTTGTCAATAACCGACCAATAACGATCATTATCGGGATAGAAGGGTGTGCCCTCAAACTGTAACGAAAAAAAAACAAAAATTCAATTTAAAATTTAATTTTTAAACAACTGACAGCTCACTTACAATAACCGATGAAGCACCATTGGCCAAAGGACCATAAACAACATAAGTGTGACCGGTAATCCAGCCAACATCGGCGGTACACCAGTAAATATCACCAGGCTTATAATCGAATACAATTTTAAAAGTGGTGGCCGCATACAACAAATAACCGCCTGTAGTGTGTAAGACACCTTTGGGTTTACCCGTCGAGCCACTGGTATACAACATGAATAGGGGATCCTCAGCATCCATCCATTCAGGGTAACAGGCAGGTTCTTTGTCTTCCATTTCCTCGTGCCACCAGAAATCGCGATCATCAGTCCAGGGTATATCCTGTTCGACGTGATTCTCTTGACAGGCGGTGACTCGCTTCAAATGCGACACAACTATACATTTCTCTACGGTATGGCCCATTTCTTCGGCCTTTTCTAACGCTACATCACATAATGCTTTCAGGTACAAGGGTTTCTCACCGCGCCAGGCGCCATCGGCGGTAATTAAAATTTTCGCTTTACAATCGTACATACGTTCGGCCAACGAGTCCGATGAGAAGCCGGCAAAAACAATCGAATGTACAGCACCAATACGTGCACAAGCCAACATGGCTATCGGCAATTCCAAGATCATGGGCATATAAATCGATACACGATCGCCCTTCTTAACGCCGTGATCTTTTAAGACATTGGCAAAACGGCACACTTCCTCCAATAGTTTGCGATAGGTAAGACCTCTGGAATAGTCATCGGGATGATTGCCTTCCCTAAAAGCAAAAAATATAAAACAATATCGCCATTATGAGAAAATTTGGATTAATTATGGCAAATAATTTAGATTCTCAACAATTTGAACATCCTGTATCAGTAATCTAACTATCATATGTATGTCCACATGTATGTAATTTGTATCATGAAATTAAGTATCTTATTATTATTGTTGTTAGTGTGGCAAATTATTTAATTATCATAGAAATGGAACACCCAAGTCAATCAACTTGACAACAATTATAGCAACAACAAGTAGGCAAAAACAAAGTAGGCAAATAAATTATTCCAACAGTAGCATTATGTTCGGTAACGATCCATAAATTAAGCAAAAATTTATTTACAGAGTATGCCTAGTTGCAGTTTCTTTTTTTTCTTTCCCACAGTGTTTTATTTTTGTGAGCACTTTAGCCTTTGCTAAGCTAATGAGTCTCGGAAACATACATAACATAAATGGTCATTGCAACCCTTCAATCAGGATTACGACCTAGCTTCGTACACCACTTATGTTATGTGTGTTAATTTTATACATGAGTGGCGGGACCTATAGTTGAAGTCGATTCCGAACGATTGATTTTTGAGAAACTTTTCATGGCAATTTTATTTACTCTCAGCGAATATTTGCCAGAAATCTGCTGAGAGGAAGTAACCCAAGAAATATATCCTCATATTTCATTTTGTTTTAGATTGTCTGACCTGGGGTTTGAAACGAGGGTTCACATCTAATAAGCCAACGCACTACCTACTAGACTATGCGGACTTCATTGGAAACCATTGTGGATATTTTCTGTCGCTAAAATTGTTCCACAAAGTTTGTATTTACTGGCCCGTACAAGAAACTCTAGTTGAAGAGGTCAAAAATTGCACATAAAGCTTAGGCTCTTATGTCTGACAATGGTTCTTTTTATATTCAGTGAGATGTCAAACAGCCATAGGCAATAATGGACAACTCATTGAAGAAACCATTTTCTCAGATATGGCTCTCTGCCTTTTGAATGGGTACGCAAACATACATAATTGCCGGTCACATTAAACAAATATTTGACGAAAATATAACAATAAATAACAATTTGGTAAGAGCAAATTGCCACAATTGTATTAAATTGGGTGTAAAATGAAAGATTTTTAACAAAATTTTTGGGCTTTTATTGTAAAATATTGTTACAAAGTATTGACCATTTTTAATCATTATTTGTCGAGCCACTAGTATACAACATGAACAGGGGATACTCAGCATCCATCTTCTTTCTGGCAACATATGATTTCCGTTAAAAAACAGCAAAGTCTTTCAGGCCAAGTGCGAGGTTTCGGGTCATTTGTTCTGAAGTGAAACACATGCCTGTGCCAGCTTTCTGTATCAATATGTAGAAAAAAGGCAGTTAAATGGGACCAGGCATGTACTATAAACACTTGTCTTAAGGAAAAATTTCTCAAACAATGTTCTCTAAATAGTTTCTAATTAGTTTAGCAACATGCTCCGTAGATAGTGATGAAGAAATATAATGGCTTCATATCTGGTCTCATATACCGTGCCCTTAAGAGCCTATTGGTCTATTTATTTTTGTTTCTTTAAAGAACATAAGGCTTACACAAAGCATCTCCCTTACCCTGATATTTCATCTGTTTTTTTTTTACTTTTTTTTTACTTTCAGTTTAATTAATTATTTCCAGCTAATCAGGTCATTAATTTACTATGGCATGCTTTAGGACGACAACATTGGCATTTCTAGTCTCCTAGAAGCAATATTGGACCATGAAATTTTTTTCACAGACCTGAGCGGCCTTTTTTCTACTACACTTTGTCGAACTATATCGCAGATATTGAAATCGATTGAACATATTTAGGATGATTTCAAACAATTTATATCTTAGCTACCCTTTGGTTGAAATTAAAAAACTCCAGCAAAACAAAACTTGACATTTTTGCAATAAAAAAAAAAAAGAAAATGAGAATTTTTTTGTTCAGTGACTTAGAGAGAGAATTAAGAAGCGACCTGAACTGTGATAGACCCTGTAGTAATGTAGCATAAATTAAGCAAAAAATTTATTTTATTTTTATTTTATAAAATTAAGTTCTATACATACGGTATTTATGTATTCGTTTTTATCCAATAGAACAATGGTCAATAAAATACAACAAAAAAAAGAGTTCCAAGCAAATCCCAAAACACTACACAATGCACTCCACGCGACGATGACTGATTGAAATCTAGTATACACGGTCATTATAAATATTCGATATTTCCAAAGCGTATATAAGATTTTGTTTATATGCAACGTTTTGACGTTTACTATCTACTTTTTTTTAAATTAGAATAACGAGGGTTAATTTGAAAGGTTTGAGGAAAATATATAACAATATTTATAACGCCAACGTTGAACTTTCAAAATGTAAAATATATGGAAATAAAAACAAGTTATTGACAGGTATTTTGCTGTTCGGTGAATTTCGTTTATCCAGCATCGATTACAACAAGATTTTTGCTTCAGAAAAGCACGTGATTCGATACCAATATAATACTCGATTATTGCTTTTGCATTTGATTTATTGCTAAAGAAAATCATTTGAAATGCTAAAGGGTCCGCCAAATAACTTTTTTTTTTGAAAATGCTTTAAAAAAAAATACTGAATATTTTCTCAAATTTCGTATCCAAAACGAGTCACTGTTTGGTGCGGATTTTGGTCTAGAGGTATAATTGGGCCATTTTTCTTCGAAAATGAGCAAGGAGTGGCCGTTACAGTCAGTGGCGATCGTTATCGGGCCATGTTGAACGAAATTTTGTTCACAAAAATTGAAGAGGAGGATATTGGCAACATTTAGTTTCAACAGAACGGCGCTACGTGCCACACCGCCGAAGCTACACTCGATGTTTTGCGCCCTGTTTTTGAAGATCGCATTATCAGGCGCAGAGTGATGTCGTTTGGCCACCTCGGAGCTGCGATTTGACACCGTTGGACTATTATTTGTGGGGTGCCGTCAAAGATAAGTGTTACGCCGACAAGCCAGTGACAATTGACGTTTTAAAGGACAATATTCGTGAAGCCATTGGTGAAATACAGCTGCACACAATCGATAATGTGCTTAAAAATTGGACCGATCGTGTAGGCTACTGCATGGCCAGCCGAGACAGCCATTTGAATGAAATTATTTTCCATTATTAACCGGAAGGATTGTGCTTTCAAATAAAAAAAGAAATTTGAGAAAATATTCAGTATTTTGTTTTTTAAAGTATTTTCAAAAAAAAAAGTTATTTGGCGGACCCTTTAGAAGGGCCACAAAGGACAGTCGTATGCCAACTGTGGAGCAAAAATTGTGTTCTCTATTTATTTTAAAAACTTCTCAATGTACCCTCGCATTGTAAGAATATTATTTTACATTGTAAACTGATATTTAAAATTTAATTTCCAGTTGTTGTTACTATTGTTTTGGTTTACTTTTAAATGAAAATAAAAGTCGTGACTTTGCAGACAGTTTTAGTTTCTAATAGAATTTTCAAATGCTTTGTTTTAATCCAGAAACTAGCCACGATTCGGAATCAATGAATAATTGTTGCTAAAAGCGGAAGCTGTCATGTCAAATGGCAACAATTTTGTTTGTCCTTTTAGAACAACATTTCAAAGTTTCGTAGAGGAAAAGGAAAAAGAGTTCTTAAAAGTGAAAGTGAGTTTATCAGGGACTTTATAATTTACAGGAAATATATTTGGTTGTTCTACAAATATTCTACAGAATTCAATTTAATTAAGAAATATGTCAAAATATTAATGAATTAATGTTTACATTGAAATATTGTTTCTCGTTTTTGTTTATGAAAATAACTTTTTTATTAAAGGAAGAGAAAGACATTTTTTAAGATCATTAAATATTTTATTAGGAACAGGAACTAAACATAATTTTTTTTAACTTAAAGCCTTACCTCTTATTGTATTAAATAATTCTTCAATTCAATTAATATATTCATTAAAAAATTGACAATGTTTCTGGAATTTTATGCTGACGCATTAGACAAAAAAATTTTTGGTTTTAAAATGCAAGTTCATGTTTTAGTTGTACGAAAAATTATTTTTCTTTTTCAAATTTAATTAAATTAATAACAAAGACATTCTTTTTTGTTGATTAATAATTAATTTATTCAATATTTTTACAAAAATATTAATCAGTAGTATTTAAAAAATTTGCATACATTTTTCCATTTTTATGTAATCGTTTTCTGTCATATTCATTAGGTTTTCAATGTCAAGTACGAAAGTACTGTCTGGTATGTATTGCATCACACGAATTACGTAAATATAGATTTGAAAGCAATGACTAAACCACTCTTACGTTTTATGCATTAATTTAAAGGAAAGTTTTACTGAAACACAGCTAAGGTTCGAAGAATATTTTCAGACCTTTTTGTTGACCTAATAAACACGATTAGGCTTTTACGTAATGCAAAAATTTGTGTCTCGTTTCTGAAGCACAGTTGATTCGGTTTTTTTTATACTTCAATATACGTATACTGATTTTAGTTACTATATAAAGGTATGGGTACAAAGATGTAGGCCTACGTAGGTTACAGCTGCCAAAGCCCATTCTGCTGATGTAAGTCCATATACCCATGTACCATAACTTGTGTTAAATAAAGCATTGAGTTTCTTTTGAACTTAAGTATATGTAAACTAGCTTTACCCTGCGCGTGTTACTGCGCCACCAACTAAAATCAATTTCAAGGGAAGACATTACACAAATGTCCAATTCATTTTGAATCATTTTATTGATTTTGTTTCCCGTTGTCCTGATGATTCAGATAAACGGGCCTGAGTAGTACGCATTCGATCAGTTTCTAATCTCACTTCTCGTTGTTCAAGTGGTTCAAGCGAACGGGTTTCAGCGGCATATACTAGAAGATTTTCCAGTCTCAATGCTCGTCTGATTCTGAGGCTCGTAATGCTCTTTTCTTCCGTGATTGAAGTGTAGGTCGACCAATTGCTTGTCATTCATTTTGAATAATTTTCAGTGACGCCATCCATCGGAAATTAATCGCACCAACCTCCGTCGACTCATGCACAACAACTTTGTTAAAGAGTGAACAGTTTACGATTCAATTCATTTTGAGTAATTTTCAGTGGCACCACCTGTCGGAAATTGGTCATACCAACTTAGAAACCTTCCCGGCTCATGCGCAACAACTTTGCTAAACATCGTAACATGATCAAATGCATAGTTTACGATTCTATAAGGTACATACAAACAAACATTCATTTTTATATATGTAGACTATAGGAGATGACACGCCCACTATAGCCAATCCGCCCATTTTGTTCATATATACGTCAAAGTCGCCCATACAAAATTTGAGGACTCTAGCTGTTACTTATTGGGTATGTATGTGGGCGTGGCACCTCGCCTACTTAAAATTTTAAAATAAAAAGTAGCCTATAACTCCTTCCAGACATACAGGAAGATACTGCGAAAATTTCAAGAAAATCGGTCCAGTCGTTTAGCCGTCTATAGACTTCAAACAAACAAACAAACCCACAAACAAATAAACACACATTCATTTTTATATAAGATGTACACTATAGCACTTAAACCAATACCCCGCCATAGGGCCGTGAAGTACCGTTCACTATGGCACTTTTTGGAAGACCGAGACCGGCTTATTAGACGTGAATCCTTTGTTCAAACAGACATCTCCAACAAAACGGAATATGTAAAAATATTTATTCGGCGACTTTTTCTCTCAGCAGATTTCTGGCAAAAACTCTCTGAGAATGAATAAAATTGCCATGAAAAAGTTTCCCAAAAATCTGTCGTTCGGGATCGATTTAAAACTTTAGGTCCCATCACTCATATATAAAATTACCATACAAAAAATAAGTGCTGTGACAAACTAGGTCGTTCCTGACTGAAGGGTTGTAATAAACAATTATGTACTTATGCATGTATGTATGCACAGTATAGCACAAAAGTAAATGTACAAAGTAGCTGTAATAAATCACAATCATAGAAGAAGTAAATAGAAATTTCATTCAACTAAAATTTCTACTTCAAATATAAATTTTAGAATTTAAAATGAATACGTTTTTATAAACGTTCTTTCATTATCGTCATAATTTATAAAAAGGCATAAAAATCACACAATTTAATTAGGCTCTATAAAGTTAAATTATTATACTTTCTTTGTTTGTGTTGTCGCGTTAAATTTTATTTATTTTTCATAATAAAATTTTAATATGCAAGTCTAGCCCCTACAAAGCAGTCGAAAACAAATTTCATTAGAAATTTAATGAGCCTTTTAAAGCAATTTTTATGACAGGTTCTAAATGGAAAATAAGTCGCAATATTCGGACATTTAATAATGAAATTTTAATTTTATATAATAATGAAGACGCCGTAGTCTAGTAGGTAGTGTGTTGGCTTATTAGACGTAAAGCCCGGGTTCGTATCCTAGATCAGACATCAAAAGGAAATATGAAAAAAAATATTTTTTCGGCGACTTCCTCTCAGCAGATTTCGGGCACAAACTCTAAGAGTAAATAAACCTCCCATGAAAAAGTTTCTCCAAAATCTGTCGTTCGGTCCCGTCACTCACGTATAAAATTAACGCACACAACATGAGTGGTGTGAGAAGCTAGGCCGTAATCCTGTCTGAAGGGTTGTAATGGCCAATTATGTATGTATGTATAATAATGGGTCTTCCAACAGGGACTTTCAAACATTGACAGTTGATAACGGCCATCATATTCAAACTACGTTTGTCAAATAAGTTGTCACTTATTCACTTAGTATTTTACAAAACCATCATGGACGACCATAGAGAATGACGTGTGTTCTCTCAATCAGCTCTAGAATAGTTGGCAAGTGGCCCTAGTTATCATAGAAAATTCATTTTCAGCGATAGGCTGATTTCTGATTGAGTGGTTATGTGAACAAAAAAATTTTTGGGAATATACCATACGATACATGAGATCCAAGAGCGTCCAATTAATCCCGAAAACAGTGACATGTTTGTTACGGATTTTTGAATGGTGGCATCATCGCTAGCCAGGCCATCACTGTCAACGGCGAACACTGTAGGTCGTTCTTTAGGCCTGAATTGTAAGATTTGGAGAACAAATGACAATGGGTTTTAACAGAACGGCGATTTGAGGGTATAGTCACTTTACGTGGAGATGGTTAAGATTGATTATGGAGTTTTTTTAAGAAGCAATTGTATGCGAATAAGTCTCATAACCCATGCCATAGGTAAAATTTAGAGTCATGGAAAATTGAACATTACGGATGCGTTCCACTCAAAAAAACCATGGCGGACATTTAAACGATGTTATATTCCACATACGAGTATAATGACATGAACATGAAACGAATATAAAATTTCGATTATATCCATTACAGTCATTGTTTTTTTTAACTTTTAAGATAGCGAGCGTTTAATGAACGACCGGATGGTATTATTTGTTATTCCCTTACAAAAAAAAATAATAATAAGGCCCCATCCTACCATACATACATAATTGGTCATTACAACCCTTCAGTCAGGATTACGACCTAGTTTCTCACACCAATTATGTTGTGTGTGTTAATTTTATGCATGAGTGAGGTGGGAGCTACAGTTTAAAGTCGACTCCGAACGACAGATTTTTGAGAAACTTTTTTTCATGGCAATTTTATTTACTCTCAGAGTTTTTGCCAGAAATCTGCTGAGTGGAAGTCGCCGAAGAAATACTTTTTGTATTTTGTTCTGATGTCTGGCCTGGGGCTCGAACCCTGGCTTTACGTCTAATAAGGCAACACACTAATTACTAGACTACGGCGACTTCGGCTCCATCCTACCGGTCTTCTTTTACTTTATCCTTCCTTTTCAGTTTCATAAAACAAGTTTTTTACTAGCTAAGCAGGCTAATAGAACTACTGTAAGTGGTCGTAGGATGATAGATGTGCCATCTGACGTTACCTAGAGTAAACGTCCTCTACGAAAAAATGCTGGTACGTTTTATTGGCTGTAGTGGTAAGACCAGGGGTTCTTATCGTCCTTAGCAAGTCAGGCGTTAAGAGACTTTTAAGATGAATTATTTTTAACGATATTTATACCATTTTATTTCTAAAACTCCTTTGTCTGTCAAGTCAATAGAAACCACATCAACATTTAAATTATACTCTGATTTTAGAATATGAATAACAATTTCTAATATCAGACAAAATTCATCCTATCTCCGAGTTTGCACGCGAAAATTGATAATTGCTTTAAAAACAAAAAAATTCTAAAAATATTAAATAAATTAAGTTTACAAAATTTGTATTCTTTATCTAATCAATTTCCATATGCCTCTATATGTCTGTCTCTCTGTGAGTACTCTCACATCTTGTTTATTTTATTTTTCTATTATTTTTTATTAAATATGTAAACATTTGCCATTTTCTTTTTTTTATCATTTTTTATACTTTTTTTTGAAATTTAAATCCATATAATCTTTAATTTGAAAAAACGTAAAAAAATATTTAAAATACATAAGATAACCTTTATACGAAATTAATTTTAAATTAATCAAAAAAAAAATATTTTTTCGTTAATTTTAAGCACATTTTCTATGATTTTGCGTTGTTATGTTGCAATTTTTTAAATTTTTTCTGTTTAAAATTTTTGAAATTTCAATTTCATCTGCTCATCAATGGAATTTTTCATTTGTTTTTTTTTTTGTACAATAAATTGCAAACGCATATGTTTGTTGTATGCCTTTATATGTCTTATTTGCATTTTAAATATATTTGGAATACCTTACATATTGAATATATTTTGCCCGCTATTTTAAATATCAGGTCAATTATAAGCAAAAATTTCCCCATTAAAACAATTTGGATGACAGTGTTTGATTGGAAATATTTAAAGGAATCAATTGATAAAGTAAAGACCACGATTCAAACCCCAGGTCAGACATTAAAATGAAAATATGAAAAATATTTCTTTGGCGGTTTCCTCTGAACAGATTTCTGGCAAAAACTCTGAGAGCAAATAAAATTGCAAAGTAAAGTTTCTCAAAAAAATCTGTCGTTCGGAGCCGACTTTAAACTGTAGGCCCCGCCACTCATGTATAAAATTAACACGCACAACACAAGTGGTGTGAGAAGCCAGGTCGTAATCCTAACTAAAGGGATGTAATGACCAATTATGTATGTTATGTATGTATTGATAATAATAATTGGAATGTAATCGTCTCAGGTCTTAAGCATACGATGACTGATAGGTGGATATCTTAAGCACACATTAGGTTCAAATGATTACGATTATGATTGGCAATCTAAAACTGAAGATCAGAATGTTTTTGCTCTTCATTCAATGCTAAGTGCATTGCATCATGTGAAAGATGTCTTAATAAGAGTGTACCTCTACTGTCATTTGTGTAAGCGGCAAGTCCGAAATTTGAAGCGTTTTACGACAGAACAATACGTTAACAATGCCAATTTTTCGAACAACTTCATATCTTTCGATGAAGCGCATTTTGCATTTGAGTGCCTTTGTGAATATACAAAATTGCAGAATTTGGGGCATAGAAAATCCTCATGCAATCCATATGGGACTAAGTCAGCCACACTGAGTTACTTTTCGTTTATGATTTTGGTTGGGCGGGGTGATTGGGCCTTACTACTTTTAATATGAGCGCGATATTGTAGTGTATTGTGAACTTTTGGTCTCAACTCGACGGCATGAATCGGAACGACATATGGTTTCAGCAAGATGGCGCCATCTACCTCATCCCACGTGCAATTATCTGAAGTAATTGAGATTTCAACTGGCTACCACGATCATGTAAATTTTTTTTTTGTTTTTGTGAAATACGTGAATAAAACAGAAACAATTTCTGAACTCTAATCCGAGATCAGTGTGAAGAGCCATTGAACATTTTATTAAAAGAATATTAGCCAGTGATCAGAGCCGTAACGTTCATTTGGAGGATATTTTATTCCACACTTAATAGAAACATGCCTTCTTTACAATACAGTAAAGAAATCACAGCAATCTCAAAAAATATGAGCTTTTATTTACTATCAGCTGCTTTCCTATGGTCAAACTATTAATTCGGGCCTAGTCAATAGCTAGACCGTCTAAAGCAAGCTATCAATCGATTGACTTTGGCGAATAGAAGAGATATTGTGATACATTTGACACATTCAACGATAGTCTACTTCTGTTAATGACGCATAATTTGAGCCAAGAATTTTTTTTTGCTAATAGGATTTCTGTAAGAGAATCTTAATTGAATTGCCCTCAAAACAAATGTTGAAAGAAAACGATGCGCGTTTATTCCAAATACTCTAAATAATGCCATCAAGAATAGTGGATTTCTTTTTAAAAAACCTTACTTTAAGAAGCTTATAAGGAGTTCTTGAATTTGCTTATGGGAATGAATAGTTTTTGTTAAAGAAAATAATTTTTTTAAAGAGCTACTTATGGCATTATTAGCATTACTATAAGTTCACTTGGTTGGAAGTTTAATTTCCTCTTAATTCATAAAACTCTGAGTATATACACACATAAATACATATGTATGTACATATGTATATGGCAACCTAATTTATCAGGTTGTTTACCCATTGTGCCAAAATACACTCTCTACAAGTTTTGGATTCAATTTCACTGTTTAGAGAGCAGTTAACAATACATCAACCCTTCAATACCTTTTTCCCCTTGTAATTTATAATAGATGAAAGCGTTTAAATATTTTAAATTGTATTATCTCTAGTGTGTAAAATGTTAATTTACTCATTTAAATTTATTAAATTATAATTAAATGATTATAGATTATCAACAAAATCCCATTAAAAACAATTTAAACAGACGAAAAATGCCAATGATTTACAAAAAATTATTATAATTTAAAACTACCTTTACAAATTGTTGTTGCTGACCGGCTGAGTGCCATTGCTATTGCTATTGTAGTTCTCTGAGCTTTCTATAGAGAGTCACGCGATCAATTTTTGCCAATCGCCTGATAACAACGGCCAATTAGAGAGACGAAATAGTCTGCATAAATCTAACATACGATATAAAACAGCTGTTAATGCTGCTCTGCCTGCTTAAAAAAAACAAACAAGAATAGTAACAACAACCCCAAAAATAAAATGCACGAAAAGCAAATACCACTTGAACTCCTCTCTCTTGATATAAAGGCAGGAAAACAAACAAGAAATCAAAAACAAATTTACCATGAAATAAAAACAACAACAATAAAAATCATATGAATTTTAAAGAAGATGAGTAACATACATTGTAGTTTCTTTAAAACTTTGCCAAGCCCTGCTAACAACAAGTAAACAATGAAATATTACCGGCATTTTTGTTATCGTTGTGTTAGCGTTGTGTTATAATATGTTATGAGTAATAATGTTAAGAAAAAAAAATAAAACTTTCCTCTACTTATGCTCTAATGAGAGCGTACGCTTGTTTAGATTAAAAATATGGTACCACTTTTTAATTGTATTAACACTCTTGCTCTCTCTCGTGAGAGTAAGGGATCTTTGTTTTCACTACACCACTAATGCAAAGATAATTTCGAAAGCTCATTTATTTGTTTACCTATAGCAACAACACAGTGAAGAACAAAACAAACGAATAGAAAAACATATGATGTCTGTGAAAGAGCAAAATATTTGAGATTTTTATTTTGTTCGATGGTTTGCTAAACTATTTTTAGCTTTAATTTGAACACACGACTAGGAATCGTGCTGTAAAAAAAAACACACAAATTTTCCTTAAGAATTAGGAAACTTTTTCAACAGGCGATATCATTTGGCCACTGATAAGTATCAATAAATAAAAATCATGAAGTATTTATAAACAAAGTAAAATTTTAATAAAAAAAATAACAATTTGGTTTTATTTATTAATTATTATAAAGTGTAGTTAGCAACTCATAATTGGCGATTTATGCAAGTAATCTTTGTAGAGATTGAAATATACTAGCTACACGTATATATTTCTTTGCTAAAGATTTGATGGATTTATGAATTGAGGCAATAAACTGGAAATGCAATTGAAATTTTATTATCTTAAGTTTTTTGATAATGTATGTATATTATTATCTCATCCTCTAAATTCGGAACAGAGTAGAGTTTTTTTAATTTTATTTTTTTTTTAATTTCTTGGCTTGTCGTTAAGAGTTTGATGATATTAATTGCAAATGTTCTTATAAATTTTCCTAAATAAATTGTATTTGATTTCAAGGTTTTCCTAACATCTGATCCATTGTTATCTCCACGATTCACATGTTTATTCTGTGATTATTATTATTTTTTATTTTGTTGTGTTATAAACATTTCATTCGCCTTTTCTGATAACCTTCAAATACCTTGTCCACGCTTTCTATTTTTTAAACTTATGATTAAATAATTTTTAATCATTATTCAAACAAATGTCAGCCCAATGGCGTGTGCCAAATCCAAAGTTTAAGATTTAAGAAAATAAAAAAATTATTATTTTTTAGTATCACGCAAGGTTGTCATATCAGGTGTTTAAGTTTTCACGTATGTTCTTCGTCTGTTTGTATGAAGAGTAAAAGAAAGTATCTCATCACTAAGCAAAATACCCAAAGAAGACATTTTTTTCTAAAAAATGACAGATGGTCGACGTAACCTAGTGAGTACTAGACCAATAGTTCAATTCTCAGAAAATTCTGGAAAAAAATTAACTCCTTTAAGCAATCTGAGAGTAAACTACTACTATGAAAAACTTTCTCAAATTCGTTCTCATTCATTGAACACAACATGCAAGGAAAGATTTGAGCACTATCGTCCTACAACCTGCTGAAGGAATGTACATATTTTGAAATCTGTGGGAGTAAACTACTCCTATGAAAAACTTTCTCAAATTTATCATTCGCATTCGACGTTGAACCCAACATGTAACAACCTGCTGAAGGAATGCATTTTTCATAGTAGCGGTAATAGTGCCATTAGGAAGTTAGGTTAGATTAGGTTAGTGTGGTAGCTTTGATACCGAAAGCTCACTTGAGCAAGCATAGCGCCCCGTTCTAACGTCACAGGTGAAAGCAGTCTCTGTACTGACAAAGTTCCTCCGAACCATGGAGGGAGAAGTTGTTCAGCGCAAGGGCTGTACCATTAGAAAGTATTTATGCACCATACCATAAATAGGCATAAATATGCTAATCTGTAGGTATGGACGGTAGGTTCAATTCCCACCAAAAACTCGCGTCTATTTCGTTTTGTAAAAATTTCTGGATTATTTAAATATTTTTTTATTTTTTATTTCAAATAAAAGCAAAGAAATTTCGAAAATGTTTAACCACTTTTCTCCATCACTGTTTATCTACTCTGCATCCAATACACATACATAATCTCTCCCCCAATTAACAATTTGTTGCTTTAATTTCATTTTCAAATAAAACAACACGAGTACGATTTAGAAAAGAATCTTTTGAAATGATAAACAGAAATTAATCACATTGAATGGGCCGCACTTGACTTTCAAATTAAAAAAAATTTAATGCGACCGACTACCACAAACAATGCTTACTCATGTGTGTACCTATACGAGCCTTAATTGTTGTTCTTGATAATGAAAATATGAACTGATTTGTCTATACGTTGTATAACCAAATGGTCTGATTTGTTTTGTTTTTTTTTTTTTTTTGGAAGGAAATATTTCTTCATATTTTTTTTAATGTTTTTTTGTTTATTTAAAATCTTATCTTTGTTTCCAAAAATTTGGCAAAGAAAACAAGAAATAAAGAAAATAATTCAACAGTAATTTTGTGGATTTCATGGGCGTTACGTAGCCTATACCCAATACATCCCATTTGCGTGTTCCGTTTTTAGACTCAGTGGTTATTGAAGTAATGATTGTGGTCACCGTAGTAAACTGTTTAAGATTGTGAATGGACCAGAATGTATCCCGTATTACCTTTACAAATTTCCTAATAAATCCCTTAAGGTTACGTGGTATAGTGTACCCAGGTCTCACAGTTATATCAGGTTATTCATTTGGTGACTTTAAAATCTTTGATTTGACAAGGCTGTTTCTCTAAAACCCTATTTATTTTGAATGGTTTGCCATTTATGAATATCGAATATCGAGCGTTTAACATCCGAGGAACGCGAAAAAACGGTTAAAACAAACTATTTTACGCCGGTGCTTCAATTGGGCACAATTTTAGAGCATTACAGGGCCTACAATGTAAGACAGTGGCATGATTCTAAAGAGATTATAACATACTGAAATTGATACAAGTCGCCGTAGTCTAGTAGTAGTGTTGGCTTATTAGACGTAAAGCCAGTGTTCAAAGGCCTGGCCAGACATCAAACAAAATCCAAAAAGTATTTCTTCAGCGACTTCTTCTCAGCAGATTTCTGGCAAAAAGTCTGAGGGTGAATAAAATTGCCATGAAAAGTTTCTCAAAAATCTGTCGTTCGGAGTAGACTTTATACTGTAGGTTCCGCCACTCATGTATAAAATTAACACACACAACTTAAGTGATGTGAGAAACTAGGTCGTAATCCTGACTGAAGGGTTGTAATGACCAATTATGTATGTATGTATGTGAAATTAATACAAGTCAAGTCAGGAAATAACGCTTCTGTTAAAGAAAGTGAGTCCTTCTCGGCAATTGAGCCTTTTTTGAAATTACACCTCCATCCATACAAAGTTCAATTCAACCAACAAATAAAGCCGACTTAACGCTGTAGATACGATGACTGGGTGCTCGAACAACAGGCCGAATAAAATTTTCTTCAGCGTTGAAATTCATTCATCCGTTACGTTAACAAGCAATATTGTCACATATGCAGCCCGGAGAATCCAAAAGTGTTTGTGGAAAAATCATTGTGTTCGGAAATTGTGACTGTTTGTTGAGCATTATGGTTTGAAGGAGTCATTGGACCTATTTTTTTTTAAGAAATGAACCTTACTACTGCATGAAAACCAACTTACTTTAGCCTGCAATTGCAGGTTAAGAAATGAAAGGCGCCATGAGCCATACAACAAGATAGGTTTTGGCTTTATTAAATGGTCAGTTTCCAGTAAGAGTAATTTCACGTTTCACGGTGATGTGAATCGGCCACCAAGATCATGATACTGGGGTTATGTCAAACTCCTTCCTTGTCTTCTCAAGTAGACCCCTAATTTTGGAAGATTTAAAAACTAACATTTGTCAAGTTATTGCCAAGCTACTGCCCGAAATGTGCAGAAAAGTGATTGAAAATCCAATGACTGAAGAGGTCATTGATATTACATTGTGGCAATGCCTACATCTGAGCATTGTAAGCTGAACTTTACGTGTGTGTTGGTGTATGTGTGTCCATTTAACTTTGCTTTCGAAACCGTTTAATGTCTAACCCTTTATTTACTATAGAGCGTAATAAAAACTATGTTAACGCTATCATTGCTCAGATAATTAGTAAGTAAGTCTACCGTAATGTTCCTGATAATAGCAAGCATGGGGCAAAAACAAAAGAACTGTCTGCAGCACACACAAAACTATTCGCGAGCAGAGTTATGATGTGTTTAACAGTAATACAGCTGCTAATACATACAATACATATTTATTACAGATTTTATTAGCATTTGCTGAAATTGTAATCAAAAATTTGAAAATTATTTTCAACATCAACAAGTACGAGTTATACAATCATTTTCTTCTTTTCTATTGTTATCTGTTGCTGTTTTGTTTTGCTATTCAAACGCTTATTACGCGCCAAATAAATATTGATATTGGGCTCTATAGTCGTAATATTAGATTCCATTAATTGCATTTTAAAGTGGTGTGATTCAAAATATTTCATTGCATTCTGTTTTAATATTAAAAACTCTTTTAATTAAACCTTGACCATCGTATTTATTATATCGTGGTCAGTGTTCCTACTGCCGTTGCTACGTCATTTTGTAGACAAAATTTTTTTTTTTTTCAAAAACTTAATGGTTTGATAATTATTATCGTTGAATAATTTTTTAAAAATAAAATAATTTTTTTAATACGAGGGAGGCCTGAAAATTAATTGAAAAAAGGGACTGACTATTAGTCATCTCTAAGTAAAACAATACCTTCAAGTAATATTATGCTTGAGTTATATTCTAATCTGGCGCCTATCTGCTTGAGTCAAAAATAGTATGGCACTGCTCAGTTACACATACTCGTACATATATAATTGGTCATTACAACCCTTCAGTCAGTATTACAACCTAGCTTTTCACACCACTTATGTTGTATGTGTTAAATTTATCCAATGAGTGGCGGGACTTACAGTTTAAAGTCGGTTCTGAACGACAGATTTTTCAAAAACTTTTCAAGGCAATTTTATTTATTTTTTGTCAGAAATCTGCTGAGGGGAAGTTGCCGAAAATTTTCTCGTATTTCGTTTTGTTGGAGATATCTGACCTGGGGGTTTGAACCGTGGTCTTACGTCTAATAAGCCAACATACTACCTACTAGACTAGAGCGACTTCAAAACAATACCTTCAAGTAATGTTATACCTGAGTTATGTTCGAATTTGGCGCCTATCTGGTTGACTCCAAAAGGGTATGACACTGTCCAGCTACTTAGGGATACGTTTCTCTGCCGCATCGTACATGGCTTTAAGACTTGAAACAAGCTATTTAGAAACAACCTGAGTATAGTAACTGGCCATCTGACTCTGTGTTGTGAACTTAAAGAACATTTGTTCACAGTAAGAATCGTTTCAAGTCCAATTTTCATACCACATAGTTCGTACTTGTTGCCTGTGCTGTTTTTATGCTTTTCAGAATGATACGACTGACCTCTTATCAATTATTAAAGAGCAAGGTGTCTGTATTTACACAGATAAGCATCCTGAGGTTCCAGAATATTTTAACGAGCTTGGGAGAGACATTTTGAAGGCTGAACACCAGTTCATATAGTCGCAGTATTTCAATCAAAGCACACTCGCATGGAATCAGAATCGTTTCAAGTCGAATATGCCGACCCGTACCACTAGAGTACCTGTGCAGCCTTAATGCCTTCTAGAACGAATCATTTGAGCACTTATCAACTATTAGTCCAAAAGTTACTCTTACTGACATCAGCATACTGAAATAGGTCCGGGTGGGTGGTGGTTTGAAGGTAGCATTATAGGGAAATCCTATACAAAAGAAAAGTATATGATCTCAGTACTCCGTTGTGGCAAGGATGGCTATTTTAAACGACTACACACAGCTGTTATTATAAAAAAGGTAATGACGTAAGTATAATGCCTCTAGGAAAAGTATGTCGAGCGTAAAGTTGTTTAATTGAAAGAAAATTTTAAATGAAGAAAAAAATTTCGGCAACGCCCTCAAAACGAAAATAAATTTTTTGTGTCTGTTTGTTTTATTTTACGTTCTGTTTTTCTAATTTTTTTTTCTGTGTAGAAAGTTTTATAGGAAATTAATCACTGAAAATATATAAATTTTTCCTATTTAAGTGGCCATAGAAAACTGCATCATCTCACACCCCACTGGAAAATAATAAAATTCCTATGAATTTCTTTTAATAAATAAATCAAAATTCCGAAAATAAACACTCTTAATAACAAAAATATTAAAAAAAAAACTGTTTAGAATAGTAATTAAAATATAGTTTATATACATACGTACGAAATAATTTATAACTTTTCTTAAAGAATTTTAAAAAGCCTCGTAAAATTAATTAGAAAATCAGCAAAAAGTTTCAATAACAGGCTTTTCATTTAAAGTTTTACGTTTTCAAATCAAAATATTTTGTTTGTGTTTGTAATAATTGGTAGTTTGTAGTGAAAACATTTGTGAACGCAGGCCTGGCAACATCTCTAACGCTCTGGAGTCCCTTTAAAATTTCTTTATAATCTTGCCAATTACCTACACAGTTGGTCAATTATGATACCCATTATGCCCATGTAAGGCTTGAAAAGCGTTCAGAATTAAACGTTCAGTTTTAAGTTGGAACTTCTAAAGATTTTCAAGCAGCAAGATTCATCCGAATGCAAAGAAATTAATTATCACACGAGTAAAAAGCTGTGATAATGAAATTGTTACATACATACATACGTACATAACTGGTCTTTACAACGCTTTAGTCAGGATTACGACCTAGCTTCTCATACCACTTAAGTTGTGTGTGTTAATTTTATACATGAGTGGCGGGACCTACAGTTTAAAGTCGACTCCGAACGACAGATTTTTGAGAAACTTGTTGCATGGCAATTTTATTTACTCAGAGTTTTTGCCAGAAATCTCCTGAGAGGAAGTCGCCGAAGAAATACTTTTTGTATTTTGTCTTGATGTCTGGCCTGGGGCTCGAACCCTGGCTTTACGTCTAATACGCCAACACACTTCCTACTAGACTACGGCGACTTCAAAAAGTCTCAGAGAGTTTATAGCCAGAAATCTGTTGAGAAAAAGTCGGCAAAGAAATATTTTGTTTATATTTCGTTTAGTTGAAGATGGAGTTTAAACCGAGGCCTTTCGTCTAATAAGCCAACACACTACCTACTAGACAACGGCGACTACATCCTCTCGGGCTTCTAGAAATTGCCGTAGTGGACAGTATTTTACGTCCCCAAGGGGGGTATTGATTAAAGTTTTCAACCCGCAATAATCGCATCTCGGTAGAACCTCATTGGTATCGATATCGCTTCTGGGCAAATTGTTACGGACAATAAAAAATGTTATTAACCGATTTTAACTAGCCAGATCAATAAAAAACACTGAATCCTTTGTAGTAGCTTGGACCAGATGATGCCCATGCTGTTGAGAAAATAATAGTTGGGATGTTTTTTCCTTATGTCTAGTACTTGTAATCACCAGACCAAACGGATAAATGATATAATTTGTCTGATTAATTCTTTCGATATCACCTGAAACAGCCTCTAAGCCTAGCTGAAAAACTAAAAACAAATCAATATCAATTTCAATAATATTTACTTACATAAGATTTAACTTATCGTTTGATGTTAATTTACAAGGAATAAATATTTATTTTACCGACAAACTATTTAAAGAAAATTTAATATAAAAAAATACAAATTTTCAAAATATTTATTTTGATTTGAAAGAAGACACTTTACAAATAGTAAATACGTAACAACGACAAATACATATACAGTCACACATATAATCATACGTACCCCCCTAAAAATCTTTTTTTCTTAAATGATAATATATGGACAAGTCAACTGATTTTTGCGCCAACAGCCGAACAAATTATATTTGTTCTCATCACTAAATATTACATTCGCCCAAAAATCAGTTGACTTGTCCATATATTATTGGGCGAATTCCAATCGTGGCTTTTTTCTCAGCACTCGGCTGCGGAAACCGTTCTTTCTCAAAACACTTCGAACTGTTTCGGAATGCACAATAACACTGTGATCACTTTCCGAGGTATTTCGTATTTCTACGGCTGTAGTCCTAGGATTTTTATCCACAATACCTTTTATATACCGGGCTACCCCTGGAGAAATTTCATACGAAATATACGTCGTACGTATAATTTTCTGTGGTGCCATATTGGTTTTACGCAAACTGCAGTCACAAATTCATAGATTTTGGGAATCTCTTTTCTTTATTTAAGTAAATGTGTCGTTAGAGACGCTAATGTAAAGAAATTTTTGATTAGAAGTTCATTACTTTAAAAAGAAAATTTTTTTAGGGGGGGAGGGAGGTTGTAGGTATAATTATCTGTGTCACTGTAATTATTACGGATTGTTTTATTAAAAACATACTGCTGTCTAAAGAAACAACAGCCTCTTTAAAATTGTATTATGAATTTCTAGAGACTGTGAGCGTTACATATGTGGTGGCGTTGCCAAAAATATCACTTCTGTTGGTAAAAGTAAAGCGAATAATTAGAATTTCTTATTACCATGGCATCCTCATTGATTACGGCTACCGCACGGCTTAATATGAGGTATTTATTTTATATTTACACACACAAAGTCCAACTCGCGTAATATTTAAAGCCAATTAACCATATACAATGCCCTGGATATGCTAATTGGTTGCTAGAGCATCAGCTTTCCAATGCTGATTTTGTGAACATAATTTTCTTTAGCAATAAAGCTACGAATATAGTAGGCAGCGAGAGAGCCTGTTCATAAAACCAGCTCAGACTTGTCGAACAAAACGGAATATGCAAAAAATATTTCTTTCAACGACTTAATCTCAACGGTGTTCTGGCAAAAACTCTGAACTAAAAGAAAAAATTGGAATAAAATTTTGGTTCGGAGTCGACGTTCAAACTATAGAACCCGCCACTCATGCACAAAATTAACACACTCAATATGGCAGGTGTAAGAAGCTAGGTGGTAATCCTGACTAAATGGTTCTAATGACTAAATATGTATGAAACTTAGTTCTCACACAGTGGCTACGTCAACAAGCTAAATTGAGGAGGTATAGGGAACTTGGAGAATCTAGAAAAAACTACGGAAAAGCCATTGCATTCGAAAATACGAACTTTTTGATCCAGAAGTGACACACATAATTGGTCATTATAACCCTTCAGTCAGGATTTAAACCCAAATTCTTACACTACTTACGTTGTGTTTGTCAATTTTATACATAAGTGGCGGGACCTGCAGTTTAAAGTCCACTCCGAACTATAGATTCTTGAGAAACTTTTTCTTGCCAATTTTATTTACTCTCATAGAGTTTTTTGACAGAAATCTGCTGAGAGATAGTCGCCGAAGAAATATTTTTTCATATTTCTGACCTGGTGGCTTGAACCGTAGCCTCACGTCTAATAAGCCAACACACTACCTACTAGACTACGGCGACTCTGGAGGCCGGATTTAACAAAAATGTCTCTACAGAAACCATTACAGCGGTACGACTGTATGATAATCGCTGTTTTTGGGTTTGTAATTGGAGATTTTGAAATGACAATGTCATGAGCCATACAATGCCACCAATTTTGGCTTTATTGCATGAGAAGTTATCTTTTTGGCAACACTGGTTTAAACAGCTCACGCACGTTTCGTGTTTTGTTTCACAGTCAAACATCTCCAGTTTGGTCTATAATTTAACCATGAATCGTCTTACAGACGAACAACGCTTGCAAATCATTGAATTTTATTATCAAAATGCGTGCTCTGTTAAGAAAGTTCATCGCGCGTACGAACTGAAGAAAATATCGCAGCTGTATCGGCCAGTGTTAATGATGACCATCAATTATCGATTAGTCGCCGTTCGCAGCAATTGGGCCTCTGTTACTCAACAACGTGGAAAATTTTGCGGAAGGATTTAGGTGTAAAGCCTTTCAAAATACAGCTGGTGCAAGAATTGAAGCCGAACGACCTACCGCAACGCAGAATTTTTGGTGAATGGGTTCTTGGGAAAGTTGACCGAAGATCCACTTCTTTATCGAAAAATTGTGTTCAGCGACGAAGCTCATTTTTGGCTCAATGGATACGTAAATAAACAGAATTGTCGATTTTGGAGTGAAGATCAGCCAGAAGCATTGCAAAAGCTACCAATGTATCCAGAAAAAGTCACAGTTTAATGCGGTTTATGGGCTGGTGGCATCATTGGACCGTACTTCTTCAAAGATGCTGCGAATCGTAACGTAACTGTGAATGGTGAGTGCTACCGTGAGATGATATCCAACTTTTTTTGCCCAAAATGAAAGAGATTGACTTGCATGACATGTGGTTTCAACAAGACGGTGCCACATGCCACACAGCACGCATAACAATGGACTTATTGAGAGGCGAGTTCGGTGAACATTTTATTTCATGTTCGGGACCGGTCAATTAGCCGCCTAGATCGTGCGATTTAACGCCTTTAGACTATTTTTTGTGGGGCTATGTTAAAGCTCATGTCTATACAAACAAGCCCGCTTCAATTGACATATTGGAAGACAACATTGAAGCATTTATTCGTAAGATACCGGCCGAAATGTTGGAAAGAGTATGCCAAAATTGGACGAAGCGGATGGAACATTTGAGGCGCAGTTGCGGTCAACATTTTCATGAAATAATCTTCAAACATTAAATTATATGGACCGTACTATCGATTCAAATAAAGATTTCATCCATTTTTCTGAATTTTATGTGTTTTTTTTTTTGAAAAATGTTCCTATAGCTCTTAAAAAATCGCCCATTACATGGTTTGGAAATTATACGAACAAATGTCATTACTGAAAACCGTTTCTACAAGGATAATCTCCCACAGTGGAGTATTTCAAAAGCCAACATTTTGACAAGTTATAACCGAAATTCATACCGCAATGAATGTGGCGTTGGAGATAGTATGAATGGTTGAGAAGGAAAGGAAATATACTGGCATACATAAATGCATTATGACAACAATTTTTTTGTTTTTAAAAAGGCATTTTCTTCAGAATATTGTGTTCAGGAATGATTTGCATAAAGTTTAGAAAAAACAACAACAACAAATTATTAAGCAATATATGTGAATAATATGCATAATATTGTTATAATTTTTTGTTGTTGATGTAAATATTTTGTTAAGGAAAAAAAAGGCAAAAAATCAACACAAAGGAAACTAAAAGAATTTTTTTAAATTTTCCATATGAACTTTGCCATGAACGTAATTGTGTCTGCCTTGCTTAAAAGTGAATACATTTCGATGGAATGCCAAATACTTAATAATTCACTAATGACGTTTATTGGCATAAAATTAATAAATAAATGCTGATGATTTTTTTTTAATTTTTTTCTTTTAAATTCTTTGTTATACTTTTTCATACTTGGAAACAAAAATTAGTTAAACGAACCATCATTCAGCCAGCCATCTATACATAATTAATTCATTAATTCTTGATTAAAAAAAAAACAAAAACTACAAAGTCATGGTCAAATTTAAAAATCGTTTTTTTTTGTTATTTTTCGTTAAACATCGACATTATTTTTGGTTCAAAAAAAACGTTTAAATAAATATGAAATAAATATTATTTATTATATTTATCTTGTATTATTATATAAAGAAAACACAACTTCCTAGTATTAAAGAATTAAAATTAAATGACTTTCCTTTCACATTTCCCTATAATTCTATACATTTTCCTTGTTTCTTTCTTTTTTTTTGACGTCATGTTTCAAGCAAGTCAATGTTCTTTTTTAAAACGTACAATTGAAATTAATTTATTTCCTTCCACAAAAACAAAAATAGATAAACAAAAACCAAACCTTTTAATATGTTAATCATTTTAATTTTTTGTTTTTTTGTTTTCTATCTATTATTTGTTCTGTTTTCTTTTTTTTTATATTTCGTTCAATATTTTTTGTCACACACTTTCGGAGTAGTGCGCAGGTCTAAAGTGTAATAATCTCGTGAAAATATCCTTTACTTCACTCAATACTCAACCTTGCCCACTACAAAATATATTTTTAGGGCATTTTTTCCTTTTTAATTTTTGTTCATTTAAAAGAAGGCATTGGTTGCAGAGAAAAGTATGCACATAACAGCAGAAGTCACATTAGTTTGATTTCTTTTTTTTTATATGAATTTTCATATTCATTCGTATATTCCATGGATTAAAGGATTGCTGAACCCTGAAAAGGACCGTTGGTTTGCCAATTCGTTCTGATTAAATAATTGCAATCTCCAGATATCAACGTCAAAGTCGCCGTAGTCTAATAGGTAGTGTGTTGGCTTATTAGACGTAAAGCCTGGGTTCGTATCCAAGTTCAGGCGTCAAAACGAAATATGAAAAAAAAATTTTCCTTCGGCGATTTCCTAGCTCGTAATCCTGACTGAAGGGTTGTAATGGCCAATTATGTAAGTAGATATCAACATCTCCAAACGTCTAGACAAGAATCCATCACATCATTTCAAAAGCAACTCTTGTGCTTAGTACAGTTAAGCAAACAGCACGCTTTTCCACGCCCACTTAATTTATTTCCAGCCTATGAAAGCTTCTGATAATTTTCAGACATGCTATACATACAGTGGTGGCCTTATAATTAGAAACGACTTAGCAACATGTATGTTTGTTAATTTGTTTTACAGTTTTCACTGTGTACCTGGGATTAAAGGCTTTGTTTGGAGTACGTCTTACATATGTTTTTCCATCAGATTGGGACAAATTAAACATAGATTCGTCACTCCGGAGAACTCTGTTCCAGAAACATCGTTTCTAGTTATAAGGCCACCACTGTACATACATACATACATAATTGATCCGTCAGGATTGCGAACTATCTTCTCACAACATAAGTGTGTGTACTAATTTTATACATGAGTGGCGTGTCCTACAGTTTAAAGTCGACTTCGAACGACAGATTTTTGAGAAACTTTTTCATGGCATTTTAATTTATTACTCAGAGTTTTTGCCAAAAATCAGCTGAGAGGAAGTCGCCGAATAAATATTTTTTCAATAATTCGTTTTGTTGAAGATATCTGATCGGGAGTTTGAACCATGACCTTACGTCTAAAAAGCCAACAAACTATCTACTAGACTACGGCGGCTACAATACATGCTCTTATCAGCCACAGTCAGATATAAAGAAAATTTGTTTAAGTGCACATTGTTCAGATTTTTCGATACTAGAAGAAACTGTGCTCTAATAATACAAAGCGAAATAGTACTTGCCGGCCGTCACCATTAAAAATGATATTAGTCTGGAGCTCAAGCGTTGGATCTCTACTGCCAACAGGTGCTACTATGGTCTCAATAGACAATTGAGTAGCAGAGACCTCTCTTGTACGACCAATGCACTACAAGGCGCTTATCCTCCCTGTGCTTCTTTATAGCGCAGAGGCATGAATACTATTAAGTACTGATGCAGCAGCCCCTTGAGAGTATTCGAGAGAAAAGTCCTACGTAAGATCTTCAGTCCAGTGCGAGTTGGCAATGACTTCCGCATCTGATTCAACAATGAACTGTATAAACTCCTCAATGACATGGACGTTGTGCAGCGTATTAACATTCATCGGCTGTATTGGAGCGGCTATGTCGTTCGAATGAAGGAGGATGCTCTGGCGGGACAGGTATTTGATACGGATATTTGCGAAAGCCGACGAAGAAAACGACCTTGTTTGCGCCTTGAGGAAGCCCTGTGACCAACAGGCTAAGGCGCGCAAGGAACAGAGGCGTTTGGAAGGATGCGTTAAGGCAGGCCGAAATCCCTTAATCGGGTTGTTAATGGCCAATTAAGTAAATAAGTGAGTTAGACTTAATCCATCGAAACGATTTGGAGAGTGTAAGATTGTCATTTGATTTGGATGGATACACTTAGACCATATAGGGCCCATTGTGATGCCACAGTTTGAAACTTTTTTTCGAATTTTACGTTTTTTTAGATTTTTTGATTGACAATCGAACTTTTTTTGAATTTTCTGAATATTCTTAATAAAAAAAGTTTGATAGTGTTACTAAAATTCGTTATAAGCCCTCTATCTGTTAACCTTCCAACTGCTTCTGGTATGCATTTGTCTCAACAAAAAATTGACAGTAGCATGTGTTTTTTATTTCATTGCTCTTGTTGTTGTTATTGCTGTTGTTATCTTATACTATGTATACGAGTACATATACATATGTAGATATGTGGAGTATATGATAGGTAAGCCCTTAGCATTTGATTTCATAACACAAGACATTTTGTGTTCTAAGTTTCTTACTGTGTTTCTCTACTTTTCACCAAACTAATGACAAACTAACACACAGTAAAGACAAAAACAAACCATAAAAACGAAAAAAAAAAAATCGATAAAAATACTTAAAAAAATAAACAGATAAAAAATGTCCTTTCAAAAGGATTCAAATCAGAAAAACAAAAATAAGCACGAAAACGATTTAAATTGCGTCATTGGGAAAGTAAAAGTAAATACTGCACGTACAACTATGTACTTACCAATAATAGGCGATTGTATCTCCTAAACCATTGCGTATATTGCGATCCAATAGATTGTAGCAAATATTTGTGGAGGCACCCTCCATCCATTTAATATAGATGGATCCTTTTGTCATATCGAAATTGTATTGTAAGAATTTCTTGGGTTCGGCTGGTGTTTCCCAATGGAACTGTTTGGCTACGCGAGACCAAAACTCTTCGGGATTCTCCAATGATTCCTCATAGAATTTTTTGTACTCATCCATGCTAGATATGTAGGCATTTTGGCTGATGGCCGGATTGGGATTGTAAATCGATTTTTCCGAAGGCATTTTCTTTCCCTTATTTTTTTTATTTACTGGGGATTTTTATTTTAATTTTAAATTAAATTTGTATTTAAATTATGGGAAATTTTTCTGTTTTCAAATGTTCATAACATGTGTTTTGGAATTTTTTATGTTTCTTCTTTTATTTTAAATTTATTTTCTAAATTTCAGTTAATTTTTTTATTTAAAAATTTTTTTACATCAAAAATTTTTCTTTTAAAAAGAACACAACTTGACTCACTGAATAACTCTCACTAACTGAAACACTCTGTAGTATTTTGCTTTTCTAAATAAATTTCTTTTGCGAATACGACGAATACACAAGTACGGGTATCTGCTATACTCGAAAGATATTTTGTTGAGAAAGAAAAACAAAAAAAGTTCTACTGACTGCCGTATCTGTGCATTTGCTTACATTTTAGGTAAGCTTTTTGTCTTTCTCTCTCTCTCTTGCTCACTCTCTATCTCTATGTTAGTATAAGCAAAGCTTTCAAAGCTGTACAATACTTAGTTAAATCAGATAAAAACTTATACCACATTTACTGCAGAAATATTAAGGTAGGGCAGCGCAGTCTGCTCTAAACAAATGAGAGTGTGTAAGAGTGCTTCTGATAGCTGAACTGAAATTTCAATGTCAAGAGTGTTTTATTTTTGCTCTTTTAAGAGAACAGTTTTCCGAAATTATCAGCCCATTATCCCAGCACCCTACATGGTAGCCTACTGCATGTAAAGATTCTACAATTATTTGTGTTTTATTGGCTTTCAGCATTATTCATGGGTTAAATATAGACCACGTTAGTAGAAATGATTGTGGTGAAAATTCTTTATTCCACGAATTGGAAAAATGAATCATTATTCACACACTCATTTTCATTTTCCTTATGATTTCTAACAGCCACACCTTTCTAATTAACCCTCTTGATAGCATATGGCTTTCATAAAGCACCGCCATACTATTAGTTTTACTTCTTCCCATGTAAGTACTTGAAATATCGGCAATCTCCAGGTGTTCCTGGATCGATCTTAGCTTCTAGTGTATTTCTTCTGTTGCTATAGCACTTTCTACCCGTAGTAATGCCGATTCACTTCCATTTTCTATGTTTTATTTGTTACAATATGGTTTTCCATCTTACTAAGAGCGTTGTGCCAGAATATTTTGCATATAACTCTCAGCACTTGTCGAAATCTATTCACGTGGAAATTTTTTAAATAAACCGGAACATTCACCGTCCTATCCGACTTTTTTCTGAATATCTTTGCCATCTGTTAGTAGACAGGTCTCTCATTGGTTTGAAGATCATTCTTTACGCAATGCATTCGGGATCTTTTATGTAATTTCCTCATCTCTTCAGTTAATATTTGTATTGTCCCTTCTAATAGGTGCAGTTGAGGAGGAGCAGGTGAGGAGGAGCAGCTGATTCTTAAAGGGACTAGGCTATATGCCGATATTAAATTTCTTCTGGAGTGGCCTGTCTCGAGACTAAATAGATACATATATAATTGGTCATTACAATCCTCCAGTCAGCATGAAGATCCACACTCAGCCACAAAAGTATACATACGGATAAAAAATTCCAGAAATTTTTTAACTAATCCGTTTTCGTTGAAAATCTTTGTAATTGTCTGACAATTTTCCTCGATTTTAAGACGGTCTTGGTTAAAAAATTTCTGAAATTTGTTCATTTTTGTGGGCCTGTTTTCGTTGAAAATATTTATAATTGTCTGACATCTTTCTTCGATTTTAAAACGGTCTTTTGTATTGGTTCAGAAATTTGTGAAATTTGTAAATCGGAAATTTCTTTTTAACCGTATGTATAATTTAGTAACTGTGTGTAGCTTTTCACACCACTTGTGTGAAAATTTTCATGGCAATTTTTTATTTAATCGCAGAGTTTTTGCCAGAAATCTACTGAGAGGAAGCTGCCAAAGAAATATTTTTTCATATTTCGTTTGGATCGAGATGTCTGACTTGGGGTTTAAGCCGTAACCTTACGTCTAATAAGCTAAACTAGACTATGGCGACCTCTCGAGACTCCTGGACCAAAAAAATGCTGCTTATATTACATAATGTAACTATTCTGCCTTTTTCTATCCTGTATGAGACGTCCTATATTTGGTATCATGAGAGAAAGAGTAGAACTGATTTTCATTGATTCATCCATAGAGACTTGAAATTCAGCTTATCATGCTTATCGGCAGCAGGCTGGTTGAACAAATCCAATATTATGCTCTAAACTTTCCCGATTTTTTGTTTTCCCTTACGTGTTCCAGATGTTGTTCTCTAGCAGACACCAAATCCTCGGGTTAATGTAAGCCACTACCAGTTGAGCTAATCGAGGCCGTCCTTGTTATGTTATTGTGACGGTGTAAAAACTAAGACTTCTGAGGACGCGCTATTTCGGCTATCAACTTGAAATGAGTTCCGAAGTTTTTTTTTTCTTATTTAATGAATTTATTCAACCTCTCTTTTGTATGCAAGTTGCGATACACAAAAAAAATATTTTGCTAAGCTTTTTTAAATTAAAATTCGTTACAAAGGTTTGCGCGTTTTTGTTTTGTTTAAAAGATTGTAATTAAATCTAATTTTTATAATTTATTTGATATAACTTTGCATAGCTTAGGGCATAAGATGTTTAGTGATCAAAAACCTAAGAATCTTCTTAATTCAAAAATAATATAATAACGTGTAAATTTTTTTATATTCTACGTAAATACGGATTTAAATTATTTTTTCACAAAATTAATCTATGCATCGTTTAATACGTCAGTCAGTAACACAGCTCTTTTTTAAATTTTATGTTTCACTGTATCACACTAATTGTTGGAAGAGTTCCTATACAGTTTTTGATTTCTTTTTAAGAAACTTCAAAACTTTATGTATAAAGTAACTGTCATTATTCTGGACCCTTTACCTTTCTGACCAGGTTTATTCCACACAGGAAAGTAGAGCTTCTAAAAAATTTTTCCAAATTATTCCATTCTATCATTACCGGAAATTTTTTATCATTTTTCATCAAAACATTATTCTGTTTCCTTTACTTCTGTTATTGTCGTTCTGGGCATATAATTCCCTGGGGATTTGCATCTTGTTATTTTCCCAACAATGCGATCCTCTACTGTTAATGCCATAAGGTCGGAATTGGAAAATATTTTTGATATTATTTGTACGCACTTATCATTAGCCACGTTTCATTTCAATAAAAAAAGGTGTTGAGTATAGTCGGGAGCTAAAAAAACGAATTTCCCAATATTTATCATACATTGAGAGCCGTATTTAATCGGTTTAATCGGCCAAACGTAGATTTAACATTAAGTGCGATCCGTTCTGTGGACAAAGTCCTGCATATTCATCTATGAGTGCCTTTTTCAGTAGACTCCAGTTTATTTATTAATATTGTTGAGCATTATTTTGTATTAAATATTAGAAAAAAAACATACATGCACAATTGGTCATTACAACCATTCATTTAGGATTACGATCTAGCTTCTCATACCAGTTATGTTGTGTTTGTTTATTTTATATATGAGTGGCGTAGACCTACAGTTTAAAGCCGACTCCGAACGACAGATTTTTGAGAAACTTTTCATGGCAATTTTATTTACTCTCAGAGTTTTTGCCAAAAAATGAGAGAGAGGAAGTCGCTGAAGAAATATTTTTTCGTATTTCGTTTTGTTGGAGAAGTCTGACCTGGGGTTTGAACCGTGGCATTACGTCTAATAATCCAACACTACTATCTTCTAGACTACGACAGCTTTTATGTGGTGGTATTATTTGATCCAAGAGCTTTGGAGGCGTTCATTGATACAGTCATTTTTTACATTGAGTTCGAGTGTTGAAATTCCTGGTGAGGTACTCCTCTTCTGTTTCGAAATTGTATACATTATTTCTTCGGCATTTGAAACATTTTTTCATGGCTAACGTAGCTAAGGAACAAAGCCTCAATCAAACCTATTTTGGTTTAAAATCAATTTGAAACAATAAAATACAAAAATCCTTCTGTTATTAAGTTTTCTACAATCGTTAAGAGGATGTTCGAAAAACTTATGTGACACTTAAGATGTGTTTTTATGCTGATTATTCTTATCGTACAAGCCTTGTTTTACGGTCGTATATAATATTGAATATAATTTTGATGATATTGTAAAAAATACTAGCTAATCAACTAGAGAGTAGGTGTGTTATCAAATTGTATGCACGTTTAAAACCAGCAAGAATATATAATACGTGCTAAGAAATTTTCGAACTACCAACAACGTAGGTTTATAAGCTTAATCTCGAAATAAATTTAATTTAAAAATTTCTACGACTGTCTTATCATCATTCATTTGACGTGAATTTAAATATAAAGAAACTGAATCACTACGTAGTTTTTTTTTTGTTTCTAATACGAACAATGATCTTTTCACCAAGGGGTATTAATAAACCTTAGAGAGAGATTAATACAATTTTCTTATTCTTCTTCTTCATTAAAAATTATATAATTTATATTTAAACGTATTTTATAGATTAACAAATAAACTTATTATAAGGTAAAGGCAAACAACAGTATAATTAGAACTATAGAACTAAACTCATGGAGCTTTTCAAAAATAAAGCGAGTTTTTTTTTCCTTTTTTTTTTAACTTCAAAAGCATTATGTAATAATGGATCTTAAAAAGGCCTGAACTAAATTAGCTAATGCTCTGCACTTTTAAGGAACTCCTTGTATTGGTCCTCTGTCATAAGCTTATCCAATTCAGCGGTATTCGCAAGTTTGATTTTGAAAAGCCAACCTATAGGATACAACAAATGTAAAAACTTCAATCAAAAAATGGAAGGAAAATAAAATTTGTTATAAAATCTTACCTTCATCATAACAACTGGTGTTGATTAGGGAGGGGGAGTCTTCAACGGCATTATTTTTATCGGTGACTTCACCACTAACTGGGGAGTAGACCTCACTGGCGGCTTTAACACTTTCCAAAGCACCACATTCATCGTGTTGCTTAAGTACTGTGCCTGGATCGGGCAATTGGGCAAAGACTACATCCCCCAAAGCCTCTTGGGCATAGGTGGATATACCTACAATGCCAACATTACCTTCAAAGGATACCCACTCGTGTTTATCGGTAAAACGGCGTTCTTAAAGGAAAAATTAATACAAAAATAGCGGTTTATTTATTATTAATTGATATACAGTGGCAGCACATAAGTATTTTGTCTTTTACAGTTTGAAAAGCTTTGTAAAGCAGCTGTTGCTGTTCTCTGTCTGTCTCTCTTGCTTTAAATATTGCGTAAAATAGCATTGCATTTTGTTTTTTTTTTAATAGAATTTTGTTCTACTTACCGGCATTATAAACACTGGTTAAGCTCAGGTGTCTGAAATTTTGTACAGTTTTTGTTGATTGTTTCAGCAAACCTGCACTTTGTTGGAAAACACGAGCCAATTTAACAAACGAAACCATTTTTCTGTAGGATTTTTAATTCTATTTTCCAATTACTTGTACACTCCACACAGACAGTGTTGTTCCGTTCAAGATTGAATCGCGAATGATGTTCCGTTGTGACTTCCAGCGACGGGGTAGTCGCGTTTTTTATTTGAGGGTCTTTGTCGTTATCAAATGATTACGTTTTTTATTTCTTTTTTTTTATTAAAATTTTATTTATTCATTTGAACTTTTAATTGTCTGGAGGTTATCGTGGAGAATTGTATTGAAACATGCGGTAATTTAAATTAAAGTTGTATGAAAATTGTTTTTTTTTTCACAATACTATAATAATTTTTCAGCGTTTTTAAACGTCAAAAACATATGGCTTTGTTTTTGTTTGTGTGTTTGGTTTTAGATAAATTGTGCAAACAATAACAATGTTGCTAAGACCTTCTGTCGTTATCATACATTTATAGCTGTTTAAACGTTGAAATTTGTTACCAACATTAAATTGAATGTAAACAGCTTGGGGTTTGTTTTTAGATAAATTGTACTAACAAGAACAATGTTGCTGTAGTCTTTGATTGTTGCTAAACATTTGTAGAACATAAAGCGTTGAAATTTGTAACTGACATTAAATTCAAATAAACAATGTTGCAGTACTCTTCCGTTGTAGCTTGCTTAACATTTGTTTATTAAATTTGTAGCTGATATTAAATTCAAATGAAGGCAGGTTGAAGGTAAATGGAAAGTAAATACATATTAAAGAAATTGTAATTATTTTTAATAAGTCAGAGTATATATAATTTAAATAAAAGAATGGAATTTTTCCTGCATAGACCTTTAATGGTTTCTTGGGTGTCGAATTCTCACAAACAGAAATTGCTGACGTCAATAGCATTAAATTCCGTGGAACTCGCGCTTGGAATAGCTTTGTAAGCTGTTAAGTACTAATCGGGAATACTGCCATATTGTTTGCTGGCATGTTATTTGCTGTCCTCTCCTCTGATCAATTTTTTGCGAACACTCGTAATAGACTGATTCAAGTCGAGATTTTTATTAGAAAGGCTATCCAAAGGTTTTTATTTATTATTTTAAGCCTGTACAGTAGGATATTGGATTACGTCAATCAACTCCTCTGAATTCCGAAAGTTATTCTGTTTCTTTGATTAGTCAGAAAGAATATTCTCTTATGCGGGATTGTCAAGAAGATAGCCAAAGTCATTCAGTCTTGTTCTCAATGCAACCTTCAGAGTTTTATTTAGAAAGCTTTTTATCATCGAGCCTTTGATGTGAATGCTGGATTTCAATTCAGCTTTGGTTTCCTCAATATATTAAATTCCAAGTCAGAATTCCCGCACGGAAAAATGTTTTTAATTAACTTCCCAATGACTACCGAATATTTTACCGATGCATTTTGCTCCTCTCCAGAGGTTGAAGTTGATTGAAGGTGTGTGTATGTGACTATCTAAAGGATAGTAAATCATGTGTTTCTCTGAAATAGTCTCGTATTCTGTAGCTATTTCTTGATTCGTATATAAAATTGTCTGCCAAAAGCTTGTGATGTCTGTTATTACATACATAACATAATTGGCCATTACAACCCTTCAGTCAGGATTACGATCTAGTTTCTCACACCACTCATGTTGTGTTTGTTAATTTTTATACATGAGTGGCGGGACCTACAGTTTAAAGTCGACTTCGAACGACAGATTTTTGAGAAACTTTTCATTGCAATTTATATTTACTATCAGAGTTTTTGCCAGAAATCTGCTAAGAGGAAGTCGCCGAAGAAATACTTTTTGTATTTTGTTTTGATGCCTGGCTTGGGCTCGAACCCTGGCTTTACGTCTAATAAGTCAACACACTACCTAATAGACTACAGCGACTTCAATGTCTGTTATTGGTCGGTGTAAAATCAAGAGTTTCACCAGAGGAACTGCAGGCATTGATAATTGGAGCTACCTACTGCTGGAAGATAGTACGTCGCAGTAATCTGGCGAATAGAAATGTTAAGCACATCGCTTTCCTGATTGAAGAGTGTCTAACATGAGGACAGTCTTTACTTATTGATAAGATGTTCATAGTAGAATAGATCCCATAGTAGGCTTTAGGGATTTAGAAGCGTACAGTGCATAGCGCCGGAAATTGTGTTGAAATGTGATCGTCTTGTATTTTATAGATGAAAAATGTAGGCGTAGTGTTTAATGGAAGATATCTAACGTTATTAATGTCCCTAGTTAACGGCCCTTTTCTTTAAAATGAAAGCGTATTATTTAATGGAAAATATCTGACGTTATTAATGTCCGCAGCTTTCGTTCCTTTTATAAATACTTTACGCTGATGGATTTCTAAACTAATTTGGAGACTATGCATTTCCGTTGAGGGATCCCGAGTAAGTGACTAATAAGGAACGAACGTACGTTGTTAGTATGATGTGACATTTGTGTTGCTTTGTTTTGTTGTTTGTGTGTGGATTATCGGCCTCGAACCATTTGGCACTCAACTGGCAACAATGGCTTTGGCTTACTTACGCTGCAAAGTCTAAACGGGAACTGATTTCTGATATCAAATGTATCAAGAGTCACAATCAAAACTTTCCTAGAATTCTGCAATTGTTGATTTGCAAATGAAGCATTTCTCCTTACGAAAGTCCAATTTTTTTAATCTCATGAAAAAGTCCAGTGTAAACAAAAATAATAACAATAACAAAAACGAAAATAATACTGACATCAATATTTATTATTAGAAGCGTCCATACCCGATCAATAAACTTATTATTCAATAAATAATTTATTTACGAATAAATCAGTTTTTTTTTCTTACTAAATTGGCAAAAAATATTGAAACTATGAAATGAAAAAATGTTTTAAAAATAATCTGAATACATATTATTATTAGGAAACGATCTTTGCCATGGCAGTGTTATCTCCTATTCGTATAAAGCACAAGTAAAAAGAAATAATGATGCGCGAAATTCTCTCTGCTGGGGTCCAAAACATGAGGCGCGAATAAAAATAATCTTCTCGGCTAGTGTTATCACTGTCTGGTGACACAAAATCACTTCCAACATTTTATTTATTTCTTCAATTTCATTTCATTATTATTTATTTTGTTTGTGTCTTTTCACAATTGTATTGTTTCAATCATTAATAATTATTAATTAAAAAAAAAAGAAAAAACAAGAACATGAATACACTTAAGAAAAATGATTGGACCTAGAAATGTATTCACATGTACAGCCTATTAAAATATTTGATTACGATCAGGATTTTGGGCGGCACGTTGCATTGGTGGTGTATAATCGGGTGCTGGAAATGCCGCCACTACTATAGGTGATGTTGGCTGTTGTTGGGTTTGTTCGGGCATTACACTGTCAGGTCTCGAGCGAGGTGGATATTGTTGGAAATTATCCAAGTTACGGAAACGTCTTTCCTGCAATGAAACATCTGTTGACATACGTGCCGCACGGGCAATAATATCCCGATTAATTACAGGTTCGGGTTCTGGTGTAACATTTTCCGACTCAAAGGCCTCATTGGCAAATACCGTCGACAATACACTAGGCCTTTAGCAAAATAAAAATTAATAAAAAATTAAACATTTTCCTTTTTAAAGTGAATAATAATTCATTTTACTTTTGTTCTTCTTCTTCATGATAGGCATTTATTGGCGGTCTGGTGGCTAAAATATCATCCGAATCCTTGCGCATCATAAACAGATTATCCTGTAAGTTAAAATAAAATGTTTAATTATTATTTCTATTATTAATTATTTAATAATTTTTTTTCAGTGTCTCAAAAATTGAATTTAAAAGCCATACGTTAAGTGTGGTCCACAGTACAGACAATCAACTACACATACTCCTGCTGATTATCATACGGTTGTCTTAACGTTTTAGTAATCAAAGGTTGAAATACTCTGCAAGAGTCTAAAACTCATTGCCGCAGACTTATTGTTCGACATGGGTGTGAGATGTTATCAGTTCATATATTATTTATGAGAATATATTAATGGAAGAAACCTAAAGAAATAATTATTTTTAATTCACAATATTATCGCACCTACGCCAAAGAATTTTAAGGACACAAATTCGATAAAAAAAACTGTTTGAAAAGAATTAATATAAAAACCATAAAGAGGTCGTGAGTCAAATTTAGTTTCAGCAATAGTTCAACACATTCTCAATATCAGAAAGACCGCCATCACATCCTATTATAAATACAGGCTGAGAAAATGGCTATAAACGGCTTGAAAATCCAGTATGGTATCAACGAATGTCATGCAATAATATCTGAACACTTATGGACGTCCAGCGGGCATAATTACCATAAAAGCGGTCGCGCGTGAAATTTACGATACGAACAATACGATATACGATAACCGGTCGCGGTAAATGCTATAAAAGATTTCGCGCGTAAACAGGCAGGATAGCGGCCTTAAAATGTTTTATTGTTTTATCCATATCGGCATGGATAAAAACCATAAAAGAGTTGTGCGTCATGTATCAAGTATCAGGTGATGGATAGCAGGAATGGATATTCAAATACTTATGAACAGATAAGCGATACTATGTTGATATACAGAACCGCTTAGAGGTCACAAAAAGACCGTACAGTAGAGTACGGACGGCAAAGAGATATTCTCTAACGCCTACAGAGAGACAATGCATCACTTTGGAATCTTTAGCAATGAGTCTGCTCTCAGATACAGCTCTCATACAAAAGAAGAAAATGTTATACAGTTTTGTCTTCTTTTTATCAAGAAAGTTCAGGGAAGGAGTCATTCGTGCTGTATCATATTTGTCCATTGAGTTACGTGCATAGGCTTTAAAGATGAAAATGGTGTTTCCGTTTTCTTAGCATCCATTCTTCAATCTCTAATCATAATAAGAGCTGGTCCATCATACATAAATTTATGGATGCCGTTACTCTTCCCCAATGTAGACTAAAACTGGGATCGAAATGTAGTTGTATTGTAAAGGAATACAAGGATTTAAACGCTGCGAGTCAATTCACAAGAATATCAAACCCATAATTTGTAACTTTTAAAATTGTACAATAGTCGGGGTAGCCTGAATGACTACTAAATTGGCAGATCATCGGAGAGAATTTTAGTGCTCTGATTCCAATCAATTCTCAAATCGTTTTAAATCGTTGGAAACATCTCTGCTCAAGTTATAAACCATAAAAGGCAATCCACAAGCATCCTGAGATACGTTGAAGTCCACCTATGTTAACCCTGATTGCAGAGTCAGCCCAGCATTGGAGAATACTTTAGTGCTCGGACTTCAATTAATTTTCAAATCGTTGGAAACATCTCTGCTCACGTTATAAGCCATAAAAGGTAATCCACAAACATCCTGAGACTCGTTTAAGTCAACCTATGTATATGACCCTGCATTCAGAGCGTCAGCCCCAAAATAAAGCACGTTAATCATTAAACGATTAAACGTATCTTTGTATTGATGATGTGTCTTGGCTAATAAGCTTGCAAACGGTAAGACAAGTGAAAACTTCATAAGTACTAAAATAGGAAAGAAACAATTCTGGATATCAGTTTGCTATGCCTGAGGTGGCTACCATTTTGATTTAACCTACCTAACCTAACATAAAAAAAAATTGTAACTTCAGCCTTCTTATGGGAGTGTGGTGCTAAGGCCTTTGGGCGTTAAAATGCTGAAATATTGCTATTTTGCAGCAGCAGGAACGGAAAGTAGAAAAAGAGGATATCCACTATTCCAAAAAGAAAAGCCGATTAAAAACTCAATTCTAAGCTGTCTTACTGGGTTTAATTAATCATTTTGAAACCATGCAACTGTAGTGTTAGAGCAGATTGCGAATTTAAGGAGCAGATAAGCTTGCGTATACACCCATGATGGTTTCATAGTCTGCACTTTTGGATATGAACGCTTGGATATGAACCTTGCAACTGTAGTGTTAGAGCAGACTACGAATTTAAGGAGCTGATAAACCTACGTTAACACGCATGATGGTTTCATAGTCTGCACTTTTAGATATGAACGCTGTGACCATTGTATTATAATAGCTGGAGCGAGAATCTCGATAAAACTCAGCCAGTAACTTGTTTTTTTCTGTTTTTGTTTACGAACGCATTGAGTTTTTAACATGACTGTAGCTGTTGTATTGCCGAAGATTCAAAGCAAGAGCAGAACACTTTCTAAACCATAACAGCGATTAAAATATCGGCAGTGGCTTTAAGAGTTTGTACTCAAATCGTTTGCGTTATATTGATATCAAACTGTGTTTTGGAGATCTTTAAAGCAATAAATCTTTCGTACCGGTTTGAACTATTTATTTGAAAAAAAAATTGGATTTAAGTGTATAACATTAAAAGGATAACAAGAGTCGCTGAATCAAGTATGATCAAATTCGAAGCTAGGTGGTGGTGTTCAGCTACTGTCATATTGGGTAAGTGCTTGTTTATTAAATATATTTTACATTACAACTGCGTATAATTCTGTTTTTATTTTTTATATAAATTTTCTTTTGTTTCTATTAAAATGTATTAAAAATAATAATGACTGTTTTAAACCTTAATTATGTCCGAATGAACTCAAATCCCCCTAACTAATTGTAAATCTTATCAAAATATAACCGCCAATGAAAGTAAAACAAAAAACAATATAAAATTGTGCCAAAAATATTTTATCGATAAAAAATTTCTTTTCTTCGGTAAGCTTTGTTGGTATTCTTTATCAATAAAAACCTCAATCGATCCGTACAATTTACGTACAATATTTAAAAAAAAAACATTCTACGAACTCCGCACATTGCTTTTTTTTATTGTGAATAAATAAATAAACGGGTAAATAAAAATAAATAAAATAAAATAAAATTAATCACCGTATATTTTAGTTATTTTTTTTTTTAATAAAATTTTTATCATTGTCTTTTTTCTTTATCTATTAAAACAAAAGGAATAAAAATAATTAAAAAAAGTTTTCCCGTTAAAGTAAAAAATTACTTAACTACCATGTTTAAATTATTAAAAAAAAATAATTTTACTACCTATTTTTGCTTTGCATATCATTTTGATCTATTTAGCGTAATATACAGGGTGTAAGATTAACCCTTTTTTGATTTCTTAATGCAGCATTTAAAAATAGCAGCCTTATCGACTTACCAACGCATTAGTTTTGTTTTCGTTGAGAAATTTGAAAATAGTTGAAATCATAAAACTTATGGAAATTATTATAAAATTGACCAAAGGAATGCGAGTGTAGTCTTACAAGTTCATGGCAAATGTAATTGATTATTGAATCTTTGATTATGACAGTGGCCTCCAACTAAGAACTCACTAACTAATGGAAATCATACGACAAATTCGAATGTAATATCTTTTCAGATTCGTTGAATAATATTTACGGTGGCATAATTCAAGCAGAAATAATTGCTATAAAAACAACAATACATAATTGGTCATTACAACCCTTCAGTTAGGATTACGACCCAGCTTCTCACACCACTTATGTTGTGTGTGTTAATTTTATACATGAGTGGCGAAACCTACAGTTTAAAGTCTTCTCCGAACGATAGATTTTTTGAGAAACTTTTCATGGCAATTTTATTCACTCACAGAGTTTTTGTCAGAAATATGCTGAAGGGAAGTCGCCGACGAAATATTTATTCATATTTCGTTTTGTTTCGTTTAATTTAGTATCAGATATTTCACGACGAAATATATATTTATATATCGTTTTGTTTCGTTTAATTCAATATCAGATATTTCACAGAGGGGTGTAATCATATTTACTGACGGCAATGCCGCCATTTTATTTCTTGTGAAGACACCTAAACTTCATCCTTTTTCCCTTAATCTTGTTGTCTAGAGTTGCTTCAGGATATTGTTCGGTGTCAGTAAGAACTACTGCCTGCCTTTATATGTACCCAGGTGTTATCTTCAAATGAATTAACGCCAATCGCACGCAAATTTTCTGCACTCAAACTACATCCTCTTTCTCTTTATCTTGTTGCTTAGGCTTGCTTCATAATATTGTTCAGTGTCAGTAAGACTAACTTGCTGCTTAGTACTTGATATGCATCCAGGTGTTATCCTCAAATGCTTTAAAGCCAAACAGTTTCCGAGTACATATTGTGGTGATTCATTCGACTTACAAAAATCACATGTTGTTTTTGGGCCAAACTATATTCTAAACATGCATTTTTTGAGTCTGTAGTGTATGGTGAAATTGCCGCTTAGTATTCTGGGACTACTCCCGAATACTCTTAGGGTTTTCGATTGGTTAACTTATATTTCAGAACTTGTGCACAATTTCGATAGTAATCAGAGCACAGGTTCTAGAATTTCCGAATGTAATTTTGGATCTTTGAGCCTGTAGTGTATGGTAAAAATGCCGATTACTATTCTGAGACTAATCCTCTTAAAGTTTTCGATTGGCTAACTCCAAGTTCACAAAGGTCGCACATTTAGATAGTAAGCGCAGTGCAGATTCTAGAATTTCCGAATGTAACTTTGCCTATAGTTGCTACGATCTCATCATCTGCATAGGCAATGGTCATGCAGCTTGCTTTTCCATTGACTTTCAGTAGATTGTTAGAGTTGGGGTTCCACAGCAAGGTTGGGAGTACACCTCCTTGTAACGGCCCTCGAACCGCTAGTGTGGTGTCACTTGAGCCGCCGAAAGTAGATTCGATACGGCTGAATCTAAGCACTTCTTCAATAAAAGCGATGAGGGCAGTTTAATAGCCGACGTCAGTTTTATGTTATTAAATTATTAAAGTATCATGGAAAACATTTAAAGTGTCTCCAGCTTAAATCGTATATATGTATAATACACTATTCTAGAAAACTGCACTCATTGTATGAGAACGTTTAAGATGAGGGAAAGTACCGTGGACTTTTCACACCATCTACTATAAATCGATGGAAACTAATTTATATACCCAATGCAGAAAATAAAAAATAAGAAATCTTTCTCAATGATGTCATATTGCGATAACACTCACTATATAAATAGAGTCATGAATACAATATCAAAAAGATATCAAATCACCGCATACCTTAAATTCCTTTAAAATATTTCTGTTGTTCTTTGAGACCCCCCTACCTCTTAACACTATTGTTTATAAAATAAATACACACAGTCATGATAGCATATTAAAAAATTGTTCAGTCATCAGTCACTACCCCAAAATGATATCATTTGTTGACCAGCCACACACAAAATATTTGCTAAACACACTAACTAACTAACTAACTAACGGTATTGGTGATAGATTTTCGAACTTACCGTTCCATTGTTATCTCTGCCGATATGTAGAGCCCGTATGGCCACATAAATCATAAAACTAACGTTAATAATCCACAAAATGAAACCCTTAAACGACATAATCATCATGGATATTGCGGCTATCATACCGGCTAATAGTTGAGCTACTTGGGGATTTATGACACCAGCATACATGCTATCCAAATTGTAATCATACAGGCGACGATTGAAACGTCCATAGTCGATGCCAAAAATAATACCCAATGCCAAGTCCATTGCACAAATACAAAAAGTCACTATAACCCAAGTCCAAAGTACAGCACTAACAACTCTCGGTTGATCTGCTTTAAGATCTGCAAATTATGAACATAAGTTCTATAAGTTCTAGAATCATAATCGAATCAATTTCACTTACATGTTATAAGCAGCAGTGAAGCCAATAGCCAGGAAACAGCTACAGCCAAATACACACTGTCCCAAATGAGTATATCTTGTGGATTCAAAATGGTATCGATTGAACGAAGCATGGAACTGTCATGGGAGGGAATAGTATCGGAACAGGTATCCATAAAATAAAGTTGCAGGAATACTGTGGGTATTAAAGTACCATAATTAAAGGTACCTTTCACTGTAATAACACAGCTATAAGCTAAAATGCCAGTTATTGTCAATGCGATCCATATTATTGATTGCACCTGTAAATGAGAAGGAAAAGTAAACATTTAAATATTAATCAGAAACGACATTTCTTTGGATGATGATGATGTTCATGTTATAATAGATGCACTTTTTTAATGTTTAAACTATAACTCAATACCACTCAACAGTGTCTAATCCTAACTGCTAAAGAGGGGTCATCCAGATCGAGATAACAAGGCATACAGAGATGTTCAGCCACCGAGAGAAAGAAATCTGCGGTAGAATGCTAAGAAAGATGGGAGAATTATTTTCAAAACCCTTTGGGTGTTTTACTAAACCCTCAAGACATAATATCGGACAAGGATGATGATGACAACTCCTCCAGATTCGAAAAGTGCCCGATATTCGATACTACTTTCTGCTATCAATCAACTTAAAAGGGGGAGGGGGATAATGGGTTTTTATAATTATATATACTATGCTCCCCTCTAACTTTATAATGTATCCCGGTAATGGCTAAACCAGGCCTATTGCCCTTACAATCTTCAAGCTGCTGTTTAGTGTCAGGATGCTGTGTTAATGTGTCACAGTTTCCGGCGATTAACTTCATAGCAACATAATCTATATGTTGAACTTGAAGTAAGTATACTCTGAGTGTACAATGCTCTGTCAAAAGACCGGCTATCAAACTCATATTATTTCCTGATAATCTGTGGCATGATTGGCTTGAGAAGAATCTTTGTCTCTATTTATCTTGCTTGCCGTTGAGCATACCTTTCATAACATCAGCCTATGCCTGATATAAGTTCCTCAGTTACTTAGTATCCATACTATCTTGAATGTAACCTGAACACTCGAATGACAATCTGACTGTCAGATAGTATTGAAATGGCCCGCCAATTGTACCTCATATCCAAATTAAATTGAGCACATCTTTCCAGGGGATACATTTCCGCTTGAAATATACCTGCGAGTTTTTTCACAGACTAAGAGTGATTCAGTATTTCTGAGTATGGAGGTCCATTTGTTTTCCTCTCCCATCTCAATACCCGTTATCTTCTTCTGTACTTGTCTACTGTAGTAAAATCTAGACGTAATGGCCACTGCGAAATGTATTGGGCTGTCGTATTAGGTGCAGTGAGAACAAAAATTATTTGAAAATTATACCACATACATACACAATTGCCCATTACAACCCTTCAGTCAGGATTACGACCTAGCTTCTCCCACCACTCATGTTGTGTGCGTTAATTTTGTACGTGAGTGGCGGGACCTACAGTTTAACGTCGACTACAAACGACAGATTTTTGAGAAACTTTTTCATGGCAGGTTTATTTACTCTCAGATTTTTTCCAGAAATCTGCTGAGCAGAAGTCGCCGAAGAAATATTTTTTCATATTCCGTTTTGATGTCTGACCTGGGATACGAACCCGGGCTTTACGTCTAATAAGCCAATACACTACCTACTAGACTAAGGAGACTTATGCTTGTACTAAATCGTGAAAATCTGTCTCCAAAAGTTTCCTAACAAAATGAAGAAAATCTATGAGTTCAAGTTTTTCAAGTTTTGTCATGATTCGACTCTTTAACGGCTGTATATTCCGCCGCTATCTTGTATTTCCTGTTTCCTGTTTAATTGGCATAATTTATAGAAGGAAACTGTGTATAGATAAGTTAAGTATCGAATGTCATAATTTGGTCACAGATCCATGAAAACAAAAATCCCAAAAAAAAAAAATAAAGTTCGAATGCATTTCAAAATTTATTTATTTTTTACAACGTCAAGTGCTATTTGTTGTCTTTCTATTTATTTTGTGCGGAGTGTTTTTCTTTCAATTACCAAGTGAATCATTATGATTGAATATTTTTGGTTTTTAACAATAAATTCAGGCGATTAATTATTAATTTCTGTTTTCTTACTTTTTTTTTGTAATATTTTTCATTGTCATTCGGTATTTTTTTCCCCCTTTTTTAATCAATACTATTTGTGCTATAATAGTAGATAAGATAGAGCAGATACATAGATTTACGTAGTACAGCCAAGACATAACAACATGATTACAAAAACGATGATCGTGGAGGGGTGATGTATGAACTTACCAAACCAAATGCACCCGCCCATAGGCATAGCGTACGTAGAAAATGGAAATTCTTCACATAGCCCGTTGGACTATAACCGAAAGCGTTATTCATATCTTGTAGATTTAATAACTTATTTAAACTAAATTTAATAGGGGTTTTACAATAATAAACCCTTGAACTACTTTTTAAACGTTTTTGATTTTGTTTTTCTCAATTAATAACACCGTGCGCGCTGTTATTTACGTTATCTACGTCCAAATTGTTACGCTTAAATAAATTTAAATAGTGAATACGTTGAAACCGATAAAGTGAAAATATTTGAATTTTATTTTCTCTTTCTTATTTTTATTATGCGATATTATTATTACGTTAAATAAATTAAATTACAAAAAAAAAAAAAAACAATTCGTTAAACAAAAAATTCTTTACAATAAAACTCTTGTATTTTAACCGTTTGCTACTCTCCCGGAGCTCTATTGCAGTCGTACTATTTCATTAATATCATGGGTTTTTTCAAAATACCCTTAACCAACCATAACTAACTTTATTTCTCTTAACTCTTAACAAAATTCTATTCCATTCTACTCTGCTCTACTTTTTTTTTTGGCCAATAACTCGCTCTTTATCACTTTCAATTGAACAAAAAAAAATTGAAAAAAATTGATAAATTGGTTGGTTGCTAAATTTATGGCACCTTCTTATCAGTCCCCAAATGCTCCAATAATGTTGTTGTTGTTGTTGTTATTTTAATTTGTTTTCGTAATATCTACTCCAGTTATAAGTTAGTGCGGGAGTAAACTTTTGATGATTATTTTTATTGGCAAAACTGGCCCATTAACTGACTCTAAAAATCAATTTTAATCAGTCATACTCTCGGCACTTGTACTTAAAAGTAATGCAATTAATACCGTAAAATTAATAATATTTGAGACTAGTCTTTGAACCCGCCAATTTGTTTCGATTTCTTTTGACCGACATCAAGCTAAACCGTCTTTCTAAAGTATCGAATAAATGCCTCAAGTATTTTCTCCTAGAAATTCCAGTGCAATGTAGAAGAATTGCTTGTGTATTTAATCACACGAACACCGCTCATTCATTGATTTTGCACATCCCAATTGAATCAATAGTCTTAAGGGAAACAATGCTCCGCTGTAGGTTCACTTCGTTAGACCTAATAACTAGTCAAGCTAAGAACCTTATAGTTTCTAGTGCAGAAACTTAGTTAAGTTTTAGCACGATTTCCATTAATGGCAATCTGTTGACTTTTCATGTTCAGCAATAGCAACATAGCTATCGTATTGAACAAGGTGTACATCAATAATCAAACTCTTTCTCACTGCTTTCACCTGGAAACCAGAAAAGGTCCAATGTGAGTCCAAATAACTTTAGTTACCTAAAAAGAGAGGAAAGACAGAGTAGAAATAAACTGAAAAAACCTAGTCAAAGATGGAAAGAGAGAAGGAAAAAGATAGAGGACATCAACCAAATTATGCCAAAGGTGAAGCTATCAACCCCAAAAATCCAAATGGAGGTGAACTCTCCAGGGATATTAAAGAAACCCCGGTGTATGATCTAAGGCTCTGCATATCAGGACAAATATACAGAATGTGTTCAACAGTCTTAGGCTACTCCACAGTGCTGCAGAAAGAAGCATGCCTAAGTTCGATAAACTGCACATTTAAGAAAATCTAATATGCTCCCTACCCAGATTCAATATCCATACCGTTCTAAAATGAATTCACATGGACCATACCAACCTGAAGGTTCTACAATATTTCCTATACAGCTAATTAGTGTCTAGTTCTCGTCTGATCTCCTTTTCCCCTGAGTCGAAATACTTCACAGCACCATCCTCTACCATGTTATCTGCAAACTCGTTGTGTCTTATTCCACAACGCTTTGAAATCCAGCACAATACCGTACTGTACCTGTTCAGAAGCGTCGTGGGAGCCGAATTGATTTTCCACGTACATAGGTAACCCCCGCATCCTCTGTCGCAATCCTTTCTCGAAATAGCTCCATTGACTTTTGAGGACCGGAAACACCTCATGTTTATCATGGACCCTAGAGGACCACACTATGCCTTACCCTAAGTAAACCCTAGGTCGGAATTAGTGTCCCACAACCTTCTTTGCTTGGTTGAAAATCATAATATTTTTGCTTTTTTGTTTATTTATTTATTATTATCTTTTTATTGTTATTTATTTATTTTTAAAATTTAGTTTCACTCCGAAAAAAATATACAAGTTTCGGTTTATTTTCCTCAGCCTGCATTCTGTGCTATCAACACATTATGAATACCAGCTGTAGTGAGTAAAAGAAGAAGAATATTTTTTCGTTTGTTTATTTTTTGCTATTGTGTGTTACTAGTGCATGTGCGAATAAGATTTTACAAAATAATCAAAAAATTAATATTAATAAAGTCATTTTTCAAGAAAAGTAAGTTAATAATTCAAATAAAGCGAAATATATTGTGTGAAAATGTATAAAAAACAACAAAAATCGTGCAATAACATGACCGGACTAAGCAAAAAACTGTCATGGCTACTCAGACATGGAGCCGTAAAAGAGGGTCTGCATATTCAACCAGACGGTTTCGTAAAAGTTCAAGATATTCTTGAACATCCAAATTATAAAAATTGCTTTACAATGGAGGTACTGCAGAAGATAGTGGCTGATGATCAAAAACAACGCTACACATTGCAACGCAATGTTTTGACTGGGCATTATGAAATCCGTGCAAATCAAGGTCACACTCTGAAAGAAGTTGAGGACGAAGAGTGCCTAAAGCCGATAATGGCTCATGATGAAGTGCCTTTGGCTGTACATGGTACATACTATAGACACTGGGATAGCATTAAAGCTAAAGGTCTGAACAGGATGTCCAGGAATCACATACATTTTGCCACCTCGGACTCTAAAAAGCAAAATATCAGTGGATTTCGCAGTGATTGTCAACTGTTAATATATTTGGATGTCAAGCAGGTGTTGGAGAGTGGCCTTTTCAAATTGTATCGTTCAGACAATAATGTTGTTTTATGTACTGGCCTAGCAGATGGTTCTATACCCAAAAAATATTTTGCCAAAGTCCTTGATCGTCGCACGGGTGAATTTTTGGATTTCTAATTATAAAATTGATTTTATAATGCCAAATAAATTCTCTAGTCATTTGGTTGAATACCAACTTTCCTTGATTATTGTTATTCCTTCTTTTTTCTTACAGAAATCTTCGTCTCAATGGCCAATGATAAGGATTCCAGTTTAATCAATTCAAAATGTAGCGTTTGTGGTTGTGTCTTCCCCAATATACAAGAGTGTCTGAAACATGAATTATTAAGTCATCACATGGCGAAGAAAAACAAACAAAGTAATCGGCTACAGAAAAAAATTGATACCACTGTAAAGTATTTAAATTCACCCGACAAATTAGAGGAACGTAAACAGTTAAAGAAAAAACTCAAGACAACGGCAAAGGGTGAAGAACTACGAACCATATTTGAATTGTTTTGCATGAAAACTGATGATTTGGGCTTGATATTTACGCGCATACAGACATCTTTGGAGAAAATGTTTACACCGTCTGGTGTTGTGCAAGTTTATCCCTTTGGTTCTATTGTAAGCGGTTTGGCTTTGCGAGGTATGCAAGTTTTCTTCTGTTTTCTCTGTTTTTGAATGCTCCAAAAACTATGCTTCAGAATTTAATTGTAAATTGTGTTATCAATTAGGTATAGGAACAGAAAAATATTTCTTTTCAAATGTTGAACATTTTCGAAATTAGAAAATTGCTTTCTATACTTAACGTAGGATTTCAATTGAGATAAGTATAGTACCCAGAGGTACAGTTGACCCATTGTGCACAATGCTTAACATAAATTATTAGAACATTTTTGATAGCGTTTTGCTTTTGCATTCTCGGGTTTTTGAAACACTTTATGCGTCTATAGGAGTTCTCTTGCGCTATAAATTAGAAATAATCGGGAAATCAAGAATATCGAACTAAGAGTTTATGTAGAGCATATGTTATTGCTATTAAAATTATAATTTTTACTAAATAACGAATTCCAAAAGGTGTAGTATTGGTTGGAAGGGTGGCGCATCAAAGTTACATAACTTCATTCAGAGACCTCTTGGTCCATTACAATACATCATATAAGAAAAGAATGAGGAAAAATGGAAAAAGGAACAGAAGAAGAAAAGAGAAATGATAAGAGGGGAGAACAATATCAAGAAAAGAGAAGGATTTAATGTAGTTCTTGGAGAATTCTACGATATTACGATATTTATAAGCATCTTAAAGAGGTGTACCAAAACTTTAACCGGCATTTTCTTACAATTTTTCTTCCTTTTAGACTGTGACATTGACGTGTATATTGATGTCACGAAACTAAACCTACAATCCATCAACACGACGTATGTTCGAAATGATTACCACCAGCAAAATAAATACGCTAGGGCGTTTAATTGTATCAATAGGCTTTTACATCGCAGTCCAAACTTTAGCGATGTATTTGCTATACGTAAAGCACGAGTACCGATTATCAAATGTAAGCATACTAGTACTGGTTTCAGTATTGATATTAATGTCGAATGCCCAAGCAGTCGAGAGAATAGCCAATTTATCTACGAGTTGGTGAGCAGCAACGATCGTATTCACGAACTAATGTTATTCCTTAAGTTGTGGGCGAAAAATATGCAAATTATTGGTGGAGCCCATATGAACAGCTATTGTTTAATAAGTTTGGTGATATTTTTTCTACAGCAACCCCGAAGCAATGGTGAACGTATACTCAAATCGATGAAAGAATTACAAAAGAATTGTCCCCTACACATGGTACAGGGTGTAAATTATGCCTATGATTTATGCAGTAAAGAAAATTCCGCCAAAATACCGGACAATCTAACAACTTGGGATTTGATTGCAGAGTTTTTTAGTTTTTATAAGAATTTTAATTTCGATCAAATTATATCACCTTATTATGGCAAAGCGATTGACAAAACAAGCTTAACGCCCGACATATGTGACGAATATTATAAACAGCTTAGGACTATTACCCAATTCTTGCAAGGGGATGAGGCTAATCATTTACAAATCGATCGTAGCATGTGCGTTCAGGATATATTCTGTCTCAATCAAAATACCGCCAAAACTGTATTGCCACAAAGTAGACAATATTTTATATTTTGCCTGGAAAATGCCCACAAGATTTGTGAAAATCCCAAAAACCTCCCTTTAGCCGAGTTATGTGAACAGCTTTTGTTTGACACCATAAAAGTAAATGCCACCGAAGCTTTATCAACCAATAAACCACCTTCAAATCAAATTGAAAATGTTGATTTAAATGCTAAAGAAACAATATCCACAAATAATAACGATAAATTATCCTACATTATTACACCTTCAAAAGCAGACTTGCGCACCATGTTTGCACATGTAGAGGATTTAAAACATACTGAGACAGCTTTACAGAAATGGTGTCAGCATTATTTGGGTGCCATTGAAATGATGATGACAAAAATATATCGCATGGATATGCAAAAACAATCACCAACTCAGCAAAAGCAAATCAAACTAGATGAAGACAGTGTAGTAAACAATTTGGAACGCTGCTGGTCGATATCCTGCACAATCGATTTGTGGACCAATCGCCAATTTCAAAAGCATATTCAAACTTCATTTATGGCCTACCATCTAGAGCAAACCGAACGTTTGCATAACCTAAGAAGACAAGATCCAAATTATTCGGTTACCATAAACGCAATTCTCAAATTAAAAGTTTTACGAAATTTTACGGGCATCGATGTACAAATATTTTTGACCGAAGACACACCTATCTCAAGTCTTCATAAAAAGAATCCCTTACGGAAATTTTTCAATGTTTTCAAAAATACTTTACAAAATTACAATCTTAAAGAGGGTTTGCAATCAAATGAAAATAAATGTGCCAATACGGCTGCGAAAACAGTTACTGAAAGGTAAAATAATTAATATTCGTTAATGGATTCTACTGTACATTACATAGCTTTTCTATCTTTATAATCTTTATATTTTAGCAAATAGAATTAATACCCGTAATTAATATATTTTCACTTTATGTAATTACAATCGTTTTATTATTAACAATTTAGTTGTAACCGATCAATCAAATATTGTTCTCAATAAATTATATAAATTTGCATGACTTAAGAAAAAAAAAAGTACTCCCATAGCTTGTCTTAGTAAACGGTTATCCAATTTTCAAAGGTATTGTTCAATGGAATACACATAACGTCAGTATATATGAAATATAATCTCATTCAATCAATTTCTCTATATTGATATCGATTCTCTTCAGTCTGTTTTAGGACATCTTTGCACACATTTCGAGCAATATTTCAGGGAGAATTTGACGCAGTTTGATTTTAAACCTTTCAACGTTAGGAAATATCTGTGCAGCGACGTTATTTTACGTAGCTCCTCAAAAAATGTCCACTGGCACATAACATCGCCCACTTACGGCCCCAAGATGTGCTCTCTTTCTCGCAATATTTATGCAATAAAGCCATCCAGTCCATCATATACGATTGCAAGCCAAAAAAGTCAATTATTATATGGTCTAGCGTTCATTTTAGAAAAAAAAAATATACCTAATAACACCTCCAGACCATATGCACGCCAAGTAGTCATTTTTTCAAAGGTAATGATTTTTTTACATTCACTCCTGGGTCTACCCAGGTCCCTATGCAACAATTTTGCTTATTGATGTAAACACAGGGTGAGATATGAGCTCATCGCTTGTTGCTCTAGCAACTAATCGGTAGATACAAAGTATGCTGCGTGAAATTGGTTTTATATGATGCAAATTCAAATGAAAAATATGCTTAATAGCTGGAAAAACGAAAAATTTAAATTATCTGCCACAATTTCTCCAAAAGTAGCAATATTTTTGACTATGTGTCGTACAGTACGATGAAACCCAGACCTGACGGCTTCTGTAACATTTCTAATTTTGTCAAATCTCTTCACAATCTTGTCAAATCCTATCACAGTAGACCAATTCCGATGATCATAATTTCCCTGTATTGCTTGAAAAGTGTCCAATGCTTCTGTTGTCAGTTTTAAAAATGTTTACATATTCTGCGATTGTTAAACAAGATGGAAGGAGGCAATAGCAGCAAAAATATTCTATGTTAGACTACATTAGGCAAACAATTGTTTCGTGCCTTGTCATTCGGGCTTTAAATTCTAATAATTGCGTTTAATAAGCCAATACACTATATAAAGTGAGCGCCATAAGTGAGTCAACACCCATTATAATTTTAAATTTTCTACTATGTTCTTAAGTATAAAAAAGTTCCTTTATCATGAATTGTTGTTTTAGTTTTAACATTTTATAAGTAATAGATAACGTTTTTATTATTGAAAATTTATTCTACTATTCTCATTTACTTTTCTCGCTATCCTAAGAAAATGAATTATTTCAGTGGTGTTTACTCACTTTTGACGCTCACTGTACCTGCTACACTATCGCGACTACTCATTATATATTCCTTTATTCTCACGATATTTAATGGTGTTGGACAGAAGAATTTTCCTATTTTTTCTCTAATACAGCGGATTCTAGTACATGGTCTTGCTTGCTAGCGTTGTCCTTGAAGGTTAAACTAAAGAGCTGCTCTTGTAATTTAATCTTAATCTGAGAATATGTGCAATCTAAGTGTCTTTGAGTTGTACATTGTTGGCTATGAGGGTTAGTAAGGTTGTTAGAATTAATGTATATAAAAGATATATACCATTGGCGCAGTCTAGATAGCCGTTTGACTTTTCGTCCAGCTTGATGTAGACAAAGAAATTAATTAGAATCTACTTCCACTGTTGAGCTTCAGAAATTCTTGCACAAGCATTTTAGGCTGATATTACCTGACCTTACCTCTACACTAACAGAATATACTCGGATTCCTGTGTGTTTTATCTCTTTTTTAACAAAATATTCCGCTTTCAGAGCTGTGCCTCGTCACTACTTATGGTTTCAGAGAAGGTTTATACGTCAGACTAATAGGGGAAAAAAATAAACTTTCCAAACGAACTATCTGCTACTTATAGTGTTCTAAACAAGATATTATAAAATAAATATGAAAACATCTAGACGATAGAACACTGAAAGAAAATTGATATTAACGTTCTACACAATTTCATATGGAAAATACAGAATTAAAATTAGATTTACGAATGTTGATTATCTACCTATTTTTACGGAAGTGAGCCAGTTTGACTCGTACAAGAAAATTGATGTTTTCCGAAAACAATAGTTCCAAATCGATTTAAATGAAATGTTTATTATCAAAAAATTCATGGAAAGCATTTTTTATATATAGACTCCCTTTTTGAAACACATTTAGTACAATAGTTTGAAGATCTGTTTCTTTTGCATGATTGTTGAACTTGACAATTCTTCCGTGCGTCAGTAGCGTAGATTTCTGTCATTGGAATGGAAGTGTCCTCGACTTCTTCTTTATATTTACGTCTTAGCTCTTCAGTCAAATAGAAAATAAAATATTTTCGTGAAATATTTACTTGAGTCGTCTCTTTATACAGAATACAAGCATGGATAGCTGCTAAAACTAAAATGTTGTAGAAAACTTGTAGAGGCCATCTGCGTGAACTTGCTTTAACGCTATACTTTCGGGCCATTTGGTACATGATTTGATATATGCCATCATACCTTCGTCAATTATCAAATTGAATACGCTACTTGGCGAACCAAGCATAATATACCTTTTAGCATAGGCAGTTGGACCAGAAACGTCTTTGAATATGGTATAAATCGGTGATCTGCCTACGTTTCTGCCTTCGTTCAATGTTTCCCATAAAGTGCCATCAGCAGCTTTTTCGGCTAAAATTTCTTTATCAGAAGATATATCGATAGCGTCTAAATCATTTTCGGTTTCAGAATCAGAAAAAACCCTGGCTCTGTTTTTGTTAGAAGCTATATAACAAAGATCTTCATCTTCACTGCTTGAAGATTCAATATTATTGACTTCCGCTTCTAATTCAATTTCCTTATGCCGTTGGTCTACATCAGTTGTATCCGATTCATTATCTGATTGATCTCTCTTTATTTTTAGTTTTTTCAACAGAAGACAATTTTTCTGATTTTTTTTCCCCATAAATAAACGGCTCACATGCGATGAATAAATCGAAATGATGACAGAAGTGGGTAATAATGTATTGAAAACAAGTAACAATCAGACAAACAAAATCACAGGTTTCTTGACTGTTGCCCAGGCTGTTAAACTATTAAACCATTCTATGAGTCAAATTGGCTCACAGCCGTGAAAATAGGTATACCACATTCGATAATGCGAAATGAAGGGGTGTATGGGGAAGAGGAATGAACGTTTACGCATCTTACATTACTTAACTAAAAACCAACGTATGATTTTAAAAAGTAATATTAAAGTTTTCTCTATATATAATGATTAAATTTTTAATGAGTCAAATTGGCTCGGTCCGTAAATCTAGTGTTAAGTAATATTCCCGCCTTATATCGTATATATCCGTATTTGTCCCTTCTTTTTTTTTAAATTAAATTTCTTTTAATTTAATTAAAAACCTCTTTTTTTATTATAAAAATTTGTTTTATTGTTTATAAATTGTTCTTAAGATTATGAGAATAAAGCTATGCTGGAGTATTTATTTTTAAGGCAAAACAAAAAAGATTTAATTTCATTTTGAGTAAATTAATTAATTAAAACTATTTTTAGTTATCGATTTATTAAAATATACATAGAAAACACATGCCTATATACAAGTTTAAAACTTAAATACTAATAAACAATATTATTTATTATAAGTTAAGATATTTAAAATAACGTACATATATTAAGAAACTAGAAATTCTAAAATTTATATACAAATCTTAATGATTTAAAAAACAAAAACAGTATAAAAATTGAAACAACTTTCAATATGTAACATTTTAAAACAATTTTACACTGTTTTAATCAAAAACACAAAAAAAACAATACGAAATACTGAAGATATTTTTAAATTCTTATAAGTATGATAGGCGATTTTAGATTAATTTTATATAAATAGTATGTATAGTATATAGATTTAAAGAAAAATATTGTTATTAAGTATAGGTTTCTATTAAAAAAATGTATGTGTTGTATAATAAAATGAAAACTTAAGCAAAAATTCTATTTCAGAATGAAATGAAAGAACTTTTTCTTTATTTAGATTCTTATTTTTTAATTGATTTATCTGATCAATCTTTGGCTAAATACATATTTACAAAGAAATAAAGTTTTAAAATGGATATTTTGTATTCTGTAAGGGTATATGCTGCTTTCAGAAGAACATAGGCGATTTTATTGAATGCATATAGTGGTGGTTAGATCAATTGGGTCCCATGAGGCCATTATATTTGGTAAGGCAGACCAAACTTGTAAAACAACTCGTGTGGAGTTGGTCTAAATTACCATAGCCAGAGCAATAAGAACTTGTTCAACGGCGGTGTTTGAAACTCTTTTTGATTGAAGACCATGCAGAGCCATTGAGCCTATGGTTAAGATAAAGGGAAAAGCGTCCACTACATAATTTATCGTGATCTTACAGATCTATCTAACAGCAGGTCTGAGGAGTTTGAATCAATAAGGCAGGACAAATAGGTTCCCACCCAGGTCATGTGAGTACCTAAGGTAATGCGCAGGCCGAGGAGCTTTCATACGGCTGATGAGGTCAGAATGTTATTGCGGAATGGGAAGTGTAGTTTAGAAAAATACACTTGGCAAAAGGAAGGACAGAGAGAGAGAGATGGAGATTCTCCTTAAGTCACACGGGTTGAGGAAAATCATAACTTTTACCAGGTATTTATAATGGCAGGATATCTTGAGTATTGAATCGAAATATCCAGAAATAATATAAGAGTAGTTAGTTAACATTCTTCTGATTGGACCTTGTGGTAAAAAGAATCGCTTCAAACTCAATAATACTGATTCTGTGATGAGGAAAACGAATTACCAGAGCAAATACTTGCCGTTATTGCACTTCAGAAGACAAGCATCTGGGTGTTTATCAAGTACTAGGCAGAGAATTATTCTTCTCGACACTGAACAGTATTCTGACGTTCGTTACGGCAATAAGATTTATGGGGGAGTTATTGTGATTAACCCTATATGGGCTGAGGTGAATAGATCTTTTGGTCGCAGTATAACAGCTGCATTCTGTTGTAGTCATATTGGTTCCTTAACCAATATTTAAGAAACAATTAACGCTGTTAAGCATTACGAAAGTTTCAGAAATGCATGTGATTTAACTTTTTCAAAAAAAAAAACATTTCCCCTGCAAATACAATCAAAACGAAAATATGAAAAAATATTTCTTAGGCGACTGCCTCAGGCAAAAAACCTGAGAGTAAATAAAAATTGCCATGAAAAGTTTCTCAAAAAATCTGTTGTTCAGAATCAAATTTAAACTGTATGTTCCGCCACATAAGTGGTGTAAGAAACTAGGTCGTAATCCTGACTGATGGGTTGTGATGCCCAATTATGTATGTAATAATTAAGTTCTTAAGAAACTAAGTATGATGGTTTTGAAATAGGTTAGGTCCTCTTAACAATTACATTGAAACGTTTAAGCTTTGAAAATTTGGCTTCAGTCATTTCGAATTCTATGCCTTTCAGATTAAAAGCGAAGGACCAAAGATTCATTGGTGAATTATTTATAGAGAGATTGCAGCCTCTTAAATTTTAAATCCTAATAATAATAATGGACCTGAATGTCATATAGCATTGCGTTAAAATTTGGTATTTCGCTATTGTACATATATTTTCCAAACAAATTGGATCTTCCTTATACACATTGTGTTGCATGAAGAAAGAAAATTGCAATTAAAAATTTCAAAATATTTACTACAGAAAGGCGTATAACGGCTTTCATTGTCAAACAAGCTTTCTAATAAAATTTGTTTTTAATTAAAAAGAAATTAAATACAATATATACATACATATGTATGCAGCCTCTTTTGATAATGGTTGTATAAGTTATAATTGTAGCAGGAATATTGTTTAAAAAACTTATTTTCTTTTACGTTCTTAGTTTGAGGTATAAAAATATATTATTGTTACTACTCTTACTGGCTCTCTATGATTTAGTATTTAAGATTTACTTTTCTTTACCTTTTTTGTTCGTTTTTAATGCCACTTTATGGACAACCGTTGTTTTATGCTAGAAAATCTTTTTGCGGCAAGAACAATACTTTTTAGCGCCGCCATCCGAAACACACTCCGAATCTGTACTGTAGGTATTCAAACGACTGATTTCGCCCGTGACTTTAAAGTAGTTGGTCAATGGATCATATATGGCGGTGGCCTCAAACAGGCCCTTATTGGGTCTTGTATAGAATGTCACGCGATAAATGTTAATGATTTTAGAGGTTTTACCATCCTCCCCGGTATCCAGCTGGGTAGTGCGATAGGCACTCTCTACACTGTCGAAGGTGAGCGGTACACACAGCTTGGCTAAAGAGCGATTGTGAAACGTGGCCACATAGTTATTGATATAATCGATCAAGAGATGTGTTAGATTAAGCACAGTTTTAGAATTTTTATAAATACTTTCGTATAACAGACAAGTACACCAGTGTGGTTCTATGGCAGCCTCCGAACAGGAACGATTTTGCGGTACTGGCTCTAATAGAGATTGACATTTGGGGCAGGCATCTGATTTAGCCAAGGCAGTTGTATCCTCTGCTTTTACTCTTTGTGTTAATTTTAAAATATGCTTCAGTGTCATGTGTGTGTCGTAGGGATTGGTTAAACGATTTTTATTAACATTTAAAGCATTAACAAAACTAGGATATTTATGTTTTAAATAGGGCGGCAACCATAGGAACACAAATGGCAATCGTTCTTCCAAATGGCCCGAATAGGTTTTCCTTATGGGACCAAAACGCATGCCATGATCACTGAAAAATATTACAATTGTGTTGTTTAAGGTGCCCATACGTTTAAATTTCTCCAAATACTCCATAACATGTTCATCCATGGCCGAGCAATCGCTGATGTCATTGTGGCTGAAAGTATTGGCCCAAAATAAACCAAAATATGAATCGTTTTTATAACGTCTAGCCAACTCTACGGCATAGTCAAAAACGAAATCGGCAGCATGTTTATAGCCTAAGCAATCAATTAAACTGGATTTAAGTTTGGTCTCTAAATGTTTTTCGGCACCCAAAAGAAATGGCCTCAAATAATAATCCACTGGCGGCTGGGTAAAACCCACTTTTAGATAATTAAACGTATTAATATTGGCCTCATCTTCGGCATAGGCCGTAACATAGCCATGTTCACGAAATGTTTTCCATATAAAATCACAATTATCCAAAGCTTCCAATGTATAGGGTGAACATTTCTCCATTATAGCAGTACGATTCATGCCCGTCAACACAGCCATTAGATTGGGAAATGTATTGTCATCAATCTGTCAAGAAAATGGAAGAAAGTTAACAAAATAAGTTGTTAAGTTGTTGTGCATTTTAAACTGTGTTATATTTACCTTATTAAAACCACTCATTTCAAACCATTCATTATCATAGAGATACTGAGCAGTTCTGGGCATGGCTCTAACTAGATTCACTCTCGATATGCTGTCTATGCCCAGCATTAAAACACTGGGTGCTTTAAATTTATTTTCTTTCACTTGATTATCATATTTCTTCCACGTATTCAAACGTTGGCGTATCTCCTTGCGTTCCGGCATTAAGGGATAACCATTGATGTACACTTGCCGATTGTGGGCACGACATCTTACCAAAATATTATCAATTGAAGGTGAAAGTGATGTTCTGTTCACGAAACTCAGGCACTCGGTAAGGCTAAAATTTCACAAACACAAAAACCACAAAGGAAATGATTTTAACAAACAAAGGCTAAGACAATTAATTAAAAACCCCCTTACCTTACCTAACTTCTTTATCGGCTTTGGCGCCAGTGCCATTACGCACTATGGACTGATAACAGCAATCCAGTTTACCCGTTTTACTAAAGGCCGGTATAATTTCCTGATCCACATACAGCATATAACGTTGTGTAGTGCGATTGAATTCCACTTGGGTCAAGGGTGAGATCAACTTACAGGGCTTATATTTTTCGCGGTGAAAATTTTTCATTACCTCCGGCAAATAAGGATTCAAATTCGGCATTTTACAATACTCGCTCCATACTAAATAACCTGGTGGTGGTGGTGATATTACAGATTTATTAGACAATTCCAGCGATGATAAATGTGAAGCATTTGTAGGAGAGTAGAATAAGGAAGAATTAGAAGAAGAAGAGGAAGTAGAAAAGTTGTCAGTAGTTTTCAATTTAGTAGTAGCAGTATAAGTTGCAAGTTTAAGTTTACTTTCATTGAATGCTGCAGCAGCATTTTTTTGCAATTGACTTGTGCTAAATGTTGTTGCTGTTGGCCGCCTTTTAAGCGTTGCAAGATTTCGTAAATTTTTTACTTTTAAAAGTGATGTGAGATTTTTAAAAACTTTTTTAATTTAAAAAAAAAAAATGTTTTTTTTGTTTTTTAATGCAGTAGACAGAACACACAGGCAAAACACCATAGAGAGACAATAGATTCATACGAGTTTTATAAACATAATTTGTAGCAGGTTTAATTCAATAGGACAGGACATTACACAACAATATTCATAATACCAGAAACCAAAGAAAAAGAAAATAAGAAAATAAATTAAATTAAAAATTAAATAAAAACGCAAAAGAATTACAAGTTTTGATAGGAAATGAAATGATGAATGAAATGAAAGTTTATGATTTATAGTGGGGAAAAATGTTTTGAATCTCATCTGATAACAAGAATTTCTAATTAAATCAATCTGCTGTTCGCCTCATTTCTCTACAGATGCAAGTGTAACTCCCTTTATTATGCTTTCACAATGATGAAAACTACACTTTCGGTAACCTCAGATTAGGTTAGAGGACGTGTACTTCGCTATTAAGACAAGTACAGTACCCGGAGGTCGAATTGACCCATTGCAACATCAGACCCATTGTGACCTCAGATAATAATATTTGTTTAGCTGTTCGATATTTTATAAGGCCAGTGGATGTTAGAGCCTTTGTCTTAAGGAAGAAAAGATTAAAAAATAAGGGAACAGATGCTGCTCAATTTGGCCTCCCAACTAATACTATTCAGATGGAAATTTATACCTTAAAGAAGGCCGTGTAGCTCAGCGTGCAAACCTAATTTTAAACACTGTAAAGAATCACACTTTCATAAATAATCCCGCAATGATTAGAGCTTTGAATTGGATTACCTTAATTGTCTAAGCCTGAATAGAATAAAAGGTTTGTAGGATGATTAGATTTGATAAGGTTAATGATCCGAAGATCTCTATTACGGTTCAAGCTATAATCCCAATGTGATACTTCCTTAATTGACATACTCAACAACATCTAAGCCAGGGTAACCGCTCTTGAGAAACATTTTCTGCCAATTTAATGATAAGACATATAATAAGATTTAATAATCGGAAGTTTTCTCCCAGATAACGAAGTCCAAAAGTTTCATATCGCTGGTGATCATATTGCACAGCAACAGTTTCAATTGCTATTAAAGTTTTGATACATCCGGGTACTGTACTTGTCTTAATTGACAAGGTTAGGTTAGAACCTAACCTAATGTCCAGTGGTGTTGTGCTATTTTTTTTTACCGGAACGCGTTCCGGACTCCGGTTGACGGGTCGGAAAAACAAGCCGGTTCGTTCCGGTTTATGTTCCGGTTCGGGTTCGGTTCAAACCCTTGCTTATAAAAATACATATAAAAATTCGTCAAAAATTAGAAAAAACAATCAGCAATTTTTTTTAATTTTTTTTTTCAAAACGTCTGCCAATTCTCGTTATCAGAAATCATCTTTAGTTCCGGAACGCGTTCCTATCCAAAAAGGAAGTACCGGAACGACGTTCCGGAGCGTTCCGGCTCGACAACACCACTGCTAATGTCGATAAATTGCAGATCAGTGGAGAAATATCATGCTTAGGAAGCATACACTAATGCGGGTTCTAGGACATCAAGGCATTTAATTAAAAATGTTTTATGAGATGAATCTGGATATGGCAGGAAGGTGATTAAACGTTTGGAAAGTTTCTAAATCCAAATATCAATACAGACTGCATTGCCGAACTTTAACATGAACATGTTATAAATAAATCGCTACATAATTGGAAACTGTATGTCTGAAAGTCTAGGAGTTTTCGATAATGACGGAAGGGGAGGCGTAGTGTAGTGGTTCAAGTACTTGGCGACAAACCCAAACACCCACATTCAAACTCCCTGAAAGGTAAAAGTGTTGTCATCATGGTTTTTAATTTAGAATTTAAGTGGCTAAAATGACCTCCAAATAATCCCTAAATAGAACCCTAAATGAGGCTGCCTTCCAAAATGTATCAATACAAAGTTTGTATGCAGTTTTACTACTGTATATAAACTATGTAGATATGAAAAGTAACCAAACAATGCATCAACTATAAACCCGATGCGTGATTGCTTTTTGACTGCGTTAAAAATACACATTTGACGACGTTTTGAAATGGAATACATTGTATATATTTTGTACAGCGGCATTATGTAAGACGATACTTTGTTCAAACACAAAGCAACTAACATTTTGGAAGGCAGCCTGAATGTCATTGGATACATTCCAGCAGGACTTAAAGAGCGGAAACTCTTTTATCATTGTACCCAATATATCAACTCAACACATCTTCACAAAGAGCGTTATTTTTAGGTGACAAGAGATGGAATAGCTATCATGCTAGTATCTTGCTATAGTGTTCCAGTGGTTCTACAGTGGGCAAAACTTGATAATTAAAATTATAATATAAATATAAAGATAAGAAAATAATAAAAATGTGCGCTAAAAAACTTCGTAACTTCGTTTTAAGGAACGAAAAGAAAAAATATGCTAAAGGGTCCGCCAAATAACTTTTTTTTTTGAAAATGCTTAAAAAAACTACTGAATATTTTCGCAAATTTCTTTTTTTATTTGAAAATACAATCCTTCCGCTTAAAAATGGAAAATAATTTCATTCAAATGGCTGCCTCGGCTGGCCATGCAGTAGCCTACACCAAAAAATGCCGATTTTGGCAAAAAAAAATCATGTTTTCAGATGAAGCGCATTTTGATCTTGGCGGGTATGTAAACAAGCAAAATTGTCGCATTTGGGGCACAGAAAACCCGCACGCATACATTGAAAAGCCGACGCACCCAAAACGAGTCATTGTTTGGTGCGGATTTTGGTCCAGAGGCATAATTGGGCCATTTTTTCTTCGAAAATGAGCAAGGAGTGGCCGTTACAGTCAATGGGGAGCGTTATCGGGCCATGTTGAACGAATTTTTGTTCACAAAAATTGAAGAGGAGGATATTGGCAACATTTGGTTTCAACAGGACGGCGCTACGTGCCACACAGCCGAAGCTGCACTCGATGTTTTGCGCCCTGTTTTTGAAGATCGCATTATCAGCCGCAGAGCTGATGTCGGTTGGCCAGCTTGGAACTGCGATTTGACACCGTTGGACTATTATTTGTGGGGTGCCGTCAAAGATAAGTGTTACGCCGACAAGCCAGAGACAATTGACGCTTTAAAGGACAATATTCGTGAAGCCATTGGTGAAATACAGCTGCACACAATCGATAATGTGCTTAAAAATTGGACCGATCGTGTAGGCTACTGCATGGCCAGCCGAGACAACCATTTGAATGAAATTATTTTCCATTATTAACCGGAAGGATTGTACTTTCAAATAAAAAAAAGAAATTTGAGAAAATATTCAGTAATTTTTTTTTAAAGCATTTTCAAAAAAAAAAATTATTTGGCGGACCCTTTAGTAAACACAAAGGGAGGACTGTGCTATAATTTCAGAGCGATTGGCCAAATATAAGTTGAAGCAAAAATTTAAATTATCGTGGTGTATGCAATCAGAGATATCTGATTAGGAAATCACCTTAGAATTACTACTTGATTCTACATGGGGATATGCATTACGAAGAGGGGTTACTAACTATTGCTTACCGCTAAGCTACATTTATAATTCATTAATACAAGACAAATTATTTTATTAAAATTGATTTTGTGTGTGTGTGTTTGTTGATTAATATTTCTTAAATTGTTATTTTTTAATGGCCAGTCCCTAATTGATCACGACAGTCTGGCATTTAGAGAGGCCATTAGACGAGTATTTATGAGCATGGTGCCAATGTGTTGCAAATAGCTAAATTACTCGCTTATCAGATGTAGATTCAAATTGATTTCCCTGTAATTGTTTAATGTCATGCACGTTTATTAGACGATACAATAATGCAGGAGTGGAGTTAGTGTAGGAGTTAAAATAAAAATGAGAAATTTAAAATTTTATTTCTATACATGCACACAAATTAATCATGCTATACATACATACATGCATATGCTCTTATGCACTTGCATTCAATTAACATGCATACATACATATTTACTTACCTTTCATGCCGGGTACATGTGAATGTAAATTCCTTATAATATATAAATCGTCATCGTAACGCCCACTTATATCACGATTTATGGTTAAATTAACTAAAAATACGAATATTAATATGACCAACAGGTAAAACAAAGGTTTCCGTTTCCATAAATAGCGTAACTTAAAGGATTTGCGATTAAAAAATAAACGCCTTTCCGTTTGTACAACATTGCGATTAATGTCTTCACATAGTTTTGTGCGTTTTTTCTTAATGTTTTTGTTATTGTATGAGGAGCTGGATTTGGAGGGAGAGGCTGTTGATTTTATTGTTGCACTATCATCGCCAAAATCCACCTGATCCCCGCCATCCAGTAGAGGTGTTAGTATTGTATCGTTTTCCGTCATGTTGATGACATTTTATTATATGGCCGCCACGTTCTATCACTTTTTGTTGCTGTCGCCGCTGATAAATTTGAACTGAAAATATTAAAAAAAAAATTTAAAAGGTTAAACGTCTAGTTTTCATAATTTAAAATTAAAGGGCGTCTTTATTGTTATTTTTTTTAATAGCATAAGCTTTATGCACTCTTTCTACTATACAGGCTATATTAGACTTTGGCATGGCTAGGTTAGGTTAGGTTAGGTTAGAGGACGTGTACTTGTCAATTAAGACAAATACAGTACCCGGAGGTCGAATTGACCCATTGTACAACGTCCTAGTTTCTCACACCACTTATGTTGTGTGTGTTAATTTTATACATGAGTGGTGGGACCTACAGTTTAACGTCGACTCCGATCGACAGATTTTTGAGAAACTTTTTCATGGCAATTTTATTTACTCTCAGAGTGTTTGCCAGAAATCTGCTGAGAGGAAGTCGCCGAAGATATACCTTTTATATTTTGTCTTGATGTCTGGCCTGGGACTCGAACCCTGGCTTTACGCCTAATAAGTCAACACACTACCTACTAGACTACGGCGGCATGGCTATTACGATCTTGTTTTGGAATCTTTGATCCAATAACTATCCAGGCCACCAGGTCCGAAAGCCGCACCTATTTAAATTTTACTAAATTTTGCTCGATTTATGAAGACTTTGTAGTCGTCGTAGTGTAGTAGGTAGTATGTTGGCTTATTAGACATGAGGCTACGGCTCAAACCCCAAACGAAATATGAAAAAATATGTCTTCGGCGACTGTGTCTCAAAAGATTTCTGGCAAAAACTCGGAGAGTAAATAAAATTTTCATAAAAAAGTTTCTGAAAAAATCTATCGTTTGGAGTCGACTTTAAACTGTAGGTTCCACCACTCATGCATAAAAAATTAACGCACACAACATAAGTGGTGTGAGAAGCTAGGTCGCATTCCTAACTAAAGGGTTGTATTGACCAATTATGTATGTATGTATGTTTGTATTACGGTCTTGATTAGCAAACAAATACAAAATTTTACTAAATCGAAAAGGATATACGGGAAAATGAACTCTTTGTAGAAAGGCCAAGCAAAACTGGCCATTTGTAGAGCCGAAATTAGCAATAATTTGTCAGAACTTATCCAGTCAGCGATGTTTTGAATAAAATTCATACATTCATTCAAATTGCTAGTTTGGATAGACATGGAAATATTGTCAGCCGGGTATGTAGGCAGAACTAACTAAGCAAACTTAAAGCCGTTTTGTAGAAAAATGTGTTAATTTTTAAGGGAAAAATTTATTTCTAAAGTTTGTTGCGAATGTTTTCATATTTTATGCAGCGTTTGAATACTTTATCTGGACTCAAATTAACAGAATATCAATTGGTTTAACAAGTCAGCTTGTAAAGGCTCCGTCAAATAACTTTTTTTTTTTTGAAAATGCTTTAAAAAAACTACTGAATATTTTCTCATAATTCTTTTTTATTTGAAAGTACAATCCTTCCGGTTAATAATGGAAAATAATTTCATTCAAATGGCTGCCTCGGCTGGCCATGCAGTAGGCTACACCAGAAGACGCCGATTTTGGCAAAAAAAAAATCATCTTTTCAGATTAAGCTCATTTTGATCTTAGCGGGTATGTAAACAAGCAAAATTGTCGCATTTGGGCCACAGAAAACCAGCACGTATACATTGAAAAGCCGACGCACCCAAAACCAGTCACTGTTTGGTGCGGATTTTGGTCCAGAGGCATAATTGGGCCATTTTTCTTCGACAATGAGCACGGAGTGGCCGTTACAGTCAATGGCGATCGTTATCGGGCCATGTTGAACGAATTTTTGTTCACAAAAATTAAAGAGGAGGATATTGGCAACATTTGGTTTCAACAGGACGGCGCTATGTGCCACACATCCGAAGATGTACTCGATGTTTTGCGCCCTGTTTTCGAAAATCGCATTATCAGCCGCAGATCTGATGTCGTTTGGGCACCTCGGAGCTGCGATTTGACACCGTTGGACTATTATTTGTGGGGTGCCGTCAAAGATAAGTGTTACGCCGACAAGCCAGAGACAATTGACGCTTTGAAGGACAATATTCGTGAAGCCATTGGTGAAATACAGCTGCACACAATCGATAATGTGCTTAAAAATTGGGCCGATCGTGTAGGCTACTGCATGGCCAGCCGAGGCAGCCATTTGAATGAAATTATTGTCCATTATTAACCGAAAGGATTGTAAAAAAAAGAAATTTGAGAAAATGTTCAGTAGTTTTTTTTAAGCATTTTCAAAAAAAAGTTATTTGGCGGACCCTTTATTTGATTATGTTATTTGTTATTGTTTTACAAAAATCAAAAAATTATTAAAAAACATGTTTGTGTTTATTTATCTACAACGGAAACAACCGTTTTTGTTTCTATTGTAAAAAATATGTTTTTGTTTTTAGGACAGAAAGATTTTTTCAAAAAAAAATTATTTTTAATCTTCAAATTATTATTTTTATTATAGGGGTTCATTACGTATATAGTTTGTATGGAATGATTTAATCATTCCATTTGGAAACAATGTTCTCCTATTTCTTCCTCTGTTTGTATAAGGCAAGCATTTTCAAATAAACGAAAATCCAATAAAAAAATAAAACTTTTTAATTTCATAAACATTTTTCTTATAACCCAGCAGCCAAATGGCCAGCCTCTTTTATAAGTACTTGATGCACAACCTTGATTTAAATTCTTCTGGTTTTTTTATTATTATTTTAAAGATTTTCCAAGTTTTTTTTCTTTACCTTTTGATTTGTTTTTAATTTCGTTTGGGCTTCAAATGCCATTAATTTGTTGCGTAAAAATTATTTTTTATTTAATTTGTTTAATTTATTATTAATTTCATAATTTATTATTGCATTAGTTGGCCTGTTACATGAATTTATTATTATTATTTCATACGTACATATTTGTGTATGCATGTATGTATATTTAATTTAATTTTTTTCCCTTCTTTTCAAATCTAATGGCGTTTTTCGAAAGATCACCACAACCGTACACGTACCGAAAATAAAATCCACATTAGTTGCCTTAAGCGCATAATTACAACTGAATGTGCATTCAAATCAAACGAAATAAAAGAAAAATTAAAAGAAAAAGAAAAAAGATACAATAGAAATAAATCATGACGCTGAAAATCTCTTTAACCCATAGTGATAGACCACATTGCTTAGGTCTGGAATGCTACAGCAGGTATAAACGATTCTTAACACGTTTCGTGTTAAGCTGTCAATGACCAATTTTGGCACATTTTTGGCAAATAATAATTAATCTCGGTTTACAAATGCATGTTATCATGAGCCGACAATGATACATGTGGCAGGGAACGCGTTTCTATGCGTATTTTTAAAGAATTATGCCCTCGAGAAATTTTAAAATTCTAGAATTCGAAGATTATTTCACATTTACCACAAAATACCTCTTGGTCTCCTCGAGAAATTTAAAAAACTTATTTTTTTTAAATAAATTTTCCTATATTCATGGCCTACTTCCGATATACCACTTATAGGGTTTCTCAATTGATCCCTTTAAGTACCATTTATATAGAGTGACATACATTTGTATAGAGTGACATAAATTGCCTCTTCAATACCATGTGTTATATTGATAGGATATATTAACAGGCTTTAAACCAGGGTTCGTCAAAAAATTTTTGGTTATGTATTAGTGAGTAAGAGAGATGAAATAAGTTAAGAGAATTTATTTATTTACAGCCATAGAAAAGTGTTAGTAATATACGCTATTTTTATTTTCATTTCATCAGCATACATATGTAAAGCTATATAACTTTGGCTTAATAATTTTAGATGAATAAAAATAATATAAAAAATCCATTTTTTATTAAAAGAATATAAAGCTATCCATCTTAGGCTTAAAAATTAGGCCATGTTTTTTTAGATAAATAAAAATAAAAAGAATAAAAACCCATTTTTTATTAAAAGAAAAAAAGCGAACATTCCAAAGCATTTAAAAAAAATTATACTATCGACAAAATAAAAAAAATGTAATACGCCAAGCTAATAACATAGAACATTTTTAACATGAAATATTTTTTGAGTGTTATGCTGAAATAAAATGATAAAGCATCCGCCGCACATGTGTTCTTGTCGCAGTCTGATCGACAACTAAATGAAAAAACACAAGAATGCGTGTGAGTTCTCTTTGCACAACTGTGCTATGAAATGGTAAACTATGCTTTAAACCTGCATTTGGATGTAATGCGGTACCCCTGGACGTGTAAATTTCCTTTAATTAGCTCCTAAATAAATAGGCGTTCTCATCTGGATACTGTGGCTCATTTAACAGTGCTCTGGTAACGTAAGCTGTTAATGTGACCTGTTGACACCAAAATAGTTTCTATTCAAATTCTTGGTTTGCGTATTAGGTTGTAAAACTTGAATTTATCTTCACACACATCTATTTTTACAAAACAAGCGATTTCAGATAATTGAAAGAAAATTGTTATGAAAATTATTCAAAAATGTTTGGATTGTTTTCTTAAAAATTTTTGTCTTGGCTTACAAGAACAGAAGTCAGAGAGGGTATTACAAGTGCATTGATTACAAGTCTAATGATTTCCCCAAGCCATTTGTTACGGCAAATTGTTTACCAATAAAATTATTCGCTTTTAACAGGCAAATGATTAATAGCCTTAAGGACAAACACGCAGATATTCAGTCGAATCATCAAACACCAGGTGTTACTTGGGGTTGTTGTGGTAAAACAGAATTCCGCTGCTATTAAGGGTCCAATTGTTGACAGTTTAGATCCGAAATATATGCTGAATAAATTTTTTACGGTAAACAATCAAATAATTCCACATTCTATTGATAGATCTCCACAGGCTTCTAATAACAACAGAAGTTTGTATTTAATGATACTAGAAATCTTACAAAATAACATTTGACATCCTTAGAGCGATATAGAGGTCCACAGAAATCTAACAACTTCAAAATTGAGTCAACTTGTCTATGGAACTAATTCATGGAATGCATGGAATCGAAAAATTTTAAATCTCTTTAGGTCAAAGGATAGAAAATATATTATAACCAGTTCAGTTACGCCAGAAGAAAGACGCAACAGTTTTTAATAATGACATCTGAGGTTTAATTATAGTGTTATATTTAAGTCATCACATACAGTGCACGCTCGCTAATGTGAACTAATTAAAACTGGTGTTGTTCACTTTTGCGAATTGTTCACATTTCCGAATACTGAAAATTTTAAAACAGAATTATACCATCTTTTAAACAAAAATCATTATTTATGAATTTTTTTTATTTTTTTAGAACACATTTTATAATTTAATCTTCACAAACTTTCTTCACAGTATCTAAATAGCAATTGAAGAATAAATATGCAAGCAAATGTATTAACACATGCATATAAATATGTACACCTAAAGCGGGGATTCCCGCAACTAATAAACACAGAAAATTATAGGGCTTTTAACATTTTTTCATCTTTTTTCATTAAGCGGTGTTCATATAATGCGGTATTCACATTAACGCGCGTGCAGTGTATATATATTTGATTATTTAAAATGCAAAAACCGCAAATTATACCGCTACTTGGAAGCGGCTCACATAATTCAAATATTCCAACACTTTTCCGTACTGTTGTAAAAACTCCGAAGCATTCAGTCACTCTGATTAAAGAAAACATGGAATAAACCTTGACGTTATAACCTCGTCAACAGAAATTGCGCTTTCTTGCGAATAAAAGTCATTAATTAAAAATTTTTCTGATATATTTACGTCATGATACTCTCGGAGATTTACTGAACATTTCATTTCGATGGTTTGTTTATCGACACATGTTTTATGCTCTTCTTGGAAGTGTTTGTACGTCGAAATGTCTTTGAAGACCGCTGTTCTATTTAAGAATCTTAGGACTGCCAGAAGACAAATTCTTCCATCTTCTTTTTACTTCTTTTCAGTTTCATTAATCAAGTCCTGTTACTTAAGCGGATGATTATTCTACCGTAGTAGGTTTTAGGATAATAGGGTTGCCATTTGTCCTCGCCTAAAAACAATACATTCTTGGACAATGTATCAGGTTGTTGATTTGGTTGTGGCATTAAGAAATTTTGCTCATTCAGTCTTAGTCTTTCCTCACTACTTGACCTTCTTATGATGTCCATTGATATATATACATGATATACCCTCTTTAGGGTTTGGGGCTGCTTAAATGAATTCATTGAAGGATTTCAGAAGCTGTTAGAAGCTTCGGAATCTCTGGTTAATTTAAAATTTGCTTAACTTCGCAAATGAAATCCGACAAAATTATAAAATACTGAAACTTTTTTTTCATAGAGTATTTTATATTCGTATAATACCTACTATTTTAAATTTGTTAATTTTTTTCTCTTTTTTTATATAATAAATATCAACATCAAAACAATTCTGTAGTTGTTTTAAAACATTAAAATAACAACAACAATAACAACAAGATATGCATTATTTTACAAACAAAATAACGGCAATAACAAAAAAAAAACTTTAATGAGAAAAATTATACAATACAAGACCTTTTTCACACTACCACAGTACTTTTAGCGTTTTTTTAAAGCGCTTATTGTGTTTTCGCTTTCAATAGCGATAGGAAAACAATGGCAACAAACTCTAGTTGTAAGGGCGCATTGTAATACATCAAATTTAACTGATCAAATTTGCATATGTGTTGTTAACATTTATTTGGCTTAGAACAGCAACACATTAAATTTGTACCTTCAACCTACATTGCATAGTTGTTGTGAAGAACAAGAGAACCTTGCAACGCAAGTAGTGAAAATCAAAAGTATTTTGATATTCTTCAACCTTTTGGTACAATGGGTCAATTCGACCTCCGGGTACTGTACTTGTCTTAATTGACAAGTACACGTCCTCTAACCTTCTTCAACCTCCCTTTATATACCAACACAATAACAAAAAAAGCTAAGTTTGATCCAGTATTTGATGTATGGCTAGGCAACATAACACATCTATTTTTTCAAGCATTTTACGTCAGTCATGTTGTAAACACATAAGACATGCCAAGTGCTGCGCCATAACCTTTCAAAATTTTAACATACGCGCGTATTTTAAACGCAGTGCGTAAACAAGTATCGATGCGACTGCTGCGTCCTTAGGATAATTTCTATTTTTGCGTGCGTTAATGAGTGGTTAGTAGAGCTGTCAAGTTTTAAAAATGCGACGAAAACATAGTGGCACCATTGATAAATAAATAAATTGGCGTTGCCGCCTTTAAGATAATTAAATCCCATGATGCTTGGTTTAGACAAGCAAAAAACAAAACTACCTCGAATGTGTTTACAGCAATAAGCGCCAATTCTTCTTCGTCTTTTGTTTTTATTGAGATGTACATTTACAGCGAATTTGCCAACACTGTTATTGTTCTTGCAGATGAAAACGAGAGTAAAATAAAGCAGAGAGAACAAATTGAATCTCATGCTCAAAAGCTCTTTTTCTTTTAATTGAGCAATTAAGTTGATATATGTACATACATACATACATAGTTTCCAATTTTATCGTTATTTATTTGTTTGTTGCGAATATAATATCTTTCAAAGCTCGATCACAGGGTTGGAAGTTGTAAATTATTAGACAACATAATAAAAATTAAGAAAATATGTTTAAATATTGTATGCCATAAATAAGATAATCAAACATAATATTGCTAATGTCCATCTCTGTATTTACTTATAGCACATCTTGTTTGTTTTTGCAATAAATTTTAATATTTTTCTTAAGAAATTTCATCGATATTTTTAAATTATTAACACACTCTTTGGATACTTTGCGGTTGTATTGACACTGATTGTCAGGTATACACTGTACACCTGGTATTAAGAATAACAACAAAAGTAAATAAATTTCTTGGGAAATTGAACAATTGAAACCATTAATTCCCTCTCCAGATAAGTTTAATAATAAGTTGGACTGTTTTATTTGTGAGTGCATATCTTTATTGCTTTAAAATACGATAATCGATAACACGGTGCGACAGTGAAAATACATTCGAGTAACTACCTAGTCTAAGTTGTTCAGTTAGTTCAATAGAACTTAAAAATACTTTTTTATATTTCTCGAACCCTCCAAACTTGTTTTTGACAAAAACGTTTTTTTTTTGATTTTTTCACACAAAATTATTGATACCCCAATATGTTTGAACCTATTTTAAAAATTCAAAGTTTTTTAGAAACGGGAGAGATTAGCCTTTCAAATGATATACATAAACATTTTGTTCAAACTTATATGTTATGAGATTGGATGGGGTAAACTTGGAAAATATTATTTTTTTCTTATTTTTCCAAGTTTGGCCATTCTTAATTGCAAAATTTAATTAAAAAACATGAAATAAGTGGAGACGTTCTTAAAGTGCATTCTCTCGTCAAGAGTTTGACACTTCGTTTGACAAAAATGGGACAAAAATTACCGTAGTTATTATTTAAAGAGTATAACAGCTTCATGAAAATAAGCGGGTAGATGAGCTTGTAAGACGAGGAATTTACACGCCTCTGACCTCACAATCTTTAAATGGAGTGGAAACCGATATTTGGAAAGGCAATTCAATGAAAATGAAAATAAAAAAGGCGCAAACTGTTCTCAAACCAAATGGTGATGGTGGAAAGCATAACTTTTTTTTTGGTAAATTCCAATGTAAAATCATTTGAACGTCCACCACCTTGCTTCTCTAGGTGGAGCTCAGCCATAATGGAACTCTGGCGCATAAATCAGGATGAATTTGACCTGTGGTGTGGCTTATATTGGCTCCGGTTTGTGGCTTATTCGCATACAGTTGAGGCTTAAAGAAACCTCACAAAAAAGCTTAACGGAGGAGAAATCGAACGATACCACTTTCACGTGAGAAAACCATGCGTTTACATGGTTTGTGTACAATAACCAAAGTGCCACAGCTGTGTTTCACGTAGCGCCGTCCTTTGGTGTGGTACATATCATGCAATTCAGTACATATCAGGCAGAAACGTGGTAAATATCGATCTATAGTGGTCGCCGCCGGCAGTAATGGCTTAGAAAACCTCGTTCTCGGGAACGTGCACTGCTAAAGCCGCCAGCCGAAAACCCCAAACAGTGAATTTCGGTATGCATTGGACGCTCTTGGTACTCATGTGGATTGGTAATGTCCCACATTCGACAATTTTATCCATAAATAGGGCATATCGGTTATCGTCAGTTGCCAGCAGCTCCAGAGCTCATTCAGTGAACACACGTTTTTGTTAATAGCCATCCATGCTGATTTGGCAAAGCAGACTAAATAAATGATAACTAATCTGCTTCAACAAAATGGCCGTTATCAAGTTTTAAAGTTCGGAAATATAGGTTGAAAGACTTAAAAAGTTTTGTGATGATGAGAAGACATCATCAGAACACATACTTTAAACTTGTAAGACAGTAATGCACCACCGGATGAAAAGCCTGGATGGATGTCATGCGGATTGACAGCTGCCAACAATCCAAAGGCAGTCGTTTAAGGACATTGTATTTCGTACATCCGTAATTTCACTTTTGAAATCTAAAATTGCATAACCCGTTCCATTACAGAATATATGATGATGTGCGTAGGAGTGCCATAAATCAACAGGATTGGTAACCTTTAAACTCTCAAACCTTAAAGTCGTCCAAAATTGAAAGTAGCTCAACGTTTTTGAACAACTGTTTACGTATGCATGTATAGTAGGGTATAGAGAATATACTACAAAGCTTTCATACTACGTGTGTAAATATAAGTTTTCAAGTGTCATTTGTTAATAATAAATGACATTTCCAATAATTCAATAAGCCTTAATAAACGTTTTAGATTACAAATTTGTGGTAATTGTTATAAGTGTATTCACATACATGCAAACAGTCAGATTTTTATTAATAAATCTATCAATTGCGCATATGATTGTAACTCGCGTTGCATTATTAATTAAAAACAAAAAAATAGCATGAATAGTTCCATAAATTCTATTCAATATTTCTGCAATTGCTTAGTTAATAGATCTAATGTTAGACCATAGGGGGTAGAGGGATAAACGTTTCTGATAATTAAATACAAAAGTCGACTTTGAACTACCATACGGGTATGCCGTTTTATGTTAGCAATGACACAGCATGTAAAACTATAAACAAAATATAATGGGTGATTTTTTAAGAGCTATAGGAAACATTTTCAAAAAAAAAACACATTAAATTCAGAAAAATGCATGAAATCTTTATTTGAATCGATAGTACGGTCCATATAATTTAATGTTTGAAGATTATTTCATGCAAATGTTGACCGCGACTGCGCCTCAAATGGTCCATCCGCTTAGTCCAATTTGGGCATACTCTTTCCAACATTACGGCCGGTATCTCACGAATAAATGCTTCAATGTTGTCTTCCAATGCGTCAATTGAAGCGGGCTTGTCGGTATAGACATGAGCTTTAACATAGCCCCACAAAAAATAGTCTAAAGACGTTAAATCGCACGATCTAGGCGGCCAATTGACCGGTCCCGAACGTGAAATAAAATGTTCACCGAACTCGCCTCTCAATAAGTCCATTGTTACGCGTGCTGTGTGGCATGTGGCACCGTCTTGTTGAAACCCCATGTCATGCAAGTCAAGCTCTTGCATTTTGTGCAAGAAAAAGTTGGGTATCATCTCACGGTAGCGCTTACCATTCACAGTTACGTTACGATTCGCAGCATCTTTGAAGAAGTACGGTCCAATGATGCCACCAGCCCATAAACCGCACCAAACTGTGACTTTTTCTGGATGCATTGGTAGCTTTTGCAATGCTTCTGGCTGATCTTCACTCCAAAATCGACAATTCTACTTATTTACGTATCCATTGAGCCAAAAATGAGCTTCGTCGCTGAACACAATTTTTCGATAAAGAAGTGAATCTTCGGCCAACTTTCCAAGAGCCCATTCACCAAAAATTCTGCGTTGCGGTAGGTCGTTCGCCTTCAATTCTTGCACCAGCTGTATTTTAAAAGGCTTCACACCTAAATCCTTCCGCAAAATTTTCCACGTTGTTGAAATTGCTGGTCATCAGCTGCGATATTTTCTTCAGTTCGCACTCTACGTAAGCGTGTTGGTGGTTTAATGTCCAACAATGTAAATTTGGTGCGAAATTTTGTCACAATAGCCCGAATAACCGCTTCAGTGGGTCGATTAAACTGACCATAAAATGGAAAAAGCGCGCGATGAACTTTCTTAACAGAGCACACATTTTGATAATAAAATTCAATGATTTGCAAGCGTTGTTCGTTTGTAAGACGATTCATGGTTAAATTATAGACCAAACTGAAGATGTTTGACAGTGAAACAAAACACGAAACGTGCGTGAGCTGTTTAAACCAGTGTTGCCAAAAAGATAATAGCTAAAAAATCACCCGTTAGTTAAATTGCTGTTGTATTGCCTCCAATCATTTCCTAATTCAGCCTTATGTCAAATTAAATTTAAAGTCGGAAAACGTCCACATATGCCAGCAATTAAAATTTGTTTGAAAATCGAAAAAAAATTATTTTTATTCGTGTTTTCAATTTGTTTTTACTCCAGAACTTATGTGTGTGAAAGATATATTTTTTTCTTACAGTGAATGTTATCTTAACAGCCTCTGTTAAGTTAACATAATTGAAATATTTGGAAAAGTGAAGAATTCTTTCTCTAATAATTACGAAAATAGAGAAAAATGTAAAGGGAGACGAAGCTAAACCTAATTTTAAGAAAAAAATTAGTTACGGCGCCTATATATCTGGTCCCAAGTAACTTTTGAGGGTAAGGAAATCTGTTTTGGAATCCTTGATACTACTACCTGTATTGATACCCTTGATACTATGGATATATATTGGGATACCTGCGGCAGATTCCATTTTCCCACAATATCGATCATCCTATCCAGACACTGTTTTCAAAACCGATTTCTTAAGTTCTAAAATTACTTGGAATATGCCACTAATTGGGTTTTATTAGGGACATCTTAGGCTACAATTTGCAGATAGCGGGATATCTGCGGCAAGTACCATTTTTTTACAATATCGATCACCCTACTCAGGCACTGTTAAAACGAAGAAATTTTTCTGTTTCTCAATTTTCAAAACCATATGCGAAGTACCAGAGAAGCTGGTCCACTCATAGACTTGTGGTGTACAATTTTTAAGCAGTGGGACAGATATTCCATTCTCCGGGGCAATTTCTTCAATGACGATTTTTTTATCTTTTGTTAAACACTTAACATCGTTTTGTTAACTTTAATATTGAACCTGCTGATATTTTTGGCTTTGTCTTTGCCAATTAATTTCGAATTTATCTTCACACACATGAGCCATAAATATTCGGTTAAAAATGTGATAGTATCGCACAAACCTGCTTGAATAGAAAAGGCAATCTAGTTCAAATGATTAGATAATTTATAGCGTAGGTATTGAGGCAAAAATGAACTGTTTTTAGTGAAATAATCCTAATCTAACAATTTCAGTCAATTGTGTAAGTGTACAGAAACCGAATTTATGATCATGTTGTTCGTGGAATAACTTATCAGTTCATTTAGAATGTTTTATTATCGATATTGAACGCTAATATCGGTCACGTGGTGTTACCATTAACGTACTCTGTTGGTAAACGTTTTATGCGTACATCGAATGTATACCGTAATTTTACGGTTAAAAACGGCTATCCTTTACATGGTGTTTCCATTTACGACCTTAGTTTGTGAACGTGTTGTGCGCACGCACATGTGAGATAATGTCCTGAGATATACCGTAATTTTACGGTTAAAACCAGTTATCATTTTTTCGATTTCAGAACTCTTTTTTTTTTGTAATTCTCCATCACAGGTTTTAATTGCCTGAAACCCACTTTTGATTGCTTCCACTCTGCAAGATGATGATGGTCCCAACAACGGGACCAAGCAAGCTCATCTGCTTATTTATTGGCGAAAATTTCCCGCATTATCCGCGACCCAGCAGAGGGTAACTATATTCTGTCTAGAGTTGTCAACTATTCGAAAAAAGCAAAAAACCGGTATTCGAATACTTTAAAAAACCGCACATTTTCAAAAACCGGGTTTCGGCTTTTTTATTTGAAAACCGGTTCGAATAATCGGGCTTTTCGGTTTTTTAGTTTCGTTTTTTTATTACTATTTTGACTTAAAAAAAAATAAATTTATATTCACATTTCAGTCTTAACATTAATCTGAAATAAATTTCAAATTTAAAGCAGTATAGAAAAGTTCGTATACATATATAGAAAAACATACACTGAGCGCCAAAAGTGAGTAAACACCATTGAAATAATTCATTTTCTTAGGATAGCGAGAAAAGTAAATGAGAATAGTCGTAATAAATTTCCAAAAATAAAAACGTTTATTTATTACTTATAAAATGTTAAAACAAAAACAACAATTCATGATAAAGGAACTTTTTTTATACTTAAGAACAAAAGTGTTGACTCACTTATGGTGCTTTAAATATTTTTAATATTTTTGTTAAAATAATATTTCAAAAATAGGACGCAGTTTAAATGTTTAGATGACATACGGTTCCTTAGCTTTGTTTTTATTGTTGAGCTTACTGAAAAGACACGTTCACTTATTGTAGAAGTTGGCTTAATTGTGAGTAGCGCTGTATATAATTGATTTATTTTTTTAGATCTTTTACAATACAAAATTTGTCTAAATAATCAAAGTCTGCATTTAAATCACTATTATTAAGTAATTTGTTTCTTTTTGGTGGATTTTGCAATTCATTTAAAGTAATATTGAGTTCCGCTTCTAAATTTTGGAGTTCGCTTTCTACATATTCTAAATCCCACCTTGAACTGTCTTGTGAATCTGATTGTTGATAGTCAGAAAAAAGTCTATCATACAACTCATCGATGGAGAAAAAGTGTTGCATACGTAATTTAAATATGTTAGAAAAAAAAGAGCCGTAAAATAGAATGTACTTAAATTTGAAAAATATTTGAAAATGTCGAATAGTTCGACACTAAAAAACCAGTTTTCCGAATAATTCGAAAACCGTCACTTTTTTAAAACCGGTTGAAAAAAACCAGGAAAACGGGGAAAGACCGGTTTTTAGAGTAATTCGAAAACCGCTCGTGACAACTCTAATTCTGTCTATCTAGCTGATCCAGCTTCTTCAGGCAGTCCTATAATATTTTCGATTTAACCTCATAAGAGCCAAGTGCTCGAATGACAGCCTGACTGTCAGATAGTATTGCTAAATCTTGACTTTTAAACGTCCTATCCAAGTTGAATTGGGCACATAGTTCTATGGCATAGTCTTCCGTGTGGAAAATATCCACGAGTTTTTCTGTTCTTGAGCCATCTGCATACACAAAAATGTACCTGTTTTAAGAGAGTATGCAGCTTCCAGATTACTTTATTAATTATTGTTGCTAAGTCTTGCTGCGATGCACTACCCAATATCATAGTCTAATGGATTTATCAGGTTTTTGGTGGGAGCAGTCAACAAATGGATCCATTAGGTCCCGAAATCCCCTAAAGAGTTTTATGTTAGACTTGTCAATCTTATAATAAGCTTCAAAGCTTTGATCTTCACTACCATGTGCAATGGACTGAAATCCTACACAGCCACCAGCGCCGCTGTGGGACAGGTTCTTACAGAATTAGCGTTAACGGCTCTTCTTTAAGGGTAAAGGTCACTTTATACGAATGTAATGGCTTTTCCCCAATTAATTCTAGATTCCTTGAGCCCAGTAGTAATATACGCCATAGAGGTCTCTTAGATACAAACCCTTTCAGGGTCATTTTCAAAACACACGGTCCAGTTCCAAGCAATAACTCGCAACGAAAAGGCCATTTTATACGAATTCAAAGGCTTTTCCATAGAGGACCCATAGTTAGGTCCCATTTGCTGATACATAACATAATTGGTCATTACAACCATTCAGTCAGGATTACGACCTAGTTTCTGAGACCACTTATGTTGTGTGTGTTAATTTTTTTATATATGAGTGGTGGGACCTACAGTTTAAAGTTGACTCCGAACGACAGATTTTTGAGAAACTTTTCATGACAATTTTATTTACTCTCAGAGTTTTTGCCAGAAATCTGCTGAAAGCCGCAGAAGAAATACTTTTTGTATTTTGTTTTGATGTCTGGCCTGGGACTCGAACCCTGGTTTTACGTCTAATAAGCCAACACACTACCTACTAGACTAAGACGACCTCCATCCCATTTGCTGATAACGCCTTGGAATTAACAACAATCAGGTTATCTGTCATAGTTTCTCTAACTGAAGTGTATAACGCGTTCACACTTTTAAACTTGCTTTTTATAAACTTGCCAATTCCTTGTTTTGTAGGGCTATTAGTCGCCATAATCATCCCTTATTAAAACGGAAAGTGACGGCAATTGAGTCATCACTTTTGTAGTCATTATTTTACTTAGGGCAACCACTAAATGGATAGCCCGACATATGGTATAATAGAGTAAAATAAAGGCGCCTTTTATCGTCTATTATTTATGGTGTTAATCAACTGAATTCGACAAGTTTTTATTGTAGATTTAATAAATTATCACAATTATTTACTACAAGTTTGCATGCATGTACATACATGTGTGTGTGGGTGTGTGTGTGACAACAGAATTTTGTTTTATAACAACACAACACAAACAAAATCGTTTCCATTTGAAAGATTAGGTGGCAGAATTCAATTTTTATGCTGTTTTGTTGTTGTGGGCATTTGAATTAAAATTCAAAAAAATCTTTCTCAACAAGTATCAAGTTTGGCAAGTTTTGTTGCTGTTTGTTTTTGTTTTGTTGCTGCTACTGTTACGATTAAAAAATATATTTTTTTCTTTATGTCATCATCATCATTCATTTATTATGCATTCATTCATTCAAAGTCATGGTTTTTCATAATTTTTGTGTATTCATCTTAAGTGTTATTTTTTCTAATACACCCAAGCAAAGGATGATGATGCTGATGCTGTTTTTGTTTTTCTTTATTCATCAATAGTGTTACTTACATACTTGGAAGAAGGCCTTGAAAGCTTTTAAAGCGGACACGTTCTCCTTATTATTTTCTTTGTATTCTTAAATCAAGTAGGATATGAAGTAAACATTTGTTTTTCTTTTGTACACACACAAATCACATACACAACAGCCTGTACAGTATAATTAGAAGCAAAAAAAAAAATCAATAAAAATGCATATGTATGCATAAGAAAGTATGCCTCTTACGCTAGCTACACCACTTCATACATATGCATTTAATATCCTTTTAAAGGACTATTTTCTTTTTTTGTATTGTTATTATTACTTTCACACCTAGTTTTTGTTGTTTTATTTTTGTTTCTTATACAGGGGAAACTTATTTCCACCCCTTTACACTTACTTTTCTTTTTTTGCTTTTTTGTTTGAGTTTTATTTCAAAGAATTTAAAATTTAATTCATAATTTATTCGTATGTTCTTTTCAAAAAAAATTAAATTTTGTTTTTATTTTTATTATAAAAAAATAAATCGCAAGAATATCCACCACCGCACGTGTTTATACGGACTGACTGTTTACGGTTAATCGACACTATTAAACTAAAATCGCTTGCCGTCTATGCTTAACGAGGGCTGTTAGACTTTGTACACAACCAATGGCTATAGCATATATGTGTGTTTTAAAGAGCATAAAAGTAGAGAGAAAAAGAGAGAGAGAACAACTCAACGAAAGCGTTGCCAGAACGATGATTATTTTTATCACATTTTTGATGTTTTTTCTCTCCAAAATTTGATTTCATGATGGGTTTTTTCTCGAAAGATGAATTTTTATTTTTAGAAAGTTTTATTTGGGGTGTTGTTTATTGTTATACAAGCTTAAATCATAATAAAACATGGAAATATATTTTTAATATCAATAAAACGGCCTTTTATGTCACATGGCTGGAAATTTTCCTAACATATGCGACTGTATTTCGCCAAAAACTCTTTGAATGTTGATTTATAGTTGTTCAATTGCCTCTATATTATCGACGTATACAAGTGACTCCAAAGAACATAATCCAATGTAGTTAAATCACACGAAATTTGGCCATCAAATTTTATTTGCGCAAATCAATTCTGGCGTACGTTGCACGGCATGTACCTCTGTTCTATTGGAGCCACATGTTAGCAAGATTAGTACGAACTAATTTGGGCTCCTCTTCCGACGGTGCAATTAATACTTCACTTTATCTGATCTTCTTACTATTTATACCACTTATATCCGACCGTATAGTCACCGTAGTCTAGTAGGTAATGTGTAGGCTTATTAGATGAATGGTTCAAACCCCAGGTCAGACATTTTCAACAAAAACGAAATATGAAAAAATCTTTCTACGGCGGCTTCCTCTCAGCAGATTTCTGGCAAAAACTCTGAGAGTAATAATAAAATTGTCATGAAAAGTTTCTCAACTCATACATAAAATTAATAAAGAAAGTAGGTCGTAATCCTGACAAAAGGGTTGTAATGACCAATTTTGATCGAGAATTGAATACAACTTTCATGTATAGGCCGGTGCATTAAAATCTTTCTAAGGCTGCTTGACCTCTTACAGGAGAGGGCGAATGTGCTAATTAATGACTGTAGCGCATTGAACTCTATTCATTTTTAGTGGTTCTGTCTATTGTGACGGATTGTGTTTTAACTGTTCTATCGCTACTAAAACGGATTTCTCTGGAGCGAAATAAAGTGACTTTTGCGCAGATATCATCTCTTCTTACGTAAAACCCGTCATTCTAGCACCTCCGTTTGTGGAGCACCTCCGCATGTGATCTACATGAGTAAAGTGTATAACGTAAAAATGTCGTGAACAAGTCCCCATGAGTGTAACCATCGAATGTCTTACTATTTCCTCCTGAAACCTGTCGTGTGTCTCTGGCAACGCTATACAAGAGAGCAGACGCATAAAAATTCTTGCAAAAAATTCAGCAAAAACAAGTAAACAAATGAAAACAAAACATATTAGAAACCATGCCTTACTCACACACTAGCATAGAATTCTATACAATGTTGTATTTTTCTCTCGTAACGGTATATATATGAATGTAAATGAATGTTGTCATTGCTTTCTCTTTATGTTCCTGCATCCTTCCTTGAGCTCTTTGGATAAAATTTTCTCATTTCTATTTTTGTATGGTGTTGTTGTTATTGTTTTTTTTTTTTGTAAATTTTGTTTATTTTTTAGTCACATATTAGCATATTGAGAGAGAAGTTTTGAACAGCTGTTACCATACTCTTGCCCGACAATTTTTAAATACGAATATAAACACTTTGAATAAGACTGAATGAATGAACAGCTATTATGATAATTTGAATGGGAGAGTATTTGTGTATGTGTACGCTAGTTGTTGATTTATAGTTTTCAAAATAACGTTAAAAATATATTTCAAATAAAGTTGCCAGGTTAAAACGTTTATACATAACAAATACAATACAATGGCAAAGTCATAAATTGTACTTCGAAGTTTCAAAACTAAAATTAAATTAAACACAAATTTTATATTATAACGCCTTTCAATAAGTTGCAATTCCATCCCTTTTTTCACTGTTTCGTACATTTCGGATTGTAATTTGGCAATAATTTAAGTCGAAAGTTGGTTTTTAAATGCTTCAACGTTAGTGGATTATCAGCTTAGGTAACTTCTAACGGCTTTATGATCTTTCTCACTCATATAATGTCGAAAAAGTAGTATTGTGTGACTCGTGAGCATATTTGACGATTTATCGTTATTTTGACGATTTTGAGCTCCAAAAATATCATATTGACGATTTGACGATTTATGCCCTTATTTTGACGATTTTTAGAAATTAAAAATTTACATCATATTCCTAACTTTAGTCCATTAAAAGCCACTTTAAGTATTATATTTCTAAGTTACTTTCGAATACCTGTGATGATTTTTCTGTTTTTTATTCCTTTTTAATCCCTTAAAAGCCAACAAATTACAACTCCTAAATAACCTCGTAGTTGAAAATAATTTTTCACCTGTCGTTGCAGACAGACAATTTTAAAATTTCGAGTAAGCTTCTAATATTACCATCGGAAGAACAAAGGCAAGCGCCGAAAGACATCTGCAGGAATTGAGTTCCACATACGAATAGTCCTGCTAAAAATCGTACTTTTTCTGTAATGCAGTGTGCGATCCACTGGCCAATCGACCGCATACGGATGTCCTGGCCGAGAAAGACGAGCGATACGTAGGAATATATGATTTTCGGGAACAAGTCCCCTCATTTCGTTCGAGCAAAATCCTTTTGTAGTAGCGATAGAACAGTGAAACACAAACCACATTGCAACGATGCACCAATGATTCAATGGAGTTGGATACACTACCGTCATTAACGAGCTACTACCGCCTCTCCTGTACACTGTCGAGAAACCTCAAAATAGACGTTGAGGCACCGACCTCATAAATATTATAAATAAAATCTTAAGAAGGAACGGAAAAAAGTGTCGGCTGCAGCCAACATTACACTGAATTTTCATGCTTAGAATGTCAAGAGCTTCTAACTCCTTAATGTTTACACCACCCATTGATTAAGACGATGCAGTGTTATTGCTGTCCTTATGTGTCAATAAACAACACTGGGATAGATTGTTTAAACCTTAAACAGGAGGAACGCTAACTTTAATTTCTAACAAATTTTTTTTAAACGTTTTGTTTTTGAACTCAGATATCTACATACATTGACTTTATATGGTTTACTACAATAGAAATAATTTTGGTTTTCAAAAACTTTTAATTAATTTATTTATTTTTTCCGACGATTTTTTTTGACGATTTCAATAAACGTCTTTGACGATTTTGACGATTTTTCTCAAATATTTGACGATTTGGTGCCTCACTTATCTGACAGCTATCCTCGTGACGCTAGCTTGTTAAATTCCTCAAACCCTCCACTTTATAATCTTCAATTGCAGACCAAAAAATTGGTTAACATACGGCATTGGCGCTCTAAATTGAAGATAATGGTTCTTTCGTAAAGCTACGGTCAAACAAAACCGTAATATCCACCAAAGTGGTTACATTTTTGGTTTGAAATCCGCACACCCTCCACTTTACAGTCTTTAATTTCATTCCAAATAAGTCGGTTATTATACGACAATTGCGCTTTAAATTGACGGAAATGGTTCTTTCGTAAAGCTGCGGTTCAACGACAACTTCAAGACCATACGTACATAATTATAATTGGTCATTACAACCCTTTAGTCAGGATTACGATCTAGTTTCTCACACCATTTATGTTGTGTGTGTTAATTTTATACATGAGTGGTGGGACCTACAGTTTAAAGTCGACTCCGAACGACAGATTTTTTTAAAAACTTTTCATGCCAATTTTATTTACCCTCAGAGTTTTTGCCAGAAATCTGCTGAGAGGAGTTGGCCGAAGAAATACTTTTTGGATTTTGTTTTGTGTCTGGCCTGGGGCTCGAACCCTGGCTTTACGTCTAATAAGCCAACACACCACCTACTAGACAACGGCGACAAGACCATAATGTCCACCAAATACGTGTTGAAATCCGCAAACCCTCAATTTTATAATCTTCAATTGCACACCAAAAAAGTCGGTTATCATACAAGAATAGCGCTCTAAATTGAAGGTAATGGAAAATCGTAATACCACGGCGGTTGAACAACACCTTTTAGACCAGAATGTCCACCCAGATGTAATCGCATTTTCACAATAAGTCTTGAGTTCTCCGCGCCTCATATGCAACAGTTTTACGAGTTGCCAGAACCAACGGGTGAGAAAAAAGTCGAACGTTTTTGAAAAGTGAACTCATTTTTTCTGGAATCTTCTCATGCCACATAAGGCCACAATCCGTCATATTGTGGGGCCGTTTTGTTTAAACCACATACTGTCCAGTTCATAATCTTCAATTGCAGGCACAAAATTTTCAATTGTCATGTACTTGAAATTGTAGGTAACGAGTATTTCACAGTCACATCTCCAGACCATACTGCGCTTGTTAATATAAAGACCGAGGGAAAAATTTGCTTCTTAGCTTAGAAGATTTTTTATTCATAAAATTAGCATTGAAATCATGGTGCTCTAGCATGTAATCAGCATATTTACGTTTATATATATTTATATTGTGAATGGCCTGTAGGCTTTATTGGTTTAATGGTTGGAGATGCAAACCTAAATGCAAAATGCACCATAAATAACCATAGGATAAGTGAAATTGTTAGGAATGCAGTGTAAGACATATTTTCTTTAGTGTCTACATTGCGATGTTGCCCAACCCAAATCCCGCCGGTAATGCTTTCAATCTATTGAAGCTTTTATTCTTACAATCGAGTCAATTCCTTGCACTATAGGTCTGTTATGCTGACCATAGCTGCCAGATAAATGAGGCACCAAATCGTCAAATATTTGAGAAAAAATCGTCAAAGACGTTTATTAAAATCGTCAGAAAAAATAAATAAATAAATTGAAAGTTTTTAAAAATCAAAATTATTTCTATTGTAGTGAAACATATAAAGTCAATGTATGTACATACATATCTGAGTTCAAAAATAAAACATTTAAAAAAAATTTGTTAGAAATTAAAAACTAGCGTCCTTCATCTTCATTTATTATTATTTTTTCCAAAAATGGAGAAATTTTATATCATTTTCAGGAAAAAATTATTTAAGATTTAAACAATCTATTCCAGTGTTGTTTATTGACACATAAGCGCAGCAATAGTATTGCATAATCATAATCTATGGGTGGTGTAAACATTAAGGAGTTAGAAGCTCTTGACATTCTGAGCATGAAAATTCAGTGCAATGTTGGCTGCAACCGACACATTTTCCAGTTCCTTCTTAAGATCTTATCATCTGATCTTACTATTTACACTATTTATTTATACTATTTATGAGGTCGGTGCCACAACGTCTATTTTGAGGCTTCTCGACCGTGTACAGGAGAGGCCGTAATAGCACGTTAATGAAGGTAGTGTATCCAACTCCATTGAATCATTGGTGCATCGTTGCAAAGTGGTTTGTGTTTCACTGTTCTATCGCTACTACAAAAGAATTTTACTTGAAAGAAATAAGGGGACTTGTTCCCGAAAATCATATATTGCTACGTAACGCTCGTCTTTCTCGGCCAGCACATCCGTCGATTGGCCAGTGGATCACACACTGCATTACAGTAAAGATACTGTTTTTAGCCGGACTAGTCGTATATGGAACTCAATTCCTGCAGAGGTCTTTCCTGTTACTTATAGTATAAAAATATTCAAGTCTAGTGTCCATAAACACTGTTCTCTCTTTCCTTCTTCCCATAACATATCTTCATAGTTCCAAACGCAAATCCATCCACCCCCTGAGTGTTGGTCGTACGAAAAAAAAAATAACGGCGCTGCTTGCCTTTGTTCTTCTGATGGTAGTATTAGAAGTTATACTCGAATTTTTAAAATTGTCTGCACCGACAAGTGATAAAGTATTCTCAACTACGAGGTTATTTAGGAGTTGTAATTTGTTGGCTTTTAAGGATTTAAAAAGTAATCAAATACAGAAAAATCATCACAAGTATTCGAAAGTAACTTAAAAATATAATACTTTACTCCTTGTAATTACTAACATAAATTACCAATAATAGTAATAAAGTAAAAGCAAAGCTTAAAGTGGCTTTTAATATACTAAATTTAGGAATATGATGTAAATTTTTAATTTCTAAAAATCGTCAAAATAAGGGCATAAATCGTCAAAATCGTCAAAATGATATTTTTGGAGCTCAAAATCGTCAAAATGACGATAAATCGTCAAATCTGGCAGCTATGATGGTGACTATAATTACTCCATAATGCTCGAAAAATAACTACATTTGGAGCACCAGTTTTGTAATCAGTTTTAAGCCTTCTTTGGCTGTTAAATGGTCTCTGAACCGATATTACCTGACTATGAACACATTGTTAGACTTTAATAGTTAAGATCATGGTCTATTTTTATTGGGCGTAAGATAGCAAACTAAAGTTAAATGCCGGAGTAATGAAAATAATTATAATATTTTTGTTTTTTATTTATTTTATTAATTAATTTAAATCTTCTGTTGTTTTCTTTTATAAAAATTCGTTGTGTTGGCATTTGGAATATAAAATATTTTTTTTTGTTTTAACTTAAAAAGTTATACAAATACATATTTATTTATTGTTTTTTTATTATTATTATTACAAATTATTATTCTATAAATAATATTAATAAATAGAAAAAAAGCAAAAAAAAATCCAAATTAAAAATCTTAAATTTGACAAACATTTGTGTGATTTTTCTATGGGTTTTTATTATTAAATTTAAATTTCTTTTGATCATTATTAGAAGCGAATTTTGTTTTCATAATTTTTTAACTTATTTACATTATAACTGTAGTTTTTAAAGAAATTAATTTTTTTATAAATTAAAATAAGAGTTAAATAAATAAAAAAAAACATATCAAGGAAATGTATTTCAAAAGTAGGGAAGTAGAGAAAATTAAAGGTTTTTGTAATTTTTTTTAATAAATTACGTGAGGGATTTAATTAAAATTAAAATTGTTTAAGCAGTTTACAGTCACAGGGTGTTAAACTGAATTTCATCGTGGGGAAAAATAAAAATTAAAATTTTTTTCAGCGGTGAATTTTTTCAAAGGCAGAGTGTTTAGTGTAAATGCAAACAAATAAAAACTTAATAAAAATAAATTTTAAATATTTTGTTGTATACCTTACAATATATAAATTTTAAAAGAAAAATTCAGTTAAAAATAAATTTTAAATCGAAAAATTATGAAAAATCTTGTTGAATGCTTTTTTTTTTGAAAATATATTTCCGTAAACTTTTATAAATTTTATTATGGTTTTGCTATTAAAATGAAATTTTCTGAAATATCTGCAGTTTACAATAATAAATAATTTTTTAAAATTATAACGGTAATTAACCCTTTAATTATTTGACATTACTTTTGATAAACACTTGTTTATAATTTGTGTTCCTAAGTGTATCTTCTTAAACGCTTATAACTTTTACTGTAATTCAGATATTAATATGAAATTTTCAGCATATTTTCTTAGAAATCTGAAGTTTTTTATAATATAAAACTTTACAAATTTGAATAAAAATTACCCCTTTAAAAATCTTTTATTTTTATAATTGTTAGGTAAAAATTTCAAAAGTTTTCAAAATGATTTGTAAATCAAATAAAAAAAATCTGGCCATAAATATGCAGTAAATTAATGTTTTAACAATACTAGAAAGTATACCCCTTAATGGGTTAAATGCATGTTAAATAATTTCTCTAAATTTATTCCCTTTAACTTTTCTTTTTTACTTCCTTAGCTGAGTTTTTAAAAAATTAAAAAAAAAACTTAAAAATAAAGGTAGTAAGAAATGATAATAAATTAAGTGTAAATAATAATTGTTTTCAAATATGAAATTCAAACATTAGCACGTTTGTTTACTCATACATCAATTGTCAGACATCGCTAGGTCAAAGGTTTTGGGTTTTAAAATCGAATTTTCGCTGCATAGCCAATCGTCATAGAAAATTTATGATTTTGCATTGATTGTTTAAACCTTTGCTAGCAAGGCGACAATTTTTCTGGTTTTTTGTTTTAAAGAAAATTTTCATTCAATGAAAATAAATTTAAGAATATTTGATAGTAAGAAGGTGTGCTAAATAAATAAATTAAATCTGGTACAGGTTGAAATAGTATAGCAACAGCTTAATAGGATATAAAATAGAATAAATAAACCTATAACTAGAAAATTGTTTTTAATAATAATTGCAAAAGGATCAAATGCTTAAATAACTGCCTTCATCTAGGCAATCACTCATGCCATCTTCTACCACAAAGGCATGGGGCGATGTCGGGCCAAAAATTCGGAAACATGTATGGCTGGTCGTTCCATAGGTACAGCAGGACATCCTAAAAGAAAAAAATTTTAAAAATTATAAAACAAACAATTTCTTTAAAAAGATATGCAATACAGTATGCAATAAAATTAAATCCATTATTTAAAAAATTTGAATTTTCTGCGCATAAAGCTAATATGACGTCATGCTAGCAGTTTCTAATTCAGACAAAAATAATGATTTCCATTTTCCTACACTTTATAAGAAAACAAAAAAACACTTACTGCATACGGCACAAGTTTGTTCATCAGTACCATCACCGCAGCCATCACGGCCCGAACAGACAATGGCTGTGGAACGACATCTGCCATTTGTACATCTATGAGGACAGTAGGCATTAGATTCCGTATTTTTATTCATTAAACCACCGGCAGTTAAGAGCTGTACAAAGAAATTGGGCATAGAACGGGAGCCACATAAATGTGGCGGTTCGTCACTACCATCACGGCACGAAATAATGGCATTGCAGTACTCATATTCCGGCAAACATTCACCACTCTTACAGCGGAACGTATGGGGCGGGCAAGAGTCTTGCGACTTCACAGCACTACAGCCAATTTCATCTTCACCATGAGGACATTGTTTGCGGCCATCACAAAGAGCAGCTCTGGAAATGCAACGACCACTTTGGCCACATTGGAAGGCTTGGCTGGGGCAAGTTTGATTCAAACGTGCATTGAAGGTGCACTCCTCATCAGAGGCATCATTACAGTCGGCACGACCATCACAAACAAAGAACCATGATATGCAAACACCACTGGAACGGCACTGTTAAAAAGAAATACAAATTTAAGAATTATTTCTCTAAAGTCTTGCAATGTAATCACTTACTTGGAAGGTGCCTGGTGAACAGCCAGTTCTTTCAGCTCCACATTGTTTATGTTCAATGCGTGGTGAGTTGTATCTATTAGCGGCACAATCGCATACACCACGTTCACTGCACACTGTAAAGGGATCAGCCAATTGACATTGTTTATCATTTAAACAGGAAAGTCCTAAGGATACAGCTTCCAAACTTAACTCCACACGCTTGCGTATCTCTGTAACGTTAGGATAAAAATTTAAAACCACGATTAAAATTATTCTTGAACTCGGCATAAATACCTGTAGTAGGTTTAGCAATAGCTAAAGTGTCCATAATCAGTGTATCTACTGCCGGCTCGGCTGTTACCTCCTCATTGTTGTTCGAGGACATCAAAGGCTCCAAGGTAGTAGTTACTGGTGCAGCCGGTTCCATAAGAGTAACACGACTGGCCAAGTTTAACATGGTTTGTGTGGTCAATTCTTCTATAGCACTGGCCGAGGTGGTGGCTTCAGTTAGTTCGTTTGTATCCTCTGGTTTCAAGCCACTGCTGGACAAAGTGGTGGTTTCCACTATCAAATTGTCAGCCTCTAGTTCTTGGGGTTCATAGTCTATCGAAGTGTCGAAGGGTAAACTTAAATCTAACGGTGATAGGGTACGATCATCATATAACTTTTCATCATTTCCGGAAGCTTCTTCTGCTGCTAATTGGGAAACTTCATGCATTTTTTGTTCATCTCCAGAGGCTTCCTCTTCATTGTGCTGTTCTGGCTGCATATCGGGATAGAATGTTATGAGCTTGTCTTCAGGCAAAATGGGACTTTCGGTAGCATCATGTTCATGTAGCTCGTGGGACATGACCGTCTCCTCTGAGATATTGGTATCTTCGGCTATAAGATCTGGTACTTCTTCCTCTTCCTGTTGCTCGTTTACATGGCTGGGATAATTTGAGTGTTCATCATATTCAGGCTGTACTGTAACGCCACCCTTCATAAGATCATTCAAGATATCACTGATCGATTCGCTTTCTTTGAATTCTTCATTTTCCACGGGTGTCACAATATCATCCTGGAAGTAATTGCTTTGGGGCTGTTTGTTAGTTTCTTGCTGCAAAACTTCATTGTCTTCAATACTATCCGGAGCTGTAGTTGCTTCCTGGAAGGTTTCATGCTTTTGCTGTTGTTGATTTTCTTGGTATTCTTGAGAGTTTTCGAATGGCACTTCATTAATATCATTTACTTGAGTAAAGGTTTCCATTTCCTGGATTTGTGTGTCTAGTTTTATGGGTTCATCATCCTCGTTAGCAGCCTCCGGCTGCATTTCCTCTTCAAAGGTATTCTCTAAATGTAGATGTTCAGTCTCATGTTCAGGTTCTTGTTTTTCCATTTCAATTTTATTTTCTTCAGCTTCATGTTCTTGTTGCTGTTCCTCATAAGCACTTCCTACATCTTCTAGCTTTTGGGGCTCTTCTTCGAGTTTATTTTCTAAATGATCCTGCACAGTTTCGTCTTGCACTATTTGTGTTACTTCTTCGGCTGTTTCAACATGATTCTCATGCTCCTGATTATCATCATCGTTTTCCAAAGCATCTGCTAGAATTTCATTGGCCTCATGTTCGCTTTCAATTGCCATGGTGGACTCTTCTACTGTGTCTTCTTTATCCTGTGAATTTAAGCTCTCTTCGTGCTCTAAATTTTCAATGTTTGCTTGCTGTTGTTGGCTGCTTTCTTCCACGTTTCCCTCCGTAGTATCAGCAATTGTTTCCTGATGGTGATTACTTTCGTCTACGTTTCCGGTTTCCTCTTGTTGTTCTTCATTTTTATTGCTTTCCGCCAAAGCATCCAATTTCTCTTCATCACCTACTTGTGTAATTTGATTGTCCAGTTCTAGTTGCTCTTCCTCACCTATTTGTGGAATTTTATTGTCCAATTCTAGTCCCGCTTCCTCACTTTCAAGTTTTACTGTGGTCTGTTCCAAGCTTTCACTTTCAATTTCCGCTGTTGACAAAGCATGTTCCGTGTGCTGTTCCTCTTGTTCTGCCACAAATTCCTCAACTTGTTGATCATGATCTTGAGTTTCTATTGCTGCTTCATTGGCTTCAGAAATTACTTCTTCCTCTTCCTGTTGTTCTTCTAAGTGTTGAGTATGTTGTTGTTGTTGAACATGTTGCTGCTCACCATCATTAACCTCAGCATTGATTTCATCAGTTAATATGGTTTGTTGTTGTTGTTGCTGTTGTTGTTGGGTGAAAATTTCACTTTGTTTATCTTCGGATGGAATTTCGAAATCTTCAAAATGTTGTTGCTGATGATATTGTGATTCGGCTGTCTCAGCATCTGTTGTCTCTGTATGACTTTCTACCTGAGGCATTTCTTCGGTGGTTTCTTCTGCCAAATGTGAGTCTTCATCGTTATGTTGGTCATGCTCATGGTCATGCTCATGTTCATGCTCATGTTCATGTTGTTGTTGTTCTTTTTCTTCTTCTTGTGCAATATCAGTGTCCGCAATTTGGCCCGCAGTATTGTTGTCATCATCGATTGGTTGTTTCTCCTCTTCATTGTTTTCCAAAATTTCATCACCATCATCATCATTCTCACTAGCAGCAGCTGCAGCGACCTCAGTTTCTGTTTCAGCCTCAACAGCTTCTTGTTCAAGTATATCCACCGTTTGTGGTGTGGTAATAACTTCATCGTTTTCCATTATCACAGCTTCAGGCTGTTGTTCTTCCTGTTGTTGCTGTACGATCACTTCATTTTCATTTTGAACACTTTCATTTTCTTCAACAACAACATCTTCATCTTCATGTTGATCTTGTACGGGCGTTAGCAGATGATCATCATGATCATCATGAATTTCATTTGTTATCGCCGGTAAATTTACAGACTCATTTACACTTTCTTCTTCAATGTCTGCCTGTGTTTCTTGTGGTTGTTGTTGTTGTTGTTGCTGTGGCTGTTCGTCATTGTCTGGACTTGAATGCTCCAATTGTGCAATATGTTGAGACTCATCAGCTACATGTTGTGTTTCTAAAATACTTTCGTGTTGCTCTAGTTGTTGCTGATCTTCATCATTTAGTTGTGATGCAACATTTTCATTATCATCATCACCATCCTCATTGTTATTGTTGTCTTTCTCAGATTCATTTGCAACATGGTGGGCATCAGTCAATTCGGCTTCAGGTTCTGTGTGATTTTCTTCGTCCTGTTTGTGTTCTTCTTGCGTAATTTGTTCTTTAAGATCAGTTTCCTCTTGTAGATCCACCAGAACCTGTTGTACGGCTTCAAACTCTTCTGAAATTTTCTGTGTTGCTGATTCTTCATGTTCTGGTTCTTGAACATGTTCATGGATTTCCTGTTGCTCAGTTTCTTGTTCATGTTCCTGATGTTCTGGTTCTTGAGGCGAATCTGGTTTCTGTTCTTGATTCTCCTGATTTTCTGGTTCTTGAGCATGCTCTTGTTCCTCTTCCTGATGAGCTTCCTGATGTTCAAGTGCCTGTTCCTGTTCATGACTTTCCTGGTGTTCCAACTCTTGATTGTGATCTTCTTCCAGTTCTTGGGTTTCCGTATGATTATCTTCCTCTTCTTGTTGATCTTCAATCTTGTTTTGTTGTTCGTCAACAGATTGATGATCCAAAACTTCTTGTGGCTCTTGAACATGATTCTCTGCAGAATCTTCTTGTTCATGATGTTGATTCTCCTGTTGTGGCTGTTCCTGTTCTATGGCTTCCTCCTGTGCTTGTTGCTGCACAGTATGTTGAAGCTCTTCTTGTGGTTCTTGAGGTTGCTCTTGTTCTTGGTCATCCTCCTTATGAACTTGCTGTTTCTGTTCTTCTGTTTTTTCCTGTTCTTGATGGTCATCTTCAAGTTCTTCTTGTTGCTCTGTTTGACTTTCCTCGTCAACTTCTTCTTCAGGCTTATGTTCCTGTTCTTCATCTACTTCTGGTGCATGTTCATGAGGCTCTTTTTCTTGTTCCTGTTGTTCTTCGGCCAAAGAAGGCACATGTTCAGCTTCTTCTTTGTGTGCTAACTCTTGTTCTTGTTGTTCTTCTGCCAAAGCAGGCACTTGTTCAGCTTCTCCTTTTTGTGCTGATTCTTGTTCTTGTTGTTCTTCTGCCAAAGCAGGCACTTGTTCAGCTTCTTCTTTTTGTTGTGTTTCCTGCTCATGATTTTCTTCTCCAAATTCTTGCTGTTGCTGCTGTTCATCTTCATGTTTCTGTGGAATTTCCACATCAGATACGTCTTGAGTTTGGCTTTCTGGTTCCTGTTCTATTTGTTCATGTTCTGGTTCCAGATTATCTGTTCCATATGTCGCTTGAGGTTGCTGTACTGGCTCTTGTTGTATTGGCTCTTGTTCTTGTTCCAGATTATCTGTTCCATATATCGCTTGAGGTTGCTGCACTGGCTCTTGTTCTTGTTCCCGATTATCTGTTCCATATATCGCTTGAGGTTGCTGTACTTGCTGCAGGTTATCTGTTTCATGTTCTTCAGTTTTTTCAGGCTCATTTAATGCAACATGTTCCTGTTGCGGCACGTGATGTTCCTCTTCTTTATGGTGTTCTAACAATTCATGCTCATCAGGCTTTTCTTGATCTTCGTCCTGCCCATATAAGAACTGAGGTTGATACTGATACTGCACATTGTAGTTGTCGCCGTGTTGCAAGTGTTCTTCCATTTCTTGCTGGGCAGCTTCATAATCAAAATTCATTGTGTTATCAATTACGTCACCATAGTCTTCGACATGTTCCTCCTCTGGCGTAACAATCTCTTCCGTATAACTTTGTGCAGGTTGGACTTTCTGAGCCTCGGTAGAGTCAGTGTGTACCTCCTCATCTTCCTCAATTTTATAGGGATAATCATCAGTTACATTTGAGCCTTCCACATTATCGGCATTTTCATTTGCCTCCTCTTCCAAAAGATCGGTACTTACGGCGGGTGTTAGGGCTACAGCTGGCACAGTGGTCTGTTCTTCTGGCATTTTTAAAGGAGTTTTTGATGTCATTGGTAACGTATCTTTACTATCATCCTGCCATTCCTGTTCCTCTACAGAAATGTTTTCTGTTTCAATTTGTGGCTGTGTGGCATCAGCCATAACAATTGTTGTTGTTGGAGTCTCTGTGATAGGCTTTTGTGTGGTTGTAGTTTCTCTGATAGGTTTTTGTGTGGTAGTGGTTGTAGTAGTAGTGGTTGTAGTAGTAGTAGTTGTTGAAGTTTGAGGAATTTCAGCAGGGATTTCATCAACTGTATTGTCTACGCACAAACCGCCCTTAGGCTTAGCCGGTGCTGTACATTGGCAACGACCGAAGAGATTGGGTATGAGGAAATCGCAGTGGGTACGTTCACTAAACATTTGACAGTGAGCATGACTGTAACAGACAGAACCAGGTGGAGCAGCTGCAAGTAAACAAAAAAAAAAACGATTTAGAGACGGCCATTAATAATTGTGGATAAAATGTATCCTTAAAAAGGATAAAAAGGTGAAAGAGCATGAAAAGAACATTTGAAGAGTTAGAGAGTGCACACTACAAAAGAGTAAAAAGGGAGAAAGTGGTTTTACTGCTGTGAAGCAGGATTTTTTGCATTTGCAAGTGAATATTATTTTCGCACTAAAGAAACCTGAAGGCATGTAGGACTAGTTCACATTTTTGTATAGCTCAGGTTAAATTATTTGACCTCTATTAGCATAAGATCTTGTTAAATTTGCTTTTCTCTCAGCTGAAAAACATTTTCATTCAGTTAATTTGATTTCAAAGGTTTGGCTGTACGAGATAGGTGACCTGTCAAGTGTGTCAACCCCTCTTCTCTTTGCATCTGCTTGTCGTTTATTGAATCTGTTTAGCCAAATAACAATGGACGATCACAGAAAAGACGCTTGTTCACTAAATGATCCCTGAAGCAGTTGGCAAGTAACCCTAATTTCCATTGAAAAGCCATCTTCAGAGATGAGGTCTACTTCTGGAGGAATGGGGCATGTGATCAAACAAAATCGTCGAATTTGGACAATATCAATCCAAATAAGATCTAAGAGTCTCTAATGCATCGCAAATAAGTCAATGCTTGGATATTTCCTGTCACTGTCAACGGCAAGCACTATAGATTGATGATTATCAACTTCTTTTGACCTAAATATAATGATCTGGATATCAATGACATGTGGTCTTAACAGGACAGATCTATTGGGTATTTTGCAGGACCAATTTGAGGGCATGGTCATCTCACATGAGGGAGATGTAAATTGGCCACCCAGATCGTACAATTTGACTACGTTAGACTTTTTCCTGTGGGGTTTTCTTAAGGCGCAGGTGTATGCGAATAAGTCACAAACAGCAGTGGTCCTTAAAGAAAACATAACACACATGTCATCGGTCCAATTCATTCTGAGTCATAGAAAATTGCCACTCTCTGCACCCAGAGAAGTCGTGGCGGATATTTAAACGACGTTATATTTCACACATAATGGCAACAATGGAATAAAAAATTTTCTGTGATATTTCACACACACGTTGTTTTTGTTTTTAAATTTAAAGATAGGAGGCGCTTAACGAAAGTCCTCTTAGTTACAACACCATTCCAATGTAGCTAATAATGGAGAGCATATCATGAAGCCATAACTAGTCCTTTATAAATTCGTTACAAAACCCAATCGCTTAGATTATGATTTTTTGCAAGCCTTATATGGTTCGATAATCGATAACAATTTACTTCAGAAAAAAAGTATCATTCCCAAGCATTTCATTTTAGCATAATGGATTGTTACTATCCACACCTGACAGTTTGTTTTTTTTTAATTTTTTCTTGTTTGGTTTTGTCTTTGGTTTTGGGTTCTTTTTCATTTAGTTGTTGTTGTAGTTATTTGTTGTTGCTATTTTTGATTTTTGTGCTTTTAAGAAAACAAACTTCAGTTGACACACTTTTTTTCGTGGAGTTTTTTACCACAAGAAGCTAAAGCAGCAGAAGAAGAAAAAAAAGGAAAACAAAAAGAAGCAAGAAACCTGCACAAAGCCATCAATAACATGATCAAGCATGATACATCACACAATATGTACTTGCAACATCTATTTGCCGCTCAACCTGTTTTTACTGGGTTTTTTCTTCTCCTCTATTTTCTACAATTACTACTACAACTACACATTGTTCTATGTACATAAGCATGTATGGTTATATGTATGCATGAGACCACAAGATGTGTAAGTGTGTATGTGTGTGTATAATGGTGTTAGTAAATGAATTGGTGAATTGCTAGAGATGGTAGTTAAAGTCTTTAATGGTTGTTGTAAATATTTGTTAAGCACTTCGGTTAGTGTGGATGTTGCGTGTTCCCGTTGCATTTTTGCTGCTGCATTTGTGGTGGCAACATCGACCTTTGTTTTGTTGTATCGTTGTTGTTGTTGTTATTGTGGCTGTTTTTGGATTTTATTATTTTTTTTTTGTTTTGGTGAGGCGAGACGCCAATATCTACCGTTTTGTACACGATGATGTTTTCCTAAACAGCCAACAACAACATTTTTTAGAAATTTAAACATCAGGCATCATTATGCTGCAGTCAGGAAGCCAGCCAGCCAGCCAGCCTGCCAGTCAGCTATAGTCCACCATATCTGGCAGTAGAAGTTTAAAGCTTTTTTAACCCCGTGTGCTTGGCTACATTTGCAGACATTCAAGTGCCGTTGTGCTTAAATGCTTTGCAGCCTGGCCCCTTGCAAAAAAAACACCATGAATTTGAAAAATATTTTCTAGTAATAGCTGCCGCTTATACGTCTGCTAGTTCTCTCAATTTCTTTATTACAATATTATTGCCACAGTTGGCACTGCTGATGGCTCTGCAATGAAGTGCAATTGTATTGCTTGTGTATTGATTTAATAGTGCCTGTCATAATGATCATTAAACTCAACGCCTTTATTATCATCATCATCATTATCAGCAGCAGCAGCAGCAGCATAATGTTGATGATCACGTGAAATGAAATATACAAACAACAACAACAACAACAACAACTACAACTACAAAAACAATAAATAAAATGATGAACTTTTTTTGTTTTTGTTTTTTTTTTTGTCATTGGCCAAGAAAACCTGTTCCTATTTTGGCTTCAACATGGACCATAACGATAACGTTTGTCACATGGATCATTCAATAAAATTACAATAAAAAGAAAAAGAAGAAAAAAAATGGAACGACTTTTAGAGCTGATTGCATAGCTTTGTGATACCATAGACCATATACACTAACTTGACAAAACGGAAAACAGAATTCTACGCATTTTTTCTAGGAGGACAAAAAAATACTCCTCTTTTTTTTTGTTGCAATTGTAAAATATTTTCTTAAACATCTTGCCATATAGGCAAGAATAATGGTTAGGTTTGGTCTGTCCAGTGTGCGCGCTCTCTTAGAAAAGAAATCGTAAGAACAACGTGTTTCCTTTTTAAGTGGTAAATTGACTGACTTACTGATTGATTGATCTTGTTTGTCATTTTGTCATTGGAAAAAAAAAAACTGAACTAAACGCACTTAAATTGCAATGACATCATAAAGGATTAACCCAATTTATGATCATAAGGTATTTCCTCTTCTCTTCTTGGCCACAATAACAATATGGTGTATGGTGGTGGTGCTTGCTAAATTAAGTTATAAATTCTCTTCAAAGCAGACCATTAAAGCAATGACTGACTGATATTGGTGGCATCTTGATTAGTTTTTGTGATTTAAATTTTTCACATTTTGCATAAGAGAAAAGGGTCGTAATTGATGATAAAGCAAGATTTTTTGTTTGTTGATTTTAGAAATTGAAATTCAACTGCTTTAGTCTACGTAGTGTGTTATAAGATGGGTCAAGTCAAGGACTACTTACTGCAATTTTTGAAGTTAAGGGTTTGTAATTAGAAATAAACAAATATCTGCGGACAAAGTGGGGCAATTAGGCTGCAATTCTCCAGGCACACATAATACATAATTGGTGATTACAACCCTTCAGCCAGGATTACGACTTAGTTTCTCACACCAATTATGTTGTGTTTATATATTCTCAGAGTTTTTGCTAGAAGACTACTGAGAGTAAGTCGCCGAAGAAATATTTCTGCATATTTCGTTTTGTTAGAGATGTCTGACCCGGAGTTTGAACCATGGCCCCACGTCTAATAAGCCATTACCTTCTAGACTACGGCGGCATTTACAAAATAAAATCGCAGTAAGTAGTATAGTAGTAAGTAGTATAGTAGTAAGTAGTATAGTAGTATGGTAGTATAGTAGTAAGTAGTATAGTAGTAAGTAGTATAGTAGTAAGTAGTATAGTAGTAAGTAGTATAGTAGTAAATAAATAAATTGTAGATATCCAAGAATGTCAATAAAAATGTACGTAACAAACTATTATCATTGACGCCAAACTAGTTACATAATTCATTCATTGTGGCCACAAGTAAAGAAATCTGCAAAATTTAAAAGGAAACAACATATTTGGTCAAATTAAGCTGCTGCCATTTCTATATTAGTCCGTCTGAAAGTACAGACAATGTGTGTTAATTTTTATTCATGAGTGGTTGGACCTATTGTTTAAACTTCGGCTCCGAACTTTCAGAGTTTTGCCAGAAGAGTGCTGAGAGAATTGCTGAAAAGCTGTGATTTGAATCACGTTCACGCGTCTACCATAATAAGCCACTCATATTCGTTACTAATAAATATACAATCAGCCGTTGCATTCTGAAGGAAGCTTGTAGTCCGCACTGACGCCAACAACGACCAACCTTTTTAGCGAAAAATTTATTACACTATTCCAACTCGTAGAAAACTACGATACGATCTTCAAATTGATATCAATTCTGAATAGTAAGATCCTTTTAACATTAAATTACATAATTGGTCATTACAAGCCTTCAGTTAGGATTACGACCTAGCTGCTCACACCACTTATGTTGTGTGTGTTAATTTTATGCATGAGTGGCAGGACCTACAGTTTAAAGTCGACTCCGAATGTCAGATTTTTGTGAAACTTTTCATAGCAATTTTATTTACTCTCAGATAGTTTTTGCCAGAAATCTGAAGCTGAGAGGAAGTTTCGTTTTTGTTTGAGAGGTCTGACCCGGGATTTGAACCGTAGACGCCTAATAAGCCAACACAATACCTTTTAACAGACTTCCGAAAAAGAAAATTTAATTAATTTTTATTACATTGAGATTCTTTTGCAAAACTCAACTGGAGAAGCAATGATTTCCTTTCAATCTTTAAAGAAAAATTATCATTTCAGCCATATAATCACTCAACAAGTTCCTTGTAATTTTATAAATTAAGTCATACACATGGCTTAGAGATTCCTTTGATTCAATTCAACAGTAAAAATACTGCAATTTTTCTCTCTCTCTCTCTTACTTTTAAATAAGCATACGACGTACATATATGCAATATGCATGCATACATGCATGTGTGCGCGAAACTAACCATTATAACCTCTAAAAAGGCTAAATTAGATTGACTAATTGCATGGAAGATTTGAAGCCGCTTTGGATGCTAGAAATGCTTGCTAATACCCTGTAATTATGTGTTGCCTTACGCTTACAACATTACCATATCAAGTAAGCAAGTAAGCATTTTTCTTCTGTTGCCACAGCAACTGTTTCTTCTTCTCTGGTTTCTATTTTTTTTTTTTTGTTCTTGGAATAAGTTGATCATCAGCAAAGTTAGCCTATGGCGTACCTCCCGTAATTTACAATTTCTTTGCAAAATTTATTGAGAAATTGAAAATCACACGCATGTTGTTGTTAGTTGTTGGTTTGGCAGCAAGTTGCAGCAGCTGACAATGCTTAGAACAATTGTAAGAAAGTAAAGCAATTGTAATAAAAATGCAATAACAATAACAACAACAATTACAATGTATGTATATTGTATAGGTATTGTAATATGGGCATATTTTCGCTTTACTCTTCACAACTCTTCTCTATGGATTGCTCAGGAATTTTCCATTGAAATTGTATTGTGAAATTGCCAAACCAACTCCTGGGATTTTTCTTGTTGGCAAAAAAAGTAAAAAAAATGCAAGAACAAAAACAACAACAACAGTCATGAAAAGAAAAGAAAATCAAATTGTTTAGCGAAAAACTAGTTGCAACTTATCATTGTCGTCATCAGCTGCCATAGCAACAACAGCAGTTGCAAGTAAGCAAGTAAGTAAGTAAGCAAGTATCCATGACTCGTACTTGTAGTCGTACACACCTATTGGCTAAGAAAACTATCTTTTGTTGGAAAAAAAAACGATAGGAAGTATTACTTTTGTGGGCAAAATGGTATTAAAATATTTATTGTCTATACGAATAGCAGAAATATTTCTTAAAAAAAATTAAAAAATAAAAAAATAAAACTAAGAAAACCAGAGATGTAGGTCAAGTCATAAAATATGAAAATGAAAAAAAAAATGGTTAACAATAGCAACAACAACAATAACAAAAAATTAAAAACTTTTTCTTGCCAGAAATAGAAAATGCCTACACAGAAGAAATGCAAACAGAAATTACAAGTACTCTGCGATCATAATTAATGTGCATTCGAATACATAGCTGGTGTTGGTGTAAAGGGTGTTACGTTAAAAGCCATATATGGACTTAGCATAAACAAGGCGTAACCTTTAGTTCATAATAATGATAATGGTATCCTAAGCTTGTAGGTCGCCATAGTCTAGTAGGTAGTGTGTTGGCTTTTTAGACGTAAGGCCACGGGTCAAACTCCAGGTCAGACATCTCGAACAAAACGAATTATTGAAAAAATATTTCCTCGGCAACTTTTTCCAGCAGATATCGGGCAAAAACTCTAAGAGTAAATAAAATTGCCGAAGTCTAGTAGGTAGTGTGTTGGCTGTTTAGACGTAAGGCCACGGTTCAAACCCCAGGTCAGACAACTCGAACAAAACGAATTATTGAAAAAATATTTCCTCGGCAACTTTCTTTCAGCAGATTTCGGGCAAAAATTTTAAGAGTAAATAAAATTGCCGTAGTCTAGTAGGCAGTGTGTTGGCTTATTAGATGTAAGGCCAGGGTTTGAGACCCAGCTCAGACATCAAAACGAAATATGAAAAAATATTTCTTCGACGACTTCCTGTCAGCAGATTTCAGGCAAAAACTCTGAGAGTAAACAAAAATTGTCATGAAAAGTTTCTTAAAAATCTGTCGTTCGTAGTCGACTTTAAACTTTAAGCCCCGCCACTCATTACAATTAAGACACACAACAACAGACTGAAAGGTTGTAATGACCAATTATGTATGTATGTATCCTTAGCCAATTTTATGAGACTTTCCCAGCATAGCTATCGAAAGTTGAGCGACTTAAGCTACTTGACAACTGCAATGTTTTCTAAGGGAACTTCATAATGGCATAATTAAAAAGGTGTGCAATGATTGCTGAACTTGTTTCCTTATTTACTTGAACAGCTCGGATACGATCATGTTCAAAATGAACATCACCAGTACGTCCATACACGTATTAAAACCTCAGGGATTTCATAAGAAAATTTCGAATGTTTCGAAGGAAACTATTATATGGGTTTCGGGTGGACATAGTTAGAAATGATATGCATTTCAATTCCTTTAGAAAGGAATGCAAGAACTCACAGAAGTAAAGGCAATACGTTAAAGGACATTCTGCGGTTTGTTTATAAGAATACTTAACTCCATTAGCAGTTGTTAGGAACATGCAATATTGCTATGTTCTGCTAGGCTAAGTGATATGGATATGAAAAGCGCTGATTGTAGCCATCCGTAGCAATATTGCGGTCCTTACGGCTTGCTGTCCTTTTAAAGGCAAGCGTGGTAGACCCTTAAATGATTTCTACAGTCAATGTTCGTTTGTTTGACAAGGGAAAAAGAAACTAAATTTCATCTCATAAGCCAGTGTTCGATTCAATTAAGTAGCCAAGGTTCTTAAATTTTCATTTCCTGTAATCTTTGGCCTCAACTCTTCAAACTAAAAAATTGCTGCAATGGCAAGGTTTGGCTTCACATGGGACACTTATCAGGAATAGCACAACATCAGTTGTGTTGTGTTCTGAATAAATAGAAGATGCGGCAACTGATGCTGTTAATAAGTTCAACAAACGAGTGCGTTTTAAAATGGGGGCAGAATGCAGTGGAAATCAATATCTTGTTTTTGTAAATAGTTTTTAGTGATTAAAACTTTAAACTGTTTCACCATTACAACTGAGACTAGCTGGGAAATTATGCTGAGGGAAACATTAACCCCTTTTAAGGATTTCAAATGCATGGAAGACCTGTCTCTGGAGTACAGCCCTTTCGCTGACCAACTTTTCCTTTTCCCTGATTTTGGTGGAACTTGGTTAGTACAGGGACTGCGTTCACCCGTGGCATCACAAAGGACCGCTATGCGTGCTCAAGTGAGCTTTGTGATAACAGGGCTACCACTCCGACCTAACCTAACCTAACCTGTCCCTGGATGTAGTTTATTTGCCGAATTTACAGGCCAAAATCTGGCTGAAAAATTGCAGAGTATACGGTAGAGTAAAGATTCGGTTGATCCTTAAGCATAGCTAAGGAGCCTTCTTAATGAGATGATGAGATATTATAATGTTACTTTCACTCACGCGAGGGACTAGGATGTCACACAAGATATCATTTCCTTTCCATTTGTAATTAAAAGCTACAACTTGCAGTAAGTCGTTGAGGTCACTGTATCATTGGTATTACTGCGAGAAATTTAAATCCTACGCATACCATCCTGCTGGAACTAAAGCGGAGGAGAATGAAACCATCAACCACACAGTGACATTCATTGTTTCGCATTTTCAACAACCAAGAAAATGTTCCTGGATGGGAGCTCTTGAAGGCGCCGTAGTCTAGTAGGTAGTGTGTTGGCTTATTAGACGTGAGGCCATGGTCGGAAATATAAAAAAAAAAAATTATTTTTCGGTGACTTTTTCTCAACAGATTTCTGGCAAAAACTCGTAGAGTGAATAAAAATTGCCATGAAAAGTTTCCCAAAAAATCTGTCATTCATAGACGACTTTTAACTGTAGGTCCCGCCATTCTTGTGTAAAATTAACACAAGGTCTGGGTAGTAATCCTGACTGAAGGGTTGTAATGATCAATTATGTACATATGTATGTGTAGGAGCTCTCTCAATATCGTTTATCGAGTTTATTAAAACTTCAATGCGCAATAAGTTCACTTCAACGACGTTAGAAGACCTATAACTTCATCCAAAATCCCTTACATTTGTGTGAAGGTGACGCCGGCTTAGCTTGATCAATTTAGTCCCGTACTATTGGCTGATCTACAGTGGTGCCCGATCGGTTGGGAACGACGATGGTGGGCCCTATGACTTCATTTGAACTCTCTTAAGCCTGTGTGGTGCTGAAATTGATGCTGGCTTAGCTTGAGCAATTCATTCAACTGCAATTTACTGATGTGATATCTTTGAAGATATCAGCCCTGTCTCATGGATTTGGAACATGATGCCAATAGGTTAGGTTAGGTTAGGTTAGCGTGGTAGCTTTAATTTACCAAAAAGCTCACTTGAGCACGCATAGCGGCCCGTTGTGATCCCCTCCTTGGATCGGAGGAACTTGGTCAGCGCAAGGGCTGCACATTTTCCAAAAAGCAAAACTACCCCACGCTGGAAAACCAGCCAGAAAGTTTGATAAACGAGGCTATGTCCTTGATATCAATGGACGATAGCTGCGTCAAGCTGACAAGGTCGGAGAGCCAAATAACCTATATCTGCACCCCGCAAGGGATGGGCATTGGCAGAGAAAGTGGATGACAGTCTCCTCCTCCTCGGCGGATCTGCATCCACGGCAGAAGTCGTTAAATGGGAGTCGCATTCTTTCCGCGTGTCTACCCATAACACAGTGGCCTGTAAGCATGGCCACTGTGATCGAGATGATATTACGGCCAAGTCCAAGTAGCTGGTTGGTACGCCTCCTATCCATTGTGGGCCAAGTGAGCCTAGCGATGAAGCAGGACTCCTCATTGATCCAGGACCGGTTGGCATCCCGGGAGAATTTCCGCGCAATAGCCAGTTTGAACGATAATAATAATAATTGTAGAGTAAAAGGAAACTTTGTGCTTAAAAACACAATGTTTGTTTGTAAAGAACACCCTGTTTTAAGCTGTATTTGTTGGTTGTGTTTTTTTTTTAATTACAATTCAAAATAAAAAGTAAAAAAACTTTTGCTTTTTTTGTTCTTGTTCTTGTTTTTTTTTTAGCTACGCTATCAACGTAATTATGCCAGAAAGAAAATATGAAAATTTTTATGAAATATATGTGAAGTGATCTTAACAGGGAAATGAAAGAAAAGTAAAGAGCCAGAGAGAGACTAGAGGCGCGACATCATTTCCATTTGTAATGTATTGGACAAGACATAATGTTAATAAAAAATATTTTAAATATTGTTTCTATTCGCATATACATATGTATGTATGTATATAGAATTGTATTTGCTTTACATTCATTTACATTTTATAGTCATATGAATTGGAAATAATAGAGGAAGAAAAAAAAAAAGAAAGAGATACACTTTCGAATGCCATGACTTAATGGCATACTTTTTCCTTGAGACATAGAGAAAAACTGAATGTTTTTTATTATTTACTGTTTGAGACTAAGCCAGTCTTGCTAAGACTACAAGACAATTTAGATTTTCACACTGTTACTTTCATTAATAAAATTTTTATGATTTTATTTTCTAATCTTGAAAAGGCCAGGCTGTTAATATTATCACCGTACATTTCATTTCATTTCATTTCGCTTTTTTATTTTCTTTGCTTCCACTTCTTTCTTTATGGAGTTTCTTTTCTAATTTTTTTTACTTTTATTGGTTTATTAAAATATATGCCATTTAAATATGAATAAAAAAAACCGGTTGTAAATAATTTTTTATTTTTCAACCAAAACCAACCTGCAATTAAAGTGACATGTTTTGGTAGTAGCAGACCAAAAAATCTTTTTTCTGTAACAGGTTGCTTGTTTGCTGTGTGGCTTAGCCAAGAAAGTGGTTTAAGCCTAGATTTTCGTTTTATTTTTAGTTTTAATTTTTTCTAACAAAAATAATATACATTTTAAAAGGGTTATTGGTCATGAGAATGTAACCAAACACCTGTTAAAGTTTATTTCTCTTTTTAATTCTGTGTTTTTGTTTTGTTGCTTTTGTTTTTAATCATTCTAACAACTAACATGCACATAATTTAGCCAATTAACAAAGCCTTTAACCACAGCTTTCAATGATTTTAATCATTTCATTACAGTTGAGAAAGCAAGACCACCAAACCTTAAATAAAAAACTTTTTTTTTTAATTACTTTTCGACAATTTGAAATGGTTTAAATGACTTGTGTTAATCACTAACAGAATAAGGTCCTGTTAAATTGTATTTAATTTGATTTTTCTTAAACAGTTTTACTGATTTCCAATTCAATTTTCTTAAAGTGAAAGGTTCCTCCTAAACACTACCCATTACTGACTCCGCTCAAATGCTCTCAACTACTTTATTTTGTTGCTACTTTTTAATGATTGTATTTAAAAATAAGCAACAGCCAAACAAATAGACAGACAGACAGACATACAAACTTTTCTTATTTCCAAATTGTATGTCGTTTTTTTTGTTGCTTTTTGTGTTTTGTTTCTCATGTTTTATTTCTTTCTAATATTGTTTGTTTGGCTTTTTTTTTGTTTCTATATGAACATGCTTAAGCTGCTGGTGAAAGCCATTCACGCAAAAGAATTTTTTTCTCTTTTAAATGAGGTTTCAAATAAAATGTACAAAAAAAAGCAAATCTTTTGTCCAGGAACACTATGAAAAAAAACCTTTCCAAAATAATACCACAGAGTAATAAAGACATGGCGCTGCTATATATAAAGAAAAATAATTTTAAAAATTAGAAATTTCTTAAAAAAAAAAAAAAAAAAAGAAAAAAACAATACGAGTACAATAGTGTATGGACTTTCATTTAAATTATAGTTCAACTGTTTTGGTGTAATAAAAACAACAATAAGAAACAGAAATAAATTCTTATTAAAAAAACAACACTTTTAAAATGTGTTACTCGTTATATATTTTTAAATAATTTTATTATTAAAATTCTTAATAATTTTAAATAATTTAAATAATATGCAAACAAAAGACTTAAGCCACATACCTTCTTTTGTAGACTTTTAGAGCATTTTTCATATTAAAAAAATAAAAGACTAAAGAGAGAAACTTTTTTTTCGAAAGCCATACATTTGAAAGAAAAAAAACATTTTTTTTTAATTTTAAAATAAAAATTAAAAAAATAAATAAATAAGCCATTGCAACCAGCATCTGTCATTATGAATTCATGCAGATCCCATGTGATTGCAGAATCTTTCAAACTGAAGTTGTAGTTGAGGATAGCATTGCGATTAAATGGCTTCTCATTAGCAGAATATTTCCTGGGGATATACCAATAAACTTAGAACTCGCCGTAGTCTAGTAGGTAGTGTGTTGGCTTACTAGACGTAAAGCCATGGTTCGAGCCCCAGGTCAGACATCAAGACAAAATACAAAAAGTATTTCTTCGGCGACTTCCTCTCAGCGGATTTCTGGCAAAAACTCTGAGAGTAAATAAAATTGCCATGAAAAAGTTTCTCAAAAATATGTCGTTCGGAGTCGACTTTAAACTGTAGGTCCCACTACTCATGTATAAAATTAACACACACAACATAAGTGGTGTGAGAAACTAGGACATTGTACAATGGGTCAATTCGACCTCCGGGTACTGTACTTGTCTGAATTGACAAGTACACGTCCTCTAACCTAACCTAACCTAACCTACCAATAAACTTGGACAGCCAGGCTGCTATCTTGTTCCTCTTTCTAAGGTCTCTATTAATTCAGTAAACCTGGAAAATTATAACACACTGGAAAACCTCTAATGTGATCTGCTCATATGGTCACGATTAGTTTAGAAATTAAGGGAAGAATTTCATTACTTGGTTTACGTTTTCTAAGTGGAATAGAAGATTTGTGCGACTGCCAATGTTGACCAAATCTTTTCCCAGGGAGGACAAATCTTCTCCCGACTAGACATTGTACTCAGGAGATCCTGCCTAATAAGGAGAGGTGTCTGTTGGCAAGTTCTCCTGCACGTTATTTCAGCAAAAGTTGCAACGGCTAGGAGGATCAAGTTTTGATTGAAGTCGCCGTGGTCTAGTAGGTAGTGTGTTGGCTTATTAGACATGAGGCCTCGGTTCAAACTCTAGGTCAGACATGTCCAACTAATCGAAATATGAACAAAGTATTTGTTCGGCGACTTCCTCTCAGCAGATTTCTGGAAAAAACTCTGGGAATAAATAAAATGGCCATGAAAAGTTTCTCAAAAATCTGTCATTCGGAGTCGAGCTTAAACTGTAGGTCCCACCGCTCATGTATAAAAATTAACGCACACAACATAAGTGTTGTCAGAAACTAGGTCGTAATCCTGACTAAAGGGTTGTAATGACCAATTATGTATGTATGTAGGAGGATCAAGAGATCTTCTGTCACTTAATGAGTCAATAACATGAGAACGCTTGCAAAAATACTGAGTATATAAGTGAGTCTGGATGTCATGGACTACAGCACTTGTCCTAATGGAGAATATTGTGGTCTTTTAATTTAAGCGAAGCTGGTGATGCAGTGGGTCTAATATGTTGGCCTATGTATATGGAAAACTCACCTCACCTCACCACTACCTAACCTAACCCAACCTCTCATGTTGTGCGTGTTAATTTAATACATGAGTGGCAGGACCTACAGCTTAAAGTCGACTGCGAACGACAGATTTTTGAGAAACTTTTCATGGCAATTTTATTTATTCCCAGAGTTTTTGGAGGAAGACGCCGAAGAAATATTTTTTATATTTTGTTTTGCTAGAGGTGTCTTGACCTGGGGTTTGGAATGTGACCTCACGTCAAATAAGCCAACACACTACCTACTAGACTACGACGACGACTAACCTAACCTAACAGAAAGAAAAACTATGTGAATAATATTTTGTGTAGAACACCTGATGTAGAGAAGAATTACTGGTCCTCTCTTTTTATTGACGAAAAAGTGTGGCACGAAAATCTTCTGATACATTTTAATATTGCAGAGCCTTTGGAGAACTATATTATCGACCGAGAGCGACTTTGTAAGTGCTTTTGAATCAATTGTTGACCCTGGGCTATAGGATTAAAGTGAATGAATGATAATGTGATCATGAAACACTGAGCTTCCGAGTGTGTTTGCAAGATAGACTTGCAAGCAAGCTAGTCTATCTAACCTAACCTATAAGATCTATAAGAAAATTGTATTGCAATCGTCACTAAACTTGTTTAAATTTTCTTCAAAACCAGACAAATAGTTTAAGTACTGAAACAAATGTAAAAAACTTTAAAAGATACCGTTTTACGGGCGGATATCCTGAAAACACTTTTCGTTATAGAATTATTTTATTCACAAAGCTCTCAATTTAAGCTGTTGCTTAAAAAAATTTTTGAATTTTTTCTAAAGAAATTTCCTTTTGCAGCTTTTCCTTCTGCTGCTGCTGCTTTGGAAAATAATTTTCCATGACTAAGTTAAATTTGCCTTCATTTCGAGAGATTGTTTTCTTTCCCCTGATTTCATGACATTTTTTATGGCTGTGAATGAAAACATCAACTGGCTTAACAACGGTAAGCTAAGGCATCTGCATCTGCATGTCTATAAAAAAGAAAACATGCAGTCTAATTGCATAGTTTAAGCAGAAGAAAAGAAAATAAAATTAAAGAATACAATGAGCTGTGGGCTCTCATCAAACAAAACCTAAGGTTTTTTGTGTTTTTCTTTTTTTTTATCAAAAAATGAAAATCTAAAAACCTCTGATTTCTTCTTTCAACAACAATAAAAAAAGCTACTTTTCACATGTGAAATAATGTAAAAGAAGAGGAAACAGAAAAAAGAAAAGTAATAAGGAACAGCAAACAGCAAACAGAAACAGTCACAAACAACTAATTATCATGGTAATTGGTTAATTTCCAAGAAGAAAAACTGAATTTACTTACAAAAAAAAACAAACCATTTGAGTAGCAAAGAAAAGCAAGAAAGAAAGAAAGAATGAAAACAGAAAACCATCATTTATAAATAAAGATCGGTTTCTTTGCTTTATTTTCTTTACATTTTGTCTCTTGTGTTCTTGAATAAACCAACAGCCAAAGGCAATATCATTTTCTTCACAATGATCATTATGAGCGACAGCATCAACGCCGCCGCCACCACCACCATCATCATCATTTAAAAGCTTTTTAATGCTCCGACAATATCAAAATCTATATCGTTGATCATTTCTTTTAATCACACCTTTGCCACCCAAACAGCTGCAAATAAGCGATTGATCGACGTTATTGATTGAGTTTCCACGCTATTCGGTGGAAAATATTCATTTCAAAGAGCACGTAAAGCGGCCTAAAACTTGACTTGCAACCACATTTCACTTGACTTTGTTGGGGCGTTCTTGATGTGGCCAACGAGTATCCCACAAAATCAGGAGGAAATCAAAAAGAAAAAAAAAGACGAAAAGGAAAAATAAACAAACAAACAAACGCCTTGTTTTGTTACAATTTGGCGCCATTCGAAACACGTTAATCACTTAAACAAACAATCGATCAATTTAATTGAGATTAATTTTATAAAAAAAAAAACAAAAATAAATTTGTAGAGGGAATTTCTCTCTCTTTCTTCTCCCTCTCTACTTGACAACATATTTGCCGGGTAATTATAGGTTATAGAAGACACGAACACTAAGACACGCAGAGACGAAAAATATCAAAGATATTGGAGAAGAAATTTAATTAAATATTAAACGTTTCAAAATGATAATTCGGTTAGGAAATTAGAAAATACGGTTAAATAATAATAAACGAAAGACTTAAGACACAAATGCTTAAAAACAATTTATTGAGTTTTTCAAGTTTGTTGTTTAAGTCTTTTATATACATGACATCCTGGCATGGCAGTAAAATTAAATAAAATTAAAATAATAAAGTCCACGTATTGATATCAGGAACTTAAACTCTCGCATTACTACAAAATCTTCTGGGGCGACAGTCACGGCAGTTAAATTAAATCAGTAACCTAGGCTGGCATAAAGTCCACGGAACCTAGACTCCCGCATTACTACAAAATCCTCCAGGCGGCAATTAGCTAATGGCAGATTGCCATAAAGCCGCTTTCTAAAGTCATATCGGCATCCAAGTTTATCCATGAATATCGCCTGTTTCTTCAGAAAATGCCGATATATTCAAGGTTTCTCTAAGAGCGTACTGGTCAAGATGGCTACTAAACAGGAAAATCCCTTATGTGATCTATAAGTAGGGATGATAGCTTTGACCATGATTAGACTAGAAATTATAACGAATTGGCATTCTTTGGCTGACACTTCCTGGGTAGAAGAAATCTCCTTTTCGAATGTTGGTTGAACCAGTCGAATCATAACTCAGGGAGGGAAAAACTGCTCATTTTTCTCTACGGAGTTGATATTGACTATGTGGCCTCTGTCCACACGAGATTTTGCCCAATAGGAAGACATGCCCGCCGACTACGCGTTTCCTTGCGTGATTTCTGCAGAAAATTCCGCACCTATTCTGTTTGTTTGTATGGTGATGCCACGTAATCCAACCTAGCATCTCAATGAAACAGCATTGCGAAAGTTTTGGTATTTAACTTGAGCAATAAGACAGTCGAAGTCGCCGTAGTCTAATAGCTAGTGTGTTGGCTTATCAGATGTAAAGCCCGGGTTCGTATCCCAGGTCAGACATCAAAACGAAAATATGAAAAAAAATATTTCTTCGGCGATTTCCTCTCAGCAGATTTCTGGCAAAAACTCTGAGAGTAAATAAACCTGCCATGAAAAAGTTTCTCAAAAATCTGTCGTTCGGAGTCGACGTTAAACTGTAGGTCCCGCCACTCACGTATAAAATTAACGCACACAACATGAGTGGTGTGAGAAGCTAAGCCGTAATCCTGACTGAAGGGTTGTAATGGCCAATTATGTATGTATGTATGTATGTAATAAGGCAGTCTGGATAGACGAACAATCATTATCTTGGCGATAGAATAAATACCTCAGTCAAACGAATGAAATTAATTGCAACATTTGAAAGGTAAAGAAAAAACTGTATACGCCAGAGATGCCATCAGTATATCCCATATGTAAAGTTCAAAAATAGTTGTTGGCGCTATACGTACTGTAGTGATCTCGAATTTAACAATCTATAACACCGTACCTACATGCATTTATCTTCTTCGAGTAAAAATTTCTAAAATATTGAGATTATCTCACAATAACTTTGTAAAATATTGTGGTGACAAGGAATGATCTTCAATGATTCGCCAATAGTAACCGAAACATGAGACTCTTGCTTAATTAGTCACGTAAGACTATCAATTAGCCTTTTTGTAATTCGAGTTACAAGCTTCAAAGAGCATTGAAAACTATGGCAGAAAGAGAAAAAAAATAGAGTAAGAACACAAGGCTTCTTCTATCTTTTAGGCCTCATTAAGTTATTTGAAGTTGAGACTGCTTAATCACCGAGCTTTCATCAGTATTTTGTCATGGTTTTGCAATTGCAACGATTTGACTTATTGCAGTGTGATCAGTAGGTGTGCTCTCATAGGCAGCTATATTAGCTTGTGATGAAATCTCAATTCATAGATGAAAGAGAGTTCTGTCAAAGATGTTTTAATGACTTTTCAAATTTTACGTCGCTGCCTGAGATTTAGAAACTCCAGTTTGAGGTGTTGTGCTGAGCAATAATGAGTTTTCAAATTTAACTGCCTAAGGTTTAGAAACTTTAGTTGAAGACCTTATGTTAAGCGAACTTGGCATTTGCTGGATATGGTATTTCATATAGTTCAGGTAAACGATACCTAATTTAACTGCCTGAGTTTTGTCTGACTGAGTTTTGCCGTAGTTTGACTATAACATACTTAATCAAAACACTTCCTACCTTTGTAAATGGTCCGCCAAATAACTCTTTTTTCAAATGGCTGCCTCGGCTGGCCATGCAGTAGCCTACACCAGAAGATGCCGATTTTGGTAAAAAAAATCATCTTTTCAGATGAAGCTCATTTTGATCTTGGCGGGTATGTAAACAAGCAAAATTTGTTGCATTTGGGCACAGAAAACCCGCACGCATACATTGAAAAGCCGACGCACCCAAAACGAATCACTGTTTGGTGCGGATTTTGGTCCAGAGGCATAATTGGGCCATTTTTCTTCGCAAATGAGCAAGGAGTGGCCGTTACAGTCAATGGCGATCGTTATCGGGCCATGTTGAACGAATTTTTGTTCACAAAAATTGAAGAGGAGTATATTGGCAACATTTGCATTTAACAGGACGGCGCTACGTGCCACACAGCCGAAGCTACACACGATGTTTTGCGCCCTGTTTTTGAAGATCGCATTATCAGCCGCAGAGCTGATGTCGTTAGGCCACCTCGGAGCTGCGATTTGACACCGTTGGACTATTACTTATGGGGTGCCGTCAAAGATAAGTGTTACGCCGACAAGCCAGAGACATTTGACGCTTTAAAGGACAATATTCGTGAAGCCGTTGGTGAAATACAGCTGCACGCAATCGATAATGTGCTTAAAAATTGGACTAATCGTGTAGGCTACTGCATGGCCAGCCGCGGCAGCCATTTGAATGAAATTATTTTCCATTATTAACCGGAAGGATTGTACTTTCAAAAAGAAAAATAAATTTGAGAAAATATTCAGTAGTTTTTTTAAAGCATTTTCAAAAAAAAAGTTATTTGGCGGACCCTTTACAATCTACGTCAGTGACCATTCTGATCATATATTGGCCGACAAATATTTGTAAGACTAGCTTTTCTCCATCAATTTTTTTGTATATTTTCAAATTCTATGACGTGAACTTAGTCTGTGTCCAATCGCTCATAGTTTGTATGTTAAAACGATTATTCTCTACTTAGGATTATAAGATGATCCGGTGTCAATTATTAAGAATACTAAACAATGTAGGCCAATAATATAATGTACATATGCCATCCTAACAAACCTCTCAGTTTCCATTTCAAATTTAATTTAAAACACATTCAAATTTTATGGTTTCTTCTCCCATAATTCCAATCGTAATGTGTAGACAACTTTATTTAAAAGAAATAAAAAAAAATATTTCAAACTGACTTAAATTTTAAAAGTGTGTGCGCGTGTGAGTGTAGGACATCGTACATAAATTATTAAATAATTAATCGCATGTAAGATATTGTAATAATTTTTAAAACTCATTTACTGTTTGACATTTTATCTACGATTTGAATCTCTTAAATATCATTAGCATAACAAACTTCGTAATGGCATTATCAACTCTTACAAACGACATCATCTTCAATACAGCATCGCTGTTCTAATCTTCATTATCGTTTTCATCTTTCGGGTTCAATTCATATTTGTCATAAGGAAACATGTTTTTCACATTTATGGTGGAATTTTCTTTTATTTTCTTTATGGTTTTTGTTTTAGTTGTAATTTTTAGCAAAATCTGCGTACTTACGTCCAAGACAAGTATGTTTGCGAAACTGTAGGAATCCTTCGACACAAAGGCAGGCACCATCCAAACAACTGCTATTGGCCACTTTCATGGTACACTGTTCGTTCAGGGTACATTCACCACCCAGAAGTTGAGCTGCAAATAACAGAAAACACGAATAAACATTCATTAATTATATGCACAAATAAAACAAAAATATTCTACAAAAAAAAAAATAAAAATAAAAGAAACAAGAAAAACTCCACAAGACAAGGCCTTTAGCTACATAAGTAAAGCTAAAATGCTTTCAGACATGGCAACCTGTCATAAAAGTGTTAAAAATTAATGTTTCATTGCTTTAAAATGAAAAAGAAGACGAAGTCGTAGCAAGCAGCCTGAAGTAACAGACCCCTTGTGGAGATTCTAATAGATAAACGAACAAAGATTTACATTTTCCATGGAAAATATGTGCATAAGGCATGTGTAAATAAGGAAGTTTCTTTCATTTTATTTGTTTGTTTTTTTGTTTTTGAATACTTACACGTTAAACATGTGGTGGTATTGTATTGCACATAATAGGGGGCACATTCACAATAACCCTGTGCCGAACATGATGAGCCTTTTATGAAATCCGTACAATCCATATCGTGTTGACACTTCGAACCGAGTGTTGAGGCCAACACGTCACTTGTATTTAATGTTATAATTAACAGTATCTGGATAATTAAAAAGAGACGAGAAAAATAAAAATAACACAAGATTAGTAAAGTTTGTCTTTGCCGCACTAAATAAGATAGAAAATGTTAAGAAAAGTTTCATAAAAATGGAAAAACTACAACAATTTCTTATATATTCTAGGAAATTCTATTGGAATTCCAAATAAATGTAGAATTTCCAATGGCAAACGAAATATACAAAAGACTTAAGAAACAAACTTTTCTTTTTTTGTTTACATAAGAAGTTCTTTTCTTAAGTGTTTTGTTAGGGGAAGTACTAATACTTTATATTTTTGTTTTGTTGAATGGCAAACAATTTGTTTAAATACTTAAAAATTTTAATAATTTTGGTTTTGTTTTCAAATTGTAAACATGGCTTCATTGGATTTATAACTTAAGGGGTATTTGAACACTTGAAAAATGCTTTCAAAAATTAAGTTTTTTAAATCAATACTTTAGCACAAAGTCGTCTCCAACAGGAATATAATGGGTGATTTTTAAGGGCTATAGGAAAATTTTTCAAAAAAAAAACAAATAAAATTTAGAAAAATGGATGAAATCTTTATTTGAATCGATAGTACGGTCCACATAATTTAATGTTTGAAGATTATTTCATGCAAATGTTGACCGCGACTGCGCCTCAAATGGTCCATCCGCTTAGTCCAATTTTGGCATACTCTTTCCAACATTTCGGCCGGTATCTCACGAATAAATGGTTCAATGTTGTCTTCCAATGCGTCAATTGAAGCGGGCTTGTATAGACATGAGCTTTAACATAGCCCCACAAAAAATGGTCTAAAGGCGTTAAATCGCACGATCAAGTCGTCCAACTGACCGGTCCCGAACGAGAAATAAAATGTTCACCAAACTCGCCTCTCAATAAGTCCATTGTTACGCGTGCTGTGTGGCTCCGAGGCACCGTCTTGTTGAAAGCACATGTCATGCCAGTTAAGCTCTTGCATTTTGGGCGAAAAAAAGTTGGATATCATCTCACGGTAGCGCTCACCATTCACAGTTACGTTATGATTCGCAGCATCTTTGAAGAAGTACGGTCCAATGATGCCACCAGCCCATAAACCCCACCAAATAGTGACTTATTCTGGATGCATTGGTAGCTTTTGCAATGCTTCTGGCTGATCGTCACTCCAAAATCGACAATTCTGTTTATTTACGTATCCATTAAGCCAAAAATGAGCTTCGTCGCTGAACGCAATTTTTCGATAAAGAAGTGGATCTTCGGCCAACTTTCCAAGAGCCCATTCACCAAAAATTCTGCGTTGCGGTAGGTCGTTCGCCTTCAATTCTTGCACCAGCTGTATTTTAAAAGGCTTCACACCTATATCCTTCCGCAAAATTTTCCACGTTGTTGAAATTGCTGGTCATCAGCTGCGATATTTTCTTCAGTTCGCACTCTACGTAAGCGTGTTGGTGGTTTAATGTCCAACAATGTAAATTTGGTGCAAAATTAGGTCACAATAGCCCGAATAGCCGCTTCAGTGGGTCGATTAAACTGACCATACAATGGAAGAAGCGCGCGATGAACTTTCTTAACAGAACACACATTTTGATAATAAAATTCAATGATTTGCAAGCGTTGTTCGTTTGTAAGACGATTCATGGTTAAATTATAGACCAAACTGAAGATGTTTGACAGTGAAACAAAACACGAAACGTGCGTGAAACTGTTTAAACCAGTGTTGCCAAGAAGATAATAGCTAAAAAATCACCCGTTATAAAGGGGGATATTTCCACAATCAATTTTATTATTGCCTTTATTTCTAACAATACTTTACAGATTATCGATGTTTGTTTTTCATAAGTTTCATGCAGTTTCGTTAATCAAATGATTCTCACGCTAAGCAATTATCCTAAGTTTGCCACCAATGGTTTGCTAGAAACAAAGTCTTTTATATAAATGTATTGATTTGTTGTACTGAATTATGTCATGGCATTTGATTCGTCCCCAAGAGCTGGCATTAACTCAGCTTCTTTAATATTTTATAATCGTTTAGATATGTGAGAGTACTATGACTATACAATCTATTGTACTGCCCTGAATCTATGTAGCGTATCCATGTAACGTCTTCCATAATCTTGTTGCCCAGACTAAATTCAAGATGTTGTTCGGTGTCAGTAAAATTGATTTCAGTCTTATACTTGCTACGTACATAGTTGCTTACTTCTGAGACCCATTAAATTTGCAGACGCTCCAAGTATGTGTTCAGATAATTCATTCCCTTATCACAGGATCTACATATTGGTGTTGAGTCATTTCCTATTCAGAAACATGTATTCTTTGTCAAAGACCGGTTATGGTTTGAAGTGATTTTTTTTTTGTAATTACGCAACAGAAGCTTAGATTGTCTTAAACCCATTTGACTTAAGAAAAGCCTCCCATCTCTAAATTTTATCTTCTGCCGCGTTTGTCCTTTTAAACAACTGTTTCCATTCACTACAAATATTTTGGTCCTGTCAATAGCATACAGTCGCCGTAGTCTAGTGGGTAGTGTGTTGGCTAATTAGACGTAAAGCCAGGGTTCGAGCGCCAGGTCAGACATCAAAAAAAAAAATACAAAAAGTATTTTTTCGGTGACTTTCTCTCAGCAGATTTCTGACAAAAACTCTGAGAGTAAATAAAATTGCCATGAAAAGTTTTTCAAAAATTTGTCGTTCGGAGTCGACTTTAAACTGTAGGTCCCACCACTCATGTATAAAATTAATACACACCACATTAGTGGTGTGAGAAACTAGGTCGTAATTCTGACTGAAGGGTTGTAATGACCAATTATGTATGTATGTATGTATGTATGTATGTATCAATAGCATGGCACTTCCCCGCCTTATAAGCTCTTCTTACCCAGACGGTCCCATACCTCAGATGATAAGAAACGATGTTAAGACATTTTTCTTGGTCAAATTGATGTCTAGAAATTAATTTTTTTTTGGTAGTATGCAGCTAATGATGGTCACCATTGGTAGTGGTAGGCTTATTACCCAGTTTTGATATCTCAAACAGAAATAAATATGGAAAAATATTTCTATCAGCCGCCTTCCCTCAGCAGTCATCTTGCAAAAGCTCTGCGATCAAATAATTGCAAAAAAAATCTCCTCAAAATTCCTCGTTTAAAAGTCAACAATAAATTATAAGTCCCCCAACAAGGGTGGTGGGAGAACTGAGATAAAAGTTGTAATGGCAAATAAAGTAAATAAGCTAATAGGCCTCAGTGGATTGAGCCAAGTTTGTGCACGATAAATTATAACTGAATTACTGGAATTACTTTAAAAAACAATTTTTCTAGACCACCCACCGTGTTTGACCAGCTTACTTAAATCAATGTTTACATTTGGATTGAGCCGAAATCGATAAATAAATGATCGTGTCAATAACTACAAGTATTTTGTGAAATATTTGCCGTTTCTTAATACCAACATTCGGAGGATGGCCCCTATTTATGGAGTGCATTGTGTTGAAATTGTTGGAATTGTTAACAGGAATATGTTGCACATTAGGTTAGGTTAGGTTAGGTTAGAGGACGTGTACTTGTCAATTAAGACAAGTACAGTACCCAGAGGTCGAATTGACCCATTGTACAACGTCCCTTCAGTTAGGATTACGACTTAGTTTCTCACACCACTTATGTTGTGTGTGTTAATTTTATACATGAGTGGTGGGACCTACAGTTTAAAGTCGACTCCGAACGAAAGATTTTTTTTTTTATTGAGAAACTTTTCATGGCAATTTTTATTTACTCTCAGAGTTTTTGCCAGAAATCTGCTGAGAGGAAGTCGCCGAAAAATACTTTTTGTATTTTGTCTTTGATGCCTGGCCTGGGGCTCGAACCCAGGCTTTTGCGTCTAATAAGCCAACACACTACCTACTAGACTACGGCGACTTCACATTTAAATAGAAATTTTTCGATGCTCCAATTAAATTAAAGAATAAAAAAATGTGAGTTAAATATGTTCCTTATGAGAAATAAAAACAAAATGTGGCCTATATTCTCGTGCAAAATTTAAATTTCAATTCGTTAGAAAAAAGCCCACATATTTGCCTTATCTATTTACATTTAAACCAACACCCTCCGCGTTCGTTATTCAAATTGCTTTAATGAAAGTTCGATTAAATTTGCCCAAAAATTCTCTGCGAAATAAGAAATACTTGTTGAAAGTATTTTAAAAATCTTGAATGTAGGCGCTAAATTCTTATACATTGTACAATTGTATGTCTAGTGACCCACTTAAAGACACTTTTTAAAAGCCTGCCATAAATAGTAAACAGAGATTTGGTGTTTAATTTTAATGCCAAAATCATTATGCATGTGCTGTGCATTAAATAAACAATCAAAAATTCTAAATGAAACGAGACATCCATTAAAACTAGAGAATGTAGTCAATAAAGGGGGAAATAAAAAAACAACAAATTGGTTAAAAAATTACATTTTTAAGCCATTCATCTACTACTCACATACCGCATAAGTATTGACAGTCACTTCAGTCCACATCTGATAAGTGTCAAGTACGATTAGCCAAACTTTTTTTATAACTACTTTCACGAGACAATTGCCGTATAAGCAGCAGTACGTCGTTAACATAAAACGGGGGGGAAATATAAAAAAAAGAAATAAAAAAAGCTGCGTAATAAAAAAGCATCATGATTTAAAGACAAGAACAACCACAAACAATTCGAATAACATTCACAAAATGTTATAAATTAAATGAGACGAAATGATTTGCTTTTAGCGTGTGTGTGTGTGTGTGTGTATGTAGACGCATAAAAGCTGTGGTAAGTCGATAAGCACTGTCGCACAGTGGTTGGAATTTCTTAGAAGAGTTATTGAAAATTATTTTTTTTTGAGGATTTCATCTTAAAACAAAAGACTTAGAAAACAAACTTTTTTATATGTAAAAGTAAGCAATTGTCGAACTTAATTAAAATGAAATTTAAAGAGTATACATACTAAACGGTACTAAAGGTTGAGAGAGAGAGAGAGAGAGAGAAAGAGAAATATAAACATGTTTTATTGTGGTGAAGTGACAGCACTTTAGTGCTGCGACCATACAATCTACTGTCATCCCATCATATTTTATGGGATATCCTTATAATTTCTCCTCTACGCCTATTGCTTTATCAAACTTCAGGATCCTCCTCAGAGCCAACAATGACAATGCCCCGCTTAGCATTTCCTGGGATGTATTAATGCCCCACAGGCTACAAAAATGTTTTTCGATGGTTTGTTCTCTTTGTCACAACCCCATTCTAAAGATATTCTTTGCATAGAAGGTCACCCTTGGCTAGATTCCCGATCTTATGGAAATTAACGACTCTGACAGTGTTATAATCTTCCTGTGGAGTGGAATAAGATAAAGGGTCCGCCAAATAACTTTTTTTTTCGAAAATGCATTAAAAAAAACTACTGAATATTTTCTCAAATTTCTTTTTTTTATTTGAAAGTACAATCCTTCCGTTTAATAATGGAAAAAAATTTCATTCAAATGACTGCCTCGGCTGGCCATGCAGTAGCCTTCACGATCGGTCCAATTTTTAAGCACATTATCGATTGTGTGCAGCTGTATTTCACCAATGGCTTCACGAATATTGTCCTTTAAAGCGTCAATTGTCGCTAGCTTGTCGGCGTAACACTTATCTTTGACGGCATCCCACAAATAATAGTCCAACGGTGTCAAATCGCAGCTCCGAGGTGGCCAAACGATATCAGCTCTGCGGCTGATAATGCGATCTTCAAAAACAAGGCGCAAAACATCGAGTGTAGCTTCGGCTGTGTGGTACGTAGCGCCGTCCTGTTGAAACCAAATGTTGCCAATATCCTCCTCTTCAATTTTTGTGAACAAAAATTCGTTCAACATGGCCCGATAACGATCGCCATTGACTGCACCGGGGGCTCCCTGCTCATTTTCAAAGAAAAATGGCCCAATTATGCCTCTGGACCAAAATCCGCACCAAACAGTGACTAGTTTTGGGTGCGTCGGCTTTTAAATGTTTGCGTGCATATTCGTTTAGCGGAAGGATAAAACTAATTATCTGTCAAATCAGACATGAGCTAAATGTTACCATTCACGAAATAAGCACTAGTTGCAATGGCAAAAGAAAATATTTTAGAGATTCAAAAGCTCTTCTCAAGTCGTATTGGTTTAAGACAATCCAAAACTTTTGTTGTTTACAACGAAAAGAGAATTGATTGATGCATTATTCTATTCAGCAGTAGCCTGAGTATGGTAAGATTTGTACAGAATAGAGAATAGAATTACCTCCAGCTGAATCTATAGATTCTAAGAACGCTTTCTGGAAATCTGGGCGGCAATAAAGCGTCTCAGAATGAATGCCTATCAAGTGCTCAGACTGCATACTCTGCTACTTTTATATGACAAAAATAAATAGGGTGCAAACGCGAACATAAGTTAACAAAGAAATCTCAGAGCAAAAATAATAAAATATTACAAGAAACAATCATAATTCTTTGCTTCTGCAATTCCTGTAAAAAATTTCTAGGAGTTGTTTTCATAAGGAAAACGGGTAACCTGTTCCTTGTCTTTTGTGTCGGCTCTCTGTTTTATCTTTTAAAAGCTGTTTTAAAGTATTTTCTTCATCTTTTTTGTTATTTCTTTGCTTTGCTTCAGTTTTATTAAACAAGGGTTTACTGTAACAGATTCTGGAATGATAGAGTCGCCATTTCTCGTACCCTGAAAACAATTCTTTGAGGATATATTAGCATTGAGGTTACCTGATATTTCTTTGGTATATGCTGTTGAAGGTAAGGGGCTTACTGGATGGATTATATTAAATTATAAAGGAAATTTGTTTGTCTGTCGGCTAACGTATTCGAACCTGGATGTATTGGGTTCTTATTCAAGAACTTAAACCACTACAACAGTCCACCCATTGCATTCCGGCTCTTACAAATCGAAATAAAAAATCCAAAGCTTGGTTTAACAATAAAATTCAAATATTTTCCATTTTTACAGTTCTAATCCATACAAAATCAAAAGACTTAAGAAGCAAACATTTTTAAAGATTCTGGGAAAGCTAACCAAGCAATCTGTTGCACTGTTGAATTGCTTTTTGGACTATAAAAAAAAAACAAAAACTAACACTCAGTAAATATAAGTTGAAGAGAGAATGTAAATTCAACAACTACAGAAAGGGGAGAACTATCTATCTATGTATGCTTGCAAAATTTAAAACGCTAAGCAATTAACGTTTGGTTTTTTTTTATTCACTGATTTAAGAAAACCAAAGGTGTGCCACCAAATAAAATCTGAGAAACACTCGTTATACAAATTTTAATTCTTCCTGCTGGTTTTCTTTTTTTATGTTTCCACCATTACCACTGTACCAAAACAATAAAAAAAAGAAAAAACAAAAAAAATCAACACTTGCTTTACCACACTTGTTCCCAGAACAATAGCTAGAGGCAGGCGGCACAAAACTTAAGAAATAAAACTTTTATAAACAATTAAAATTTTTTATTATATTTTGGTGTCTGCTTTTATAAGATCGTTGTTGTGGCTACAGAGGCTGATAGAGTTTAATTTTGTTTTTTTCAATTTTTATGACTCTGTTTGACAAAACAAACATTGGCTGTGTTTGTTACGAAGATTAGGCGGCTTTTGAAAATTAATATGGTATTTGGGTCATTGAACCAAATGCAATGGCAAGCAATTGTACAAAATATTAGCAGAACGTTTTGCTTTCCTCCTCCTTTAATTTGTAAGGAACAAAAACAAACATGCTAATGTTTCATGTTCCCTCATTCTCAATGTTCGAGAAATAGTTTAAGCCATGACTTAATATGACACTGAAAACAAAGGCCATTCAGATCATAATGATTTGGAGATTTTATATCTAAGAATAAAAACTGCATCTAATCAAACCTAGCTGACCAGCCAATAGTCCAATGCATCAAGGTAATGCTTTGTATTTGTTAAGACCAGAAGGATTTCTTATCTTACTGGATCGGATTAGTAAGTACTTCGTATGGAGTCATAAAGTACCTGATTGAAAACTCGAGGAATAGAATTTCGAATCCCAAATTCAAATTTTAAAAATTAAGAGACTTTAAATCACCCTCAAAAGCCAATGGCCGTTGATAGCGATAAGTAGTGATAAGTAATTGCTTCATGCTATAGAACGGACGTTTGTCAAGATGATTCTGACAGTAAATGAGGGCAAAACGATGTACAGTGGACAGCAAAAGTCTTAGTACGGCAATATATTTTAGCAATTTCATGAATTTTAGCCAAAAGTTTGTATAAAAATTTATAGTTTTTATATTTATTTTATTCAGCTTTATTCTGGTTGTCGTCGTCGACGCAAGACGACGTCGACTTGCGTCGACAATTTAAAATTGGTATTCTTTTTGTATTTATTGACAGTTATCGATGACTGTCGACACACATTTGGTATCCTGTAAGTCAATACTAAGTCGATATTGTGTTGTGTCGACTCTGATTTTGTCGACGTCATTTTTGGTAACGACAAGCATTAAAAAATTAACTCTTGTGGTGAATTTTTATTGTATTACGTTTTTCTTCCTTAGCACAATAGCGATATGGATCGCCTTGATATCCATAAATACAGTTACACATAGCCAAATGATTTCTAACAACACATTCGGCATTCTGCCCACAGGTACCAGGACATGGGTCTTTACATTTCTCATTAACACATGCCCTGTTCGACGGGCAGTCGGAATCAAACATTCCGGTCGACATCCTTCATAAGGATTGCGAAATTAATCAGGTAAACATTGACAAGATGCAACGCCATTTTGTTGGCGGCCTTGAGCATAGGGTCCACAAGGCGATGGATTGCAAGGGTCGACAACTTCAGGTGGATTTTGTTGTATGGGAGAGCATAACACAAATGGATTACCAGTATAGCCAGACTCACAATAACACATTGGAGTGTGGCTATTAACACGACAAACTGCACTTTGGCCACAAAGTCCTGAGCAGGGATCCTTACATTTCTGATTAATGCAATTTTGTCGCGAGGGACATTCAGAGTTTGTACGCATTCAGGGCGGTAATTAGGTGGTTGTCCTGTATACTCTAGTAAGCAAGTACATGAAGGTGTTGTCCCTATATCCTTACAAATGCTATTCGGACCACACGGAAAATGTTGTTTTATTATAAAACAAACAATTTTTTAATGTTTTTTCATAAAACAAAAGAAAAATAAGGAAAAGTTTCAGTTGACTCCATAGGTACCCCCAAGAGGAACTCTGAGTAAATTTAGAATTCAAAAGCCGAATATATGAAAATGTTATCGCTTGTATTTAGTAGAATATCCCTTAAGGCCAAGCACTCCATTTAACCCATTTGTAATTGAATATACAAGTTTTGTTTAGTGTTTTCTGGTGGCACCATGAGCAAGTTTTTCGGTTGACTTTTGTTTGAGATTTAGCGATTACGTAACCTTTCTCTAAAATGATCTCCTAAATACTCTCTTGAAGTCATATCGGGACTTTGTGCAAGAGTATTAAGCTTGTGGGGACTTTTTTTGTCAAAATATATTTGAAGTACTAAGACTTTTGCTGTCCACTGTATATGCTGTACACTAGTAGTGATGTAGGTCACTCTGGATTCCAGATTAAGATAAACAATTATGCTCTCGACGTTGTTAGGGAATATATTTCGAAACTGGTGTGGTGGTCTCATACAATAGAATTAAAGCACTGCAAGTCACACATATCGTCTGTACTTTTCTATGGCGTGAAAGTATGGACGCTGTTACACAGCGATTTTTATAGAAAAGAAAGAGTTGACGATAATTTTCGCAATCTAATCTACAATAAGCTGTGTGAGCTTCCCAACGAAATGGACTTTTTTCAGCGTATTAGCTTACAGCGGTTATGCTAGGTAAGCCATGTCTTTCCAATGGGTTTGATGGTAAAATAAGCGGCTGTCGTCGTAGTGTGATGACCTTATCTGCATTGGGTTGAATGGTAAAGAAATAGTCGAATTCCCACATACGTTTTGTTAAAACCAACTAAAGAAAGAAAAAGTTCTCTTCCAAAAAATCATCCTAGAGAACCCCAGAAAGCATTAATAAAACTGTAGACGCTTGTGACATCCCTATGCTACTTAAAGTAATGAAAGGAAATGAAAAAATTACACCAGACATGACACGATTTGTTTGAAAAACAGAGCAGTTGGGAAGTTCTCCCTCACTTGTCATATGCTGTAGTTCTGGTACCATAAGGTTAACATTTGTTATGTGTTAGCTTATTAGACGTAAGGCCACGGTTCAAACCCCAGGTCAGACATCAAAACGAAATATGAAAAAATATTTATTCGGCGACTCAGCAGATTTCTGGCAAAAACTCTGAGAGTAAATAAAGTGTTGTGAGAAGGTTAGGTTAGAAGACGTGTACTTGTCAATTAAGACAAGTACAGTACCCGGAGGTCGAATTGACCCATTTTAGTGGTGTGAAAAGCTAGACCGTAGTTCTGACTGAAAGGTTGTAATGGCCAACTATGTATGTTATTTATGTAATGCGGTACCCTTGCGTATACCAAATTGGTTCGAATCATTTTTGGACTCAAAAACTAATCAGATTTTCTAACGCCAGTAATATCTAAAGAAGGTTAGTATTTGAAAAAATTCATATTCTGTCTCCACGTTTTCATGTCCTGATCGCTTTAGCCTAACGGAACAATATCTAGGCATGTGTACGACATGTTCTTTGGTTAGGCACGCTAATCTTTCTTCACATAGGATTTACACAGATGTTGTGAGTCGGAGGGGGACTGGAGCAGGAGGAAGATATTGTTTTTCTTATGAAACATGGTAGTAAAAAGAGTCTAATGAACTGGCCTGAGGCAGTAATGACACGTAAGTTAACCTACTATCTGACAATAAGCATTTCCATACTTTGCCAAAGCCAAAATTTGAATTAAATTTATTTACTACACAGATATTGATTTGATTTGGCAAAAACCAAAACAATTGCAATTTGTTGCACAACAAACGAATTCAACAGAATCTGTTACAGTGGCCAACATAAGTTTTGTGTCAACAGTTTAAAGCATTTAGTGTGTCACTTATATTTATGAGGATTTTAATTGGTTTTTTCTTTGAGATGCTGTGATCGAGACCTGTGCCATTAAAAAAAAATTCGTTGATTTGTTTGATTCGTTCGTTGATTGCTTGATTTTTATTGTCTTCTCATTAATTTGAAGTCTTTATTTTTTTTTAATAGTTTGCCTATAGCGTTTACAGTTTGACTGACTCTTGTTTTTAAGTCGTTAATATCAATTATTTTTTTGGATTTGTTTGTTTTTCTAAAGCAGTAGCAAGCAAACTGCTTGTTTTAATTCGGCTTAAGAGTGTCGATAATTTTATAGACTTGAACTATATTTTAATACAGTGTAGTCTTATTACCAGTTATAGTAAAAAACTATAAAAAAATTGTTGGTACAACCGCAACGAAAGTTATTTTGAATTTTGAGAATTAATTCATAGAAATGAAAAAAAAACAGAAGAAAAGAAAGTCAAAGCGAACATATTATAAGGATTAAAGAAATAAAAATTTTTATGAATCAAGTCTTCTATTTCAGCAATTAAGTTTTATTTTTTTTAAATATATTTAATAAAATGAAAAACAAAAATATTCCGATTTAATAGATTTGTTTTCATGCTGTGACTCAGTCATTAAAATGGCTTTGAGAATGTTGTAAATAATTTTATTGGAATTCCAATGAAATGCAATTAAAAAAGAAAATATTTTTATATATGTACGTAGATTGCTTATACATTTCTATGCATTCTATGCTGTTTTATACAAACTTAAATATTCTAAACATTCTTTGAATAAACTTCATTTAATTTTATAATTTCCGAACAAAATTCCTTTGAACAAAAGACTTAGAAAAGGAACTTACTGATGAATTTAAAAGAAATACATGGTACTTCTTTAGTTCCGCTGTGTTTAAAAACGATTTCCAACCTTTAATGCAAAGGATTTCTATTGGAATAAAAACCATAAAAGCCATGCCATTTGAATATGTGTGCGGGAATGCCTTCGCAAATTTGTTTTCTTAGTTAAGCGTAATGGCAGTAACAATTTGACGGGAGTTTTTAATGTATACACTGCTGCTGATAACTGGTCTCGACTGGATCAAATACACACTTGGAATAATCAAAAATACATTGGCTTCTTTGAGAGTTACTGCGTTCTGACAAATGGTTCGGTTGGAGAATTTCCCACACCAAATTTAACACCACATTCATTTGTACAATTATTTACGCCCAATATGTGTCGCACCATACAGTTGGACTACACTGTTACCATAGAAATAGAGGGTATTAAAGGCCATAAATATTCGGGTGGTTTAAGGTCAGTAGATAACGCTATGTATTTCGGGATTTGGCAACCCTAGTGCTGCAATCTGCCAACTGACAGCTCTATCGTAAATCTTGACATTTTTGAAGTTATACGTCCTCAGAACGTTTTGACATACGAGCGCTATTTGTGTTGTTTACAGTAACTTAAAAGATTCATCTCGCCCAAAAAATGGAATTAAATCGTGAACATTTCGTGCGATTATTTTTAACAACTTTCGACGTGGATTAACTCAACAACAGTGCATCGATGAACTTAATGCAATTTTTGGCGATGAAGCTCCATCAAGGACCAGTGTTTATCGATGGTATGGTGAATTCAACCGAGGTCGTAGTTCACTCCAAGACGAATTTCGTGAAGGTCGTCCAAAATCAGTTGTTGTTCCGGAAACCATTGATGCTGTGCGCCAACTGATATTGCAAGATCGTCATGTGACCTATCGTGAGATAGAGACAACCTTAGGCATTAGTGGGACCAGCATACATTCAATATTGCATGAACATTTGACTGTCAAAAAAATTTGTTCGCGTTGGATCCCACACAATTTTCCAATCGCTCAAAAAAAGGCTCGTGTCGATTGGTCGAAAGAAATGCTCCAAAAATACATCGCGGTGCTTCGAAACACGTCTATGACATCGTGACAGGTGATGAATCGTGGATTTACGCGTATGAGCCCGAAAGTAAACAGCAGTCGACTGTATGGGTGTTTCAAGATGAGCAAAATCCAACAAAACTTGCTCGCGCACGAAGCGCTTCCAAGCAAATGATCGCCTGTTTTTTCGGAAAAACTGGTAATGGCGCAATCGTACCACTAGAACAACGCAGAACAGTCAATTCTGAGTGGTACACAACCATTTGTTTGCCAGTTGTCTTCCAAGAAATCAGGAAAACCAACCGCCGAAGACGGATCACTCTTCACCACGACAATGCGAGCTCTCACACATCGGCTCAAACAACTGCATTTTTGAGTACTCAAAACATCGATTTGATGGGTCATCCGCCGTATAGTCCTGGCTTGGCACCGAATGACTTCTTTTTATTCCCGTACGTAAAAAATAAAATAAGAGGTCAACGTTTTTCGACACCTGAAGAAGCGGCTGATGCGCTCAGAATGCATGTTTTTTTGTAATACCTCAATCAGAGTGGCAAAAGTGCTTCGACAATTGGTTCAAACGCATGCAAAAGTATATAGATCTTAATGGGGAATATTTTGAAAAGCAATAAAGCGATTTTCGATGATTAATATTTGTTTTTGTTCTCTAATCCCGAAATATAAAAGACAACCCTTATGAGGTGTGCGCATGAAAAAATTTGAGCATAATTCTAGACTTAGGCCAAAATTATACCTTACGGATGATTACGGCAGCAAAGGAATTTAATGCCCAAAAAATGAACGTAAAAATGAAACATAAAAAGTAGTTCCGGACTCCAGGAAAAAACAGGAAACTACTGAGGAGTTTGTTAAAACCAGCAAGTAATCCAAAATGTGAAATACTGGTCGCCGTTTGTTTTAAAAATTTAAAAAAACAGCAGGCCCAAGGACATTTAAAATTCAAAGAGTATCTGACAGAAATAAAACAAAAAATTGAGGCTGAAAAAGCAGTGAGAACTTTACAAAAGGAGGCGCATTGGTCTTAAACAGCTTGCAAATGATTCCTGCAAAAGCTACATTAATGAGGAAGAAGAGGGGGATGTTCTTCAGCCATAGGATTCATGCCTCCACTATTAGGGAGAAGAAAAAGGCACTTTTGTGCCGACTATATACCTGTGGGTGCGTGAGATGGATATTGGCAGTCTAAATCATTTTATCAGAAGCTCCGAATGATTTCGGGACTAGAGAATACCGAAAACCTATGATAGCACAATGGGGCCTTTAACCCTAAGTTTTTACACCAAAATTCTTTGTTGAACAGTATCCCTCTGCCATACAAAAGGATTTCTTTAATGGATGCTGAGACTTAGAAAGTCGCCGTAGTACGTAGTATTGTAGATAGTGAGTTGGCTTATTAAACGTAAGGCCGCCGTTCAAAACCCACGTCAGACATGAAAAGAAAAATATAAAAAAATTATTTCTCCGGTTACTTTCTCTCAGTAGATTTCTGACAAAAGCATTGAGAGGAAATAAAAATTGCCAAGAAAAAGCTTCTCAAAAAATCTGTCATTCTTTCATTCTTTCTCTCAGCAGATTTCTCTCAGAGTAAATAAAAATTGCCATGAAAAAGTTTCTCCATAAATCCATCGTTCGAATTCGACTTTAAACTGTAGGTGCCGCTACTCATGGATAAAATTAACTCACACAACATAGGTGGTGTGAAAAGCTAGGTTGTAATCCTGACTAAAGAGTTATAATGACCAATTTTGTATGTGTATGCTCAGACTTGGATAAGCTAAAGGGGAAATGGAATAAAGAGGAACAGGAAGATTCACACATACTGCGAATAATAAAATTTTGATGATATCCCACACACAAAGTGTTTTTTTGTTTTTTGAAATTTAAAGATAAATTTTATTCTTTAAATTGTTTTTTTTATTATATTCACTCAAATTAAATAATAAAATTTGTATTCAATCATAAACTGAAATTGAAAATCTCTCATTAGGAAACTTTTAATGCAAAACGAAAGACTTAAGTAACATACATTATTTTGTTGCCACTGTGTTGTTGCTCCCATAACAGATTTGAAACCTATTGGCCTATAAATTAAAACATAAAATTTTATTAAATTTTATTACCTTCATTATGAGCACAATAAAAAATAAACAATTAATCTGGCAGCAGTTATTAAGAAAACTTTCTAAATTTTAAACAACAACTGAAAATTCACAAGCAAGTGAGAAACAAACTTATGATGACGAAAGCAAAGCAAAAAAAATTGGAAAGAAAAGAAAAACTAGGTGCTAAAATTCTAATAATCGACACAAACATTGTCGATTGAAAAAAAGAAGAAAAAAAGAATGTAATTTTGTTTAAATCTAACGGTTTTCTAAAGAAAAAAAACCTCAACTCAAAGTTATGAAATCAATAATTAATAACAGAATAATTTTTAATTGAATGGTTATAACGTACATACATACATATGTACATTCATTTTAATTATAAAGCTTTGCTTAGTTAAGGCAAACTTTTAAGAAGTCTTAGGTCATTAAACTCTTATTAAATACGGTATAAAGCAGTAAACCCAGCACCACACATGTTTGTTTTAATTATAGAGCTGTTGTTCAACGACCATTCTATTAAATTAAATATTAAACCATACCATACCCCCTGTCTTATCTTACCATACTTTACCATCACAATTGCTTTTTCTTTTCATTTCCAAATCTTAAAGAACCAAAAAAAACCCAGAATTATTTTTTTTTGTTGTTTTTGTTGTTTTGGGCGGTTGACTTTTTGTATGCATTGGTAAGCACAATAAGTGAATACCCTTTTCTTGGCTAAAACGTATTAAATATGGTTATAATTTACAGTACATTATAATTAAAATTTTGTATGAAGATTAAATCGAAAAACAGCAATAAAACGAAATACAACAACAAAGTAAAGGAAAAGTAATTGGCAACAATATTGCCCAAAAATCCATAGGAAAAAAATTGAGGGGAGAAAAAAAATGAAAAAAGTTTGTAAAAAGAATCTGAAATTTAAGAAATGAATGGAAAGTTTTTTTAGCCAAAAAAGAAAGTTAAGAATTATGAAACATACAAGGAAAACTGAATACAAAAGCGATTTCGGTAAGCAAAGAATTTTCAATTGTTTCAAATAAAAAAGTGTTCCCATAACCATACGCAAATGAAAACACAATAAATTTTGGAAAGAAATTTTTTAATGGCTTTGTAATGCACTTTTACCAGCCACATTCAATAGCATGGATGAGCCGTTTTTATTACTTTCATCACTTTGAGGCTTATTTTCTATCTGTCACTGAGTGAGAAAACTTTTACCATCGAACCATTATTTGGAGATCGAATAAAATAAAAATAAAAAAATTATTTCAGGCAATTAAATTTGTCAACTGAGATGCATGAATGAGGGATACCCCAAACAAGCTGGCTTAAAACATCAGGAATTATTACCATAAACGCTTACTGTTACGCACACTTTAAAATAAGTAAAGTTCGAAAGTTATGATGTAAACAAACATGATGTAGGATCACTCTGGACTTGACCCCACTCTCCTACCTTTTAAGCTGCAACAAATACAGACAGACTCAGGCAGAAAAGTTTGTAATTATTTTGAAATACAATTTTTTTACATCTTTGAAAGTGTTTCCTAAAAGTACTGTAAAAATTAGAAATTTTTTTGGACAGTACAACTGAAAACGAACTGAGGAGTGTGTATAAAAAATTTTGCTATACACTTTTCTTTAGAAAAAACTACATTTAATGTGAAAATTATTTCAATGTTTATTTAATTTAAAGAAAATAAAATAAAGAAAGTTCTATAATGTAAACAACTGCTATAAAAGGTTAGTTAGTTGGGGGCTTTACTATATGTTGTCTGTTACTATTTTGCTAGCAAACCCTTACTTCTAATTGAAATCTTTTTCCCTTTTTACTACACTTTCTATGGTTTTGAAATCTGTATTTATTAATGTCACATTTCTCTATATATGTGGTAGTAATGTGGTAATAATTTGTAGGATTCGCCCCAACGGTTGGACAGAAATAATAATAAAGGGTCCGCCAAAAACCTTTTTTTTTAAATGCTCTAAAAAACTGCTAAATATTTTCTCAAATTTCTTTCTTTATTTGAAAGTACAATCCTTCTGGTTAATAATGGAAAATAATTTCATTCAATGGCTGCCTCGGCTGGCCATGCAGTAGCCTTCACCATAAGATGCCGATTTTGGTAAAAAAAAAAACATCTTTTCAGATGAAGCTCATTTTGATCTTGACAGAAAACCCGCACGCATACATTGAAAAACCGACGCACCCAAAACGAGCCACTGTTTGTTGCGAATTTTGGTCCAGAGGCATAATTGGGCCATTTTTCTTCAAAAATGGGCAAGAAGTGGCCGCTACAGTCAATGGCAATCGTTATCGGGCCATGTTGAACGAATTTTTGTTCACAAAAATAGAAGAGAAGGATATTGGCAACATTTGGTTTCAACAGGACGGCGCTATGTGCCACACAGCCGAAGCTACACTCGATGTTTTGCGCCCTGTTTTTGAAGATCGCATTATCAGCCGCAGAGCTGATGTCGTTTGGCCACCTCGGAGATGCGATTTGACACTATTGGACTATTATTTGTGGGGTGCCGTCAAAGATAAGTGTTACGCCGACAAGCCAGAGACAATTGACGCTTTAAAGGACAATATTCGTGAAGCCATTGGTGAAATACAGCTGCACACAATCGGTAATGTGCTTAAAAATTGGACCTATTGTGTAGGCTATTGCACGGCCAGCCGAGGCAGCCATTTGAATGAAATTATTTTCCATTATTAACCGGAAGGATTGTAATTTCAAATAAAAAAAGAAATTTGAGAAAATAATCAGTAGTTTTTTTAAAAGCATTTTCCAAAGAAAAAGAAGTTATTTGGCGGACCCTTTAATAATTTAATTTTTGTTTTTTTGTAATACAACATAACGGTTATTAATAGAGCCGTTAGCAACGAAAGAAGTGCTTGCCATTGTAATTTTATACTATTTGTACAAGATAATCGGCCACATCATAATTAAACAGTAAAACAACAGAATAAAGTGTTGTAAATATGGTTTTACTATCATGATAAATAAAGGAACAGTTTAAGTTTATTTTGTATACCATACCATACCATTGTAAGCTAAGATCTGATATGGACTTTATAATAAACGTAACGTAATATAATTGGTTATTACAACTCTCACTCAATATTACGACCTGGCTTCTCACAATACTTATGTTGTGTGTGTTAATTTTATACATGAGTGGCTAAACCTACAGTTTAAAATCGATTCCGAACGACAGATTTTTTGAGAAACTATTTCATAGCAATTTTTCTTTATTACTCTCAGAGTTTTTGTCAGAAATCAGCTGAGAGGAAGTAGCCAAAGAAATATTTTTTTCATATTTCGTTTTGATCGATATTTCTGGCCTGCGGTTTGAACCGTGGTCTCATTTACGGTAAGCCAACACACTACCTACTAGACTACGACGACTTGCATAATAAACAATTAAATTTATTTAATCAGCATAGTCGATTAGGTAGTGTGTTCGTTTATTACACCTGGGGCCACGTTTCAAACCCCAGATCAAGACATCTAAACAAAATGTGAAAAAATATTAATTCGGCGAACTTTTGTCGTCAGTCTTTTGACAAAATGAGAGGCTGAGACTAAATGAAATTGCCGCAATTCTGTCGTTTGTAGTCGATCTTCAATTATAGTTAGTGCCACTCTTTGTAAAATTAACACACCTAACATGGTTGCATTTCTGTCCGTTGCTTTTTGAACTTTAAATGACTTAAGACCAGCTTGTTTTTTTTAGTTTGTCTGATGAAAGTCTCTAAGCAATTTATATTTGTTTAAGATCTACAGATAGTTTCTTTCAGTATTCAAAAACTGTTTATATTTCTTATAACCAAAGAAATAGTTCTTCTGTTAACAACTGCAATGACTATTGCTATTTTTGTTTGTTTTTGTGAATGAAACTGATTTTTATGGAAAATTTTATTTTTTTTTTTGTTAATTTGTTATATGTTTTGAATTTTATTAAACATATGCTTTAATTTTTTACTTGCTTCAAAGCTCTAAAAAGTTCTTTAAAACTTTGGAACATCATATCATATTGAATAGAATATTGAACTTTGAAGGAGTTCAAAACAAAAACCCACACATTCACATACAAAAAGTGAAAAACATGCAAGTCATATAGTTTAAGAGAAAATAAATGAATATGTATTGCAAAAAGATTATAAAAAAATATATATTTTTGTTACCATTTTAAGCTGCTTTAGTGTAGCAAATTGCCTAGACATAACAGAATAAAAATAATACTTGTATGCTTGCAGCCAGAGTGTAATAAAACTTAATCAAATAAGATCAGAGAAAACGTAACAAAATATAATGAGAGATACTTACCGCTAAACAACATTTCACCGTTAAAAATCTAAGTGTAGGTGTAGTAGGTTTTAGTGGCCTTTGTCGCTTATATTTCAATATGTTGTATTCCATGTTGTTTAGTACGCAAACAAACAAATATACGGAACGTTAAAAAAATTGATGTATTTTTCTTTAGATTTGGGTTAAACGAATATTAAACGCGCTTCAACATCAATATAAATACACTCATACGTCAACACGTTAAAACAGGCACGTAAATCTTAAGAAAAAAAACCCGAAACGTACACACACACTTAAACACAATCTCCAGAAGAAAAAAACTAGAACGAAAAAAAAAGAAAATAAAATAAAATTAATAAAAAAAAAATTTTTTTCTGTATTTTTCTATAATAATTAAATCAATTAAATATCAGCATAATTGTTTTTTATTATTGTTATAAAAAAAATTATTTTTTGTTTGTTTTTTGTTTTTAATTTTCAAATGTTTGTTTAAAATTATGTTAATAGGCTATAAAAAATATAATAAGAAAATGGTCCAGTATGTTACGAATGCCAATAAACAAGAGACTTAAGACACATGCACTGTGTGCTATATGTATATGCAAACCTTAGATAGAAAAGTATAATAAAGGAAATGAATGAATTCTTTGAAAACAATTAAGGAATTCTCAAATTGCGGTGACACATGTTCAATAAATTTGTTATGTTCTGAATTCAATTAAAATTCAACAAGAATTTTAAAGCAAACTGTGTCACCTTTTTATGTTTCCGTGCAAAATTTAAGATATTTTTTTTTATGCTTTAGACATGCTTATACGCTAAATTATTAAGCAATTATACCACATATGTTGTTTTAAACAATTTTTAACAAATAAAACAAATAAAAAAATGGAATAAAATCATGACGACCTGCAAATTAAAAAAAAAACTTAACAGTCAGATACGTTAGCATTAGGATTCGTGTGGAACAAATGAATAATTTTTAAATTCTAATCAATTGAAATGGAATCATAAATGATATTCTATTCAGGGATTATGATAAAATATTTGGCTGTATGCATACGGACTGCAAGAACAATAAAGGGTCCGCCAAATAACTTTTTTCTTTTGAAAATGCTTAAAAAAAAACTACTGAATATTTTCTTAAATTTCTTTTTTTATTTGAAAGTACAATCCTTCCCGTTAATAATGGAAAATAATTTCATTCAGATGGCTGCCTCGGCTGGCCATGCAGTAGCCTACACGATCAGTCCAATTTTTAAGCACATTATCGATTGTGTGCAGCTGTATTTCACCAATGGCTTCACGAATATTGTCCTTTAAAGCGTCAATTGTCTCTGGCTTGTCGGCGTAACACTTATCTTTGACGGCACCCCACAAATAATAGTCCAACTGTGTCAAATCGCAGCTCCGAGGTGGCCAAACGACATCAGCTCTGCGGCTGATAATGCGATCTTCAAAAACAGGGCACAAAACATCGAGTGTAGCTTCGGCTGTGTGGCACGTAACGCCGTCCTGTTGAAACCAAATGTTGCCAATATCCTCCTCTTCAATTTTTGTGAACAAAAATTCGTTCAACATGGCCCGATAACGATCGCCATTGACTGTAACGGCCACTCCTTGCTCATTTTCGAAGAAAAATGGCCCAATTATGCCTCTGGACCAAAATCCTCACCAAACAGTGACTCATTTTGGGTGCGTCGGCTTTTCAAAGTATGCGTGCGGGTTTTCTGTGCCCCAAATGCGACAATTTTGCTTGTTTACATACCCGCCAAGATCAAAATGAGCTTCATCTGAAAAGATGATTTTTTTTGCCAAAATCGGCATCTTCTGGTGTAGGCTACTGCATGGCCAGCCGAGGCAGCCATTTGAATGAAATTATTTTCCATTATTAACCGGAAGGATTGTACTTTCAAATAAAAAAGGAATTTGAGAAAATATTCAGAGGTTTTTTTTAAAGCATTTTCAAAAAGAAGTTATTTGGCGGACCCTTTATAATCAATTGAAATACAATCACAATTGATTTTCTTTTCAAGGATTACGGCAAAATATTCGGCTGTATGCATACGGACTGCATTTGGGCAGAACTGCAGGAACAATATTATCCTTAATTCACAATGGCTTAGAGAACTTTAAAGGATCTTTGCTGTATAAAGGAAAAATGTCTTCAATTTTTAACACTGCACTCCATGAGAGGGAAAAATGTCTTAAGTTTTAAATCCCTCTGACTATTCCCACTATTCTCTTCCTGATAAACCCTAAGCCAGTAGTATAAGAGTCACTCAAAAGCAGCATTCGATCGGAATCCTATGACTGACAATCTTGATGACTAATGCGAGATATCCCGTCGAGAGTAGAAGAAGTTACTTAATTATTTAATTATCACAACTGCTTAATTACATGGAGAGATGGAATGTAGTCGCCGTAGTCTAGTAGGATATTGTGCAGCCCTTGCGCTGACCAACTTCCTTCTCTTCCCTGATTTTGGTGGAACTTGGTCAGTAAAGAGACTGCGTTCACTCGTGGCATCCCAACGGTCCGCCCATGCGTGCTTAAGTGAGCTCTTTGATATCAGAGCTACCACTTCGAACTAACCTAACCTAAGTCTAGTAGGTAGGCCACGGCACAAACCCCAGATCAGACATCAAAACGAAAATATGAAAAAATTATTCTTGGGAGACTGTGTCTCAGCAGGTTTCTGGCAAAAACTCTGAGAGTAAATAAAAATTACCATGAAATAGTTTCTCAAAAAATCTGTCAATCGGAATCGACTTTAAACTGTAGGTTCCATCGCTCATGTATAAAATTAACGCACACAACATGAGTGGTGTGAGAAGCTAGGCCGTAACCCTGACTAAAGGGTTGTAATGGCCAATTCTGTATGTATGTACGTATGTGTGTGATAAGCCATTACTATTTACCTAATTGGTCATTACAACTCTGGGAGTAAATAAAAATTGCCATGAAAAGTTTCTCAAACCTGTCGTTTGGCGTCAACATTAAACTGTAGGTCCTGCCATTCATGGATGAAATTAACACAGGCATACGGTAGTTGTGATAAGTATCAAGGCTATAATACTGGGTTGTGTAATGACCATGTAAGTAAGAATGTAAATAAGTAATTAAGACAATAGAATCTATAGAAGGGGATCGCAAATGACCTGAATGATCACAAACTAAGGGGATATGAGAAGAAAATGTAACGCCACAGGGTAAAGTAATCTGCCGCTGGAACGCCTAGGGCAGAAATAGTAAGTGATAAAATGTTACCCTCATCCTCCCATTCATGTGCAATGTATTATTTTATTATTCCTTGATCTTCCCTCTGTTTTTTTAAGACCCATATTGTGAATGCTATTTCCTGTAACATAAAAAGCCTGCTGAACATTAGATATTAATTCTTTAATTTCATCTTATGCTACAAAACCTATTCATATTCACAATTTCAAGAAAAATCGTTAAAAATCATGTTGAAATTGCTTCTTTAATATACGTTTTCCTTTTTTGTTTTTCTGAATATCTGCTAATCGAACTAATAGCCTTGAAACAGTTTGCTTTAAGCTGCTTAAAGGCCAGTTTTATTGCAAAAGCAACAACAACTAAAACGTCTAATAATCTTAAAACACCAGGTGCAATATGTTTTTATTTTCGTTTCTTTTTTTATTTTTCCTTCTCTCAGTTTACCGCTAGAACACTATAAAACACTTGAGTTTTATTAACTTTAAATAATTAGGAAAGAAATGAAAACAAAAAAAAGAAGAAAAAGAAAATAAGAAAGATAAAGGAAAACTTTTTATATGTTTTTCCAAAGAGGCTGTATGTATATACCTAAGGCATGTGGTGGTATGTGGTAATAGGTAAACTTACATATAATTAAATAGAAAAACAACAACTGCTTAAAGTGTTGTAATTACTGATTTTACTACTCATTTAATAACAAAACAGTTTAAGGCAATTTAGCATAACATACCATACGATAACATACCATACGATATCATCTCCCATCTCGGACCGTTCCATTCTAATATGATTTATAATAAATAATTAAATTTATTAAATCATCCTTTCGCCAGCACTACCACCACCTGTGTTTAATTTAAATGAAAATGTTCACAAATTTACGACAACGACTTTAATGATATGCCGCCAACAGCAGTAAACAAATTAAAATCTTTTTCTTTAATAATCTAAGACAGTATCATGCTGGTGATATTAACATATTAAATGTACAAAATCACTAATAATTTATAATTCACTCATTCGCACATATGTACATACGCATGTATGTATATATGTACACGCAGACATGCTATTTATTAATATTATTATTGATAAGCCTGTAGTGCACAGTGGTTTAATGATGTGTTTATTAGGATAGATTTCTCTCTGTATCATGTTTTATTACTTAAGTACAGAAAATATTTCTAAAGAGCACCACAATACAAAATACATCTCTTGGCAAATCTCTTTTTATAACAATAAAGATTTTGGTAGTAAATGTATGTATTCTTGCTATGTTCAATCTTTTATCTGTCCTTTTCAATCCCTATCCAATCCTCTCCAATAGAAGTAACATAAGAATTGTGGCACAAATGTTTCTCTGCATAAAAAAAGGGAGATAAAAAGGAACAATTCAAGTCGCATTAGTCTAGTAGGTACTATTTTGGCTTATTAGATGTGAGGCCACGGTTTATATCTGAGGTCAGACATCTCGTTCAAATCGAAATATGAAAAACACTCCTTCGGCTACTTCCCCTCAGCAGATTTCTGGCAAAAAATTCTGAGCGTAACTAGAAATTGCCAAGCAACGTTTCTCGAAAAAAATATGTCGTTCGGAGACGATTTTAACCTGTGGATCCCGCCACTCATGTATAAAATTAACACACGTAACATAAGCGCTACGGGAAGCTAGGTCGTAATCCTGACTGAAGGGTTGTAATGACCAATTACGTAGGAATGTAAAAAGGAACAATAACACTGAAATCCAAAACAATTTTTTTTGTGGCCATCAGACAAGCAAAGAGAAATGTTATTCAAAGAAATCTATTTTCAGTATCGAAATGTATTCGTTATTAAGATCTTAAGAAAATGGTGTTTAAATTGGCCAATCAGCCGCCAGATATACACACAGTTACTAAATTATACGTACGGTTAAAAAACTGCCGAAATTTTTTAACTAATCCGTTTTCGTTGAAAATCTTTATAGTTTCCTTGATGTTAAGACGGTCTTTTGCATTGGTTAAAAAATTTCTGAAATTGAACTGAATTGTGGCCCTTGCACAAGCCCACAAAGGTATGCATCCGATTTACAAATTTCACAAATTTCTGAACCAAAGCAAAAGATCGTCATAAAATCGAAGAAATATGTCAGAGAATTTTAAAGATTTTCAAAAAAAAAACGGATTGGTTAAAAACGTGTATATCAGGCCCACAAAAGTTAACAAATTTCAGAAATTTTTTAACCAAGACCGTCTTAAAATCTATGTAAGTTGTCAGACAATTACAAAGATTTTCAACGAAAACGGATTAGTTAAAAAAATTTCTGAAATTTGTTATCCGTATGTATACTTTTATGGCTATGTGTACTTTGTTTTTCACCAAAACTAGTAAACTCAGCCCTGCTGTATGAAAGGATATACTTGCGTGTCGCTATAGAACAGAAAGAAGTCTTGAGGTTTTGGGCCATGTTTCACTCCCAAGAAACTTAGTCCTTATAGAGGTGAGCCATTAATGAGACGTTGATGAGAAATTCGAAGCAGTGCACTGAGAAATCAGAAGAATCATGTCCAAATAAGGCGAAAATTGTTTCATTTGCACATCTGTTGATGAGAGCTCATGGTTCTAAATCCAGCTCAGACCTGTCAAACAAAACGAAATATGAAAGAAAATATTTCTTTCGTCGACTTGCATGACGCACTCACGAGTGACCTGATAACAATCTCTGAATGGGGCCGCGCGAACAGGGTCGATTTTAATGCGCGCAAGACCCAATGTTGCTTTTTGACACACCGGCGTGATGCTGGTGCTGGTGTTCTGTCATCTGTATCTATGGGTAATGTAAATATTGAGGAGGCGGATGCTCTTGATGTTCTGGGCATGAGAATTAGTTGTGATGCTCGTTGGAACGATCACATTTTTCGAGTGTCGAATGAGGCATTCAAGTGCCTTGGTTTTTTAAAACGGTGCAGAAAATACTTCACTCCATCCGACCTTCTTACTATTTACAGGACCTTTATCCGGCCTCGGATGGAGTACAACTCTCATGTATGGGCCGGTGCTTCAAAGTCTATTTTGAAGCTTCTCGACCGCGTACAGGAGAGGGCGAAGGTGCTTATTAATGACAGTAGTATTGATTCGTTGGAACATCCTCGCAATGTGGCGTGTGTTTCATTGTTCTATCGGTACTATAATGGGAGGTGTTCTCGAGAGATAATATCACATATTTGTACGTGGTACTCGTACTTCTCGCAGAGCACATCCTTTTGTGGTTGATTGTCCAGTGAACCGCACAATGCATTACAGGGAAAATTCATTTTTTGCCCGCACTGCTCGCTTGTGGAATGATCTTCCTGCGGAAGTTTTTCCCGTCAGTTACGATATTGGTAAGTTTAAATCAAATGTCCACAAACACTACTCCCTCTTTCCACCTTCCTATAACCTATTTTCCTAAACCTGCACAATGCACTGCATGAGTAGGGGCCATCCCCTGAATGCTGGTTTTACCAAAAAAAAAAAAACATTTTTCAACCAAAAATCCGTCAGAATTAATAAAAATTGTCATGAAAAGCTTCTTGTAGCTGCCGCTACTCATGGATAAAAGTAAAACACACACAAGATAGGTGGTGTGAGGCGCTATGTTGTAATTTTGACTAAATGGTTGTAATAACCAAATATGTAAAGTTCAAAAATATTCCTTGAACATCTTCGGTAAATACAAACGAAAGAAGGTTAACACAACGCAACGTTTAATGTTTAATTCTTGAGAAATAAGGCCACGTTTGACAAAAAAATAAAGTTTTGCAGTACATCAGTTCCACATTCACTGTATTGAATTGTTTGAGCACTTTATTCTTTAGATTTAGTTCACTTGAATTGTTTGCTGGCCATTTAATATAAAATATTATCCAAACCATCTCTGATAAACCATTTAAGAATTACGAGGCAAAAACTCAAGTGCTAAAAAATGCCACCGGCAAGCATTCATAAGACAACCTTTTTAAATATGAATCTAATGAATGGACTTTAAGTCCACAAAAATTTGTCCATTTGTGAAGCACAGTTTCTCTGTTATATATTAAAAAATTTATACCTTCTGTTCGTAGAGATTTCTGAAATGATTTCAAAGTAAAATCAACGGGAGAAGGTATTTCTTAGGTTTTCTTAGGAATCTTCTCTCTTCATCAGCTATTGTCTGACAGATGGCAACAAACCCATTTTAATATAGGCCCAGCCTTCTAAAAATGCGACCATAATGGCGAGATAAGTCATTAATATGTGAAGATTTGGTAAATATTAGGCAATCAGAAACATTTCTAATTTTAAGGAGGTTAAACGGTCTTGTTTTATGAACCTTTTGATACCGTGCGAGGTTTCAGACAAGGAGACCCCTTATCATGCGACCTCTTCAACATCGTCATGGAGAGTGTTCTGCGAAAGACGTGAGTGCATCGCAATGGCATTATTTTTCAAAAAAGTGTCCAGTTGCTTGCCTACGCTGACGACATTGACATCATTGGGCGTACCAAGCGAGATGTTACTGCTGCCTTTAGTGCTATTGAACGGGAGTCTACTAAGATGGGTTTGGCAGTAAATGAGGGCAAAACAAAGTATATGTTATGGACAAGTAGAGACGTGCGGCGTATTGATCAGGTTACGGCCGATAACTATACTTTTGATACAGTCAAGGAATTTATTTACCTTGGCTCCGCCGTAACCGCCAAAAATTATGTTAGCCTGGAGATCAAGCGCAGGATCAGTCTTGCCAACAGGTGCTACTATGGTCTCAATAGGCAATTGAGTAGCAGAGAACTCTCTCGTGCGACAAAATTAACACTTTACAAGACACTCATCCTACCCGTGCTTCTTTATGGCGCAGAGGCATGGACCCTATTAAGTACAGATGCAGAGTGTTCGAGAGAAAATTACTGTGCAAGATCTTCGGTCCAGTGCGAGTTGGCTATGATTTCCGTATCCGATCCAACAGTGAGCTGTATGAGCTCCTCAACGACATAGACGTTGTGCAGCGTATTAAATCCAGCGGCTGCGTTTGCTTGGCCATGTCGTTCGAATGGAGGAGGTTGCTCCGGCGAGACAGGTATTTGATGCCGGGATCTGCGGAATTCGGCGAAGAGGACGACCTTGTATCCGTTGGAAGGAGCAAATCGAGGTAGCCCTGTCATCGATTGGTGTGACCAACTGGCGTAGGCGCGCAAGAAGCAGAGGCGCTTGGAAGGATGTGCTGCGGCAGGCCGAAATCCGCTAAACGGGTTGTTATGGCCAATTAAGTAAGTAAGTAAAACAAGGAAAGTGAAGGAAATACTGGTGATTATGGGTAATGAAGTCTTCACGCTGTTTCGATCGATCTTTGGAAGACTCTGTTGTTTAAGCAAACCGCCTTTAAAGATAGCAACTTCGAATTTAATAATAGAATTCCCCCTACTCATTTGTATGAGTTTTAACTGCATGTCCTCCTCACATTTATTTGTATTTAAAGTAAATATTTTAAAATAAATTTTTCCAAATTGTTTCTTTTTTTTCCAAAAACCCATTGGCATCATAAACTCAAAATCTCTCATTTACGATTTATTTTTAAAACGAGCACCTGGAATAATTTGAAATATAGAACGCACATGTCTTCTTAAAATAAAAGAAATAAAATTCGAATTAAAATAATTTCCATATAAATTACGATTTCAAAAACCACTGTCCCGTCTCATTAAATAAAATGAAAGAATTCCACATGCCAAGGAAGTATTAAACAAAACGCATCAATTGTACACACCGATGATTAAACGAAAGAACAAAAAAAAAAAAGAAAAAGAAACACGTTGGCTTTGGAGGTGTAAGACATCATCATATGCTTTTAACCCTGTTAATACAAAAAGATATGCTCTACACACCATAAAGCAATTCAAATCAAAAACCAGAAGAAAGAAGAAAAGAAAAGAGAGGGAAAGAAAACATAATGAAAAACGCGCTTTTTTTTTAATTCGTCTAAGGAATATTAAATAGCCGGCTTTAAGCGTCATTGTATAGATAGTGACTGATGTGGCTAGAGCAGCTGTAGTGGTTGAAGTGAATGTGGTGCAACTGAAGTAAAGCTTGTTAAAGATTAAAAGCAACGGTGTTTTGTCTTACGCTTTATGAATGTGTAAATAACAGGCGGAATAGAAGAGATATCAACTGAACCTGAACTGAAACTGCATAATTCTGAAACTAAACTGGGCAAACTGCACCAGATATTATTTGTTTTCTTACTTGTTTTTTTTTCTTTCTCATTCGTTGCTAATAATAGAAATGAACAGCTGTGGTTGGCTAATTAGTTAATATTCCTCATTAAATGTCTATTTTCTAATACTGTTTGGACGGCCGCCGTAGTCTAGTAGGTAGTGTGTTGACTTATTATACGTAAGGCCACGGTTCAAACCCCAGGTCAGACATCAAATCGAAATGTGGAAAAATATTTCTTCGGCGACTTCCTCCCAACAGATTTCTGCTCTGAGAGTAAATAAAAATTGCCATGAAAAGTTTTCCAAAAATCTGTCGTTCGGAGTCGACTTTAAACTGTAGGTCCCGCAACTCATGTATAAAATTAACGCACACAACATGAGTGGGTGTGAGAAGCTAGGCCGTAATCCTAACTAAAGGGTTGTAATGGCCAATTATGTATGTATGTTTGGACGGACACTGTGCTATTATTAACTCAGCTATAACAAGACAAGACTAAACGACAAGACTTTACAATGGGGTTCTTTTTCCTTTCATTATGTATTCGGCATAGGGATGCAATATAAGCATTTAAGCATTAAGAGTGTGCAGGACAAAACACGTTCGATCACTCTCTCGATGCCTTTAGCATCAATTGGAAACTCCTCATAATAATTGAAAAAGCTACCAATCACCGAATGGGCAAAACATGGCAATTACTGGACAAACAGACGTCATATGTCTCCTTACCAAAGAGTTGGCAGGCATATGGGACATCGAAATTTTAAAGAGCTGGCAAGGGATGGAGCATCGGAAGCAGAGATCAGCAATGAATCGCTTTTTGCTACTCAGGAGTACTCATGAAACTTTGAGTATGAGAGAGTCAACAGTATTGAAATCCAACTACTCTGATTCATTCGTACTCAGTACAACATTGATTTATAAGTACAAGTTGCAATGAGTATGAATACAACATTGACATCAAACTCATACCATTCGAAATATGTTCGATTTAGAAGCCTACTCATTCAGATTCATAAATTTAGAAAAGTACTTATAATACTCGTAAATGATTCGAGTGATTCGATTCATTCGTCAAAATTTACAGTCTTAGTTGTTGTTGCATTTACAAAGAAAGAAGAAAGACACATAAACAAAAAAGAAAAAGACAGCAAGCAGAGCAAACACATAACCTTCTTCTGAGTATTGTAGTGTTCGTGCGCGAATCATACTTATTTTGTGATTCGTGTATACGATGAGTCATGGAGCGTCGAAATCAATAACATCATGCGTATTGTTAAGTACGAGTACCATGAGCATTTCAAACTTTGAATATAAGTAGTATGAGTATGACATTAAAATAAGTATGAAGGCGTATAAGTATCAGAACTTGTAAGTATGATTCGAATCTACTCATCGTTTTGAATACTCATTGCTGACCTCTGATCGGAAGGCTTAGGTTACCAGATGAGCGTAGTTCCAGGCTGAGGTGTTTGCTATCACTAAGGCGCAGGAGTGCCTTAGGATAGCTCTCTACGTAGATAGGCTTAATTAATTAATTTATCATTGCAGGTCAGGATTACAATCTAGCTTCTCACACAACTCTTATTGTGTGTGTTAATTTTATCCATGAGTGACCTACAGATTAACGTTGAAACTTTTCAATACAATTTTTGCTGATAGGAAGTTGCCAAAAGAAATATGTTTTCATAATTCGTTTCTCTTGAGATGCTTGCACCAGGGATTAAACCAGGAAGTCTGCAGTAATAAGCGAACACGCTACCTACTGATCTATGTCGGCTTTAATTTTTATTGTGGCATGTTGAACAACGAAACTGTAAAGGGGCTGGCGAAGAATGGTTCGGCGAATCGGCTTGGTAAAGTGGACGGTTAGACCTCTCTCGGCGTTGAAAAATGCAAAGACTCAAGATTTTATGCTGAGCTTTCTTCAAGGGCCTAAAGGAGTTTGTTTCTATTAGAATATCTTATAACGATTGTTTCAACTCTGACATCAGTTGACTGATAAGATGATCCCGTAGCTTAATTTTCACCTCTGTATTTCCCCTTTTTCCTTTATATCTCTTTTTCTTTGACTCTGACTTGAGTCAATCGTTAGCCTTTCCTTTTGTTTGTTTCTTCCTTTTGTCCTTTCTTTTTAGTTTTCTTCATTCTTTTTCTCATTTCTTTTTGAAATTTCTTTCTTAGTCTTTTTGTCTAATGTGCATAATTTGAAGGTTCACACAATGAACCTTTTCTAGTCTCTGGGCGAAGAGGCCTTGTATTGGCAACAGCAAGACAACAAACGGCAAGTCCCTATAACTAGCTCTACTACTTTGTTACCCTTGGCTGTTTACTATATATAATCAGTATCAGTGTTTGTTATTTTTATGTTTTTGCGTTTTGCTCCTCTATATTCATACCATCGCTGGGTCTTTCGGTCGCTGGGTCGTCTTCATTTCTTTCATTTTATTTGTATTCCCTTCTGCTTGTTGTTCCATATGCTTTTCCTTCTTTTTGTTTTCTTTGTACAAAAACTGTTTAAAAATATGAGAAAACGTCAGACATCACTCAGTCACACGTTTGCAGTCTATTATGGACGGGGAAGACATGGTAATTTATTTGTTTTCAACTGATATTAAATGATGTTAAACGTTATGACATTGATGTTATGGCCATAAAGCCTGTCTGCCCATAACCATGGATAATACGAGTAGTATCATCAAACACAAGTAAGGTTTGGTTAAATGCTAAAAGAATGAAACCTTCTTATGATTGATTGACACTTAATGCTGTCTTCCTTGTATGTCCTTGAAAACAAAAGTTTATTTTTATAAAAATTCTTATACGCCTTTGCGGAGAAATCCTTTTAGTTAGGCTTTTATAATAAAAAAAGAAAACGTAAAGTAAAGTTCATTAAATAACGGCATAAGAGAAGAATGGAAATACATATGTACGTTTGCATATTTTTAGAAATTAATGAACTGTCGTATTAAGACACAAATTAAGCATGAAAGCCTTTTAAGTTTGCCATAATAGCCCTTATAAGTATGACTTCTTAGTCTTTACATGCTTTAAGCCCTTTTTTAAATAAAAAAATGTATTTTAAATGCATATTGTGATTAATTCTTAGTCTATGTCGAATTGCTTAATCGTATGCTTATCAAAAAAAGCTTTTGTTCGTCTTCGTTTTTATAAAATCCCAGGCAACTATTTTGTGAGTGTAGGGACGATGACAGCCTATAGAAACAATAAAGACCCCTATGCGTAATAGAACCGTGGTTCGGCTTCATTCTAAAGCAAAATCCAACACCAGTTATACCAGCCTTCTGCAAGCTGGAGCCTATGCATGACTCCAAACCTTTTTTCTCGTCAATTTTATTCTTCCCTCTTTGAGTTTAAGTCGCCGTAGTCTAGGTAGGTGATGTGTTGGCTTATTAGACGTGAGGCCTTGGTTCAAACTCCAGGTCAGACATCGAAATGAAAATATAAAAAAATTTTTCTACGGCAACTGCCTCTCAGCAGATTTCTGGCAAAAACTCGGAGAGTAAATAAAATGCTTCTCAAAAAAAAACTGCTGTTCGGAGTCGACTTTAAACTGTACATTAAGCATGGGTGGCGTGAGAAGCTAGTTTGTAGCCCTGACTAAAGGGTTATAATGACAAATTATGTATGTATGTATGCGTAGGTCCTACTGTAGGTCCTACCGCTCATGGATAAAATTAATATACACACACGGTAGGTTGCTATAATCCACACTAAAAGTCCTTGTGGAAGCTACTTATGGGCAAAGTACGAATAAGGTAATTGCAACTATAAATAGATGTCCGATCCCAAACATTATATAATATAAAGAGAGATTACCTACAACGTATGACAGCTTACAAAAATTTCTCAAACAATTTGAATATCGTTAGTCTCATTCGCAAATGTTTTAAGTCCCTTTTTTCAAATTTTACAGGAGACACAAAAATCATTGCGGCTTCTTCAGTTTTTAAAATTTGTAAACTTTTTAAACGCAATTATTTTTACAAAATAGCTCTCTTTAAATGACCTAGATCAAAAATTAAGAATAATTAATATTCGTGGAGTTAGCTTGTGCTGTTGATATTTTTCGCAGTTTTGTGGACTTAGCGTTTTTGCAAACCACAAAATTACAACAACTTTAAACTACATACTGACATTTTTTTGTCGTAAAATATGTATTTGGTATAGTATTATCGTTTTGCATTAAAATCTCAATTTTGGAAAAAAGTGGACTTAGCCTCTTTGCGAATTATAATAACGATATGTTTCCTTATTGTTATAAATAAAATTGAATTTTTACTGTATTTGTTGTGAAGAAATTTATCAAAAATTTCACTTTCTATGTAGAAAGTCAATAAACTATACGTTGAGCATTAAATTATGGAAAATAGAAAAAAGAAGAATAGAAATTTGTTTCTGGGAATATTATTGTTTAAATAAATTATGCAAAATATTTAAAATATTTCAAAAGAGCTGCTGTTTTCAGTGTTCTGTTTTGATTTTAGGCAAGAATAACAAAAAAAAAATTGAAAATAATAATTTAATGCTTGTGTCTTAAGTCTTTTGTTTTGATATGCAAACTAAATGAAAAGAATATGATTTTAAATGAATTTTATACTTATAATTTGTGTTAGGCTATGGGAATACTGTGATTAAATGAATATTAAATAATCTTAATAGAAAAAAAGAAAAAAATAATGCAAATCAAAAATATGGAAATATTGTATGCACCTTCTAAGAAAAACTTAACAATAACGTTTAAATGTATTTTTGGACTTGCTTTATAAGGCGTTCTAAGCGTTCTCAAAACAAAAACGTTACAATACTATTCACTTATGGTGATGGGACAAAAAAATTTCTGCATAAAACGTCTAATGAGGAACAGGACATATATATAAACTATGACCATAGTAGAGATAGCAGAAGAATCTCTTGGCTCTAAACACGGGCATGACAAAAATAATCAAAAATCTTTGAATTTTTAAAGACTTGAGCGGTTAAGTTTAAATCAATTCTTTAGAACTTCTTGCTGCCTGAGTTTTCTATATTTAAAACCAAATTTTACAGAGAAATACAGTACTCTCTCATCCTAATTTTAAGATGCAAGCGATCCATTCCAATTAAACTCAATTTTAAGCTTCGTTATTGAATTTTAATAGCCAATCACCTGCAAAGCACTTATAATGTTTCTTTCACAATGTCCTTAAAATCTCCTTCGTTGGGTGTTACAATAGGGTGTGCAATGGAAGTAGTCGTAGTCTAGGTGGTAGTGTGTTGGCTTATTATTTATTTATTTATTTATTTATTTATTAACCCTTTCATACCCGATGTTGCCTATAGGCAACATTGTACATTTTTGTTCATAAATTCCGTAATTTTTAATTTTTTTAAAAGATTTTTTTTTGCAAACATGCTTGGTTAAAAACGTGTAAAACCAGAATACGTAGGACTCTGAATTTAATATCACTTCATATTTAGGCCATGACTAACACACACATGTCCTTAAAAAAATTTTAGCTCTGGCCTAAAAAATTCGGGCATGAAAGGGTTAATTACAATACAATTACAAATTATATTCTAATTATATACGAGCGGGGTAACTTGACCATATGCTCGAAGAAGTGTTACAGACTAGAGTCTCTGGTGGGAATCGAACCCACAACCCTCACGCTAATAGTCTAGCACACTATCTACTAGCCTACCAGGGCACCCTGTTGGCTTATTAGTAGCCGGCCCATGGTACAAATCCCACTTCACACAACTTGAACAAAAAAAAATATTGAAAACAAATATTTCTATCGGATACTTCCTCTCACTATCACTCACGACTTCCTCTTCTGGAAAAAAACTCTGAGAGTAAATAAAATTGCCACGAAAAGCTTCTCAAAAACCTGTCGTTTTATGGATAAAATTAACACACGCAAGGATGGTGTTAGAAGCTATGTCGTAACCCCGATTGTAAGTGAGTCTATAAAAACTTACACAAAATTTTGTTTTAGAAAATTATGGTTTCCAAATATTCGAATATGTGCAATGAAATGTACCCATAGAAGAATATAAGATAAGGATATGGTTCTAGAAGGCCTCTTAGAGCCCTTTATTCAACTACAATCGCCTCTAAATTATTCGACGCATTAAGTAACTTTAACACTGTTCCCTATGCCGGATTATCTGAGGTCTCTTAACCATTATGTGGACTTACAAAAGGCCACAGGAACCTAATACTGTGGAAGAATTAATTTTTGCTTATTGGCATTAAACAAAATTAGAAAAGCTGTTCTAGTTAATAGAACAGAATAAAGCCTTTTCATGTGGACTTTAAAGCCCATTGAAGTCTGAGGTGCTACTTGAACAAATTTAGTCTCTTTAAGCTCTGTTCTTTCGTTGTGCATCAGTAGACAGAGTCTTCCTTCCTTAAAGCACTTAGATTGTAGGACTTATGTGCAATACGCAGATGAAGTCTGTGTTCTAAAAATTTCTTGTCTTTAAGTTAGGAAACAAAAAATAATTGAAGACATTTATGCAACATTCTTTAAATTTTTTGATTGCCTGAACGTAATTTCAGTCGTAAAAAATTGTATAAAAAAGGAAATTTATATACTTTAAGTTTCGATATTGAATATCTCCTAATAAAAACCCGCCTAAAAATAACTGAGTATCATGCTCAACATTTTTAAGATTTTCTTTAATTTTAAGAAAATTTTACGTACATAATTGGCCATTACAACCCTTCAGTTAGGATTAGGGCCTAGCTTCTCACACCACTTATGTTATGCGTGTTAACTTTATATATAAGTGGCGAGACTTACAGTTTAAAGTCGACTCTGAACGACAGATTTTTTTGAGAAAATTTTCATGGCAATTTTTTGCCAGAATTATGCTGAGAGGAAGTCGCCGAAAAAATATTTTTTCATATTTCGTTTTGATGTCTGACCTGGGGTTTGAACCGTAAGCCAACACACTACCTAGTAGACTACGGCGACTTCATACTGATATTTACTTAGTATACATATTTCCCTTATAGTGCAGTGTTATTAAATTTTTAGCATGTTTTTCTATATATTTTTTAAATTGTTTTTATTTTGTTTTTTTTTTTTAATTTAAATTTTCTTCTTGATTTCAGATACTGTTTATTTGCTATCCGGTACCTAATTAATGTAAGTACATATAAATCTTTTTATTCATGCCCCACAAATTTTGTCTCTAAACTTTTATGATCATCAAAATTTGTCCAGTATTCGTTCAGTTTTTTTTCAACCTTAACAACACACACTACATCCTTGATTTTTGTCTTTTTTTTTTTTTGTTAAATTTGTTTCAACGATTTTTTAATTGCTTTAGAAACATAATTTTGCAACATTATAATCTTAAATTTTTTATTATTATTTAATAATAAAATATATATGTATGTATGTTTTAATTACTTTTCTGATATAACGGTTGTTGTGGCAGCTCCAATTTGTATGCACTTAAATGTTGTATCTTAACTTTTTTTTTATTTTTCAGTAAAATTTTGTTCAGTTTCCCTAAGGAATCATTACAATGGTTGCACTTTAGTAAACTTAAACAAAAAAAATACGTTTAGCGGAGGTTTCTGTATTCTTCTTCTTCTTCTTCTTTTTATTCTTTTGTAAAGTGATTTGGTTAGTTTTATTACTATTTTTTATTTTGTTTCAAAGAAGTATTGCTTCTTTTGGATTATTTTTTTTTTTTTTGTTTCAACTTTCTTTAAATTTTTTTATAACGATTTTCTTTACCAAAAAACACGTCTGCACGAAACGATGGTCAGCCACTAACTGAAGAGATGCAGACCTACAACGGACTTAAGAACATCAGTTAAAAGCCACGGTCATGGTTACAAATACCAAAAATTGCCACAAAGTCAACAACTGTAAGCAACAGCAGAAACGGCTGAAAATTTCTTAAGTGATCGCCAAAAAAGCAGAGAATTAGCAGCGTTAGCAGTAGCCGACAAGCAACAGCAGCAGCAGCAGCAGCATTAGTAAATGCCGAGTATTAGTATTTGCTATACAAACTACAGCAATAACATCGAATGATAATAGCAACTGGCAAGACGAAGACGAACCCACAAATGTTTTTTCGTTTTTTTTTTTTTTCTTTTAACGAAGTGGCTTGCTTGTGTCCGCTGTTCTTGTTATTGTAATTTAAACAAACCAACTGAGAAAAAGAAAACAAAAACAAACAAAAACAAAAAGCATCGTTCGTTCGGTAACCACAAAAGGCAAAGAGTCAAATACACCGATATTTCAAGTCTTACTTACTTGCTGGCTGGCTGGCTGGCTCTTTACAGTTTCCTTTACTCAATTTTGAAATCAAAACTCAGAAAAAAAAGAAGACACTCGGCTACTGCTTTATGCTTTATGTATGAACAGATGAACGTGCACGACTGCAACTTCTGCAAAGCTCTCTCTCTCTCATAGTCTGTCTGCATTGCCTTTTCTTTTTCTATTTATTTAGTTGTGAGCAGTTGTGGCCGGCTCAAAGCCAAAGTCACGGCCACTAACGACACAACAATAAAAAACAAAGAAAAAGGAAAGAAAAAACGCAAACATACGAATGAACTATTACTTGTGCAACTAACACTAGTAAAAATAAGTTTTATAAGCAGACACATATTAAACCATTATAAAGTATGAGAAGAATATGAGAGTTTAAAGCATGTTTTATTTCTCTGTAAAGTAATAAAAATAAAAACAAAACCAATAAAAAACAACCACATAAACTTTTAACTTCATTATGTTAATCGTCATTATAACTACAATAATAATCATGTTCACATTTACAACATGTTTTAGTGCTCAATTTATCTCATTACACTAACTAGGCTACTAGGCATACATTTTATACTCAAACACACATACACATGCACACATGCACACTTTGAAACACAAACTTAAAACAAATTTTTCAAAGCCATGCCATAAGCATGAGACAAAGAGCGAGAGATCATCATATGGGAGAGAGAGAGCGTTTATTTTTTGTTTTTGTTTACAAGTGTAGATTTTTTCTATTTTTTTTTTTATTTGTTTGAATTTTTCAAACATTTTCCGAAAATGGTAATGCATTGTAATGTGATGTTGGATGTGCTGCCATATGTGTGTCTGTGCTGTTGTTCTTGTTGTCATTGTAGTAATTTCTATTAATCTGTGATGAATTGTTGTCATGTGACAGAAATCATTTTCTTTTTTTGGTATGTTTTCCGTTTTATTAATTTCCCAAAGCCAAGTTATTGGGACACTTTTTTTACGTCTTCAATTCGTATGTGAATTTTTTTGTTGTTGTTGTTCAGTGAAATTTTTGCCATAATTTTTTATTTTTTTTGTTGTTGTTGTTTTATAAATTAAACCATTTGAACTTCCTTTTCTTGAACAGAGAACTTATAACGGATGTAAGCATAAGTTCATCTCTTGTTTTTTTTGTTTTCTTTTTTTGGTACTTAACTTGTCTCCTACACAAACAAAGAAAGAAAGGGTAACAGAGAAGCAAGAAGTTTTTTAATCTTTCCTCCTCTTACTAAGGGAAGACCTTATGAGAATTTAAAAAGTTTATTGAGAATCCTTTCGTATTTTTGGTACTGGTAACTGCTCTCTTAACGGTTTTGGCCTCTGTGTAGTAGTTTTTATTTAAATATTTATTAATCATAATACGTGCTGAGTAACTTCGACCATTTACTCAGTGTAGTGTAACAGACCAGAGTCTCTCTGGTGAGAATCATACCCACATCCATCATGCTAATAGTCTAGCTCACTACTTACTAGACTACCAGGACAGTAGTTAAATTATGAGCGTAATTGATACTCGTGTATTGCAACGACCCTTGATTGTGTAGGTTTGATGGATTTTAACTGAAGCTTAATTTTTTTCCATTTTTTATGAATTTTTATTGATTTTTTGCAAACATTTTAATTTTATTTCTTCATTTGATATTTTATTTATAGAATATTTAATTAAATTGTAAAACCAATTTCGCACAAGAGTTTTAATTTAAACAATTTAAAGTTTTTAATTTATTCGCTACTCCTTAAGTGTTTTAAAGTGTTTTGAATTGACCAATTGATTTTAATTTACACACTGTTTGGCTACAGTTGCAGACAAAATAAATGATCAGATTTTTGCTCAACTACGTGTTTGAATACAGTGGCTTAAACTTTTCTATTTGAAAACAAACTGTGTACCAAAGCTTCTGGAAAATAGTCGCATTATTCGTATTTTAATTGTAGCTTTAAATGTTCAAATTATTCTATCAAATAACATGAGTTCTATGGTTATATGGTATGGTATTATCCATCGATTCTGTTAATATATTCCCATTTTGAAGGCTGTATATGGATTCTGGATCGAAAGAATTGCTAGGCATTTAGTCGAATTGTGGTCAAGAGTTTTGTTTGGATCAACACATGATATCCAGAAGCTGTGGTGTATGAATCACTCACGCCAGATTGTACTGTGATGGTTTTGAAGGATTAACTGTGCATAGTCAATTGGGTGTAGGTGCAGATATGTACCTATTAAAATACCCATTGCCTCTGTGACCCCAATAACGGACAATCGTTGCATTCTTCTAAGCAATCTGATGTACATGGCCCTCCCTAAAGCTTTTCACAGTAAGTGAGTATATAAATATGGTCTTATACATACATAGTACACATAGTACAATTGCCGGTCTGTCTTCAAATATTCATGCCATTATGTATGGAACATAACATCGTTCAAATGTCTTCCATGGTTCCTATTGGTGAAGCGCATCCGAAATTTAAAATTTTCCATTACACTGGCGCATAAATCAGGCTGAATATGAGCGATGACATGGGTTAGGTTGGCGTTGGGGACCGCTGCAGTTTATAGTTTTATCGCATACATTTGCGACTTAAGAAAACCCCACAAGAAGAAGTCTAACGGAGCCAAGTCGCACGATCTCGGAGACCATCATCTGCACAAAAGGGCGGAAGTGCGTGTTGGTAAACCGTGTATAACCGAACATTCTATGCAAGTGCATCAATCTTGATGCTTTCTAATCTCGATTCTATATTGAGCTTCCAAGTTATTTTTAAGTTTAAAATTACGCCTTAGTACTTATTACAACAGTAGAGTTGCATTTTATATCTGCTTTGCCTTCAATGATTGCTATTAAATTACACCCTCTGTGGAGATGTGTTCATCTGTTGTATAAGATGTATTGGTGAGAACATTTGTATGCTGCTGTTCATTATTGATTAACTAATTTCTAGGAGATCAGTTTATTCCACTTGTTTTGTGCTACACTGTTTACAAATACACGAGTCTGAAATTCAAAAATTCCAATTTTCCTTAAAGAATTTCCACTAAAATCTCCAAAGAAAAATAAAAAAAATTTGGTTAGCAACAGCATAACGACAAGTTAAACAAACGCTGATGAAAATATTGAAACGCTATTGGAAATACTATTTAATGAAGAATCTATCTTCTTTACACAAATGAAGCAAACACAAAACCAACAACAAAATATGTAGAGGAAAATGAAGAAAAAGAACCTTTTTGTGTTAATTAAATATGTAAACAGCCGTTAAAGTGACAAATACACACTCACCACAGGAGTATTATACCAACACACATGCAATAATATTGTCAATAAACTGTTCTCTTGAGTAGATTTCAAACGTTTGCTTAAATCATCAATGAAATGAAATTTAAAAAAAATTCTTTCATACTTTATTTGTAAAACACTTACACATGTGTGTTTGTGTTTGTATTTGTATTGGTAATTGTGTTGGTGCTAATGTTTTACAAAAATTTGTAAATGAAGACGTGTTAAGGTCAGAAAACTTTATACTCCCAATTTATAATAGCTTGCACTAAAGCAAAATTTCAAAAAAAAAAACATCAAAAAAATCAAAATTTTATTTGAAAATAATCGGAAAAGCATATCATAAAATTGATCAACTTTATCGTGTGTACGCTCCTGTTGTAATGTGACTGCGAACATTTAATATTCCTTTGTGCTACTTTTCAATGCCTTCCTTCCAATTGTAAGGAATCAACTCCTTAAAGTCTCTGCTATTTATCAGAGTCATATAAAAATTACTTACATTTGCTGTAAATATTCCTCTACTGTTGTATGGAATCAACTCTTTAAAGTGTCTGCTACACCAACAGCTAAATGTAAATATAAAACAAACCGAAGGAGGAAGAGAATAAAAATATATAAACATCGGTTTAAAGATGGATTTGTTCTTTGTATTGTAATGCTGATGCTTCTGCTGTAGTTGTTGCTGGTGTTGTTTGTTCATTTTGTAAATATAAGCAGACATTAAATACAACAAAACATATTACACGACAGTATTACGAGTATACTAACGATCTACCAGCACACATAGTAACACACACACACACACATCCTAAGGCATATAAAGCCTTTCGTTGAAAGTTTAATTGTAAAATGAAGTAAATGATGACTACAAGCATACCATACCATACGTATACACAGATTTAAGTACGTACACATGCATATAAATGTGTGTGTTTCTATATTGTTTTTGTTGTTGTTTATACTAAAAAGAATAAAATTGTGTTCGGTTTTTTGTATAGTTTGTTCGTTTTGTTTACTATTGTTCTATTACATGGCGGACAAGTGTATATTCAAGACGATAACCGTTAGTTTTTTGCAAAACTCAACATGAGGGAAATTTTTGTTTTTAACTGCAATGTATTGTGGTGTGGTTGATATGATCATAAACAACTTTCAGTTGAAAACAACAAATACTGATGGTGTCTTAATTGAATTTTTAGCAGAGCAATACATTATAAGAGATAAACAGCAGACAGAAAGGGTGTTGATGCCTACACTATAGGGATACAATGTGAAGAGTCAATGAATTTGCAACAGATTTGTTAAGCATAGATGGCAGTAAAACATAATTTCTTAATGGAATTGTCATAAAAAGCCTTTTACAAATTATTGTCGCGCTTGCCCTACATTGCATATGTATGTAATTCACCTTTTGCTCTTAAAAAAAAAGAAAGTCAGGTTTACGCTCTAGTTAAACATGGCTTAATTACCATTACACATTCGTTACAGGTCCATAGCATTTTAAATTTAAGGCTCAAATTAAAACTCAAAAGGGTCAGCAATGTATTTACGAATTCTATTCATAAGCATTTTGCACGCATAGAAAGTGGCACAGTTTTTCTCTAATTTTACGCAAATTAACAAATTAATTGGAAAAACAAGTACAGGGCACACACATACAAACAAAAGGAAAAATTTTTGAAATTGTCAACCTTGTCTAAACAACATTGAATATACGAGGTTTGTTTTAACAAGAATGTGGTTTTGCATCTAAAACTATAAGACATATTGGTTGTAATAATCTACAGCTGGCATTATACAAGTCCAATTGGATTGTCATGCCACCATGCCCTATCAATATGCAGAGAGGCAAAGAGTGTTCTCAAACCCAGTCAGTTTAAGGCAATCAAAACTTTTGTTGGGAAATTACAAAGGAGATCCGAGTCATACATCAGAATATCGTGAAATAACCTGAGGTTGATAACCGATCTTTTAACAGAGCTCTGTAGACCAGGTGTTAAACCAGGTGTCAGGGAGTTTCCATTGCTGACACCAAACACAATTCTAAAATTCGTCAGAGCAATAGGCTTGAGTGTGAGAAGCTAGGCCGTAATCCTGGCTGAAGGATTTTGATGGTCAATTATGTATGCTTGAGGGAGACATTATAAGGATACCCTATAAAGTTTGAGAGTAGATCATACAGTCGCAGTGATATTTGTCATCACGACTAATAACAATAGTTATGGTAAGGCCGTTGTGCTTTAAGAACAGGTAGAACGAACTTAAAAAAGCTCAGCCAGAGTTTGACAAGATCCATACAGTTTCCTGGCCATACAAGACAAGGCAGGCAAGGAACGGAAATCCAAAGAATACTCATAAACAGTAGATTGTAGAGCACTCTTAAACATGTCAACATGTGGGTACAAGACCGCACGGCGGACTACCTGCACCGTCTTAAGCCAACAGGCACTTCTGTGGGTTCAAAGAGCTCGGCTGAATTCGAAACCGCGGAACATGTAACGTTCGAGTGCGTCAGGTTAACTGAAGAACGTCAAGCACTAGATTAGGTTTTTGGTTACCAAGTAATCAAAAGCGTATCAATGCTGTTCAACTGTTTCCTGCTGAGTTCTGGCCAACTCGGACTAATCGAAAGATAATGCAGGCTGCTGCTGCAACAAACATGGTGATTGAGCGAACGTTGCAGCGACGCTATAATCACGCAGAGAGAATAGACGTTTATCGCTCTGGACTTAAATTATGGTTCTTAAGGATTTCTCCGTAGGTCACTTGCGGGCCCCACAATACTACTGGATCATTTTAAGGCATTTGACACTGTTCATCATTCCATATTGAAACTTAAACTGAAATATATGTGCAATTTTTCCTCAACAGCACTGAAACTGATCTCCTCCTATCTAGGCGACAGAAGTCAAAGCATTAGCCATAACTCAGTTATATCCAGGAGCTATTCAATGCCAAGAGGTGTGCCACAGGGCTCTATACTTGGCCCATTGTTGTACTCGATTTATGCTAACATGGGTTGTAGTTAGAGTTGCCAGCCTGGCTGGACTTGGCTGGATTGTCCAGCTTTTTTGAAGCTTGTCCAGTTTCAAGCTAAAATTTAATTTTTCCAGCTGAATAGAAATTTTTTTTAATCATTAGTTTATTACAAACGTGTTTTTTTTTACCAAAGTGCAAACTACTATAAACAAAATCAAACTAGACTGAATTGTTATTTTTTATTGGTTTGTTTTTAGTATTTAATCTTAATTCTCACATACATACGCATATGTAAATATGTATGTGACGGACTGAACCGAAAAAAATTAAGTTTAGTTAAATAAATTTTAAAGAATGCAATGAATTTATTTAATTGTAATATTTTTAAATAATAATACATATACTCATAATATACTCATAATACTCAGCCACAAAAGTATACATACGGATAACAAATTTCAGAAATTTTTTAACCAATCCGTTTTTTTGAAAATATTTATAATTGTCTGACATCTTTCTTCGATTTTAAGACGGTCTTTTGCATTGGTTCAGAAATTTGTGGAATTTGTAAATCGGATGCATACCTTTGTGGGCCTGTGCAGGGCCACAATTCAGTTCAATTTTAGAAATTTTTTAACCAATGCAAAAGACCGTCTTAACATCAAGGAAACTATAAAGATTTTCAACGAAAACGGATTGGATAAAAAATTTCTGAAATTTTTTAACCGTATGTATACTTTAGTAACTGTGTGTATGTTGATAACAATGGATATTTTAATAAAAATTATTTAGACAAAACCAAAATTAACATTTTCTCAGTATTTTGTATGTCCAGCCTTTTTTTGTTTTGTCCAGCTTTTTAAAACCCAATGTCCAGCTTTTTGCGAATCGCAATCTGGCAACCCTAGTTGTAGTGCTAGTGATGCTACCAACTGCAACCGTTTGATAAATCAGGATTTGAGTCAAATTTATTTATGGGCATCTGCAAATGGTCTAAGCATAAATCCCAACAAATCAATGGCATTACTGATTGGAGCACCTGAAAATTTTGTCTCGAATCTACCACCAATTCTAATTAATGGATCGAATATAGGATTTGTGAGAATGGCTAAAAGTCTCGGCGTAACTCTGAATGGAGAACTTAATTGGTCGGATCACGTAAAAATGAACTGTGGAAAAACTTGTGCGATGCTTCGAAATCTCTGGATGTCACAATATTTTACACCAGCTAATATTCGAATGCTATTAGCGAAGACATATTTACTACCGACTCTCATGTACGGATGTGAGCTGTTTGCTAGCTGCGATGCAGTTAGTAGACGGAGACTTAACGTAGCTTACAACGCTATAGCACGATACATTTTTGGCATCAGGAGAAATAGTAGCATATCACATTTCCCCCGACTAGTTTATAATGTCACATTTGACAATTTATTGAATTGCCGGACTCTGCTATTTTTACACAAACTTATATATAGTCCACAGCCACCTTATTTGTATGAGAGAATAATATCTTCTAGGTCGAATAGAGGGAACAGGATAAACTCTATGAAGTATAATAAGGCCATCTCTCAACAACATTTTTTTATTCACTCCATTCGTCTCTGGAACCAACTTCCCCCTCAAATACAAATGATCAGCAATACAAAGCATTTCAAAACTGCCATTTTCGAGCACTTTACTTAGTTAATGTTCTCTGATTTTTGTAAATTTGCTTCCCCTTAGTTTTATTATAATTGTGATATTCTTTTTATTTTTTTAATACTGTTGTGTTGTAATGTTGTGCTGTAATGTTTTTTTCTCCCTTTTTTTCTTAAATTTTAAGTTTCTTTTATTTTTTTTTAATTGATTTTTTTTTTGTTAAATTATGTTAATTAAGTTAAAATAAATGTTTCTGAATAAATGTTAGTAACAATTGCTAAGCAATACTGTAATATAAGATTTATTCTTGTTGTATTGTTTTGAACAAATAAATAAATAAATAGGTGTCCTTTTCTAAATCTTTGCTATGAGCAATGGAGCTGTTTTAATGGACCAATCTATGATCAAATGATTCTACAAATGCGTCTTGCATATGTTGGTTAGAATAATTACATGTCACCGTCACATTGCTGGACGACTGTGTGTTTTGCAGCACGACTTTTGTAAAAGTTTCAATGAGCTGGACAAGGCTGAGACTATTTCCTACATATTCTGTCACTGTCTAGCGTTACCCCATGCAAAGAATTTTGTCTGTGGGTTAGCTGACCTCGTGCCTGTGAACGTTGGTAGGTTTTATTGATCCTTTAGAAAAGCAAAATGCTTCGATCATGACTAAGTTTTTTTTTTGCAGCGAAGACTATGGAAATTTTAAGTTCATTGGCACTTGCACAGGCCTAAGCGAGATCGCCGCTGAAGTAGTTCGATCAACGACCAACAACAAGCTACGACCTCAAGATTCCAAACAACTCAAGCTATTAGAGAAAATTGTTCCGAAATTAATCTCTTAATTGGGCGACTTTTTTAATTCTTTTTTTTTTGGCTTTCCGAATGACATCCTATTGGGTTAGTGACCTCTTTCTTTCATAACGAACATATCTTTGGAAAAAAAAAAGCTGAAAAAGTGCTTCTTAACGCCTCTTGCTTGTAATTTTGCAGAAAAACAGAAACCCATTAAAAGAAATCCTTAAAACAAGAAATCGTCTAAATAATTTCATTAAATTTATTGCTGATGTCAATAACCCTGAGCCCAAAAAAAAGGATCCAGAGAAAGAAAAAATTAAAAAAAAAAACAAGAAAACAAGCGACATGCATTACAAATTTTGTTTCCAAATACGAAAGTCGAAAATCTTTATGTTTTAATGTACAACAATAATAACAAAAATAAAAGGGAAAAAAGACAAGCAGAGTCATATAAAATCTTAACAAAAAAAAAAAATTGAAAAACCATACATTTTTACCTTCCGAAAAAAATAAGAACAAAAAAATTTTAAACTAAAGTTGTTGCTGTTGTGGTTGTTGTTGTATTCCCCTGCATTAATTTTTTTTTCGTTATATTTTCGTTTTATTTTCGTTTAAAAATGTTTAATTTCGCCTTTCGCCACTTGTACACGCTCCAGCAACATATTTACGGCTGTTACAGCCTCTTTTTATAAATTGGGTTAGATCTGCCCATAGGTCAATCAACTGTACCAGTAAAGCGCAAATAAAACAACAACAACAACAAGGAAAAACAATATTTTTATGCTCATATCACCCTACCTGGGTTTGGTTTGCTTTAGTTTTATTATCTTGGTTGTAACGCTTTACAAAAAATATGCAGTCCTAGAACGTTGTTTGAATAAATAGGAACCAAGAGTTAGGAAAACGAAATTATACAGCAAAAGCTATTCAAAATAGAAGGAAGGCTCAAATTATCCAAAACAGTTTCAACTTTACATGAATAAATAAATGCCTTAGCAAAGTGCTAAACCGTTCAGCAGTAGAAAAGCCAGGACAGAGAAATTGAACTGAAGTTGTCACCAACCCGTAAAGACATCAGCGGGCGCATGGACCATGTAAGTTGTGCCTTGTAAAAAAAGAGCACAGATTTGTAGCTCTAAAAGTGGGCTTACAGTCTTATCCTTCTATAACCGATGTTGAAGGCGTTCTTCTTGTCGCAATTCATTGATAACCGCAACACTACATGGGTGGTGTGAGAAGCTAGGCCGTTAGCCCAACTAAAAAGAGGTTGTGTTGGCCAATTAAGTAAATATGCTTATAACTCTAGTCGCTATATTTTGTTACTAAATTCACTAAATTCACCTTTGCTTCAGCCCGCATAGTACTACAGTAGCAGGGTAGTGCCAGGGGCAATCTAAGGCTGCACAACCGGCTTTGTTGCTCGATCTTGATCTATCACTGAATACTTGAAAGACTTTATGTTTCTTGAAAAGAGAAATGTGTCATTACTGTTTACCTAATTGGTCATTTTAAACCTTTAGCCAGGACTACAACCTAGCTTTTCACACCACCCATTCTCTATTTGTCGATTTTATTCAAGACCTACAGTTTATTGTCGACTCCGAACGATAGATTTTTTGAGAAACTTTTCATGACAATTTTATTTTACTCTCAGAGTTTTTTTTCAACAGACTACTGAAAGGAAAGATATATTTCGTTTTGTTCGAGATGTCTAAGCTGGGCTTTGAACAACGGGTGATACATACATACACAATTGGTCATTACAACCCTTCAGTCAGGATTGCGACCTAGCTGAGAGGAAATCGCAAAAAAAATATTTTTTTATTTTCGTTTTGTTCGTGACGTCTAAGCTGGGTTTTAAACCACGGGTTTGCGTGTAAAGCATACATACACAATTGATCATTACGACCCTGCAGTCCGGATTACGACCTAGCTTCTCACGACACTTATGTTGTGTGTGTTAATTTTATACATGAGTGGTGAGACCTACAGTTTAAAGTCGACTCTGAACGTTAAATTTATTTGGGAAACTTTTCATGGGAAATTTTTTATTTACTCTCAGAGATTTAAGCCAGAAATCTGCTGAGAGGAAGTCGCCGAAGAAATATTTTTTTCATATTTTCGTTTTGTTGGAGTTGGAGGCGGCACTCTACCTATTAGACTACGGCGTCTGTCATTTGGACATGACCTACATTTCATGAGTAGGATGCATGTTGTATAGAGAAACTCCAAAACCTTTGCAGATGCCTAAGGGGAAACAAATTCATAGGCGAATAACCACACAATATCGCTTGGCTATTACATATCGACCAGCGTTCAAATAATACTGTGCTGTAGGATAACATATTGTCGTACATGACCCTACTAAAACTGTGTAGAGCATGTTTTGCCATAAAAGAAAAGGTGCTTTTAAGAACCAGGCTATGAGACGTTCCCTTAACTCGTATGTCGGTGAGAGTAAGCGTGTGTCAGTTGCAAACCTTACGTGCAACATAAAAAATAAACGTTGTACGTTGCAAAGAAAACAATTTTTTGTTTTTGGGTGTTTTAACGTTTTATTTCAAGCTGAATTGAATGTTTATTTTGGGCTAAAATCCCAAATGTGCAGTTGCTACGTAGGTGTGTGTGTGTGTGTGTGTGTGTGTCTGTTGGTTGATCTGTCTGCTTGCGTCCTATGGTGGTGGTGGCCAAAAAACAGTGAAGTGAACTAAGCATCCAGTGCAATATACATACGCATGCGTACGTACCTTTAATTCAATGCAGTTGGAGACCAATTTTATTATTGTCATGATGGCTTATTGTTATTGCTGTTGTAGTGTTGCATGTTGCTTTTCCTCTTTTTTTTGTGTGTTTTTTTTCGTGGAAGAAAAAAATTCTTATTCTGTTGCCTGTTGCCTGCTGTCTGCTGCCTGGTTTTGATTACGTTTAAGAGAAAGTTACAATTTCTCCTTGTGATAATGATCAGGCCAACAATATTTTATTCCTTTTGGTTTTTACTGTTCTCATACACACAGAGAGCAGTGATTCTTTTCTGTTCATCTGGTCTGTCCAGCCATTCGTTCATTCGTAATGTAATGTAATATGTCTTATAAATCGTTTTCATATTCTTATTTTTTTTTTTGTTTTGCCAGATTTCTTCTCTCCATTTCGATAAACGGGTCAACTTAAATAATGTTTACAATTATAAATGAATGGCTTTTATCACAATTCTTTTTAATTTTCACTGGAATCGTTACTTTTTTTCGTTCTTTTTTTTTTTGCTTGCAAAAGGTATACGAGTACAAGCTTTAGAAATTCTTTTATGAAAAAAAGGCAAAAGCTGGTTTAAATAATTCCTTAATGGAAAATTTTTACTTCCATTTACTGATAAGAATCGCTCGGGTCATCAAACCATATCCCTTAAGCATTTGAGAATGACGATAACGATTCAAATGCGACAAACAAATCATTTCGTATTTGGACGGGCACGATGAAACTTTTGCTTCCTTATAATGCTTGGACCTTGGATTGATTGCAACAGCCAATCTTTTAAATGTAGTTTTCAATCATTCCTTCGAACATTTCGTGCAGTATTTCACTGATACCTTTACGAACTTCGATTTTCGAATAATTCATCGTCATAGCCACGGTAAATTTAGACTTTCATAAAAATTCTCATGCAATAAGGCAAAAATCGTAGTACTGTCTTAATGGAGACACATGCCATCCAGTTCATATACATAATTGGACATTACAACCCTTCAGTTAGGATTACAACCCAACTTCTCACATTACTTACATATGCTGTGTGTGTTAATTTTATCCATGAGTGGTGGAACCTGCAAGTTAAAGTCGATTCCGAACAACAGAGTTCTTAACCAGAAATCTGCTGGTAAATAATCCATTTTCTTTATATTTCGTTTTGATCGAGATGTCTGACCAGGAGTTTGAACCGTGGCCTCATGTCTAATAAGCCAACACACTATCTACTAGACTACGGCGACTTCATCCAGCCGTCCAGTTTACAATTTTCAATTTTCAATTTCAGGTCGAAAAATATTATCTTACAGAGTTGCCTACAATTCACTTCTGAGTTATCCGCTACACGTATGCGACTATTTCGCAGGTTGTCAGAACGAACTCCCTCCTTAACTGTTCCCTACACAAAACCAGTTTTTTTCTCGCAGAGGAGGGGTAAATGTATCTATCTGCACCATTAAGGAAGTCTTCACGTCCTCCGTGTGTGGGGCCCTCACCCACTAAATCCCCCCCCCCCCCCCCGTCTCCTGTGGACTTGTTTGTGCCCACTCCGGAACTACGGTGGTATTACTTCGGAGTGTAGTCGTTTTGGCCCTTTGGCCTCTTCATGTTCATATCCGCGTCCGGATTGCAAATCGAAAGTTGAGGAGTCATCTAAACGTCTCCATTATTCCTTTCGTCTAAATTATCGTCTCGGTCACGCTTGCCACGTCTGACAGTATCACCTATGCCGACATGCTTACTCGTTCTGCAGCCTCAAGATCTCTCTTCTTCCGTCTCAGAATGCGCTCTACGTAATTCACTATCGAGGTCCAATTTTCACTACTCGCAGTCATAACCCCGACAATATTAGCAGCTGTGATCGTTCCAACTATTGACGTCAGTACAGAGCGATAGCTCTGCCAGCGTGCACACTCGAAAACAGTGGGCTCTGCGTCATCAGTTACCTCCCCTTCCTCGTAAAGACAGTAAGGGGAGGCGGCCTTGCCCATTCTGTGCAGATGTTTCCTAAAATATCCGTGACCCGATAGCATCTGTGTAACGTAGTAGTTCACCTCAAATTTCCGACCAATCCATGGCCTTATGTCCGGAATAAGTCTCGCCGTCCATCTTCCTCGTTCCATCGTTGTTGCCATTTTGAAATGGTGTTCTCCCTGAAGTAACCGGTTATGTAATTTCCAGCCGATTTCGCCTTATAAATCTCCATCCGCTCCACTGCCTGCAGAGCCACAGGGATTATACCTGCTATCACCAGCACGGCTGGAGCGGACACTGTACGAAATGCCGACGCGATACGCAATGCAGCCGTTCTCTGTACTGATATAAGTGAGTTTGCTCGCTTTTTAACATCTAGTGTTTCTGCCCAAATTTCGCTCCCATAAAGCTTAATGCTGTTTCCAACCTCCATCAGGAGTCTCCGTCTCGCCGGTAGCGGGCCTCCAATATTCGCCATTAATCTGCTGAGCTGTCCAACGATCTTCTGGGCCTTGTTAGCCGAGTACTGAATCTGATACGAGAATGTCAGTCTGGGGTCGAGCCTTATTCCCAGGTATTTTACCGAGCTCTCGGTTCTAATTACCTCGTCTCCAATACTCATGTCCACACGCAAGGGGATACGACGACCAGTGATTAGCAGCAATTCCGTTTTATGCATGGCCATGTCTAGGCCGTGTACACAAAATCAGTAGACTTTATGAATTTGGAAAGTGCTTCCAAACGAGAGTTAATAACAAAAAAGAATGGGATAATCTAGAAGCTTCATAATCTCTAAAAATAAGAACTATTTTGTGATTTACTGATGGGTCAAGAAAGCGTCCTGGAACAGGAGGAGGTGTTTTTGGCCCCAAAATGAAAGTTTCCGAGCTCACAACAAAATACACGGGAAGTTAATTCATTTTGGATGGGCGCTACAAGAGACAGAAAATAGCAATACTATCTGGCAGTCAGGCCGCCATTCGAGCACTCTGATCTTATGTAGTTTAAGCGAAGTTAGCACGGAACTGTCTAGAGAAGCTGAATCGAGTTATCCTCCGCTGGGTCTCAGGTAAAGTGCAAATTCACGGCAACGAGCAATTAGATGAGTTTGTGAGAAGGGAAACTACCAAGTCTTTGATGTGCCAAAATCTCTTCTTCGGAGTGGCAGTGGATATTTGGAAAAATTTACTCATCAAAAGAGAAGATAAAGAGAGGCAAGGACTCTGCTAAAACCAAAACATCAAAACTTTTTTTTAGAAATTACAATAAGAGGACATCTGAGTCAGGCATCAGCCTATCCAGGAATAACCCGAAGTTGGTAACAGTTTTTCTGACAGCGCACTAAGACTCTATGACGAAGCGAATAAATCATTAGAAAATATTCTTGATATCTGTGAGGCATTTATACATTCCAGAAACAACCTCCTGGACACATTTTAAATGCCAGGCAGGGAATTGTCAATCTTAACACCGAGCATTAGCCAGAAATTTGTCAGGACAGTAGGCCTGAAGGAGACATTGTAGAGATAACGCATAATGTTTAAGGGAAGTACAATATATTGCATGGTCGCAGTACTAAGGTACCTCTTCACCACAATAATAATAATAAGGCCTTCCACTGGCTATTTTATTGTCAAATTTAGAAGCGTTCGTTTAGACTTCATAAAAGTCATCTCTGTTTAGCAATCTAGGGTGAAATCCCCTATCAAGTGTAGGTTCGAAGGAAAGAAAGAAATCATTCAAAGTCTATGGATCCCCAGATAGGATACAGGACTTTTCAGAAGGCATAAGGCCTGAATGTGACAGGGCATTAGGTCGCAGGGCGACAAGTGCTGCATGTGTTGAAGCAAGTTTATTCGGGTATTCAGTGGGGCTCTTTACTCACTACTTCTTTAATACAAATTTTAAATTGTAAATTTATATATTCTACTGATGCACAAGGTCAATTCAATGTCAACTACAAGGGGAAAAGTAACGTAAAAGTCTGCTACAATCAACAGCTTCAAGCGAAGCTTAAATAAAGTCAAAACCCCTATTTTTTTCTTACAAACTATTCACAGTTTAAAGCTCTCATGTTTCCATTGAAATGAAATAATTTTGAAATTTATTTCACATGAATTTCTTTTATTTTCGAAAATTAAATTGAAAAAGAAGCACAAACAGATTTGAAATAAAATTCTTAAATAATGAGAATTGATGGGACCCCTTTTCTTAAATTTTAAATTGCAGCTGCATGCGTTGCAACATATTCACTTGGATGGCAAACGAATCGGTTTAGCTTGCATGGCTTGGCGGTGGTTTCTTTAGAATTTCCTGCTACTTTAACGAGATGATTATATTTGGTTGGAGTAGCAGCAGCAGCAGCAGCAACATTACCATCATAATTATGTTGTTTATTATGATTGCGACAGTAATTTTTATCTTCAATGCCTTTAGAATTCAAAACTAAAATTAAAGAAACATTTTTATTTAAAACAAAAAAACGAAATTTTTTTCTTTGTTTCATAAAGTTTAGCTCGCCTCTCTGTTGTCTGTTTAAACATTTACTTACTGTGTCTGTCGATTCGTCTGTCTGTCTGTCTGTTTATGTTTCAATTGGTATGTGAATTTTGTTTCATTTCTGTCTTCTTTTGTTTAATGTTTCGTTTTTTTTATTTTCTTTTCATTATTACACGTCCACTAACTTTACCATGTGACTTCATTTCATCTTCTTATTTGCACTTTCATTTCAACCAAATAGAGAAAAAGTTTCGAGAAACAACAAAAACAACAACAGCAGTAGTAACAACAACTCTAACAAAAACCATAACGAAATTAACGAAAGTTTGAACTTTGGCTTCAATGACTGAATGAAAATGTTAATGCCGTTAAATACCTGCCACTCAGAGGCGTTGCATTTACCTTCAAATGTGGCAGTTTTTTTCAATTCTGCTTACTTAAAAGCCAGAAAAATTAGAAATAAATCCGGAAAATGAGAAAGATTTTTCTAAACAAGCAAGGAGGTTAATATCTTTGTTTCGGTATTCAAAGTAAAGTTAATTAAAACACACACATATGCACACATAAAACTTTGATTTTGATGAAAAATTTTATTTCATTATAACGCTTCGAACTGTCCCTTTGTCATGTGCGAAATACAATGTTAGTGTCACTTAAATGAACGCCTCTAGATTGGTTGCAGTGATCGATCCTGTTGTGGAAGCCTTCCGCCACTTTATCGCCAAATTCTACGGCAGTATCTTGACGATCACTTAACAAATGTTGGTTTAAAAATGTTTCAACGTCAAAAGGTTAACAGATTTCTAATTTGAACCTACCACAAAAAGTCAAACAGTGTCAAATTGCATGATATTGATTTTGAAATTGACGTCGGCAAAACGTTAAATTCTTCATTTTAGAAACCTCTCATACAAATACCCAACCACGTACTACACACTTCATAATTTTGAAATGCAGACCTAAAAAGTCGATTATTATGCTTTCATAACACTCTGAATTGCCCCTAATGGGTTTTTCAACCTCAAATTGCAAGTCACCATCCAAAAAAGTCATCGTCCACAAAATCCAAGTTACCGTCCAAAAAATGCAAGTCATCGACCAAAAAAATTCAAATCATCGACCAAAAAATGCAACTCATTGTCCAAAAAAGCCAAGTTACCGACCAAGCAATTGCAAAGTCATCAAGGAAAAAATGTAAGTCATCGACCAACAAAGTGCAAGTAATCAGCCAAAAAAGTGCAATTCATCGTCCAAAAAAATGCATGTCATCGACCAAAAAATTCATGCCATAGACCAACAAATCCATATCATGTACCAAAAAACTGCAAGTGCCGACCAAGCAAATGTAAGTCCCCAAAAAAAAAAAACAAGTCATCGACCAAAAAATACAATTTATCGTCCAAAGAAATTCAACTCATCGACCAAAAAATGCAACTCATTGTCCAAAAAGCCAAGTTACCGACCAAGCAAATGCAAGTCATCAACCAAAAAGTGTAAGTTATCGACCAAAAAAAGTGCAAGTCTTCAGCCAAAAAAGTGCAATTCATCGGCCAAAAAAATACAGGTCATCAACCAAAAAAAACAAAGTCATCGACCAAAAATTGCAAGTCGACAAACAAATGCATCTCATGGACCAAAAAAAGCAAGTTATCGACACAAGAAATGGAAGCCATCCACAAGAACATCAAGTCCTCCACAAAAAGACGGCAATGCGACATTTTTGCATAGAAAAACTTTTGTTTCTCATTTGAAGAAAACAATTAGCTTCTTGGCCTATATTTCTGATCTCAAGTAACGCCCGACCGTAAGGAATCCCTTGACACCACGGCTATTCAGCTTATTTGGTCCATTTCACACACAAGTTCGTTTTTTATCCGATTTAGTCAAATTTGTACAGAACACTTTTTTTGCTCATTTGAAGAAAACAATTAGCTTCGGCGTCTATATCTCGGGTCCCAAGTTGCGCCTGACCATAAGGAAACCTGTTTTGGAATCCTTGATACCATGGATATGCAGTGGGATACCTGCAGCAAGCTCCATTTTTCCACAATATCGATCATCCTCACCAGACATTGTTAAAGCGAACACCTTTCTTTTGTCGAAGTTTATCAATTTTCAAAACAATTTGCGAGTTACCAGAGAATCCGTTCCACTCATGAACGTGTGGGGGGTATAATTTTTAAGGAGTGGCACAGATAGTCCTTCCTTGGCAATTTTTTGCATCTTCTTTTAAAGACCTAACATTGCTCTGTTAACTTTAACATTGGCTCTATTAAAATGGTTGGTTTTTGTCTTTGCTAGTTAAATATGCATTCATCTTCACACACATCACGCTACCACTACTTGAGATTAGTGAAACCGATATGACAACTTGGCTTGCATATATTTTTCATATGTTTTGGCAAATCAAAAAAAAATAAAAATTGATTAGGATAGATAAGATATTTAGCAATTAAAATTTGTCAATTGCTTGTTGCCAATTTCATTCACGATGAGGACTTCAAGACGCCACTGCATTCAGCAGAGATTAATATTTCAAATACGAGCGACTATTTGCCTCCACTATTTCGTAAACTACACTATATTTACGAGCAGTATTATTATGTGAAGCATGATCATGAAGAAAAAACAAAACAAATAACATATGGACAGAGGAACAGGCCATACATAGTCGTACATACAACCCACTCTGGCACGTGTACCAAATTCATAATCATTGCCGATGTAAACGACAATGTAAAGCAATTGCCTGTGCCGGCTGTTCAATATTACCGGCATATATGTATGTAACTAGCGACAAATGAATTCATGAATTCAATACAGATTTTGACTTGGAAAAAAAAACGAAAAAGAAAAACGAAAGCCCGGGTAAAAATATGAAATTTCGTTTGGGAACAATGAATGCTGACTGCTTTCTTTTTGCATTCCTTTGGCCTATTGTTAAACACTCTTAACTTGACCAAATATGAGTACATTCATCTTTTCAATTCATTTTTTTTTCACTGTGCTTCTCTTTAAAGAGCTCCACCTTTATATGTTTTTTTTTTTTTGTTGAATCCCAATATAGATTTCGTTTTCAATTCAATTCTTTTTTTTTTCAAATAAAAATTTGAAATTTGAAAACAAAAAAAACACACAAAATAGACTCACTTTTTAAAAACCCACACGTTTTGCAAAAAACCAAAAAAAAAAACAATCTCGTGGTCGGCTTCTAGTTTTTTCTGTTTCATCTGTTAAAGTGTTCATTTGTTATGAATGATCATCATTATCATGTTCATTATGTTCTTAATCATTTTTAATTTGAATGCTGTCAACTCTTTATTGAATTTAATAAAGAAAATTACGAATTATAGTCGCTTTCATTTAAAACCCCATAAAAAAAACAGATTGAAATTGCCAAAATGAAACGAAAACGAAGCGCAGATTTTATGAAAATTAAATTAAAATTGAATTTGAAATTCGTTTTTAGAAACATTACTACGAAGCATGGAATACCCTATACCATTACAACAATGCCAACTGTATGCATAAACAGTGGTAGTGGCAATGGCAGTGGCAATGGCAGTGGCAGCATTGTTAAATCAAAGTTGATTGTTAGGAATTCTAATGGCCTAGTCAAGCGACACACACCCTCTTCTATCTAATCTCCCTGGAATGCACCCCACCGACAACTAACGAGCGATCAAGCGTACGTAGTATAAACATAGTAGAGTTGTTCAATAAATTTCCATCCCAGTTGGTTTCTGGAGACGTTCGTAATCAGTGAACACAATTTAGAATTTGGAGTCCATCTCAATAGGAACTGGAATCTTTGCAAGAAAGTGGTAAATAAACTGCACCTCATCTACTCAAATCAATCGTCAAGGCAATCTCAATCAAATGGAATTGTATTCCTATACTCCAGCCAGAATCACGACATGTTTGCAATACTATATGCTAAACGAAGCCTCAGATGCAACAAAGAAGAATGTATTATCTGGAGTAATCCACGAGGAAGTAGCACCAGGAAGAATGATCCGACAATCAAAAATTATTCACAAAGAGTGGCACGTCGAATAATCTCCCAAAGATCAGTACATGAAGCCACGTGCTATCATCCGACCAAGTAGTACACAACCTAGTCGCTAAGACCGCTATTAGCAGGACTTGGCGCAACTGCTTGTTAGACGTGCATAATAAAAGGGAAACCGTCTTCAAAGGGAGCCCCCATTTTGCTATCGCAGCAATTAGTGGCTCCCACTCACTGAGAAAGAAGCTCACTTGAGCACATATAGGGGCTGTTTTTGTGCCTCAAAACCATCTGACCTGTGCTGATTAACCAGTCTTTACAGTCGACATCACTTTCATATTTAAATCATGACTGCCTTAGAATCAAGCTCAAATTCAGCTTGAATACGTAATGAATGTTGTCATCGATCCGATAGCAAGTAACGTTAACTCTAATAGACTATCAAGTCAAAACAGAGTAGACTGGGTAAAACCAGAAATGGACAAATAAAGTGGACCTATACTTTCGTCTTTCTCAACTGATCTGCAACCTCTGCAGAAGACATTTGCAGGTTAGCGAAGTCCGCTTGCGTATCCATAACCCAATGACCAATGAAAATAGATCCAATAACAGCGATGTCTATAGGATCCAATTTAAATAGTTGATAGCCTAACAAATGTTGCGGATACAGGAGTGTGATCGTTCTAGCAAATAGATCAGCCACACAATTACTCGGAATATCTGTGTGACTAGAAACCCACATTAAATTTACTTAACACTGCCGTGGGAGTCGATCAAGGCAGATACGGTATATGCCAATCTCAAGGTAGCACCCAAAATACATCGAGTTTCTGATTGCCTGTCATAGACGGATAGAAAGATAACACAGCCCTGCATGGGTTTTGCAAATAAGATGGCTCCAGGTGTTTCCGAAGGCATTTTGAATTAAAAAAATTCAAAATGGCGGATCCAATATGGCGGTCGAGGTTTATAAAAATTAATCAGACTTACTTGACCGCCATATTGGATCCGCCATTTTGAATTTTTTAAATCTGAATGAAGATCTGTAATCAGCGACCCCAAAAACCCCTGAGTAACAATTTTCAAGTAAATCTGATTAATTTTTAAGGACCTCCGTGATGTGTTTCTTTTTCTCTTGCACCCCTTGACATAAACCTACTCCTTACTTTAAGGGCGCATGCAAACAATTTGTCTTTGGGCTCATTTTAAAGAGCAAAGATCAATTGTCAATTTCTGACAATAGCGATGGTTCTAGCACGTCAGTGTTTAGCTCTCCAATGTTTCAAATATGGCCAAAAACGTTATTTTTAAGGGTTTCAACCCCCTTATTCTCGAAAACCTTTCGAAGTTTTTGAAACCAGATTAGTGTTCAGAGCAAAATGCCTTCGGAAACACCTGGAGCCATCTTATTTGCACAAATAAAGTCCAAATTTGCAGGGCTGTGTAATTGGAGATCCTTTACTCAGTATCAGTTCCGCAACGTGATTTATGGCTGGCCATTATCTCAGCCTGAAAAACACTACATTAGTTAGAGAGACAGAGAGATAGCCTAAGATTTTAAAACTTGGCTGGGTGTCCTCACTAGGTACGTCTTTCACGTCCGCATGACGGCAAATCTGTCTCTTCTGCTATCAGAATATATCTGCTGTGTGGTATTCAGGAAAAAAAATTTCCCGTCATAGTCTAACTGGAATTTATGCGAGAAAGGATGAGAACGACTATGACCCTCCACCTTTCGTCTGTTGCAGCTCCAAAGTGTGTTTCTTACCGCATTCTGAAAGAACTAACCGAAGCCTGCCTTTTTAAAATTTCTTATAAGCGTTGCCAAACTGTAGTCTAACTCAACATACCCTCTGAACACTTCCTGGCCAGCCAACTGTGCAAGTACGGCACTTCTTTTAAAATGTCTTTCTTTGTTTCCGACAAAAAAATGTTCACACAATTCTTCTTCAAAATGAAAAAGACACAGAGAAACAAAAGCTTTTTTGTTTAACTACAATGTTTATGAGATAATTTGTTATAAAATTTAATAAAAAAATTAAACAACGAAAGATAATTTTCACAAAATATGCGACACAAAACAATTCTGATTTAAATTTTTAAATTAAAATGTCTCCGTGGGTACTCACGCGTACAGACGTTTTATTTAAAAAAAAATGAAAGTGCCATCGAAATTTCAGACCCTGGAGACAAAATTGCCAAAATTGTCTCATTTTTTTTTTTTAAATAACAAGTTCAATAGCATTGTGTTCAAATTAAATGGCGAGACAAAGTCCTTAAAAAATTAAAAGAAAAAGTTTGGTTCTGTTGGCAACAACAAATTTATTTAATTTGCGGAAATTATTGGGGAATAGAAATATTCATTGCAATCAAACGGAACAATTGAAAGAGGTTAGGTTTGAATGGTCAAAGTCGACTATTTGAAATGCTAATGGGTCCGCCATCTAACGTTTTTTTTTTCAACTAGTGCTTATTTCGTGAATGGTAACACTTAGCTCATGTCTGATTTGACAGATAATTAGTTTTATCCTTCCGCTGAACGAATATGGTTGAACATGGCTTGAACAACGCTGGGAAATTACTGCGACATTACTTTGAAAATCATGGTAATATTGCAGAATGTGTGCGAAAATTGGGTACGAATTTTGGAAGAAGAGAAGCACCGTCAGCTCTGTATGTTCGTTATCTTGTGAAAAAAGTGAAAGAAACTGGCATCCTTATCGATAAACCAAAGCGTAAAAAGCCAAAAACAGTGCGTACACCCGAGAATATTGCTGCTGTGGCAGAAAGTGTGCGTGAAGCGCCATCAACATCAATTCACCGTCGTTCTCAACAATTGAACATTTCGGAGACATCATTGAGACGAATTTTGCATAAAGACCTTTGTATGACGCCATACAAAGTCCAATTGGTTCAGGAGTTGGAGCCAATTGGCCATCCAATGCGTTTTCGCTTCGCTAAGTGGGCCGATTTTGGCAAAAAAAATCATCTTTTCAGATGAAGCTCATTTTGATCTTGGCGGGTATGTAAACAAGCAAAATTGTCCCATTTGGGGCACAGAACACCCGCACGCATACATTGAAGAGCCGACGCAACCAAAACGAGTCACTGTTTGGTGCGGATTTTGGTCCAGAGGCATAATTGCGCCATTTTTCTTCGAAAATGAGCAAGGAGTGGCCGTTACAGTCAATGGCGATCGTTATCGGGCCATGTTGAACGAATTTTTGTTCACAAAAATTGAAGAGGAGGATATTGGCAACATTTGGTTTCAACAGGACGGCGCAACGTGCCACACAGCCGAAGCTACACTCGATGTTTTGCGCCCTGTTTTTGAAGATCGCATTGTCAGCCGCATAGCTGATGTCGTTTGGCCACCTCGGAGCTGCGATTTGACACCGTTGGACTATTATTTGTGGGGTGCCGTCAAATATAAGTGTTACGCCGACAAGCCAGAGACAATTGACGCTTTAGAGGACAATATTCGTGAAGCCATTGGTGAAATACAGCTTTTTGCTTAAAAATTGGACTGATGGTGTAGGCCACTGCATGGCCAGCCGAGGCAGCCATTTGAATGAAATTATTTTCCGCTATTAACCGGAAGGATTGTACTTTCAAATAAAAAAAAAGAAATTTGAGAAAATATTCAGTAGTTTTTTTTAAAGCATTTTCAAAAAAAAAAAGAAGTTATTTGGCGGACCCTTTAGAAATATTAATTGAAATAAAAGAAATCAAACGAAACAATTAACTAAGTAAGGTTTGGAGGTTCGAACTCAATTATTAGAAATGCTATGATAAGTTTGTCATCGTGTTTGTTAAGCAAAATCGAAATACTTACGTAATTACAATCATTACAACCCTTTAGTCGGGACTTCAACCTAGCTTCACACACCACCCAAGGTGTGTGGGTTAATATTATCGATGATAGGCGGGAGCTACACTTTTTAAGACACTTTTCATTGCAATTTTTACAGATTTTTGGCAGAAGACTGCTGGAAAAAAGTTCCCAAATGGAACTGTTTTCCCACATTTCGTTTCGTTCGAGATGGTAGAATTGTAGTTCGAACTCATAAGGTTTCGTCTAGTAAGCCAGCGATCGACTTACGAGAGTACCGCATTTTCGCGCTCTTATTAACAGCTTAATTTGTATACAATTTTTGCAATTTTTGTATACGAAAAATATTCGTTTCAGAAAGAGATTCTGAGTTAAAAGGATTAATTACCTCATTCCTAACAACCTGCACTGGCATGAAGCAGACATGATATGAAACTTTTTAAACCCACTCTTACAACATCTAGAAATTTCATGTTGTTTTTTTTTTGTTTTGTTATACTTTCATAACACAGGTACGACGCATAAACATAGGCATGCTCACACATACCAAATTGGCTGTGTCTGTGGCTATGACTGTGGCTGCTGTTACTTACATTCATAAACTTAACTAGACGCACAGTTGTAAGCGTCCACACAACAAGTGCCAAAACAATTATTTCATCAAAATTCATTCAAAATTCATTTAAAATTCATTAAATATTCCATACAATACCTTAACAATGCTCCACACACACAAATGCTCCACACTTTTCCTCTTCATTATGTGGCTGGCACTGTTTCAACATTTTTACCGACTGCATGCAGTATGGGATGATGATGATGATGCATTCATTCAATGCACATGAAGTGAAAAAATCATCATCATCATCGTCAGCAACAGCAACATCATAAACGTATGATGACGGTGATCATGACAGTGACAGCCATGGTGATGATGATGTTGATTTTTAAACTTGATTTTCTTTCAACTCAATTAACCGGTAAGCAGAGCAGTCCAGGTACATCGAATGAAATAATTTCGGTTGACTAGTCATACACTGAAAGAAATATTGTAAAGAAAATCTGAAATTAAATTTTTTTTATTTTAAAATTTAAAAGAAAAAATTATAAAAAATTCATTGCGATTGTTTACATTTGATCTCGGACTGAAGTGAGTTCTGGGATAACATCATTCTTAGCTTACTTAAACATCCACAAGGTGGTAAACTAAGCGCCTTCCATCCAAACAATAGGGTCTGATCTTCATGTTATGGACTTCTAAGCGATTATACTTTCAACTCATACTACTTTTGCTCTGTACGTGATATATTGGTTCTGTCCTCTTCCAAAAAGTATGTCTACATGGCCGGTAGCTTAGTAGTGATTCCATACAACATGGTTAAGAAGAGTATCAGCTTTTGGTTACTGCTTCAGGATTATTAAAAATTTCAAGCATTTCGTGAGTACTTGTTTGAAAACTACAAGTCTAGGTACCTTTATTTGCGGTACCTAGATCAAGTTCGAATAATAGATCAGGAGTGAACTTATTTATGAAACTTACTACTGACTTCCAAGTAGTCTAATAAGTAGTCTTTTGGCTTATTAGCCTAAGGTCCGTGGTTCAATCCCTGGCTCAAACATCTTGAGCAAAACGAACGACTTCCTTTCAGCAGTCTTCTGACAAAAACTCTGACAGACAATAAAATTTCCATGAAAAGTTTATCAAATCTGTCGCTTGAATTTCGACTCTCAACATTGAACTGTATGGCTCACGGCTTATCGATAAAATTACACAGCCCTGCAAATTTAGACTTTTATTAATCAGATTTACTTGAAAATTGTTACTCAGGGCTTTTTGGGATCGCTGATTACAGATCTTCGTTCAGATTTAAAAAATTCAAAATGGCGGATCCAATATGACAGTCGAGTTTTATAAAAATTAATCAGATTTACTTGACCGCCACATTGGATCCGCCATTTTGAATTTTTTAAATCTGAATGAAGATTTGTAATCAGCGACCCCAAAAAGCCATGAGTAACAATTTTCAAGTAAATCTGATTCATTTTTAAGGACCTCCGTGATGTGTTTCTTTTTCTCTTGCACCCCTTGACATAAACCCACTCCTTACTTTAAGGGCGCATGCAAACAATTTGTCTTTGGGCTCATTTTAAAGAGCAAAGATCAATTGTCAATTTCTGACAATAGCGATGGTTCTAGCACGTCAGTGTTTAGCTCAACAATTTTTCAAAAATGGCCAAAAACGCTATTTTTAGGGGATTCAACCCCCATCAACCCGTGATGGAAAGTTTTTGAACCCAGATTCGTGTTCAGCGCGCAAAATGCCTTCGGAAATACCTGTAGCCATCTTATTTGCAAAACCCATGCAGGGCTGTGTTATCACACATAACATGAGTGGTTTGAGAAGCTACATAAGTCGTGATACTGATTAAACTGATTAAAGTCGTGATACTGCTATGAACAATAAAGTAAGTATACGGACTATATACGAGGGTGCAGAAACGTCAGTTCATCACTCATTAATGCTCCCAATCATTCATTTCCTACCAACGTTGGAGTAAAATCAGCCGAACAACTTACCGAATAGGTAGATAGCTTCTGCTATTGTAGTGTGACCAACACACTACACTATCCAGACCGTGACAATGTAACAAATAGCAGGGTTAATAGAGCACGAGTGCCATTGACAGACACCCAGATGAAACAAGCCTAGAATAAACAACGCCTTTTTTAAATCGATTCAATTGTAGGGAAGTAAAATCTATCGAGCATCGGAAATAATCACGTAAAATCTACAAGAATTCATTAACAAATGGCTCAGAATCATAAGCAAAATATTATGACCCCAGGCCATCGTTTTTCTGAATCTATACCAGCGGGAAAAAACACAAATTAAACTCGGAAAAGTGAGAAGAATCGGGCATAACATTAGAAAGAAAACCAGCAGCATAGCAATAATGCCCCTAGAGTGGAATTTACAAGAAGCGATCAAAGAATATCTAGAGGCGGGCGACGCCAAAAAGCAAGAAAACTGTTCACTAAACTGAGTTTCATAAAAAAAATGAATTAAAAAAAACAAAATAAAATTAAAATGCCAACTGAAAACCACTCACCACTCACGGTTGCATTTTGGGCTTTGGGAGCAATAATGATTACGTAATAATTATATTTATTTATAAAAAGGCAATAAAATAACATACCTAATATGAAAATTAAAAATTCTTAAAACGTAAATCATGTAACTTTTTAAGCGTTTAACAAGGCATGCCCACAATAAATAATAATTTTTTTTATTGGATTAAAAGTATTTCAAATTAAAACGTTTCCAAACGATATCATCAATCACACATTAATTATGCAAAAACTGAACTGAACTTTACTCGTCTTAAGTTATTATGAAATCATGACCAGTTGTAATGCCCTAAAGCAACGCCACTCATACGAGTATGTAAGAAAAGAAAGACTTTCTTAGTTCATTTAAAAAATAAAATCAAAAATAAAATTAAATATTTATGGTTTTAAATGTTTTTTTCTTTTTTTAACTATTAATAGTCATAGTCTGTCCACTAGTTTGTCCACTAGAGTCTGTCTATTCATACTTCATTAATGTTGAAAAAGAAAAAATATTTTAAAATTCATGATCACACTGTGTCTGAGCATGTAATTCATTATGTTTGACAGACTGACTAAGCGCATTGACTGACTGATTTCATAATCGACTGAAAGAAAATGCTGCAAAGAAACTTTATTTTGTAAATAATTGTTTAAACAAATTAATGTTTTATGTAATGATGATTTCTTGTTTAAATAATTTTCTTGAGCTTTTTGCTCGAATTTTTGGTGATTGTTGGTATTGGTTTTTAAAAATTCATTTGCAGAATAGAATGAAAATTTGAGAAGAAAATAAATATTTTCAAGGCTTATGGCATATGGCAACCTCAATCTAGGTAAGGTATCGCTATAATGGCTCCGTTAAACCTATTGTCCTGAAAAACTACGGATTCTAAGTAGTTTTTTAGTCTATCGTGTCCTTTAAAACCTTCTCTATTGTCTCTCTCTCCATCTTACACGCTTATTGGAGCAAATTTCCTTTGTCTAGTTGATTTAGCTTACCCAAGCAGTTCCACATTATTGTCATGCCAACATCGTGTCGGGTGCTCGGACTCGATGCCTTGTAGTTTGTTTACTGAAGCACACAATCCAGCATCAAAAGTAAAAATGTGGAAGATAGGACGCAGTCCTACTTTATTCTTGCACTGTGCTCCAAAATAGTTGACTTTATACCCTTGTTATTGCCACAAATTCTCACAGTTCAATACCTACAAATTGTAGAATTCGGTGGACATCTCAAATATAAAGCGAAATACGTTTATATGCACACGATCTTCCTGGTTCTACAAGTTCTTTCCTCTGGTGTTCTCCCGAAAATATGAATATTTGCTGCAAAATCAAAAAAGTAACTCTTTTCCATCGACTGTATTGCATCTCTCCATGCGTTATTATTATTACCGCTTATTTCCGTTCCTTAAAGTGTTTCCCCTTCTGGTTATGGATACAAGATTCAGCAGAATGAGTTTGATATTCCTGTTCGAGCGCTTTTGAGTACTAGAGGTCAAATAGGTTGCAGAGCATTTCAGAGAGACTACTCTTCTCTCGCCAGAATTTATGTCTGAGCATTCGGCTTCTACAGCTGACCGACTCTAACTGCGTTTTAATTGTACTCAATTTTTTCAGGGCTTTTCGTGTCAGGGATTCTAGCCCCGTTGATGGTTTCATACACATCTGAAATTAAAATAAATTTTCTTATATCTTCTGCGGCTTATAAGAGTGCATTCTAGGACGATTTTTTACTGAAAATTTGTATGGAAAAAATCGTAATTATCTGCCGACAAAGCTCTGTAAAAATATTTGTTAAACGGCGCTTTAATTGACCATTAATCTCATTTAACAGGGAAAAATGCGTGTTTGCAAAACTCTCTCTCTCTCATCAGGTAGTGTTTGAAAGCATAATTCGATCGCGTAATAGGCGCTTAATGGAGGTTTTACTGTGAAGAATGCAATTTTCTCTCAGTGTATCATCAATCAAACGCAATTCACTTGTATTGGTTAGTGGGTTTGCGTTGATACGTTGCATACCAGCAGGCAGACAGGCAGTCGTAGAAACGATCGTAATTTGTTTACAAATTGTACGCATGTTATAGATTTTCTGATGCTGTTGCTATAGATGTTCTTATTATTGTAACAACAATAATTATTGCTGCTGCTGCTGCTGTTGTCAATAAAGTTTCTTCATTGTTCAGTGTTGTTTGTTGTGCCTGTAAATGTTTTCACTTGTGTACCATATTACCCTGCCTCTCTATATTTTGTGCTCTCTCTCTCGTTTTATAATGATAAACAATTTGTAAAGCATTTCCCGTTAAAATAATTTAATTGTTATTATTGTAACTATGTTTGTTGTTGTTGCTTGTTTGTTTTTTTTTTCTTTTCAATTTCATATTTAGAGTACATATTTGTTTTTATTGTTGACCCATCATTAAACTCATATGTTGTGGTTAATTTGTTGGTACTTTTTTATTTTTCTTCTTTCCTTTTCATTTTTTCTTTTCTTTATGTGGTAGTGTGTTGTTGATTATTATGTTTGCAGTGTTGAATAGAGAGTACCTACCATTCGTGTAAGTGGCATTGTGTATGTGTAAATAGTTTTGCGCGTTTTCACTTTTTATTAATTCATCAACGAAAGCAACACCAGCAACAATAACGGCAACAATTACAATAATAGACCAACGAAAAAACGAATGAAAACCGAAATTATTTCAAGTCATTTGAGAGAGTGAAACTGTTTTGTTTTTTTGTTGTTTGTATTTTTGTCCATCAATCGTTATAATTCATTTGTCGTTGCTGTTCCCGTTGTTGTTGTTGTTGTTGTTGTTGTTGTATTACATGCTTCATACATGTTATATTATTGTAGCATATGATGATTGTCCATTATTTTTATTGTTTTTTTCTTATTTTTTCTTGTCTTTCTTCTTGTTTTCCTTTTTTGTTTTATTAGTTTAAATTATAAATTTATTACAGAGTCTATATCTTTCGTTTGTGTATGTGTGTGCGTTTTTCTCTTTCTTGAATTTCATTTTCTTTAAATCACCGTAATAATTTGTTTATGCCACAAACATTAAGAAGCAGTAACAGAAATAGAAAAAAGAAAAATAATTGATTTAATCATCATTCAAATTCAGTGATTGACTTGACTTCACTGCACTCCAAATGGACTGGACAGCACTGCACTGCACTACACTAGTGTGTGTCTGACTGAGACGAGGCAAATTGATTTGTTTTGTTTCATTCATACGCTCAATTGTTCGCTCGTAGTGAATCGAAAGCAAATCGAAATGATGATTAAAATTCTTGTGGTCATTTTACGATGATCGCATTTGCAAATTGTTGCAATTTTTCCTTATAAAAATTCAATACAATACAATATTATAATTTTATTTAACGATTGTGGGAAATATTTTTTATTTCATATTTATTGTTTATTTAAAAAAAAATAAAAAAAATAACAATAAACAAAATAAGATTTGTCTATAGGATATGGAAAAATTCGTTGGATAGTGCTTTTTTGGGAAAAGCAGCATATTAAATCAGTCACATCAGGCTATCCTCACTCAAAATTTCGTATAAATTGAGGAAAGTTTTACCTTTTGCGGTGTATGTACACTGCAGTAGTCGCCGTAGTCTAGTAGGTAGTAGTTGGCATATTAGACGTAAAGCCAGGGTTCGAGGCCCAGGTCAGACATCAAAAACAAAATACAAAAAGTAATTCTTCGGCGACTTCCTCTCAGCAGATTTCTGGCAAAAACTCTGAGACTAAATAAAATTGCCATGAAAATTTTCTCAAAAATCTGTCGTTCGGAGTCGACTTTAAACTGTAGCTCCCACCACTCATGTATAAAATTAACACACACAACATAAATGGTGTGAGAAACTAGGTCGTAATCCTGACTGAAGGGTTGTAATGACCAATTATGTATGTATGTAGTATGTACACTGCAAGATTGTTCAACTAACTGAACTTATTTTCGCATACAGTGCGCAAACCCATTTTGATTGTAGTATAGCGATTTAAATATCTTCACTGATAGTGTAAAGACAATTAGGACAATAGCAAGATTTGGGATTAAGAATGTAAGTAATGGGTACATTGGATGTACATTATATGGGTACCTAGTCATCAAGCTGTGATCGGAAATGAAGAAGAAAATATTGTAGCTAATATAGCCACTGCAGAGTATTGCATACCACATGCTTGGAAAAATCAATGCTTGCACTGAAGACCGAACTAAGAAAGTAAGCGAATATTGTACAACCAAAGCTCAATGGGAAAAATTATAGGGGTACTCTGCAGAGATTCAGATAGAAGGAAAACAGTGAGTGTATTACGACTAAATAAAGTTGTCTTGGATAAGCTCTGTTGTAGTATCTTCTCTAAAACATCGAGATCTTGAGGTCAAGAAAGCTAAGCAGTGACATAAAAAATATTCCATGTCCAACATTCAATTGCTTCAGTTAAACGGAGTATCCTCCGTTCGGTGTCTTAAAAGGCTTAAATTTATCTCTCATCTCTCGTCTTCTGGAAAATGCTCTGACAGTAAATAAAATTACCATAAAAAATTTCTCAAAAATGTGGAAATTATTCTACACTTTTACGCATAAACCACCACCATTACAAAGCATAGCTTTGTCGTGGTATTATAAATTCTATTTAAAAATCCAATTTTCTTTTCATTCCATTTTTTTCTTTCTATTTTTAAAAAGAAAATTGCTTGTCTAACCAGCCAAAGTATCGAATAAATTTCCTGGGAAAGTATCATTCACTCAACTCAACTCATTCATTCATACATTCATTCATTCATTCAATCATTCATCATAAATCATGTGCTTAATTATGCATGAACAAGAAAGACAAACAAAAAGCAAACAACAACAAAAAAAATTCAAATTTATTTACAACGAAATGTGGGTTTAACACCTGTACAGGTATTTATCATGAATACATACACACATACGTAAATTATAATTAATAAACTGCTAACGCGCTACATACATATGTATGTATGTCTGTATGTATTGTAACATGTGTATTTGTATGTAAATTAACCGCATATCAAAGAAACACTTCCAACTTGTTAAGCCGAAATGAATGGGAAGCCAATTGGAAGATTGAAAGACGATTTCATTAACGAATTCAATTTAAAACATTGTACGACTAAATGCGTACAACGATTTCATTTATTCATTCGTTCATTAACATCGGGTTATCCGTTTAGTGGTTTCACAACGACCAGTCTGACAAGGCTGCCATTTACGAAGAGGGATCATTTAACTACCGATGAACATGTAAATACGCACGTAAACTGATTTTAAAAAATTGTGGTTCAAGCATGACCGCTTTTAAAGCCTGTAATGCTTTAAAGCCTTCATAATCGCTCCGCTAGGCAAGCAATTTGCAGAATTGAAAGAAGAGATGAAAGTCGTCAGCCTAAAGCCTCATTGGTTCTATTAGAGAAAGCTTGAGAGCAAATTTATCGTCGAGTTGCTGCCTGAATTGTGTGAAAATGTAATCGAAAATTGCCTCGTAATAATCAAATGCTGCAATCACTTTAGAGGTTTCAGTTTTACTTGCTCAAATCACACGTGAAAGTTTATGCACTGATCGTACTATTACCATCATCATTACGAGCATGATCATGAGCGTGATCGTGATCATAATCATTCCTTTAACCTTTTTCATCATGCTTGTGATTTCTACATTAAAACCTGACTTATTCTTTTATGAATTTTTTTTAATTGAAGTATTTATTGTATAACCAGCGAAATTAAATCATAGCTCAGACGTTACATATTCTGAAAATATTTCAAACAAAACAAAACCACTATGCGCGTCAATCACGTTAACACTCTATGTGGTCTTAATATAGTCCATAGAATAAAGGTGTACATTATGAATTTGAAGAGTTACAATTGAACTCTTAAAGCCACACTAAAGTTTATAGCAGGAAATGGCTATTACAACCATAGCTGCCAGATAAATGTGGCACCAAATCGTCAAATATTTGAGAAAAAATCGTCAAAATCGTCAAAGACGTTAACTAAAATCGTCAAAATATCGTCAGAAAAAATAAATAAATAAATAAATTAAAAGTTTTTAAAAACCAAAATTATTTCTATTGTAGTAAAACATGTAAAGTCAATGTATGTACATACATATCTGACTATAAAACTAAACATTTAAAAAAAATGTTTAAAAATTAAAGCTAGCGTCCCTCATCTTCATTTATTAATTATTTTTTTTCAAAAGTAGAGAAATGTTATATCATATTCAGGAAAAAATTGTTTATGGGTGGTGTAAATATTAAGGAGTCAGCTCTTGACATTCTAAGCATGAAAATTCAATGTAATGTTGGCTGCAACCGACACATTTTTCAGTTCCTTCTTAAGATCTTATGATCTTACTATTTACACCGTTTGTAGCCGACCGAGACTGGAATACAACTCTCATGTATGGGTCGGTGCCTCAACGTCTATTTTGAGGTTTCTCGATCGTGTACAGGAGAGGCCGTAGTAGCTCGTTAATGACGGTAGTGTATCCAACTCCATTGAATCATTGGAGCATCGTTGCAATGTATTTGTGTTTCACTGTTCTATCGCTTTGACAAAAGGATTTTGCTCGAACGAAGTAAGAGGACTTTTTCCGAAAATCAGATATTCCTACGTAACGCTCGTCTTTCGTATGTGGTCGATTGGCCATTGGGTCGCACACTACATTACAGTAAAAAGTACGTTTTTTAGTCGGACTATTCGTATGTGGAACTCATTTCCTGCAGAGGTCTTTCCTGTTACTTATGGTATAAAAATATATACAAGCCTAGTGGCCATAAACACTGTTCTCTCTTTCCTTCTTCACGTAACATATTTTCATAGTTCCAAACATATTGCCATCGATCCCCTGAGTGTTGATCGTACGAAACAAAATAACGGCGCTTGCTTTGTACTTCCGATGGTAATATTAGAAGTTATATTCGAATTTTTAAAAGTATCTGCAACGACAAGTGATAAATTATTCTCAACTACGAAGTTTTTTAGGAGTTGTAATTTGTTGGCTTTTAAGGGATTAAAGAGGAATAAAATACAGCAAAATCATCACAGGTATTCGAAAGTAACTTAAAAATATAATACTTTACTCCTTGTAATTACTAACATAAATTACCAATAGTAGCAATTGCAAAGTAAAAGCAAAGCTTAAAGTGGCTTTTAATATACTAAAGTTAGGAATATGATGTAAATTTTTAATTTCTAAAAATCGTCAAAATAAGGGCATAAATCGTCACATCGTCAAAATGATATTTTTGGAGCTCAAAATCGTCAAAATGACGATAAATCGTCAAATCTGGCAGCTATGATTACAACCCTCAGAAGTCAGGATTACAGCATAGCTTCTCACACCACTCATATTGTGTGTGTTAGTTTTATCCATGAGTAACGGGACATACAGTTTCTCGTAGACTCCGAAAAACAGGTTTTTAAACAACTTTTGATGGCCAAAGTACTGCTGATAGGAAGTCGCCAAAAGAAATATGGGCTCTCGTCAATATTTATTTGCTATGCTTTTAGACTAACATTCTACTTGTTTCCTTGAGTATCACAATACAAAGCTTTAATGCTAATTATCAGTACCAGTTAATCAGGATTCGTCATTTAGCTTTGGATGTTACAACGGAGGTATACGTGCTGCACTCTCATCTATCCTTTACTATACTATATCGCTGCGAATGAATTCCGTTCTTACTGAGAAAGTAAAGAAGCATTAAGTTTGAAAATAAATGGAAACGATTTCACCTACCCTTAGCCCTTCCTTAAGGGTTGAGGTCTACCCAAACACCAACGGCAATATAAGAAATCTTCATTGATACTCGGTTCAATAACACTTTTCGGAGGGTTCTGTGTAATTTCCTTAAACGACAGCCAATTACCAGGCCGTTACCTAAGTTGCATACATACATACATACATGCACAATTGGGCTTTACAATACTTTCTTCAGGATTACAACCTAGTTTCTCACACCACTTTTTATGTTGTGTGTGTTAGTTTTATACATGAGTTTCATGGCTTCATTAAAAGCGTATTAAATATGTAATTCAGTTTAAACTGCATACTAAACTTAATTTTTTGACTTTAGAACACCGAACCCAGGCATAATATAGGCTAACAACAGTGAAGATAATTACAATTCTAGTGCACCACAACAACAATTTTCCTCTCTGAACGTTTAGCATTAAAAAGAGCGCATCACTAGCCCAACATTAATTGAAGAACATTTCAAAGTGATTGTCCGTCCATTCATTTACATTACAATCGTTGTAAATCTATTTTAAAAATTGATTTCATGTCTAAAAGAAAGACATTTTTGTACATGAACGAACTCATGAACTGAGCTCCATTCCATCATTTTATGGCCCAAGCTTCTTAAAACACGGCTTAAGTAATGAAAGAATTAAAAATCAAAGTGAAAAGTATGAAATTAAAAAAAATTGATTTGGAGAATGCCTTTACAAAGTAAATTTTTACGAAATGACTATTGTTGCTGTTGTTACTGTTGTTACTGTTGCTGTGCCACATGTGCCACATGCCACATGTTGCAAATGCCTCGTATTGCTAAATATTTATGTCACTAAGAAAGTTCTTTCTTTCTTTTTTTTATACTCTTTCCTTAGTTTTCTATGGCATTTTTGCGTTTTTATACGATACAGAAGGCAGCAGAAAAGGCAAGGTAAGGTAAGGCAAGGCAGTTTGGCAGTCAGGCAAAACCAAATAAAGAAAAATCACCCCACTTAGTAGCCAACTGGCTGGCTAACTGACTGAGTGCCTTCTCAATGTCGACTGCAGCTATGGCTTTAGCTGTGCTGTAGCTGTGAGCGCGCGAGTAGCGCTTGTTGGTCTGAGGGAGTAATTCGGATTTGAATTTAAGTCGATGCAGATGATTTATTGTGCGTTCTTCCATTTTGACAATAAACAAAGGAAAAGAGTTGAAGTTTATGACCACGCAAGTTGTTGTAACTTGTTGTAGTTGTTGTTGTTTCAGTTGTTATAAACTGTTGTAAAAATTCTTCATTTCATTTTTTATCGTTTTTTTCCTGTTGTTTTTTGCCATTCCATTTTATTTTTGTTGTTCCTCGTTTTTATTGTGTTTAATTTCCTTTTGCTACGCTCTCTGGCCTGCCCGCTTTTAAGCTTTTAAATTGAACATCAGCCAGCGAGCCAGCCAGCCATCTAAACAGCCACTTAAGCATAGGCAGTCACAACATGCCAACTGCCAATGCTCCTCCAATAAAGCAAACACTTGGCCATCACATTCGACTACTGTGCCGGCCTTAGACTGCCTATTTTCATTTGGTTTTGGATTTGAATTTTTACGTTCATTGTTGTCGTTGTTACTGTTGTTGTTGTTGTTGTTGTCGTTGTTGTTGTTTGTAGTGCAAATGGTAATAACAGCAGCATAATACTCGAGATAATAACGAGAAAAACTTAAACAGTAGAAATGCATGAGAAACATAAGGGTGTAGTTAAAAAGAATCCATTTATTGGGCCATATTTGTCACATTTTGTTTGGCTAACTTGTCGGTATTAGAAAAAATCGATTTCACAATCGAGTTTGAAAATAACTGGCAGTAGTCCCTTGATTCCAGCCCCAAAATAGCAGCAATGGTATGCCAAGCGCCTTGGAAAGTCAGTTCAGTCGATGTGTGAGCCCTGACTTTACACTGTTCAAACACAATTCATCTACTAGCGGCCAAACTCGCCGTTTGTGCAAAACTGATGCTCTCGGACCATCCAATTGTTAGACGTACAGGTTCGAAAAAGGACTTAAGATGTGAGCAGTGTATCACAGTCAATGATTCACTATCTCTCTCTCTCTCTCTCTCTCTTTCTCTCTCTCACTCTCTCTCTCAATTTCATCAACACATATAGAAAAATTTTCCTGACTGTTGAGGTTTGTCGCCATTTTCACCGGTTCATTGAAACAAAAAACTATTGATCATGAATGTTTGAAATTTTTTAAAAATTACAAGGCTTCCCACTATCCATCCATGATTCATCGCGAAGCCACTTGACCTCTTACCCCTCAAAGACGTTGACATCATCAATGATCGTCACTGAAGATCAGAAAAAGCCGCCTTGTAGGAAAGAATAGGACTCAATGCATAAGATTCATTACCTTTACGCTTAACTCAAAACATTATCAGAGAACAATGAGATATGGTAACCCTACTGTTCTAGAATTTGGACAAACCGTATTCTAAGTTGGAAAAACATGACAATGAAAACACAAGAAATCAAAAAGGAAATGAAGGAGAAGAGTTATGGCAGCTCTGTACTCTTTAAAGATTTCTTGGTATAAAATTTTTCCTGCAAGCCTACGTGGCGTTAAACTCCCAGATTATCATTATTTAATCGACATTACGACAGTTGGCTAAGAAATCTAAATTTCGTTCAATTGTCTGTAACAGTATCCGTTTCATCAGCTAGTGTTAGTCGCCATAATCTAGTAGGTAGTATGTTGGCTTATTAGACGAGAGCCCGTGGTTCAAATCCCAGCTAAGACATCTCAATGAAAAGGAAATCCGAAAAAAATATTTATTTTGGCCCATTCGTTGAGCAATCTGCACATCCCGCCAGGCATGGATAAAATTAACACACACAACATGTTTGGTGTGAGAAACTGGTTGTATTCCTGACTAAAGGATTGTAATGACCAATAAAGTGAGAAAGTAAGTTATGACGACAGTTGGCTTTGATTGCTTTTTACTTCACCTTGTAATTGTAATTGGAAAAAAATAAAAAAAAATACCTTAAGGCTCTTACAGCAAAACACTTGAAAAGAATGTACATATATGGGTCATTCCGTTTAAAAAAATTTTCACAAATAGAAATGCTTATAACAACGGAAACACCTCATCTGGAATGACCAACACATTGCGATGCCGCATAGAGAAAAAGCTGCGTAAAGAATTTGTATCATGGAGTGAAATGAAACGTACGGCAATTATAAAAAGCTCTTGAAAAGTATTTTTTATGGTCTAGTATCCAATCAAAACATTCTACATGACTTATAACCCGTACAATATGTTTAAGATTCTACCGGAATCGATTGACCTTCATTTTGAATTAGCCTTTCTCGTAGATGGCTTTCTTAATAGAGCTCAATGAGTCCCGTCTGAGATAGATCACCAGCCTCCCATTTGGTTAGAATTTAATCAAGAGTGGCCTTGAGTGGAGTCTACCCAGCAATTATGCTTTCAATTAGTCAAACGCTTCTTAAGCCGCTTTAATTGCACACAATCAACGCAAAAATGAAACTTCACTACACGTGAAAGAATTTCTATAACATTAAATTGGGTACCTTACTTGGTCTAGTAGGTAGTATGTTGGCTTATTAGACGAAAAGCCAGGGTTCCAGCCCCAGCCCAGACATCAAAACAAAATACAAAAAGTATTTCTGCGGCGACTTCCTCTCAGCAGATTTCTGACAAAAACTCTGAGAGTAAATAAAATTGCCATGAAAAGTTTCTCAAAAATCTGTCGTTCGGAGTCGACTTTAAACTGCAGGACCCGCCACTCATGTAAAAAATTAACACACACAACATAAGTGGTGTGAGAAACTAGGTCGTAATCCTGACTGAAGGGTTGTAATGGCCAATTATGTATGTATGTATATTTGGGCTATAACGGCAATGAGACGGCGTAACGGTCCCCTTTCTGTAAATCTACGAAAAGCCATAGGAAAGAAATAATTAATAACTGATGGGAGAGTGCTTTGGCTGCTGACTTTTGAAGGGAATCTCTGCTTTCGGCACTACTTCAAGGTTCCCTACAGTCTGAGGTACCACTTCAACAAAAATTTTCTCATATGGTATGTCTGTCGCTGCTGTGACAATAATGCTAAGTGCTCAGAGCATATTCTTTGCGATTATTCTGTCCTATCGCGACAAATACAAATTTCAATACCATGGTAACATTGTCGTATGACCACACAAAAACCCCAAATCATACTTGAAATCCTTAAAGAACTTTGATTGGTGCTTAATGCAATAGGCTTTGTTTTCTGAAATTGTAATGTTATGTACCGTATATGTATATAAATATTATTTATTTTTAATTTTATCAAATTGGGTAAATAGGCCTCCAAAATGAAATTCTTGTTTTTGTCGTGCAATAACCCATCATCCACTAAAACAGTGTAAGAAAAACAATTGGCATCGACACGCTAACCAATACCAAAAACAATAATAAAAAAAAACACGAAAAAAATTAAATAAACTATAAAGCAAGAGAGGGATTAGAGAGAGAGAGAGGAATACCAAAGCAAACATGCAAAGTCCACATTTACCGAATAAAGTTGCTAAAGTTGGTTAAATGACTTGAGACTGCATTCATGTGACATTAGCTGTCATTGAAACAAATGAAGCCAAAAAGTAGAAAGAGAAAATGCATTCTTTTCATCTCACATACATGCATACACACACACATACACAGCAGCATTCGTGCAACATTCTCAATTCAATTGTATTCCATTCGGCCTATAGTTGGATAGACACAGGCTTAGGAAGAACCACAAAACCAAAAAGATGTTAAAAACGGTTTCGTTTGTCTTAGAAGAAGTCTTTAAGTCATTTGGCACACACGCACATACACATTGGCACACACAGCTACCAAAAACAAATAATGAATTGGAGTCGCATACATATTAACATTACCATAGCCATGGCCATGGTAATGTCAACATCATTGTAAAGTGGCTCACAAACACCCGACCCACCGACCAACCCACCAGCCCACCAACTGCTGTTAACATTCCTCATTCCGTTAATAAATATTTTTACCTCACCTCACATCACTTGCCCTCTTCTCTGCTCTGTATTTATTTACATTTTTTCAGGGTGTAATCTCTGTTTTAATCTGTGGAACTAAAAAAAGCGTTGAAAATTATCACAATAAAAGAAAACGCAGAAAGATTAGAACAGTGGGAGAGAGAGAGAGAGAGAGAGAGAGAAATGGGGCCAAATAAATGTTGCAAATGCTTCTCTATCTCGTGCTTTCGCTGTAATATTTGTATTACGGCCAAAAATTCATTGAATCTTAACTGCCACTCTTGTTCTTATTGTGGTTGTTTGATTTCAGTTGTCAAACAAATCGTTTTTAATAACAAGACTCCATCGCCAACAAACCAAAATCTATTGCTTAAGGCATTGCCAGTTGCCACACACCATGACAAAGCAAATTATAAATACAATAAATGCCTACATATACGGTGCATGCAACGTTAAAGGTAACAGAAATGCTATGACATCATATGTCGTGCCATATGGCGTTGGCTCTATCCTACGATTTTGGCTATCCCTTCCACCATCCCTTTCATAGGTAGTTGAGAAAGTAAAAGTGACTGTCCGCGATAAAATTGCCCTGTCTGGGAAATGGAGAGTAAGACTTTCCCCGTCATTTTACAATCAGCTGATGAGTTTCCTAATGATTGCCTCTGACAGGTCAGTAAGTGGACCTGTATGTTAGAAGACCGGTTGCTTTTTTCTCTTCCTCCACATCATTTCCTTCTTTTCCTTCCTTATCTCTGCTACTTCTGTGGAAGTATTTGGCCAGAAGACCAAGATTGCATGAAAACCACAAAGTACAAAGTTTAATAATACAGTAATCCTTCGATTTAAGTCGCCTCGATTAACGTTGTTTCGATTTACGTCGTCAAATTTTTGGTTCCCTCTAACTTCAATTAGCGTCGTCATTCGATCGTCTTTTTTTGGAAGTGCGACGTAAATCGAGGGATTACTGTACTTTCAGATAGTACCAAAATAAAAACGAACAAGTCCAAGGCCAAGTCCAGAAAGTCCAGAGGTAAATAGAAATTTTTAAACGCTTATAACTCTGGATCCATCGGACCTACTACAATGAAAGGGGTGCCATTGGAAAGGTTTGAACTTTTTTTAAGTTCCTTGTTAAAAACATACTACTTTGTAGTATGAGCAATATGAAATTCGATTTACGTCGGTTTCGATTTCCGTCGCCTTTTTCTGGAACCAACTGCGACGTAAATCGAGGGATTACTGTATCTTCAACAAAGATACTGGGTGTGCTACTTTAGAGTTTATACAGGCTTTCTTATAAGTTCTAACCTGTTAGGTTTTCGAAGAGATTTTCCCAATTAAGAAAATCATCTTTAAAGTTCGATTGCAGTTTCCCGGATTACCAATGTAACACGGCATTTACATGATGTGATTATTGTACTGATCAATCACTTCGCTGAGAAATTTGCAGCAGACTAAAGTTGTGTCTGAGGTCATCATGTGAGAACCCAGTGCTCTTACAGCCACCTGACTAAAAAAGTCTCTTTCTTTCCAATATTCATTACAGCCGATGGATACTTCTGCCTAAAAATGCTGTGGTAGTCTATGGCCTTACCGAGTCAGTGAGTCAAAAGATACATCCATAGCTTTATTCTATCTGGCAACATCGTGCGTTATGCCATGATTTAAAGATCTTTAACCATTCCTCCCATACTCCCTAACGATCCTCAATTTCTTTGAAAGATAAAAGTGCAGTGTCGTGTTGTCCGTATTCTCGAAAGTTTCCAATTTCTTCAGAATTTTTGAGCGACCAATATTATATTCGTGCTACTGTCTAGGCGCCCACGAGCACTGAATTGCTTTAATGCTAGGACTCTAGCGCCTACGTAATCCTGGTAAGCAAGTAAGGACTTAGCTATACTCCAACGGAGAGTAAAAGTTGGAGAGTGACATTTCATATTTCACACACCATAGAAGGAGAACTACTAAAGACGTTACTTCAGATCTAATCATTCGTATTTTCTGTGGAAGCGAGACTTGAAAATAATCAAATGGAAGACACCAGTGAAGTCTAGTGCAGCAAAGCTGTGAGATTATTGGGTATACGTTGACGAAGGTGTAATCATGACCTTTGCACTTGATATTTTACAGAACTAAAGGGTCCGCCAAATAACTTTTTTTTCAAAATGCTTTAAAAAAAAACTACTGAATATTTTCTCAAATTTCTTTTTTTATTTGAAAGCACAATCCTTCCGGTTAATAATGGAAAATAATTTCATTCAAATGGCTGCCTCGGCTAGCCATGCAGTAGCCTACACGATCGGTCCAATTTTTAAGCACATTATCGATTGTGTGCAGCTGTACTTCACCAATGGCTTCACGAATATTGTCCTTTAAAGCGTCAATTGTCTCTGGCTTGTCGGCGTAACACTTATCTTTGACGGCACCCCACAAATAATAGTCCAACGGTGTCAAATCGCAGCTCCGAGGTGGCCAAACAACATCAGCTCTGCGGCTGATAATGCGATCTTCAAAAACAAGGCGCAAAACATCGAGTGTGGCTTCGGCTGTGTGGTACGTAGCGCCGTCCTGTTGAAACCAAATGTTGCCAATATCCTCCTCTTCAATTTTTGTGAACAAAAATTCGTTCAACATGGCCCGATAACGATCGCCATTGACTGTAACGGCCACTACATGCTCATTTTCGAAGAAAAATGGCCCAATTATGCCTCTGGACCAAAATCCGCACCAAACAGTGACTCGTTTTGGGTGCGTCGGCTTTTCAATGTATGCGTGCGGGTTTTCTGTGCCCCAAATGCGATAATTTTGCTTGTTTACATAGCCGCCAAAATCAAAATGAGCTTCATCTGCAAAGATGATTTTTTTTGCCAAAATCGGCATCTTCTGGTGTAGGCTACTTCATCCAGCCATTTGAATGAAATTATTTTCCATTATTAACCGGAAGGATTGTACTTTCAAATAAAAAAAGAAATTTGAGAAAATATTCAGTAGTTTTTTTTAAAGCATTTTCAAAAAAAAAATAAGTTGTTTTGCGGACCCTTTATAAGATCCGAACATTCTTTTTCATTGCTTTAAGGATCAAACAACTTTCCAAGGCATTTTCCTTATGTCCTTAATATTTCAGTTTCATTAATCAAGTTTTTCCAGTAGGTTCTGGAATGACAGGGTTGCCAATTTCTTTGCATAACAATACAACTTTCTGTTGTATTGAGCAGTTATTGCTTATTGAGTCATACTTTTTATTGAAGCCTTCCCCAAAGTATACTATACCGATTATTTAAAGGGGTTTGAAGCTTTTAATATCGAAAAGGTTTTTGTGAGGTTTACCCTATCCTTACTTTATTCGTTTGCACATATCATTTTTCAACAATTTTATATCAGCTCTCGTATTCTGCTTTCAATAACTATCGATTAATACTTGATTAATTTAATTAAATATTTCATTGCTGATAAATTTTACGCTTCATTTATGCCCCCTGCTGTTACTAGTAACAGGCATTTCGCACAGCTGTCATGTTGGCTCACCACATTAGAAATTAAAATTGTTTTCTCACTTTTTCGCATCCATTTCTTATTCTATTTCTTTTTTTTTTTTTTGTTTTTTGATTGTTTCTAATGTTAAAACATGGAAAAGGCTTTAGAAAATATTATTAAAAATATGCTGTGTAATCCACATGATGATTATTTCTGATGATGTTAATTATACCGCAGTACAGTGAACACCACAGATGTTCTCATATCCCGCCATAAGATAGAAAGTAAAATTAATTTTTTTTGTGTCTTTCATTTATTCACGGATAATGGAATTATTTTAATGAGTTGTGCTGTTTTTTTCTTTCTTTAATTTTTATTGTTTTTGCAGAAAATTTTTTCAAATGAAAAAAAAATAATTCAAAAGTGGTAAAAGCACGTTTTTGTGGTTAGTGGTAGCTGGCGACAAAGGTGATGAACATTCTTTTTCCTTTATGGAATTTAAAAAGAAAGAATTAAGAGACGTCATTAGAGAGTATAATGGGAACACCTATTGATAAAGTAGAACTCCATAAGCAAAGTTCTTTACCACCAAACCCAATACCAGAACCTAACACATTTTGAGAGAAAGAAATATTTATAGGAAATGATAGATGACAACCCTATCATTCTAGAACATGCCATGATCGAATAATAAGAAGATGGTTTCGGACCCTTGTTTCAATCTGGACTAATAGCAATAATATAGGGCATATTACAGTGTTGCATAGAATATTGCACAACAAATCCGAAGAATTTTTGAAGCTTTGTTTTTGGATAATTTTTGTAAAATTTTCTGTATGACAGCATCAACCGTCATGGGCTTCGCCGACGATGTCGCGGTAATAGTACAACTAAAACATTTGAAGGACTTGTAAACTTGCTAAAGCAAAAAACAAAAGTTGACTTCATAAGCTGTAAGCAGAAGAAATCACTCAAAGAATTCGAGTTGGTACAAGCATACGTTGTTTATGAGGTCGATACAGAGGAATACATTATGTTCAAATATTTGAGATTCGAAGAATGGAGAAGTCGCCGTAGTCTAGTAGGTAGTTTGTTGGCTTATTAGGCGTAAGACCACTGTTCAAACCCCAGGTCAGACATCAAAACGAAAATATAAGAAAAAACATTTCTTCTGTGACTTCCTCCCAGTAGATTTCTGGCAAAAACTGTAAGAGTAACTGAAACTGCCATGAAAAAGTTTCCCAAAAATCTGTCGTTCGGTATCGGCTTTAAACTGTAGGTTACGCCACTCATGTAAAACATAAGTGGTGTGAGAGACTAGGTCCATAATCCTGACTGACAATTATGTATGTAGAGTGCAGAACGGAATAAGGGATCAGAATATCTTAATGATCGACGGAAGTATACCGTCAATAGTTTCTGAGAGCTCTTGACTTTTCACTTGGCTTCAGGATACAAGAGAATTGGGTAACTAAGAGCCTGTAATTTAGGTCTGATTATATCTTTAAGCTGAGTAGGACTTGGTTACCCCCAGTACAATAATTCAATAATATATTTACACAGAAAATGACGTTTATACGCATCTATGGATGGTAACCCTATTAACCTAGAACTTCCTGCGCTTACTTGAAAGAAATCTATTATTTAGAATGGTCTCTTCCAGCAGTGCGATTAATAACGGGGAATTCTATTTTAGAGGAAAATTAAAACCGTGAATGATCGACACATGTTACCAAGAATACAAACACAGGGTGATCACTTATTGCCAGGCCTAGACTAGATGCTAAGTACTGCGACTAAGTTGAGATTCCGAGAAGGAAGAAAAAACTAGTAGTCACATGACGGAACTTTCTGAATTTAGGATAAAAGTTAATTCCCGCCATACAAGTGAGTCTAGATGACCTATGGTAGAATACTCTTTCTTACGATGTACCTCGGCGTTGTTTATTTGAATAAAATGTGATAGCACAATTGGTCTAAATAGGAACTTATGTGCCACAAAGCATCTCCACCTTTTTTTTCCTTGTTTCACTTGTTTTTCACTGTCAAGCAAGATCCTAGTAAAATTGGATTGCCTTCTGCCGCTGCTTAGAAACAATGCCCCCTCTATTGAATGAATTTAGCGTAGTGGTGAGGAACTTTTCTAATTATTTGTTCAGCAGTTTATAGGAAGAGACGCTACCTCATTTTTCTATGGTGTACGTTGATGTACTGATGCTGCATAGAAGTCAAGCGGCTTCTTTCTGAATGCATTATTTAGAGGAAGAGAATGCATTTTTTACGAATCTACGAAGTTTTAGAATCTCGTGTGCTTGAGTTAGAAGAGAAGCATAACCACTTTTCCACGTTACGTTTGTTTTTATTAGAGGTAGAAAACTTGCTAAGATCCCTGTTGCCACAAGGCTTATCGAAGTCTTGCTTGTTAAAGCCACCAACATATTATTCCTCTGAACTGCAATTTGGAAATACGTCGAGGAGTGTTCAGTCTGATCTTAGTTTTTCACTGGCTTTTTGGTTGTGTCACTTTGAGTACCTTTCACAACAGTTTCTTCCTTTGTAGTGCTTCGTCTAGGTATATAAATAAGCCTTATATACCGTTAATTGCCCCAATTTTTTTTATTTTTGTTAATTTTTAATGGACAGTCGTCCAACAGTAAAATTTTCCCGTTTTCTTCGTTAATTTTGCATAGACAGTTGCCTCTCGCTTTAACGAATTAATCTAATAACACACCAGTCTTACATATACGTACGTGTGTACGGTTAAAAGAAAGTAAAATAAATAATAAACCAGCAGATGCCATAATTTTGTGAACACACCATGTACATATGTACTTGTATGTATGTTCGTAAATGTGTTTCTAACTTAATAACCCTTTATAAAATCTAAAAATAAGTGAAAGAGAAAAACAAAAAACTGACCCAAAATTTTTTAATTTCTAAACACACAGATTTTAGTGCCTGTGTATGGGGCTGTAAAGAATTGGATTTTTTTGTTGTGCTTACAGTCAACAACAATCGACAGTTCGTTGATGTAAAACGAATTGGTGAAAGACAAGTGAAATGTTGGTCAAAATGCATTTAAAAGAAAAAATTAACATCCTGAACCGTTATAGCAAATCATATGAAAGAAAGGTAGAAAGAAGAAGAAGAAGATGAAGAAGGTTAATTAACGATAACTCTGCGGTAACTTTCATAAAAAAAAGTTGTTTTTTTGGGGAAATAAAAAACCCGCATAAAAATGAGCACAAAAAATTAAATTTGAAATCCTTGACATAATTGACTTGGTTTTTTAGAAAACTTAAAGTGCAGATGCAAATATTTACTTTCGGAAGTAAGCGGACGTTCAGATAAAAAACAAGTAGAGGGACAGACAGACATACATACATATAACTGAAATTATTTTCTTTGTTTCCTTCAATCAACATAAAAATGTTGTCAAAAATTAATAACTTTCATGAACAGACACCGAACAATAGATAGATAGACACACAGACAGCCACTTAGTCAGACGAACGTTTTAAATTTTTAACAAGCATTTGAATTGTTGAAGGCGTGGCATTTACAAGCCACTGTTGGAAATATTTTCAAAAAATTTATGAATCTGTCTGTCTGTCGGTCTGGCGGTCTGTGTAAAACCTAATGAATAAATAACTAAATGCTGTAACAACAACAACAACAACAGCAACTAGAAGAAGTTGTAGAATGATTTAAACATTTTATTTATAATTCATGACTGACTGACTGACGAACTGACTGTCTGATTGTTTAACTCTCTGCTTATGGTTTGACTAACTGCATCATCTGTATTTGAATTTTTGCATTTTCAAATCCATCTGCGTGTATGTTTCTAATTTCATTTTGCCAGATGCAATTGCGCTTCTATTTAACTACGGCCTTAACATTTGCATTGTATTCCCTGCCGTATAGTATAGTGGATGTGGATGTGGATTTGGCAGTGTCAGTGTCATTGGCAATGTGCTGTGGCATGATTGCTGTTGATGTGTTTGGTAACTGCATTGCTTTCCTTCTTACTACAGGTATTAGTTTTTATTTTTGTACTCGTCAGCAACCATCATATCTATTAAGAAGAAGGTCCTAGGCCTAAAACAGTTGATGTCAATTAATTAGTAACTAATTTTAAAAGTCACCGTGGTATAGTCATCGTAGTCTAGCAGGCAGTGTGTTGGCTTATTGGATGCAGGGCCCGGATTCAAACCCCAGGTCAGACATCAAAACAAAAATATGTATATCTTCGGCGACTTCCTCTCAGCAGAACTCTGAGAGTAAATGAAACTGCCTGCCCCACATGTATTAAATTGACACACACGACATGAGTGGTGTTAGAAACTAGGTTGTAATCTTGACTGAAGCGTTGTAATGACCAATTATGTATGTATGTATGTAGTCTTGTCATTCGACCACACAACGAGATCAAAACGAAGTAGAATCCAGGAGATGAGGCTTCATTCTTCATCTTAATAATTAATTCAGGAGATTCTAGAACTTGCCAATTCGTTAGAGCTTCATTGTTTAACGGCGTAATAACTCGAATAATTATTTTCGCCTTGCGAGGATAACGCAGTAAGATTGTTTAGATTCAATTGGGACAGAAATACCGCTCTCTTCCTGTAGAACGCAAGTAAATTGCCGTCGATTACACAGGCAGAACACAAAATTATTGTGGAAAGTGCAACGAAAAAACGTCAGCGTATTAAATTTTTACCTGCCGGAGATTGCTGTGATAGGTATGATGGAAGTAACTTCTGAGTAACCAACATTTAAAAGCAAACAATTTCCTGAAATTTAATTTCCTAATTAACTGCACATTGCTGTACGAGGCTGGTAGATAAACATCTATAGGCAAATAATGAAACCAACCAATTTTTATCCCACCTATCTTTCTGTCTAATCTATCCTGTACCTCCAAACAAACATATTTTATCGTGTTGCAACTTGCAACTGCAGCATACAATTAAACTTGAGATAGCCAAAGTACGCTGGTTTCTTCAAAAGCCATGTTTTCACCATAAAACTTGAGAAAATTGCTGAAAAGAAAGAAAGAAAAAAAAGAAACAAATGAAGAACAACAACAAGAAGTAGAGAAAAAACAATTGCAACTTTGGCCAAAAACGTTAATGAGAAAAATGAATGTGATTTCAGAAACCAAAAAAAAAACAATTGTTGGCTGAACATTTGTATAGTTTTTCGGGCGTTCCTTAAGGTGGAAAGTGAGCCAAACAACGATGCAATAAAAGAGAAACAAACGTACAAATAGACAGGCATACCGACAGACAGATAGATAGACAGACAGCCAGTTAAAGAGTTAGAAAAATCTCTTCATATTCATATGCAACAAGACATGCATGCCACCAACAGCAGCACTTGTTTCCCTTCTACTTTTGCAGTTGGGTGCAGACAAATGCTGCAAACCAAATGTACTTCAAGGTGATGTTGGCTCAATGATGGTGCTGGTGGCGGCAGCAGTTCATTTTGGCCATGTAGCGACTTAATTACGACGTGTATGTCGGTATAGCAGCCGGCTATATCGGTCGCTCGATTTTATTACCAGCTTATAAGCTCTTTCATTTCATTTTATTACTTCTTTAGGTTTTTGCCTGTTTTTTTTTTCTTTTCATTTTTGCTCCGTTTGTTGTTAAAGCGCCAGCTTTTGCCAGACAATAGGAACAAACCATATTCACATTGCAGTCGTTTCCAGTGTTTATGTATGTCTGTCCTGCTGTGTGTGTTGTGTTTTCAATTTATGAAAGATCTCTGCCTCTGGCTGTTCTTTTTTTTACCATCGACATGAATGAATGAATGGTGGCAACCCATGCTTACTTAGGTTTCAAAGTGTATTTTTCTCCTGCTCGTATGCACATACATATGAATGTATGTATGTATGTATCTATATGGCCAACATGAAATAATTTCACTTGCTTAAGGCGGCCAAAAGGAATTAGAAAAACTAAATTAAATAAAAAAAAGCAAAAAAACACGACATATCATCTCATATGCTCAACTAAATAGTGCAACATGCAGTGCCTAGTGCATAGATTTTGTTGCTCTGCCATATGTTTTAAGGCGGTGTAGTCTCAACACAGAAAAAAAACAATGAAAGAATTATTTTTATTATTATTACTGCAAACATCTGTCAGTTATTTAGACTTCTTTCTACTGTAGTTCGGCCATTTGTTGCCAGTGATTAAAAAATATTTCAAATATTTTGATTTGAGCAAAAAAAAAAACAAATAAGAAGGAAATTGAAATAGTTTTTGTTATTATAAACGAAACATAACATACTCCCAGCTCTGTTATAATTAAACCAATTAGTAAAACGTTTTGTTTAATTAGTTACGATGGATGGATGGATGAATGGATGGATGGTTGGACTCTACTGTACAAATTTCTAAAATTTAAAATATGCGAGGTGAGTTAAACAATTGTGGTTACTTTTAATTGACTCAACAATATCAACAATTAATACTCAAAGTGTGAATAATACTTTTGAGATGTTATTTTATTTTTGGGTGAAGGATGCTCCTGCGTATATTATGCATGTTGCATGAGCCTTTTGGTTGCTTTTCTTTTAACTACCATTTTTCATTTGAACTACATAACCGTTAGGGTGATGAAACGTCTTGTACCGTCCACCATGACTGAATGCGTTTAAGTACTTTACGGCCATAGTTTGTCTAGTTGTTTAAACCATTTATTAAACTCTTGTATTCATTTTCATAACATACCGAAGTCATTCTCTATATCCAATAGCTTGGACTGGAAGTCAGGTATCCTGCACTTTCGCGTAAAGAGCTTGAGTACGTGCTGTTAATAGAGAGTTCCCTTTCACTCATGCATTTGGCCAGAAGATGCCGATTTTGGCAAAAAATTATTTTTTCTGATGAAGCTCATTTTGATCTTGGCGGGTATGTAAACAAGCAAAATTGTCGCATTTGGGGCACAGAAAACCCGCACACATACATTGAAAAGCCGACGCACCCAAAATGAGTCACTGTTTGGTGCGGATTTTTGTTTTGGTCCAGAGGCATAATTGGAGGATATTGGCAACATTTGGTTTCAACAGGACGGCGCTACGTATCACACAGCCGAAGCCACACTCGATGTTTTGCGCCTTGTTTTTGAAGATCATATTATCAGCCGCAGAGCTGATGTCGTTTGGCCACCTCGGAGCTGCGATTTGACATCGTTGGACTATTATTTGTGGGGTGCCGCCAAAGATAAGTGTTACGCCGACAAGCCAGAGACAATTGACGCTTTAAAGGACAATATTCGTGAAGCCATTGGTGAAATACAGCTACACACAATCGATAATGTGCTTAAAAATTGGACCGATCGTGTAGGCTACTGCATGGCCAGACGAGGCAGCCATTTGAATGAAATTATTTTCCATTATTAACCGGAAGGATTGTACTTTCAAATAAATAAAGAAATTTGAGAAAATATTCAGTAGTTTTTTTTAAAGCATTTTCAAAAAAAAAGTTATGTGACGGACCCTTTAGATTGTTAATCAGATATTAACCCTTTTAATGGAATCTTCTTGGAATGAGATAGGCACTCTATTTTGACCCCCGCCGGTGTGCATGGACAAGCAGGTATTGGATGTTTACTACCAAACGATATATTCAGTCCAATTTAGCTGTATAACTTTAATGAATTTGTCAATCTTATTTCCTTAGCACAGTACAAGCAATTTATCGTTTCGCCTTAATCACTATTCCCAATCCGTTCTAGGTCAAAATTGCCGTATGTGACCGCAGTTTTTCGATGATGATTCTGGAAGAACCATTACCATCAATGCAGAGCACTATGGCCGTATGATAACCGATAATTTTTTGGCGATGTCATTTGGCCAGTAGACACGCGGAGAGAATGAGGCTCCCATTTAACGATTTCTGCCGTGGATGCAGATCCGCTGAGGAAGAGGAGACTGTTATCCACTTTCTTTGTCAGTGTCCGTCTCTTGCTAGGTGTAGATATAGGCTATTTGGCTCTCCATTTCTTGTCAGCTTGACGGAGCTATCATCTATTGATATCAAGGATATAGCTTCGTCCATCAAACTTTCTGGCTGGTTTTCCAGTATGAGGTAATCGTGCTTTTGATGTGCAGACTTTGTGCTGACCAACTTCTTCCTCTTTCCTAATTTTGGTGGAACTTGGTGGGTACAGGGACTGCGTTCACCCGTGGCATCACAAAGGGCCGCTATGCGTGCTCAAGTGAGCTTTGTGAAATCAGAGCTACCGCTCAGACCTAACCTAACCTAACATTTGGCCATCAAGCGCATGTTGGTGTGGCTACGTCAAATACCAAGGTCACGCGGATAATCCGTTAACAATAGAGAATTTCATAACCTACATTCGCCAAGTTCTCACCCAGAAACTACCTTCAGAGAATCAACAGCTGCAACCAATTCTATACTTCATACACTTAAGCATTGTAACGAAAGTTTCATCGTAATCGTAGCTTTGCGGCTCTATGTATTTTATTCAGCTGATGATCAAAGCAAAAGATACTTTTTCAAATGCCTAATATATGGGGAAATAGGCTTATGCAACAGCTGAGGAATACTAGAAAAATAGCAATTATTAGCGAAATAATCGTGAAGAATGAATACAATAGGCACGCGCATAGCGAAAACTTTGCTAAACGATTACAAATCGATCACTTTTCTTTTCATTTTTAATTTTTTCGTTTTCGTTTTCCTTTCTTCGTTCAAATTTTAATGGTATTTTTAACAAAATTTATGAATAAATTAACAAAGCAAACCAAAGAAGAAATATTTTCAAAGAAAATCGAAACATTTAGTCACACTTTAATATTTTGTTGCGTCTTCTTCTCTCTCGCTGTCATTATTAATTGAAAGTGTTAAAATTGTAAGCGTTTGTAAGCAAGCGATTATGGTCCAAAACATTTCAGCTATTTCAGCTATTTCAGCCATTGTGTCATCCTAAAGTATTCATTCACTCTTTTATCCATTGGCTTGGATTGTTTATAAAATGTTTTCATGTTTTTTTTTCTTAATGAATGACTGACTGACTGAATGCAAGTGTTTTGTGTATGATGCTGGTAATTGTTTAAATTTTTGTTTCTTTCTTTTTTTGTATTGAAAGATGCTCGTTTTTTTTTTTGTTTCAAACTTTCACTCAAACGTTTAGAAATAAAAGAAAGAAGTCCATTTTAATGATTATAATCATGATCATGATCATTATAATTTTAATTGATTTTGCACATTAATTACTTCCTCTTCTTAAAGCCTGCCGAAACATGTTTTTAATACATATGTATGTATGCCTCACAGTAAGACAGCAGCTTGCAATACAAATCAAAATGTTTGTTTTCTCCATTTAAGAGGTAAATAGAACAAAAGCCTATTATTCCTCCACTGAGAGGACGTATAAGAAAAGTTTCTGCAAAAAGGAAATTAAATATTTTATGGCTTAAAGGCCTATTTACGAAACGGCCTATTAAACGAAAAGTGGTGTAAAGCACTTACATACAGTGAATGTCAGTGAAAATCGTACAGGGGCATAGAATTGTGGAAATATATCCGATTAATTTTCTGATTATTTCTTTGCCTTGCTTCAGTTTCATTAATAAAGTGCATCCATCTTAGCAGATGATTATTCTAATTTAGCAGGTCCTAGGACAATATCAGATCAATATGTTGTGGCCTAGAATCAATGCCTACTTTAAACACATATTGGGTGTAGTACTGAAGAACTTTTTTGCTGTTTAGGTCTTCTTCCATTTTTCCTGACATTCTTGTTGGTAACATGCGAACATTTCCAAATATTTTTCAGCATAGCAGGTCCTAGGATGATAGCAAGTTAATACGTTGTGGCCTAGAATCAATGTCTACTTTAAGCACCTATTGGGTGTACTGGTAAGGAATTGTTTTGCTGAATCCTCTTCCACTCTTCCTGCAACTCTTGTTGAAAATAAGCAAACTTTTTAAATATTTCCTAGAAATTGCTCCCAGTCGATATACATACGTCTTTTTGCTTGAGGGTACCAATTTATGTCAGTTCCTTTTAATATTTTACGTAGTTTCCTTAAGGGATGAACAGGCAATTTAATTTACCACGAAAATGTCTCTATACCGCTGCTGTTGCCAGAACATTGCGATGGAATGGGTAGAGGAATTTGGAAGTGTACACTCTGCGAAGGGGAAAATAGAGAGAAACGGAGACTCTTTTTCTCCCTTTATCTAGGCAGATATAATAGTAAGAAGTAGATGCGATCCTATGAGTTCAACCCCTAGCTTTACTATGTCGAACGAAATGAAATGTGAAAAAATATTTCTTCGGCGAATTCCTTTCAGTAGCCTTCTGGCAAAACTCTGAGAGTAAAATAAAATTGCCATGAAGAGTTTCCAAAAAATCTGCCGTTTGGAGCCGACTTTTTCTACCAATCATGGTTATGACTGAGGACTTAACATTGAATATGTGGATTTTAGTTTCATTGAAGAGTTCAAAAGAATTCCATATCGTGTTAAGCATCACATTGTCAACAATGATGGGGCGAACTTTTGCGATGTTAGTCGTTTTGGCATGAAATGCAGTAAAAGTAAGGCAATACGATTAAAAAATAAATGCACAATGTTTGTACGGATCGAAGACAAAAATAATCAAGTACACAAACAGGTTTTGGTTCCTCAGTATAGTTACATAAAGCGGAGTAACTAGAGAAAATGTCAGCAACAGGTTACACAAGGCTAGATCTGCTTTTGAGCACTCAATTGGCATACTTGATAGAATCCATCATATTACCCATATTAGGCAAAGCATGGGTACTACGATCGCAAATTACTTTATGCCCTATTGAGATAGTAGTTTGTTTGTGTACCTTCTGGGCCAATTTTTCCATACAAATTTGGGATCATCCCTACGCTACAGCCGGTCATGTTCGGTTAGTCGATAGGTTTGTAACATGTAGGGTGAAGTGGGTTTGGTTTGAAAATAGTGTATGTGTGTTTGTGTGTGTTTCATATGTAGGGTGAAGTGGGTTGATTGTATTATGTTTATGTCAGATGTTTTGTAAATAGTGTGTGTGTGTTTGATATGTAGGGTGATTGCGATGCGTTTATGCCGGTTGTTTTATATTTTCATATTGCAACAGTCTTACAGTTTAGTTTGAAAGTATAGAGGAAGTGTGGACAACTGTATGAGTACGAGCAGCGGTATTACTGAGGATCTGTCTTGACTGTGTTACTTCACCTGCTGCCTTTAGACTTGCATGGAAAGGAAAGCAGCCTTTGGCAACACAGAACCTATGGGCACACCATCTCTTAGGTTTTTTTTAGTTTTATATATGAGGACAGCTCGCCAGCAACTAAATGTAGAATTTATGCATTAATTAAGGAAAAGTATTTCCAAAGGTGTATGAGGTCGGTCAGAGATTAAAGCACTCTATCTTAAAAAAAGGCGAAGATGTGTCACTAGAAAAACTTGGCCCAAAAGCATTAGAAACTAAATTGAAAAACTTATGCGTCAATCAAGTATCAAAGTGGCATACGACATTAGGCAATGGACTCTAGGTAGCAAGCATAATACGGTGACCTACTCATATGCAATATGAGTGTCAAGCATTAATTAAGAAGAGGTTAAGATTTCTGGACTGATCATGCCACCATATATTAAAGAGCCATGCAAACATGAAAGCGGAGAAGATTTATGAACACATTTCTTTGGTTCTAGCCACTTTGGACCAAACCAAAGTAACAGACATCAAGAAATTGTGCCAAGTTTTAGGATGTCAAAACAGCATTTACTGCTAAATCAATTAACCCTTAAAAAGTCTGTTTATCTTTTTCTAATTACTTAAAGAGTCATAAATTTTGATTTCTTACTTTGTTTGCTAATAAAGGCCGATTTATTGAGGTTTTAAACATTCCGTTTTATTTCCTAATTTGAAATCAAATTACAAGTGAATGTAAACGAAGAAGTTATGCTAGTGAAAGGTAGTATTTTCAATACAGGTTTTTATTGGACTTGTTAGGAAATTTTTATTTTAAATTTTTGTTATTTTTAATTCGGTTGTTTCTCTTTTTTATTACACAAAATTAAATTGTAATCGAAATGGAAATGGAATGGAAACTGAAGTAGGCAGGCAGACTGGGCTATTTAAAATTTAAATCCATGTAAAAATTTATTGCCATCAAAACTTGTTAACGTAATGTAATGTTTTATCAATATTTAATAGCGTATTTAAAAGCAAATTTACAAGCAACTTTTCTAATTTGAATTGAAATGAAATGACGGATATAAAAACGTACAAATTGGCAGGGCCTATATGTGCATACTGGCCCAGGTTCAAAATTCAAATTTAAGTTGTAATGAAAAAGAAAAACAAATTAAAACGAAACGTTTTAATTTATTTTTGTGAAACACTTGTTATTGAGTGTTATGGACATAAAAAAATATATATTGTTTAAGCATTTAAAAAAGCATTAAAAAATGCTTTTATTTTCAAAAAGAAATGCTTAGAAACGATTTTTGCTGGGTTAAAGAAATGTAACGAAATTTCTTCTTTACGAAATGAAAACGAAAGCTGCAAATAAATTAAATTTTAAAATGTTTTTTTTTCCTTTTTTAATGCTTAAAAATCGCTCTGGTATTTGTTTATAATTTAAAACAAATTTTGTTTTTAATTTTTTTTTTCTTCTTCACATTTTATGGTTTTTTTCAACTCTTTTGCGTGCCATGTTTATAAACTTTGATCACAAATTGAAAAAAAAACAAACAGTCCCTGCTCTGCATTATAAATTGTTTTGTTTTTGCTGGTCTCGTTTTTTTTCTATTTTTTGTTAATCTTCCAAATTTATTTGCTTTGAATTTGTAAATGAACGTGTTAAGGCGGTGGCGACAGTGGTGGTGGCGTACGTTAAATGATGTTTCATTCCGCAAGTTCACTTTAGAAAAAAAACACAAAACCACAAGAAAAAATCATTAAAATTCCTATTTAAGCATAAAAACGTATGAATAATTACCACACTGTTTAATTTAAATGAATTTAAGGTATTTTATTGTTGTAGTTGCTGTTGAAAAAGTCCAAAGAAAGGTATCATCTTTCCCCTACAAAGTATACGGCGACCATAGGTGGGTAAAGCGAAAGTAAATATGAGTATGTGGAATTGTACCCTACATGCTTACATGAACGTCGCCGTGGTCTAGTAGGTAGTGTGTTGGCTTAATTGACGAAAAGCCAATGTTCGAGCTCCAGGCCGGACATCAAAACAAAATACAAAAAGTATTTCTTCGGTATAAAAAGTAGTTGCGGACTCCAAGAAAAGCAGGAAACTAGTGAGGATTTTGTTAAAACCAGCAAGTAACCCAAAAAGTGAAATACTGTGCGCCATTTGTTTTAAAAATTAATAAAACTAGCTGGCCCAAGGATATTTAAAATTCAAAGAGTACCTGACAACAATAAAAAAAAATTGAGGCTGAAAAAGCAGTGAGAGGTTTACAAAAGGAGACGCATTGGTCGTAAACAGCTTGCAAATGATTCCTGCAAAAGCTACAGTAATGATCTACAAAAGCTACATTTCCTTACCCATTGGGTTCATGCACTATGACGGAAAAGAAAAAGGCACCTTTGTGCCGACTATATATAGATAACCCGGGAGTGCGTGAGATGGATATTGGCAGTCTTAATCACTTCATGAGAAGCTCCGAATGGTTTCGGGAGTAGAGAATATCGAAAATCTATGACATCACAATAGGGCCTTTGACTTCTTTGTACATCCAAATTCTTTGGTTAGACAGTGACTTCTGCCCTACAAAAGGATTTCTTTAATGAATGCTGAGACTTAGAAAGTCGCCGTAATATAGTAGATAGTGTGTTGGCTTATTAGACGTAAGGCCCCTGCCACTTTCTCTCAGCAGATTTCTGGCAAAAACTCTGAGAGTAAATAAAATTGCCATCAAAACTTTCTCAAAAATCTGGCGTTCGGAGTCGACTTTAAACTGTAGGTCCCGCCACTCATGTATAAAAATTAACACACACAACATATGTGGTGTGAGAAACTAGGTCGTAATCCTGACTGAAGGCTTATAATGACCAATTATGTATGTATGTATGCTTACATTATTGACTACTACAACCCTTTTTTTCAAAGATTATGGCCTTGACAACTCATACCACCCATGCGGTTTAATGGAGAGTTGGACGATCATACAAGTCGTTCGACATGTCAAGTTGTTGTATAAAAGAGAGCGGATAGTATCGTGTAAACAAAATATGTAATAATGGAAAATGGATGGAAATTTGACAGTCGTATGGCTCTCTTCGATTTTTAATAATTTTTCCATAACCATCGCACTTCATTAGATCAGGGATGCAGACATTTTACTAATCGTGTAATCTGTCGTAAGATTTTTTTTAAAAACTCTGTAATATTTCCGCTCTGCACTCTCTAAAGCTTATCCTTATGGCTTTGGATTTGAAAAGATTTTTAAAGGAAATGAGTTTACTCTGAGAGCTTTTGCCAGAATCCTGTTGGAGTCGCCAAAAGAAATAAAATTTAAAAAAAATTTTTTTTTCAAAATGTCAGAACTAAGGTTCATCTGTTGAGCCCTCGTCTAGTATGCCAGCACTCTTACCAAGGCGACAACAAGCGACTGATTTTTTTTTTCTAATTTTATGTATATAAGTCGGAAAATTTTTTTCAAATAAATTTATGCGCCCTAGAATAACGCATTGTTTGTCACTTAAGGTGTGTGTATACTGGGAGTTCCATTCTTAACATCCCTGACTGAATGGAAAAGTGTGGAAGACTTCATAATGGTATGCATCTTCACTTTTTAATTGAATGGAAAATGATAGCACAACAGATCTAATCGTTGGCTTAATTGGGAATCTCAAATGTTTTTATGTGCGATAACGCCAGCTAACCTAACCTTTATACGAGGCGTGATCAAAAATAACCATTATTTTCAAACTTCGTGAGTTACGTATGTTCGATTTTCACATTTTTTTTCTGTTATGTTGGTACACATGTCTGTTATATATGTTGACAATATCAGCCATTTTGGATTGTCAGTTTGTTTTTGACAGATAAAAAGGTTAGTCGAAAATGGCCAAAATGGCTGATATTGGCAACATATATAACAGACATGTTGCGAAAATCATGCGAAAATCGAACATACGTAACTCACGAAATTTGAAAATAACGGTTATTTTTTCATCACACCTCGTACAACTCAAATTTTTTACGAGTAGAATTTGATCCGTTTTTTTGGTGGTGTTTTCATATCAAGTTCCTCATAAATTCTTAGGGACAGAGACCGATCGAAACATTCCTTAAATCGATTATTGTGTGGATAACAAAAATAAAGTAAAGGGAAAAATGAAGGAGGCTACTCTACAGCTTTAAAACTATAGCTACCAAATAGCTGATTTACTAACTGACCCATGGCATCCCATGATATCAACATTTTGCTCGAGGAGGCAAAGTTTCCCATTGAAATGCCGGAAATATCACAAAATTGGAACTCTTTGTAGCTAGCAGTGGGAAGGCATGAAGTTCTGACAACGAAAAAGCGCAATTCCCGAGGAGTACAAAACTCATCGAGTCATACTTTTTAGGGTGTCAACTAAGTGACAGATGGAGGTGGTGTTATAGAACTTTAAAACGTGATATATTAAATGGTTACTCCACTAATTATTCAAGGAGATTGAGTGCAGCGAATATCTCAACACATTATTCTTCTGGTGTTGCATAACATAGAAAGACTGGAATCTAAGAGGAGTCGTGAACATTGAAAACAACAGCAACAATTTGGCTGTTCGCACAACTCTGAGTGGTTGTAGAAGTAGGATCCGAAAAACACTCGAAGCCAGAAATGGAAACACCATCTCTTCCTGAGTTTAGTGGAAAATATGTGACCAGATGGAGTTAAATTCTGCAACCAATGTTTGCTGGCAATGGTGCACAATTTTTTTGCGAATTCATTTAGTAAGGCTTCGTTTAAAGGCAAGAGAGGATAGTAGGCAATACATACATACGTAATTGGTCATTACAACCCTTCAGTCAGGATTACGACCTAGTTTCTCACACCACTTATGTTGTGTGTGTTAATTTTATACATGAGTGGTGGGACCTACAGTTTAAAGTCGACTCAGAACGACAGATTTTTGAGAAACTTTTCATGGCAATTTTATTTACTTTCAAAGTTTTTGCCAGAAATCTGCTGAGAGGAAGTCGCCGAAGAAATACTTTTTGTATTTTGTTTTGATGTTTGGCCTGTGGCTCGAACCCTGGCCTTACGTCTAATAAGCCAACACACTACCTACTAGACTACGGAGATAAATGTGAACATAAACAGAAACTTTCTTTTATATCAACAGAAATGAAGTTTGAAATATAGTTCCACCTATTTTAAAGACGATCTTGCAAGCATTGGTTTCGCGAATGTAGCATTCGTACTAGTCGCCCCAATAGTAGGTACTTCTACTTTCTTAGTTGCAGTCTTAGTCTTTCGAATTCTTTCTCGCCTGTTTAGCATAATAATCGTGTTTAAAGTTTTGCTTTTGCTGCTATTGTTGTTGGGTTTGTTGTAACTCTTCTATGCAAAAGATAATAGACAAACAAATACCGACTGAGGAATAGAAAAATAGAAACAATCATAGAAATTGAAATGGGAATGGAAATGGAAATAGAAATGATATTGAAAAAAAAGGTTTTCGAATCGATTTTGAATAGTTGTAGTTGGCGTACAACTGCCCACAACTTGACTATGCTTTTGCATTTACACATGGAACTAAAAAGCAAGCCTTTATACCCACATAAGGGGAGTTTTGTAGCATAGAAATCTAAGATTAAAAGGATACTTCTTTCGCAAAAACAAATCTATTGAGATCCTGTAAACGAATTGAATATCAAATACGAATTGAATATTCAAATGTTGGAGTTTTGAACTGGCCACTGGCATCGATAATCTAGTTTTTTGTGGAATTGCCCTCATAACCATGTTAATCGTTTCCAAATCGATGCCATATGTACATACAATTGTATGAACTTCAGATTGTCCAAAAAAACGCAATTTTTACTCTTCCATTCGTTGGTAAGTTTTCTTTTTCCTGGTGACTACATTTGGTAATCATCGTCATCATCATCATCCAAGGCAGACAACCACCAGCTATGCCACAGGCAGTGCCTGCTACTTTTTGTAAACTTGGCTTAAAGTATGGGAATGAAATTGTGTGTGCGTGTGTCTGTGTACCTATGTCAGTATTGGTGCCTGTGCCACTGTTCTTTTTTATGCGATCGCAAATGGATGATGGCACAATTGCATTGTTATGTGCGAATTTCGCGAAAGTACGTAAAAGTATCTGTCAAATGGCATATGAAATGAAGCCAAAAAAACAAAACAAAACAGAAATAAAAACAAAAAAAACCTCCAATGTATTGGCAGGTATTGTTATAAAAGAAAAACATACAGCAGACGTAGACAGAGACATTCAATGCCAATGAAAATACCACCTACATACCTGTAATGTTGTTGTTGTTGTTGTTATTGGTATGTATTGTTGCATTATTATTAGTGGGTATCTTCCTGCTGCCATTCAATTGTTGCAACCATTTGATAGAGCCTTTCCAAGCCAAATGTATCCGCATTTCGGTTGGTAACGAAATACTTAAAAACGTTGCATTAGAAGTTGCATGACGGTTGCGTTTTTTTTTATTTCTCTTTCCGTTTTTCTGTGGCACCAATAAACACAATTGTTATTGGTATTGCTGTTGCTATTGTTGTTATTATTGTTGTTGTTATTGTTATTGTAATTGTAATTATAATCTATGGCACCATAAACGCCCTTTTTTTATGGCATGTCAGTTCAAGTTTTACGATCACGATATTATTTTTTCGCTTCATTTCTTGCGGTCTTTTTAGTAAAACGTAATGAAATGATACCCTTTATTCTAAGAATTTATTGCCATGGCTAATGTCAAGTACTAATTAGGTTAGTTTGGTGCTTTTTCTTAGGCACCAATTTTATTCTGTGAGTAATGCTTTAATTAAATAAAAATTAAAAAAGTACCTTTTTGGTACTTCCATATAGTACCATAGAAAATTAAGTTTACGTACTTTTTATAAATCAAATTTCTATTTATTAATCTCTTTAGCTTAAGAATCTAAAATTTTAAGTCTCTAATTGCATACATAATTGAAAAATCTAGCAATTTTTTAAGTAAAAAATGTACTAAATTTGGTACCAAATTATACTTAAATTAACGTATAATAACTTTGAATTTTTAAGAAGATTAAAAGTACTTTTAGTTATCATCAAAAGGTACCTAAGGTACATACATACATACATAATTGGTCATTACAACCCTTCAGTTAGGATTACGAACTACCCTGTCGTACACTCAGTTGACTTTAAATTAACTTAAAACCAACTATTTCTCAAGCAGTGGTGGTTGACACTTGGATTACTTTTATATGGAAATGACTAACTATTTTAACATTGCGATGTCCTAGGAAGTAGTCAATTGTCCGACTCTGCATTACTTTTAAATTAATTTAAAGTTAGTTACTTAGCAGTTAACTTAAAGTAAACCCATTTGTAGCTAGCTATAAACTTACTACTTTTAATTAGCTTTAAGCTAGTTTTTTTTAAACTGACTTTAAGTTAGCTAAATTCAGTGAATGAAAAGTCAGTTCTTTACACGTTGGCTTTAAACTCACAATAATAAGCTATCATATTAATTATTCGAAATGAAAGTTTTTTAAAATTTATATTTTAATAGAAAACAAAAGTTTATTAATGTAAAAAGAAAATAAATAAATTAATAAAATAAATAAATAAAATAAATTCATTTCAATACATCACAAGTAATATTTTGCACATTTGTTGGTAAAAAAAGATAAAAAGAGTTTCTAAATACAACATTTTCAAATATTTTAATTTTTTTGATTTGCGTTCTTAATTTTAATGCACTTAGCATGAATACAACGTTTTTTTTATTATTTTTAAGGCGTTACGCAGCTCAGTTTCCACATCCTGAGAGCCGAGTGATCGTCAGGCATCTGTTTAAAAAATATGTATATAAATTTTTACATGTTTTAAGACTTCGTTGAAAATTATATTTTCAAATTAGCACTTAACTGTTAAGACGTCATAAAAAGCAGCAAAGTCTTTTAAACGCTTCTTGCCATGAACACCATCCAAGTTTATGTCCATGCACAAATTTGGTGACATAATTTCCGTAAGCTTTTTTGGCAAGCGGCCCTTTAATATTGTTTCACTTCACTTCAAATAAAAACACTTCAAACCTTTCGAATTTATGTATTTTTTAATTTAGTGTATTTTTTTTTAAATTATTTTACGCAAACAATAAATTTTTAACCAAAAATATAAAGCGAAAAGATGACAAGCGGTTTTGTTTACTAATCAAATGTCTAAGACGTTAGTTATCTATATCCAACGGCGTTAAGAATTGGAGTGTTTGTATACACTTTGGTTAATGTAAATTTTGCATTGCGTAGTAGTTAGCTTTAAGTTAGTCTATACAAGCAAACTTAAAGTTAGTTTTTTTTGCAGTTAGCTACTCATTTGACGGCAGGGTAGTTTCTCAGACCACTTCTGTTGTGTGTGTTAATTTTATACATGAGTGGCGTGACCTACAGTTTAAAGTCGACTCCAAAAACCCGAGAGAATAATAATATTGCCATGAAAAGCTTCTTAAATTTGTAAGTTCCACTATATACATACATACACACATAATTGGCCATTACAACCCTTCAGTCAGGATTACGGCCTAGCTTCTCACACCACTCATGTTGTGTGCGTTAATTTTATACATGAGTGGCGGGACCTACAGTTTAAAGTCGACTCCGAACGACAGATTTTTGAGAAACTTTTCATTGCAATTTTATTTACTCTCAGAGTTTTTGCCAGAAATCTGCTGAGAGGAACACCTTAAGTTAACAGGATTTTTAAATAGTAATTGAAATTTTAAAAAGGAAAAATAGAAACTGCAAGAAAAGTAAAAAGCACTTTTATAAAGTACCAAAATATTTGAGACATAACGTTGTTACCTAATAGTTGAAGAGCAGTTTCCTTCTCATACTCGTCTCTGTCGGTTCAAGCGGCCAAGACCAATGCGTCTCTTGTGAGACCCAAACTAACTGCGACAACTACGCTAAACGAGTTCCTTATGAGTTTGGGCGCACTTTCCGTCTGTCCTTTAACTAGTCTTGACCAGATTTGCGAAACTATCTTGTTCATACCTAAAGACAGCCATGCAGTGTTTACGGATTCTATTACTGAATCATCAGTGCTGAGATTTTAGGTTCTCAATGGGTTTCCCAGCATAGAGTACACACCCAAAAGTTCGATGATTTTACCATCTCTAGCTAATTCATCCGAATGCCATTTTGTTTTGGTATCCATGTTTACCACTTTGTGATGATTAGAACCCAGAGCCATGAGAGCATGGCTATCAGTTGATATTGGTGCAATCGCAGCGGTATGGCCTACACTTTCGCCCAAAACTCTCTGCAGTTATTCGGTAGACCTATGCCTGCCGACAGCTCCATCTCTTTTCGAACCATGAGTGAAGATTTTGATGAGTCTTTGCCGAAATGCGTTACATAATGTTTCCATACCCTTCTATCCAGAATACATGCTCTTAACTTTCTCGAGATGTCGTATTCTTCCTGAAAGTTCAGTTCTTTAAGTAAGAAGGTTCAGTTCTTGAGTAATCGATATACGATTCGCAGCAGTATCCAGGGGCCCATAAAACTCTGGGCAACATTTTTTTCTCAATCCGTACAGTAGGAGATTTTGCGCAAAATTTATATTCAGCATCAGTGTTAGTATAGCAATGCACAACGATCTTTGTATCCGCCTGAACAAGTTAAGTTTCGTTGCTATACCAAGAGTTTTCCACCAGAACAGCACCCGTAGTTTAAGATCTATAGGTCTGAATACTGCTGTATAGATTCAAATAGTCCAAGATTTCCTACGGCACACTTTATTACAAACATAGAGAACAGTGAAAGTCTTTTTCATTCTTATTAGTATATTCAGCTTTCAGGACAGTTCTCTATTCAAAAGAAACTTTAGTAAATTCCTCGTACCTAAGTCCAAGCTTCGCATCATATAACTTTATTGGAAGAAAAGATTGTGGCTTGTACCATTTTATGAAACATTTTCGCTTTTTCCCGGGGTTTAAATCGAAGCCCCGACCAAATATTCATATGCTAACCTTTCTCAAAGCAAGTTAAACACAAATCCGTACTAAATCTAGAAAATGGGGCAATTACCCCTTAGTTGAATTGTTCCAAAATCACTAGCAGCTAGTGCACTTGAAGATTCCATAAAAGAGAGAAAGCATTGCACCCTGTGGTTAACCCAAGTAATTATTTTAAAAAGTATGGAATACCAAACACGAACTACTACTTTTCTTACTTGATATGAAGTTTTTAAACTACCCTCGTATTTTTTGTGTTTTAATTTTCTCTTTCAAACAATTTTTCATGCAATAAAATCGCTAATGAAGTGTACTATGCCGGTATAATTTTTTTAATAGAATGACTGAATGTAAGCCACCAAAAACGAAAAAAAAATTCAAAAATCAAATCAAATTATCGCCTTTACAGTGAAGCTTTTTTAAATGCGATAATAATAGAAAAACAATAACAAAACAATGAAAAAAGAATAGAAATTTTTTTTTTTGGAATTTTTTTAAAGGGAAAAAAATAATGGAAAATAATGGAGGGAATGGAATGGATTGGAATATTAAAAACAAACCGTAACGAAAAGTTGCTTGCCGTACATTTTCTTTTTTTTAATTTTTTTTATTTATTTTTGTCTCATGCTGCTACAGTAAACGCGATTAAAGTCATATCGGAGCGTATTATTGGATTCCAAAAATAGACGAAAACAAAAACTTAAAATTTTCGTTTATTTGTATTCCGGTGGTTGCTATTAAAAAGAAGAAGCACACACACACACACACACAGAAACAAATCAAATAAAATGAATTAAAAACGTTAGATGCTCCACATATCAGCTTCAACTTGATGATCATCAGCGTTGTGATCATCAATGAATGTTGACTGACTGACTGGCTGAGTGAATGTTTGCCTGTTTGCTACGAGTAATCAGTAAGTAGCCTGCAAAGTGTCTTCACATAAAGCTACCGCATTAGCCACAGAGTCTAATAAGCAGTCAATCAACTGGGCAGCCACTATTTAAACACAGAAGTTCTTTCTTTTCCTTCTTTTTCTTTTTTTTTTTGTAAATTTTTGACATTTTAAAACGTTTTGTCATTTAGTTCAGTACGTTTTTGGGTTTTCATTGGTTTTTTTTATTGTCAAATCTTTTATTTTTTCTTCTTCTTCTTTTATTTTTATTGTATCTGACAGTCTGGCAGTCTATTAAAATATTTGTACTGGTTTTAGTAATCATTTGATTGGTTTTTTTTTTGTTGTTTTTGTATGATTTTGGTATTGAAATTTTTAAGCTTATCAGGTGTAACTGCCCCATTAACCGTCATTTTTTTTCCTTCGTCTTTAAAATGTTTCTTTTTATACAACCACCTGCCAGTTTAATGGAGTCTGTCAACGTATGTTTTTATTCTTTTTTTTTTTAAGACTTTTGAGGTATGAAAGTAAATTAGAAAATTATTGAAATGAAATTCGACTTGATTTGATTTGATTTTTCTTTATGCATCATTAAAAATTTCACGATCATTTTGATGTAAAAGTCTGGCATTACTGACACAGTTTTTAAGAAGAAAAAAAACTAATTACAAGGGAAAACAACATTGTGTTGTTGTTCAGGCGTACTAAAGTATTGCTACCACATGATTTATTGTTTTGGAAGATCTTGCGTTTAGTCGACGTACGGGTGTCGACAGTTTTCTGAACGAGTGAACTCAAATTTATCCACCAAATTGCAAAAATCCTCTCGGTAGAACGATTAAGGCAAAGCTCGCGGTACATTGCCCAAACAGAACACCTTTTCTGATAAAACAATTTTATTATTTGGACATGTTATTGAATTCTATACTACATATATACTATACTACATACATACATATATACTATACCATATACTATATATTCTATAACGAAGATGGCCACTATCAACTATCAAAGTTAGAAAGTTCCTGTTGGAAGATCCGATAGGTTACTGATCAGACAACATACTCTGTCACATTATACCCTCTAAGTAGTCCTGTATCCTGTCTGAGTATCCCCAGTCTCTGATTGCAATTTATTATATCACGTCTAAAAGCCTAGCCTTGGTAGGTGATTTCCCACTAGTATTACAACCATGGAAGAGTGGTTATCTGATATGGTTTGTTCTAAGGATTCTGTGCGATTCTAACTGATGTTATCTGCAGGACTTAATTGTACGATAACTTTCCGCCTCCATGACTACTGTAGTAGGCTTCAGGCCGAGTAAGAGAGTTCCGACTACTTTCATTTCTATTCTTTTTGATAGCCAATTCGTAATTAGATATTGTATCTAATATGGACACCTGGTCACAGGGACATCGATAGATAAACCATCTAGAACAGGCACGCTCCTACCCAATACTCATCCATACAAGATTATTGACAAACCTCTTTCCTCCGTTAAGATATTGATGAGTGGTGGCCTAAAGACCCTTCACTACTATCAAGCTATTTCTAAATAGTCTGATGCAAGACTTAAATCCTTCCCCACTATAATTATTCAGTATAAGATCAGATTGACTCAAATCTGTCTAGTTTTTCAACGCCTCTCTTCATCTTCTCTTTCGTTGAATATACCTTTCCAAACTCCTCCTCCACAGATGTTGCATATTGCCATGTGTTTCCACATAATCTGGAGTTCTGCAATAGGTGATCCCATTCTCCTTATTTCCCATTCTCTCTAATCACGAGTCAACCTCGCAGAAGCAAAATATTTCTATAGTAGACTAAAGGCGCCGTAGTCTACTAGGTAGTGTGTTGGCTTATTAAACGAAAAGCCAGGGTTCGAGGCCCAGGCCAGACATCAAAACAAAATACAAAAAGTATTTCTACGGCGACTTTCTCTCAGCAGATTTCTGGCAAAAACTCTGAGAGTAAATGAAAATTGCCAAGAAAAGTTTCTCAAAAATCTGTCGTTCGGAGTCGACTCTAAACTGTAGGTCCCACCACGCATGTATGAAATTAACACACACAACATAAGTGGTGTGAGAAACTAGGTCGTAATCCCGACTGAAGGGTTGCAAATGGCCAATTATGTATGTATATAGTAGACTAAATGTCAGATGGTATCCATCCAGAATCCGCTTGGAATATGCCCACAAGTTTGCCCATGACTTTCGAATGTTTTATTCTGGAATCGAACACTTTCATTTACATTCCACTAACCCTCTTTGACCCATCCGTACACCACAGGATGATCGATCACTTAACAGAATGTGCAGCTTCTAAATTGCCCCATTCTCTTTTATTACTCAGTCACACTGTCAAGCATTTCCCAAAATTATAGAATTTGCTGCTGGCAGTACCTGTATCTTATTCAACTCCAACACATTATGGCATACATTGAGTATATAATTCTTGGGTTGCACGGCCCAGAAGGCTCCTTCATATCACTACGGCATGCCTCTGCCCTCCTCGAAATGCTCCTTATATGAGTCCTCCATGTCAATTTACTCTCCAGTGATATTATCAAAGATAATTGCCTCCATTTTTGATGATATTGCCTCACTCACGTGTAAAATAAATCTTTCATTAAGGAAATTTCCTCTCTCTCTCTGCCTTATCACTTTTCTACAAATTCGTTTCATGATTTTCATAAACACATCACACGATAACATTTCTATCATCGATAACTTAATGAACGAATGTAATTTGTTTCGCACTTATAAACCCATAATCCTTTATTATTTGTTTTAATATGGGTTTGTAAGCACTTGTGCATTTATATGTTTACAATTAACTGCTTAACACTAAGGCAATAACAAAATATAATAAAAAAAAAAGAAAAGAGAATAAAAAACGAAATAAAAAAATGATAGGCAATGTAAAACAAATTTGAAATTGACTTTCTCTCTCCATAAATAATAACAATGTTTTCGTTTATTTTTTTAGTTTCGTTTTATACAACACATACATACTTGCATACATACATACATATGTAAGTGTGAAATTAATTTGTTTACACTTTGTGTAGTACTTTGAGGTGTATTTGTTCCAAGTGATAATGTGTGATTACCAGGATATTTTTATGGAATTATTTTGTGGGTGTTGCCATGTTTTCAATTTTACAAATCACAAAAAAATTAGTGAAGAGAGAGTCTGATTGTCTTGTAAACTCTATTTCGATTGTTAGAAGCTAAAGACTGCACAAAAGCTTTTTTGAAATCCTTTGAATACGGGACACGGAAGTTTAATATAAGCATTCCACAAAAATTAAGGCAAAAACACCTCATGACCTGAATTATTTATATAGCATGTAAAAAGTACTGTGACCATACGATCTATTCTACTCCCCTCATACTAACGGGTGATTTTTTAAGAGCTATAGCAAAATTATTCATAAAAAAAACCCATAGAATTCAGAAAAATGCATGAAATCTTTATTTGAATCGGATAGTACGGTCCATACAATTTAATGTTTGAACATTATTTCATGCAAATGTTGACCGCGACTGCGCCTCAAATGGTCCATCCGCTTAGTCCAATTTTGGCATACTCTTTCCAAGATTTCGGCCGGTATCTCACGAATAAATGCTTCAATGTTGTCCAACTTTTTTTTTGCCCAAAATGCAAGAACTTGACTTGCATGACATGTGATTTCAACAAGACGGTGCCACATGCCACACAGCACGCGTAACAATGGACTTATTGAGAGGCGAGTTCGGTGAACATTGGCCGCCTAGATCGTGCGATTTAACGCCTTTAGACTATTTTTTGTGGGGCTATGTTAAAACTCATGTCTATACAGACAAGCCCGCTTCAATTGACGCATTGGAAGACAACATACGTACTATCGATTCAAATAAAGATTTCATGCATTTTTCTGAATTTTATGTGTTTTTTTTGTTGAAAAATTTTCCTATAGCTCTTAAAAAATCACCCTTTATATAGGGCATCTCTATAATGTCTCCTACTTTGCCCTGGTAAATTTCACAGTCAGCACTGACAATTTTCTGCCTAGCATTTGATATGCTCTCTGATGTTTCCTTTTGAGATGCATTAATGTGCTGTGTTCGAATGATTTATTCTCTCTTCACAAAATCTACACGCTAAACTCAAAATAGTAGTCGCCGTAGTCTAGTAGGTAGTGTGTTGGCTTATTAGACGTAACGCCACGATTCAAACCCTAGGTCAGACATCAAAACGAAATTTGAAAAAAATATTTCTTCGACGGCTTCCGCTCAGCAGATTTCTGGCAAAAATTTGCCGTGATAAGTTTCTCAAGAATTTGTCGCCCCGCCACTAATGCATGAAAAAAACGCACACAACATAAGTAGTGTGAGAAGCTAGGTCGTGATCCCGACTAAAGGGTTGTTGACTAATTATGTATGTTTGTAAACTCAAAATAGTCTCCATTCTGAATAAGTGTACTCTGAGTCTACAGAGCACTGTCAAAACACTGGTTACAACCTCAAGTTATTCCTGGCTTGTCTGATGCATGACTCAGATCTCCTTCTATTGTAATATTGCAAATAAAAGTTCTGATTGACTTAAAACCACTTGGATTGAGAAGAGTCGTTGCCTCTATTTATCTTTCCTTTCGTTGAGCATACCTTTCCAAATATCCGTCCCCCCCCCACTCCACAGAAGAGTTGTGGCCCCATCAAAAGTGTTTAAACGTTCCTCCTCAGAAGCTTATCTGCTTGCTCATTCCCCAGTATTCCCACACGACCTGGGTCTCAGCAGAGGGTAACTTTATTTTGCCTATCTAGCTAGTGCATCTTCCCAGACAGTCCCATACTATCTTCGAATTAACCTTATAAGAGCCTAACAAACTGAAGCTTAAAATGTTGACTTTCAAACAAGCTCTAGTGTTACCTGATGCAATTAATATTACCAGAGATTTTACAACTTATAATAAAAGTTTTAGTATTCTTACGTCCAGCCAAAACGGTCTTTAAGGTATTTAGGAATCTTCTGCAATCAGAAGCAAGCATCAAGCATCTTAAAATCATCGAACCCTCATCAGGATAGTTGCTCAAGTGAGCATCCAGGGTAAACTTTTTGCTTAAAAGCTGGTGAAGATTGTTATCAGATTGCTACACTTGTCTGGCACAGGTGAATATACGATCAGAATTTCTCTTTAATTCCTCTTTAATAAAATTTCCTATTCTTTGGAATAAGCAAACATAATAAAACAATCGAATTTGCATGAGATTTGTTTTTGATATCACCGGTGAAAGTAAAAGGGGGATTATCGATAATTTGTAAAAATCTTTTCACTTTCGACATCAATAACTTTAAACGAATTTGACGAACAATGATCGATTTGATGAACAATTCAAAAGATCTTTCTAAACAAAATCACTTTTTAAAATTCTTTTATACGGTTTATGGAATTTCATACGATTAAAAAAATATATAAAAATGTTAATAAATTTAAACACTTCTTTTGTAAATCAAATATTTGTTGCTGTGACAACCGTCTCTTTTTTATTTTGATTAAAAGTTTAAATATGTAAATTAGTGGTGTTGTCGAGTCGGATCGCTCCGGAACTTCGTTCCGGTACTTCCTTTTTGGACAGGAACGCGTAAAGGCTTATCCGTTTAGTGATATCAAAAACGTCAATCTGGCAAGGTTGTCAGTTATTAAATATCTTTCATCTCAAGTATAACTTAGGTACTGAAAAATCTGGCATTACGATTTTGGTTCTTAAACCGCAAAACTACTAAAAACAGTTAAAAGTGACTCTCAAAGCGGCCACCTTCTAGACTTACGTTTATATGATCGACATAAGCTATGTACTAGGTAAGGAATTGGCAAGATTGTAAAGAAATTTGAAGAGACTGTAAGCGTTACATGACATGAAATATCGCTTCTGTTAGAGAAGGTATGACAGATAATCCGAATTTCATTTCTTAGCATTTAAACATATCTTGCGTTTCATTATAGCTCCTATAAACTTTAGCACACGAAACAAATAAAGCCCTTAGACCATTCTGCCGTATCATTGGATGCTCTAGCAACAAGATTTTAATGTTGATTTTTCGCATTCAACTTTTCTTCACCGATCAAGCTGATTTCTCACTCACATATTTATCGCATATTGGTCTCGGAGAACCCAGAAGTAATTGTTGAAAAGCCATTATATCCATAAAAAGTTACTGCTGGATGCGTACCGTGGTCTGGATGTGTTATTATTCCGAATATTTTTGAAAATGATCCGACAATGGATGAGTGATAAATGTTTTTTGCAGTTGAAGTTTATGAACTGGACGGCATATGGTTTTACCAAGGCGCTACCGCATTCGATTGTTGCGGGCTACTTTAAAGAACGTGTTATTGTATATAAACTGCTAAAGTTGGAGTCGGGTATTTAGGCGGTATGAAATGTCACGTTTTTGTATAGAACAGAGCGGATATTGTCGGGTAAACTCAATATGTAATGAGAGCGTACAACATTTAAAGGAAATACGAATGAAACTTTTGCAGTCTTACGGCTCCCTACGTTCTTTTTTATTAAAAATCATCACACTTCATCAAATTAGAGATGCATTGTCTGATTTACTTTGTTTTGTTATTTTACTAATCGTGTGACATAAGATTTTTATTCTCTTTTTAAAAACCCGGATGGAATTCGGTAATATTTTTTCTGGAACTTTATGTGAAGCCATAACGTGTAAACTGTCTATAACCAACATTTGACAAGTTATCACCAAGATACCAACCAAAATGTGCGTAAAAGTTATCGAAAACCATCTGAAAGGGATCGACTTTTGTAACACTTCACACATTAACAATGTATTACGCATTTAGTGGTACTTTTGAAATCGATGAATGGATATCTCTTTGGAAATGTTTTAACCCTTTGCACTCGGCACCGTTTCGAACTTTACCTACCAGCAACTCTACGCCACTTTTTAACGAAAGTGTACATCCTTGAAACATGATATTATAGAGTATAATTTTACAACCAAGTAAGGAATTGTGATGAAATTTGTTTTATATGAATTTGTGGACATTGAAGAACACACACATATTTACAATAAATACCAAAAATTTTTTCTATTCAACGGTTCAGTACGAATTGAGATCTTGTATATTTCTTCTCTCGGTTATCGGATTTCTTTATTATCGTATCAAGTTCCCCACTTCATTGAGCCACACCCTTGTAGCTTTGAACGCCTAATCCACTATATCTACAATTTGCTCAACGGATCAGAGAAGTGTACGGTCTGTCGTGAACGCACTTCGCACGTTCCTTTTCGGCGTGTAGAACGATTGATTTATTTATCATGCATCCTGCTAATTCTATTACATTTCGTCAATTTTCTTGTGCCATTTTAACAGAAAACTATAGGAGAACACGTTCTTCTTAAAAAATTGCGGTGGAATAATTTCATTGTCCGTAATCGCTAACAAACTATCATGTTCCCTCAGAGGGGACAACCGAGTGATATACTAGACTTACGTTGTCCCCTCAGAGGGGACAACCGAGTGCAAAGGGTTAATTTTTTTAATTTTTTTTGTCTTATGCTTAATCAGATTTAAAAGACCTTTCAACAGAAAAAAAAACTGTCCATTAATCATTATTATTTAGCCAAAAGTATTGTAATAAATACCAGCAAAAATTTTCTTGAGTTCTTAGAAACAAATGCCGACATTTAAGAAAAAAAATCCAAAACATAGTAACAGCAATAGCACCAAAACAAAACAAAACTAAAAAGAAGAATAAATTGGTATTTAACCTATATTTTAAAAAGTAACAGTACATCTAAAGAAAGAGAGAGAGAGAGCGAAAGAAATAGAAAAAGTGGAGAAAGAAGACTAATATAAACAAGCCTTTGCAAATGTGTTTGATCCACATGTGTGTGTGTGTGTGTTTGAATACTTAATTTGGTATGTATGTGGGGTGATTATTATTGAAACAGTTTGGCGCAAAATAAATCACAATAAAATGAGCAACAACACTAACAACGACAATAAAATATTTTATTAAGAAAACAGAACACAAAAAAGCGTAAAAATAAAAATCATTTGAATAATTTAGTTTTCGTTTTCATTAGCAAAACCATTCAACATGTCTCGAACACACTCTCTTTCCCTCTTTGCTTTTCTCTGAAAGTTAGAATGAGTAATCGTTGAGGAAAAAATGTAACTGATCATGACTTGATTGACCGAAATTTGATATTTTTTAGATTTGTTTGCTAATTAATTCATTCTAATGTAATAAAAATACCACTAAAAGTTAATATTGAAGCGAAATTTTTATACGTTTTTGAAAGGGAGACAGATAAACTTGTTGAAGTGAAGCGGGTTAAAACTAAAGTTGGTAACTTTTCGATAATAATTTAAAATTATTGCACATTCGTAATGTCTCTAAGCACACGTTCACAAGCAAGTAATGATGCCAGAGCTTAGAACCATTCTAATATCAAACATGAATATCTAATACGGGGAACAAACATTCTCTATAGAAACCATTTCGGCTCCCAAATAACCTTACTTTTGGAGAGTTCAGTCAATGGCTAAAATCATGACGTCCTTCCCCTTATATCCAGAGCTAAACACTGATAACTGAGGTGAGACATAGTTCTTCCTTTTCCTCAGATGCACAGCTCTTGTAGAAGTTATTCGAGAAAATTTCAAAGTCTATCGACATGCTTTCCAATAGCGAGAACTGCAATAGTAAAGTGAATAGCCATGCGATTTAAACAAAGATGATTTTACGTCCATTTTTATATCATTGTGAGGAAAACTAAGCAATATTGCACGTACTCTTATCCTGCCCATGAAATAAAGGCTCCTTGTAAAACGATAGCTGAACATATTGGAGTTTGTGAACTCTGCACTAGTCCTGTGGCTAGTTCAACACCCATGTAAAAGTTACATTTGAATGATTCAAAAACTCCCTTAGAAATCCTTTGCATTAGTGGACAATGGAGTGACGGTAGTAAGGGACTTTATTGTAGCTTGGTTTTCCGAGTAAATTACAAGGTTTTCAAGGCAAACCCTAGCACAAAACAAGCATTGCATCACTTCTAAAATGATCGTCACTTCCGCTGAGAAAACATTGCAGTGTTCAAACAATCCCTATGCGAAAGCTTATTGCCAGAACTCTTAACTTATATATCAATTCGAATAAGTCTATGGCTTTCCTGTATTACATCATGCCCATAGAATATGTTGATTGCATTAAGCCTTACTGCCAGCCTTCGCTGTCGATTTTTTAATGCCACATCCTGTTTTCTAACTACGTATTAACTAACACCTGCCCAATCCTGAGGTTTATAGATAGAAAAAATTCTTTTTGTTCGTTCTCAAGCCTGATTTTAATAATTTAAATTTAACGGACACATATTTGTCAACCTAAAAGAACTGAAAAGTACCTTCTGAATATATCGCAATAAAATCATAAAATCATTTTCTTTCGCATACTTTTAGGCTGTTTATAAAATTTTAAAGTACTGGAGAACAACACAACACTCATATTTAAAGTATCCACCATCCCGTGCTATCGTGCATAATTTGAAGTAACGGCATTTTATTAAACGATGAATTTAACCTTACTTCTTGAAAATCAACAAAGTAAAAAGGTAGTACCGGTAACCAAGCTAACGAATGTGAAAAATACTTATTCTAGACACACACCACTCGCATTGCAGTACCTATTTCGAATAACGGTACTTTGGTGAGTTTCAATTTTATTCACCACAATTTGCCCACACCGAATAATTTCACTTTCCCAAAATTCACCACTTTAGAAACACACCACACTAAGTATTTAATTGGAGTCCGTCTGTCAAATCAAACACACACAACCGACACAACCCACCCACACAACGGAAGCAACACTACACACACACAACCACTACTTCTTCTTCAAATGCAAATTATACGATATGCAGGCGGGGGCTTCGATTAACATTCTTAATTTTTCTGTGCTGCCAGATAATTTTTTTTATTTAAGCGTTTTTAGGAATTATATTATGAGGAAACGCGTGTATTGTGTGCGCGTTGGTTATGTTGCGTACGTACAGACGAAGCTTATTTGAAGAAAACAATTTGCTTCGTCGGCCGGTCCATAAGGTTACCAACAGTAAAACGGTTTTTATTTAAAATGTCGGCGTTTTAACAAAAATCGTCATTTAGCAGTTTTTAGTATATAAAATCGTCAAAATGACGATAAATCGTTACATCTGGCATCATTAAGCATACATGCGGCTGGCCGGCTGCTTTAACTCTCTCTCTCTCTTAATTGTTGTTGTTCGTCTTTCTTTCGTTTGTGCCTCAATTTTTTTGGTCACCCCACCAAATTTATAAACCAATGGATGGTTGGATGATAAAACAATAAATAGTTTATGTATGCTTGTGTGTAGTGGAAGAACACAAAAGGAAGAGAGAAGAAAACATAGGAATTTTTTCAAAGTGTATTTTATTGTTTTTGCTTGTTTTCTTTTATTCACACACATTTTTTCTCATAACAAGTTCTTAAGTAGGAAAAGTTTTCTCCTAACTAAACTAAAAAGCCTCAAAATAAGTACACGTCGTTGCAGTCTTCTACCGTGCGTCGTTGGGAGTGGTTGTGTTAATTGTATTCTTTTTCTAAATATTTTTAAACCAGAGTAATTTTTCAAACAAATTAAGGTGAGTTAGTTAACAGTAAATATATAAATTTATTAAGATTTTTTGAATATGTATGTATATTAATTAATTAAATATTTGTTATTAAATTTATTTTTAAAATTATAAAAACTTTCCTCTCAAAAGATAATAGAAAAATATAGACAGACAGACGGTTTTATGCAACTTTCTTGCACACAGTCTGGTGGTCTAACCAAAGAGAACGATAACAATGTGCAAAGAGCATATTAAAAGAGTAATTTTGTTGTTTAAACTTTGTCTGACATTCTATTCTTTTCTTTTTTTTTGTATTAAAAGCGGTTTTATTTATTTTGTTCCAACAAGAAAAAGTTTGTTCACATTTCAATGAAACAAAAGTTGAATTTAATGCAAATGAATTTATTTTTCATAAGTTAATTGTTTATTTTAAAGTAAATTTAATTAATTTTGTATTTAGCACACATGCAAACATTTAATGAATATTTAATTTATTTTAAAATCAAATCACACTCATTTCATTTGAAATAAATTATCGTACATACATATGTATATTATTTAAACCCCAAAAAGGGGTGTTGAATGTTGTCATAATTCAATTAAAAATTATTTACTTTTACTTTCCTCTTCTCCTTGCACTCTTTTGATTACAATTTGATATTGAGTAAGAAAGGTAAACAACTTGAATATATCACACATAACCTTAAAATAAATATTTATAAGAAAACCTTTTTTATTTTCTCAATAATAACAACAACTGGTTAAAGTACACACGACAATAGCAGCAACAACAAATTACCACTTTTTTGCTTAATTCTCATAAAGTTACGATATATTTTCTCTCTATTTAGATATTGAGTTGTAATTAATTTAATTTCACAACAACGTATTATTTATTGTTGTTGCATGTGCAGTTGATAACCACAACAAGATACCAAATGAGTTCCTCCTACCTTTTTTTGTCTCCCTCACTCTCTTGAAAATCTTGTCAAATTAAATAAAGTAATTTGATATTTAAATACACCAACAAACAATATTAGTAAACCTTTGCCTTGTCATAATTACACTGTTTCCCTTTGAGGAGTGCTATAGGTATATATTTAAGAAAAAAATTTTGGCAATATTTTTATTGAATTCTTTAATTCCTGATCAACTTTAATATTATAGTAACAATGTAGAAAAGCAATTTTCATCCATACATTTATATTTTTGATATATATTTTTGGCCACTCAAGAACAAGAACTCAAGAACAATGAAATTATTCTGTAGGATTTTTAACATTTCACCAGTCATTTTGTCATCTATTTTTATTAAAGGACAAAAAACATCCCTACATGCTCGTCAGCTTTCTCATAAGGCCTGTCATCGTTTTGGAAAACATTGATATTTGACTCGTAACTAAAACATTAATTTCCGAAAATTGGTATCCTTATTGAGTTAGGTTTTTGCAAACTGCAATACGAGCAATATTTTCGAAGAACAAGAACTTATTCTTCATACAGCCTACTTAGCAAAACCGGAATAATTCGGTTGTGCTTTCAAACATTTTATGGCTATCACTTTGTTTGCATACATAATAATAGGCAGCACATCCCTTGGGTTATTCATCTCATTATCAGTAATATTAGAATTGGCATGTGCTTAGTTAGATAAGCATTGAAATAAGATTCAATAATTTAATGCTAATTTTAATTGTTTACAATTATATTCCGCACAAAGCTATTCACAGAATAAAAACTGGTGACCTGAACCCAAGGCTTTTGATTGTTAATCATGACTGGCTTAAATATAAATTTTTTTCATTATGATGCTAAGAAAATCGCACTTCGTAAACTTTGTATTTTTCACAAACTAATCTTAGTTTTTCGGTTTAATACAGTGTTTAGACGACATTTTGAATAATTTCAATCGCTCTCCGAATAATTCGAATTGTTCTGTTCATATGACGGTTTTTGTCACTCGTCGTTTGTTAATAATTATTGCAGCTCGATGTTTGCCTTAAACTAGTCAAAATATATTGACAAATATTATTATTCCTTTAATTATAGATAAAAATGTAAAAAGAGATAAAACAATAATTTTAAAGGTTTTTAAATCACTTTCTTTCCTTCGTTAAAAAAGGTGTTAATATGTATACATAGATGTGTATATTTTATATAGAGGATATATAGGATATGTATATAATATATATGGAGGATATTAATATGTATAAATAGAGGATATGGCAATCTGTTGATAATAATCACATTGTGACAGTTGCAGCGATATCGTCAGATTATCCACATAGCCGTGGTTGTGGGTTTGAATTATTTCTACATGGTTCTTATCAAAATAAAACTTTGCCTATAACACAAAACAAAATTAAAAATAGTTACCTGTGTATATCATAACGTATGTAGGTATTTCACCATAAGAAATGCTCTTTTCATAATTAAAATTATTTGATAAAAACGTACGTGCTTTAATGTAATCTGTAATAATACGCCGATTTTTATCATTTTTTATTTTCTCATCAATATTTATTAATTTCTAAAATAAAATAAAAAAAAATTCAGTTTGCTATTTTTTTCCAACTATCTATTAAAGAAAACTAATGGAAACAGTGTTATTTCTGTTATTCTCCTTCGTTTATCTTATTCCACTATTATTTATTTACATGCAAGCAAAAAATCATACGATATTATTATCATGCGAAAATTTAATAATGAACTCTCGTAGATTGTTAAACACTCTTTATCTTACTCTCTTGTACTATTTGCTTTGCTCTTTGCATTTTTTGTGCTAACGAATTATGACTTTGCATAAAACTTGCAACAACAATGTGTAAACATTGTCTGTATGCCGTATAAAAACTCGCAAGTTTTTGATTGTAACAAGCCCCCGTTGTTGTTACTTTTTTTCTGTTGTTTTATTTATTTATTCCTAATAGAAAGCGTAAATTTTAAAAAGAAGCGTTAAACAGTAATAAATTAACCCACAAAATAAATTTGAAATTAAAATTTAAATAGAGAAACGAAAATTCTTTAAAAGAGAATAATGAGAGAGATAAACTGATTTAAATTTCTTATTAGAAAGTTGCTTTTATAAATAGAAAATAACAAAAGAAATTTTAAATTAAAGCGGTTCACAGATTATATTCTCTTCATGCCAAAAGAGAACAAAACCGGTTTAAACCACTTCAAAAAATTCAAAATTATTGGAAATAAAAAAATTTAAGAGAAAATATACCTTTAATTTAAAGAGAAATTAAAAGAGAGGAAAAAACAACCGGACCAGCCCATATGTTTTACGAACAAAAACAAAGGAGAAACAAAGTAATTGTTTTTGTTTCTCTGACAAACAGCCGGTTTTTACTTCATAATTTTAAACAAATTGTTTTACAATATTTTTTTAAGATTAAATACACCCTGTTTATTCATTTTGTTTTACAATATTTGTTTATGTACTCGTAATATTTCTTTGTCAAATCTTATCAATTGTTTTGTTTATCAGTGTCATGAATTGAGTGTATATTTGTTTTTAATAATTTTTATACAACGCTCAACGCAGAGAGTACGTCTCATTGCATAACCTCTAAAATTTAGTTGTTGGTTGGCCACATACACCAACGGGAGGGAATAAAGTACAATTAAATTTCTAAAATATATTTTCCATAACCATTGTTATCAGTCTGGTTTTCGTTTTAAAGCCAATTAGTGTGTGTTGTTGACTATAGTTCTACTTTTTTTATTAAAAAATTCAAGAGTGACATTAATTTGAGGTAAAAAATATTTGGAAAATGTTCACCTTACGTTTAGCCACACGTTGCTTAAATGTTGCCGGTCCAACTCTACTGAGAAACAATACCATCAACAGAACAATTATTTACGCCGGGGTAAGCTTTTAGTAACAAAAACAATAGCAAAAATAAATAAAAATTATAAACAAAATTGGTTTTAGTAAGAAATATTTGACAATTGTACGACAGTTGTTTTATAAGTTTTAGGCACAGATATGCTTACATACTGCTAATGTTTTAAATACAGACCCGATACAACAACAATCGCAATTTAAAATATCTTATCACTGGAAAAATTTTATTCAGTTAATACTTATAAAGTATGTCAAGGTAATTTTATTGCCAATTGGAAGAACGGAACAAAACACCACTTCTTTTTCCGGAATTATTCTATGAACAAAATATTTCATAATGCAGCTTGAAGCCCTTGGGCAAAAAAGAGCATTTTTCAATGGTGCTGTTAAAGCCAATGATATTTTCCGAACTAAACAATCCTAAGCGCTTGAAAAATTATCAGTTTCCCCACAAGTTCTGTCTAAAACCCGGGTGCATATCTGGTGCTGGGCAGGCAACCAAACAGCATCCTGAAGTTAATCAAAGCAATATACTTAGGGAAGAAAGACATTATAGACATACCTTATACAGTTGGAGGGAAGTACAATAGATCATATCGTACGTACTGTGGCATATCTTCACGACGATAATAATAAATTTGAAATGAACCAGCTATTCCAACAGAGTTTTTGCCAGAAATCTGCTGAGAGGAAGTCGCCAAAGAAATACTTTTTTTATTTTGTTTTGATGTCTGGGCTGGGGCTCGAACCCTGGTTTTACGTCTAATAAGCCAACACACTACCTACTAGACTACGGTGACTTCGTATGGCATGTCACATCTGTGAACTCTAAAAACAACTGAGCTCTTGAAATCATAGAACGGATAGACCTACCATATCTTCGCTAAGGCAGATCCCCTACGTCATCTAGACTGCGGCAGCTACAGTAGCGCGCGCTCTATCTCACTTTTAAGGAGTAAGGAGCTAGGGTCACTTAATTTTACCAATAATTTTTGCAATTTTTTTTTTTAGCAATTTCTTTGAAATGTTTGAAAAGGTATCTTCGTAGATGAGCCGATTTCTTACAAGTTTCGCGAAATGTGCTTAAGATCAGGCCTCAATATGTAAAATTTCTTAAAATTCTATTTTCGCTGCTGTGAATTGAAAAACTCGTGCTTTAGAATCGTTTACTTTCGTTGCTCTAAAAGGGGAAGAATAACCGAAAATTGTCATTTCGTTATTGGCAGGACGCCCTAATTTTTGTTCAATAAAGAATTTCGAATTCGTAATTAACCTGTCAAAAGAAGACGAAAAATATAGCAAATTTTGAAAGTTGTTTTAAACAATTTTCAGGCACATTATTTATAATCGTCTTATAACAAAAAAGTATAAATATTTTTCTGATTGGAACTAGATTCTAAAATAGCTGGCTTCTATTGCCGAATAAATTGCTACAAGAACCTACCAAGAACTTACCCGCATAATAAAGTATTTGAATATCAAAAAATTTTGGAAATTCAAATTTTTTAAGCAATACAGAAAATTGCTGCCAAATGCTGTCCCATTCGCATTATATAGGCCTAGAGGAAATAGATGTAAAGATTACGAAACTCTATTTATTGTGCATTACACTTGGAATGTGGCATTAAAAAAAATTAAACTTTGCTCATTAAAAACCAGATTAAAATTAAACTGCGCAGTCATAAATTAATATTCCTTTAATGATTTATAATTTGTATTGCACACACATATATATACATACATATAATCAGAATAAAAGCGTAACTATAATGTTAATAATGATTTTATTAAAAAATTTCAGATGGCAACTAAAATTAAAACTGGACCCGTTGTTGATATTTTGGGCGATGAAATGACCCGCATCATTTGGTCATCCATTAAGGAGAAATTGATTTTACCCTTCTTGGATATTGAATTGCACACATACGATTTGGGTATGGAGAATCGTGACAAGACCGAAGATCAAGTTACCATCGATTGTGCCGAAGCCATTAAGAAATACAATGTTGGTGTCAAGTGTGCCACCATCACTCCCGATGAGAAGCGCGTAGAAGAATTCAAATTGAAGAAGATGTGGAAGAGCCCCAACGGTACCATTCGTAACATCCTCGGTGGTACGGTATTCCGTGAGGCTATCATTTGCAAAAACATTCCCCGTTTGGTTACCGGTTGGGAGAAACCCATTGTTATTGGCCGTCATGCCCATGCTGATCAATACAAGGCTACCGATTTTGTTGTTCCTGGTCCTGGTGTCTTGACCATGACCTTTACTCCTGCTGATGGTAGCGGTGAAAAGAAATATCAGGTGCATGACTATAAGGGTGCTGGTGTTGCCTTGGCCATGTACAACACTGATGCTTCCATCATTGATTTTGCTCATTCCTCCATGAAATTTGCTCTTTCTCGCAAAATGCCTTTGTACTTGAGTACTAAGAACACCATTCTCAAGAAATACGATGGTCGCTTCAAGGATATCTTTGAGTCCATCTACCAAAAGGATTACAAGAAAGACTACGAAGCTGCTGGTATCTGGTATGAACATCGTTTAATCGATGATATGGTTGCCTATTGCATGAAATCCGAAGGTGGTTTCGTTTGGGCCTGCAAAAACTACGATGGTGATGTACAATCTGATTCAGTTGCCCAAGGTTATGGTTCATTGGGTCTTATGACCTCTGTCTTGCTCTGTCCCGATGGCAAGACTGTGGAATCGGAAGCTGCTCACGGCACCGTTACCCGCCATTACCGCATGTACCAACAAGGCAAGGAAACCTCCACCAATCCAATTGCCTCCATTTTCGCCTGGACTCGTGGTTTGATGCATCGTGCCAAGCTCGACAACAACGCTGCACTCCAGAAATTCGCCGAAACATTGGAAAAGGTTTGCGTTGATACCATTGAATCTGGTGCAATGACCAAGGATTTGGCCATTTGCATTAAGGGCATGAACAAGGTACAACGTAGCGACTACTTGGAAACATTTGAATTCATGGATAAATTGGCCGCAAACTTGAAAAAGGCTATGGCTTGACTAGCTTATCCCGACGATAGCAAGTCTCATCTCTAGATTAGACTTATATTACCTACACCCCTATAGTTTTTGTAAGACCAACGATTTCTTACAATCCCAAATTTTTATAAAAAATACTCAATGAAAAGAAAAATTTTTTTTAGTTTGTTTCATAAAAATTTTCGTTTGTTTAAAATCGTTTATCTTGTTGAGACACGGGGGAGGTTAAGTGTGTGTTGTGGTTCATATTTAATATGTGTATGTCTATTTTAAAAGATTGCATCTTCTTTATGTGCATTTTTTTGTTTTAATTTTATTTTTACATTTACTATCTATAATAACACCATATTGGCGTTTTAGAGAACGTTAAAAAACCTAAATAAAGGAAATCATTTTTGTATTTTCACAAAAAAACATGTTTATTTGATACTTTTTTGCTCTTATGAATCTAAATGAATAACCAGATAGCATTGTATATAGACTTGGAAAGGATATGTCTTCACTTTTAATAAAAAAGGGGAAAATTGAAACCTGCAATAAATAAATACTAATCGAATAAAATGTATTCGTTATACTCCAGTAACGATAATATAAAATTATCTGTGTCCGCCACAAGTTTGTTGAATCCATGGCTAATTTTTGATGGTGGTCTCACTAAACAATTTATCACAATTAACACTTCGAAGCTCTGAGGATCATGTCTCACTTTAAGTAGCCTGGGAGAATACACAATTTTTTTATTACTATTCCTTTAGTCTGTTTAAACTGCATAGGGCTCTAATTACTCACTCGGTGACTGAATTATTTGTTTGGTGGCCCTGTTTCAATTTTATTACATACATACACACATACATACTTAATTGGTCATTACTACCCTTCAGACAGGATTACGACCTAGTTTCTCACATCACTTATGTTGTGGTGTGTTAATTTTATACATGAGTTTAAAGTCGACTCCGAACTACAGATTTTTGAGAAATTTCATGGCAATTTTATTTACTCTCAGAGTTTTTGCCAGAAATCTGCTGAGAAAGTCGCCGAAGAAATACTTTTTGTATTTTGTTTTGATGTCTGGCCTGGGGCTCGAACCCAGACTTTACGTCTGATAAGCCAACACTACCTACTAGGCTACGGCGATTTTATTAATCAAGTTATTTCAGTTAAGCGGAGGTGATCCTGGGATTATATGGTTGCCTTCTGTTATATTGTAGAAACAATATCTTTCGTGAAAATGCATGGGATTTAGGTAAAGAACTTTACTCACTGAATTTTATTTTATTCATACAGTCTTCCTTTATCATTTCTGAAGATATACTCCCTAGAGAACGAAGTTTTTCAATTCGAAATAAACCATGAAAAATTCTTTGACTTCCGCTGTATTTCTGGAATCCTAGGGTTTGCTGTTGAGTTTTCTAATTACTAGACCATGAGGGATTTTATGACATTTCATTTTAAATAGCTTTACACACATCCTTTATTGGCAAACACAAATCACTTCGTATTTTAAAGGAAGTGTATTTGAAAGAGTAGTAAAATGTTGGAAGCAAGCAAGTTACGTTCTTTCTATATTAAACCAACTATAGATGTAAATATGTATGTACATATATTCCGTTCACCATGTATGTATATAGAATATTCACGTTTTCAATTAACTGTAACAAATTCCTTAAAACAATACAAACAAAAATATCCCTGTATTCTATGACAAAAGCAAATGTTACATACTTTTCACTCGTGTTTTTTGCAATTCTCGACAAGTGTCGATTTATAAAGCACACGTAAATAACAAAAAATCCCTTTTCAAGGCTATCAAATTAACATTCAAAAATATCAAAAGAAAGAAAGACAAAACAATAGCCGCCAACAAATAAATTTGCTGCACAATAACAAACAAAATTAGCCTCTTTCGTACCCCCCCCCTCCCCCCAAACAGAAAAGGGTATGTAAAAGTATTTAAAAGGTCTTTAACCCAGGTCTAGCTTTCTAGCTTTGCATACGTACACACACACACATTTACCCCTCTCGACAAAGGCAACTAACTAACTGCCTGCCAATTGACAAAAGTCTTTGACGTTTAAACTCTGTTTTATTTTGCTTTTAGATGAGTTTAAAGAATGCTAAACTAAACTACTGTCGGAATGATATGATATGATGTGTATGGGGTGTGGTTGTATATATTGGCTAAAATACGTACCTCTCAATGCATTATCCCTTACACAATTACAAAAATTACAGAAACAAAACATTTTTGAGGTTTCTCTGCTATTTTACTTATTTTTTTTTCGTGTTTGAGTTTTAAATTTGAATTCAATATTGGTTCTACAAAAATATCGCCTTTATTTAATATTGTCCATTAATTTTCCACAGTCTAAACGTACCTAACGCGGAGACAACATGTTCAAATTTAAAAGCGAAAGATTTAAACAAAAATTTTAAAATAAACAATAAATTCTATCCCACCATATACTCAACCACCATTTTCGTTTAGTATTTTATAGTCGAACCCTAATAATCTTTTTAAAGTTTACATAAGTGCTTTTAATTTAAATTGTTTCGTATTTTTTTCGGTTTTCGGTTTACGTAACGTAACGGCAATGTTTACGCTATCCTTTAAAGGATCAAATATCGTTTGTGTGCGTATACGTTGTAATATCGTGACAGTAACGGTTGTTTTGTGTTTTTTAAATTTCTTCGTAACCGCATATCCCCCCAATACCTATAGAGATTTGGATATTTGCAATCACTGGAACGGTCGTCGTCATTTCCTAGAGCTGGGTGAACGTGGAGATTTACATGCTCGCAATGTAACCACTTCAGCATTTCGTGTATGCAGGCAACTTATTTGAAATAATCAATCAAAAATAAAAATAGAACTTAAATTAAATTATTTTATTCCCACTCCACCCCCATTAATTTCTATCGATTTTTTATCACAGAGCACTCTATTTACACCATCCTCCACCAGTGGCAGCAGTACATTGAAAAATCGTTCAACATTGGATTATTGGTATCAGTGTAACCTTGAATTGGTAACTTGTGCCGAATGTGTGATACGCATCACCTTTACGTATGCGAACTTTTCGAGAACCTGTGAACGTGTCGGCAATTCAGCACCGGGAAAATCATCGCTGTGCCCCTGTGAACATATACAATTTTCGGAGCCACCTTATGATACCACCATATCGGGACAGGAGTTTTGTGGTGATGGAAAAGTATTTCGTAGTAAAACACGTACATTGTTGTTGAAATTTTTCTATCGTGCCACCAATAGTCATGTTTTCTCATTGCAATACTTTTCTGAACGTAAGCAATAAGCCTGGTGTAAAACATTAAATACTTAATAATACGGGTTTTAGTGCCACTCAAACAAAAATAGATTTCAAGGAAAGACCAAAATTGACTGCAAATAAAAAATAAATTAAAAATTCCAAAAAGAGAGGCCTTTGTTGCCACAGATAGACCTTGCAACTAACAGCGTCTCATGGATCAATTTAACCGAGGTCATATGCTCCTTAAATATTAAAGCAATAGGACATACTGATTCAACATGGCAAGTTATACGTAGTAAATGAATGAAGATTAGGCCTATTAGGGGTGTACTGTTAATTTTTGGCTTATAAGAAAAAAAAATCAAAATCTGAATGGATTATTTAGAGAGGATGGAAACTCTTTAAATTTTATGTTTAAATTTTTTCTTTCTCTCAGGCGTTTAAACTTTAGTACATACATAATTGGCCATTGCAACCCTTCAGTCGGGATTACGACCTAGTTTCTCACACCACTTATGTTGTGTGTGTTAATTTTATACATGAGTGGCGGGACCTACAGTTTAAAGTCTACTCCGAACGACAAGTTTTTGAGAAACTTTTCATGGCAATTTTATTTACTCTCAGAGTTTTTGCAAGAAATCTGCTGAGAGGAAGTCGCCGAAGAAATACTTTTTGTATTTTATTTTGATGTCTGGCCTGGGGCTCGAACCCTGGCTTTTCGTCTAATAAGCCAACACACTACCTACTAGACCTTCTTTAGTACAAGCCACTATACTATGCCCGCTATATATCTGTTATCGATTCTGTTCAAATAATTATTTGAAATCGATTGAGTCAAACTACCAGACTACGCTACTAATACATCATAAGAAACATTTAAGAACCACTTGTAACCTTAATATACTATGCAATAAGTAGCCCAAAGTTAATAAAAATTAACGATGGCTGTTTTCGTCTTCTACACTTTAAAGATGTCGAAAGAGTATTTAACTTTTTAGTGAAAAATATCTTTTTGGATTAATTGACTTCGTAACTAGCTAATCGACTTACTATGATAATCTATTCTGGATTGTGCGGCCCTATGCTCCCTAGAGGAGTAAAAGGAACATATATATACATATATATATATTCTGTATATATAGTAAAGGGTCCGCCAAATAACCTTTTTTTTGAAAATGCTTTAAAAAAACTACTGAATATTTTCTCGTATTTCTTTTTTATTTGAAAGTACAATCCTTGCGGTTAATAATGAAAAATAATTTCATTCTAATGGCTGCCTCGTCTGGCCATGCAGTAGCCTACACCAGAAGATGCCGATTTTGGCAAAAAAAATCATCTTTTCAGATGAAACTTATTTTGATCTTGGCGGGTATGTAAAAAACCCGCACGCATACATTGAAAAGCCGACGCGCCCAAAACGAGTCACTGTTTGGTGCGGATTTTGGTCCAGAGGCATAATTGGGCCATTTTTCTTCGAAAATGAGCAAGGAGTGGCCGTTACAGTCAATGGTAATCGTTATCGGGCCATGATGAAAGAATTTTTGTTCACAAAAATTGAAGAGCAGGATATTGGCAACATTTGGTTTCAACAGGACGGCGCTACGTCTGTTTTTGAAGATCGCATTATCAGATGCAGAGCTGATGTCGTTTGGCCACCTCGGAGCTGCGATTTGACACCATTGGACTATTATTTGTGGAGTGCCGTCAAAGATAAGTGTTACGCCGATATGCTTAAAAATTTGACCGATTCTGGATTGTATATCACGAACATGGACAGCGTTTTTTCTTAGAAGATTGTAATAGAATAAGGGGGAATACAGAAACACGCTCATTTAACTAGGTTTAGTTACAAAATATCAAACTTTCTTCGTAATGTAATGTCCTTCCTTCAAAATTGTACGGTATATAGAACACGCTATAGGGCTATTTATACAATAGTAACACCACTAGTAAATATTCCCGTGAGAAACCCTTCTACTCGAGTTTGCATATGTATGTCAAATAGGTTGCCAAAATATATCCCTATTTGGCACAAAGTCAATGCTCGTAATGTAATGTCCTTGCTCTAAAATTCTACGGTATATAGGACACGCTATAGGGCTATTCATACACTAGTAACACCACTAGAAAATATTCTCGTGAGAAGCCCTTCTACTCGAGGTCGCATATGTCAAATGGGGTGCCAAAATAGGGTGCCCTATTTGGCACAAAGTCAATGCTTGAGCGTAGCAACTCCTCCATTACCATCAAAAATATAAAACGGGGAAAGGGGGGGGGGAAGAAAAGGGGTCCTTGATGAACACCGGATGATGTACAGAGCCTTCAGTAAAGAGACAATTACTACTTGCAAGTGCTTCCCAGACCCTTTGATGATTCAAACAGTCAAAGGCCTTAATGAAACCAACCAAGATTTAACACAATAGTTGCTGGAATTAACAGGCGTGGTTTTTCTTCCGGAATGACGCCATATGCTTTACACGAGAATATTTTGGTCTGAAATCTGCCTGTCCAGGATAATTTATCATAATACTTTTAATAGTGTGTATGACAGCATAATTTCTGTCCAGTTATTGCAATGTAAGTCGCTCCCGATTTTAGGTATTTTAATACGAACTTTCTGGACTTAATCTTTCGGGCAACTTCTAGTTTCTTATATTATGGTACATAAATAGGGGATGGAGAATTCCCGCGCATATGCAAGGGTTCGCTTTGAGTCGCATCATCAGACTTGGTCTTCTTGATAAACAATGTAATTTCCTGTACTCTATGAATATTGATTAAGCCAGAGCTATTGATCGTTAGAACACTGTTGCTGTGGCAAATAATTTCATTATTCTCGTAACGGCTTTACACAACAATTCGAGTTTATAGTCGAACCTTTTTGCAGTACTCATCCAGTCTTTCTTAATAAATCAAAAACATTTTATATTATATCGAAAAAAGTGGCCTAAATTCGTATTATTTCGTATCATTTAACAAATAAAACTTTTTTCCCCAATTCATCAGCATGTGTATTAACGCTAATTCAGGTAATGTTAAAATCGTAAGCGGCTCCCCTCGTCCAAATTCAAATAATGAACTGACACCACAAATCATATCGACGCCATACTTTCCCATGAATTATCCCCGTGATTATGGCACCGAACAGATATTGACCTGTGAAGCTGATAATTGTAATGTCCGATTGGATTTTACCGATTTTCAATTGGGTCTGACATCGACTTTAGAAATTTTCGATTCAAATGGCCAAATGATCGATTCATACAATGGTGAACACTTTCGTCCGCCAATTATTATAAGTACGGGCAAGTCACTACTGCTGCAGTTTCGTGGCAATGGGGTAACAGGCTGTGGTTTTCGGGCAGAGGTAACATTTGTATCACCCCAGCAAAAAGAAGACAGGCTTATGCCTTACACAGGTAAGAATTAAAATACTTTCTAAAGTTTACATAACTGCAATCTAGTGTTTATTTAGATTGTGGTGGCTTGGTATCTGGCCCTGGTGGTGCTATAACCATGATGAATATGATTGAGAATGCCACAGATGTGCGTTTTTTCGATTGCATTTGGATTATAAAGCCCGGCAATAATTACATGATGATGAAGACTCATATCTCATTGAGAATTGAAGAGTTCCATAGCATGGCTTCACGCTCCGATCTCACCATTAGACAGGGCACTACATCCGATTCGCCGGAAATCGAAAATGTTGTATGGCCCAATAATGGCATGAGCAAGGAAAGCCATGTGGTACCCATTTTAACGGGTTACTATATACGCTTGCGAGGCGTCTTTGGCATGTCTTCCAAGCTAGCCATCGTTTACAGTGTTTTCAATTATTTAAGTAAGTTTAGAGCCCCGTTTACCCCTGTTGAAAACGAAAATTGATTAAATTTTTCTGATTGTTGAATCCACAGATTGTTATATTGGTTCTGAATTTCTATGTGGCAACAATCATTGCATTTCCATACGTTTGCATTGTGATGGTTTTGATCATTGTGGCGATGGCAGCGATGAACCGGATTCTTGTGAAGATGACTGGGCAAATCTACAAAATGATAGACGCTGGTATTCGCATAAACCGAACTATTATTTCCCAAAAATAGAACAATATCCCGATCTTAAGACAGCCACTGGCATATTTATTATATCGACTTTGGGTATATTTGCTGTGCTATCTGGTTGGATGGTTATACTATATCGCATGGGTGTAAGAGCTCGTCATCAAAGAGAATTACAGAATCATTTACAAACCATAAGTGAACTGTTAGGTCTGTATTTGTATTTTGCCATCTACTATGTTCTCAAATTAAAACAGATTGTAATTAATGCCTTAGATCGCCAAGAAGAGATCACTACACCCGATGAACCGCCTAGCTATGAAGCTCCGCCGGATTATGAAGAGGTTATTAAAATCGGCATGGAACATGAAATGCGTGAACCGCGTGAAAGGCATCGTAAGCATCATAGACGCCATCGTGATTGCAGTCGTGCCTCAAGTAATGTCACAGTTTCATCAACTGTACCCATACATAACTGCAGTGATAGGCCAACAACTTCGCAAGCGGCAGCGGCAACTTTAACAATACCCGCTGATAATGTTGCACCCACGGCAATTATATTGCCCGAAATGGATGGTGCTGCTGTTTGCCAAGAACTAAGCCAGCGAGTTATGAGAGCTACTCAAAATTGTGGTAAGTAGTGTTCAGATTTGTTTATTTTTTTGTTGTTGTTGTTGTTATTTTTGATCTGTATCATCTTCCAAACGTGGAAACCTACTAAACATTATTCTAACCTAAATGAAGAATCTCGTTTGCAGGTGTTACAGGCACGGCTCAAGCATCAGAGACAACGTCAACGAAAATTAAATGCCGGTACAAATGTAAAGCTGAGGAATATAAGCGGAACTGTGCATCGCCATCACTAAATATCGAGAATCTAAAGCCAAATATTAACTCGTAAGTTTTTTTCTTCCTTATTAACGAAATCTATTTCATGAATATCAATAACCTACGTACGTGCCTCACTTTTTATCGTCATTTCATTTCAGATGTAACACTGCAACCCAACTGGAGGAGTGTAGTCATGATTATTGTGATGATACCTTGAATATATCATTTTCGCTTGGAATACCTCAAACCAGTGCGAGTACACTAAATGAAAGCAACAACAACAACAACATTAATAACAACGAAAATGGTTTGTAATCATTAGAAATTTACCACGATTGCAGCATAATTAAAATTTCATTTTCTTTCTTTATAATACCTGAAGCTACTTCATCAAGACCAAAGAGTTCGGTAAATTGTAACGAACAAACCTACCTAAAGAAATCCTGGATTGTTATGAATAGCGGCGGACAAACCTTTAAAGTACAGCGTTTACGGCCGACGTTTTCATCACCAGAGGCTTTTCTGAATGACTGGTCTTTTTATGGGGACTCACAAAATTATGGCTCTATTTTGCCACATGAAAAAAGTTTCATTTTAAGTAACAATACCAGCAACTTTATATCGGATATATCAAGAGATCCTTCTGTCAATAGTATTGAAACACAAAGCACCAGCTCAAGATTGAAATGTAACAATACACTGGCAACCAATAGTCACAGCACAGGTGGTAATAACACTGCTAATGACAGCGATCTAACATTATACGAAGATATTTCGAATACGAATTCATCGATGGGTCAACAACAACAACAACAACAACAGAGATCATCAGGACGTGGCACTCAATTGCTGTTAATGGCCGAAATGGAAAGTGATGATGGCGGAGAGCAGAACATATCCTGCTTCGGTACCGTAAATAATCCCTTCAAAGTGAATACCAAAATTAAATACGCTGCTGTTGGCCGTACCCATGTACGGAGGAGACATGCACGCAGTAAATCCTTTACAAATAGTGGTAACGTACGTTCCAATAACACTATGAGACGTAGCTCATCAGCTGATTTATTATTAAATTTGAGACCAGTTAGTGACATTTTCTACAGTGATAATAGAAAATCGAATTTATATTTAATTTAATTTAATTAAATTTAATTAATAAACAATCTATGATGGTTATTGTAAATAATTGGGAGTTTCTTAGTGTTTTTATTGTTGTCTCAAAGGAGACGTTCGTTCTAAAGGGTCCGCCAAATAATTTTTTTTTGAAAATGCTTTAAAAAAAACTATTGAATATTTTCTCAAATTTCTTTTTTTATTTGAAAGTACAATCCTTCCCGTTAATAATGGAAAATAATTTCATTCAAATGGCTGCCTTGGCTGGCCATGCAGTAGCCTACACGATCGGTCCAATTTTTAAGCACAATATCGATTGTGTGCAGCTGTATTTCACCAATGGCTTCACGAATATTGTCCTTTAAAGCGTCAATTGTCTCTGGCTTGTCGGCGTAACACTTATCTTTGGCGGCACCCCACAAATAATAGTCCAACGGTGTCAAATTGCAACTCCGAGGTGGCCAAACGACATCGGCTCTGCGGCCGATAATGCGATCTTCAAAAACAGGGCGCAAAACATCAAGTGTAGCTTCGGCTGTGTGGCACGTAGCGCCATCCTGTTGAAACCAAATGTCGCCAATATCCTCCTCCTCAATTTTTGTGAACAAAAATTCGTTCAACATGGCCGATAACGATCGCCATTGGCTGTAACGGCCACTCCTTGCTCATTTTCGAAGAAAAATGGCCGAATTATGCCTCTGGACCAAAATCCGCACCAAACAGTGACTCGTTTTGGGTGCGTCGGCTTTTCAATGTATGCGTGCGGGTTTTCTGTGCTCCAAATGCGACAAATTTGCTTGTTTACATACCCGCCAAGATCGAAATGAGCTTTATCTGAAAAGATGATTTTTTTTCCCAAAATCGGCATCTTCTGTAAGTCGATCGCAGGCCCACTTAGCGAAGCGAAAACGCATTGGATGGCCAAGTGGCTTCAACTCCTGAACCAATTGGACTTTATATGGCGTCATACCAAGTTCTTTATGCAAAATTCGTCTCAATGATGTCTCCGAAATGTTCAATTGTTGAGAACGACGGTGAATTGATGTTGATGGCGCTTCACGCACACTTTCTGCCACAGCAGCAATATTCTCGGGTGTACGCATTGTTTTTGACTTTTCACGCTTTGGTTTATCGATAAGGATGCCAGTTTCCTTCACTTTTTTTCACAAGATCACGAACATACGGAGCTGACGGTGCTTCTCTTCTTCCAAAATCCGTACGCAATTTTCGCACACATTCTGCAACATTACCATGATTTTCAAAGTAATGTCGCAGTAAATTCCCAGCGTTGTTCAAGCGTATACACAACCATATTCGTTCAGCGGAAGGATAAAACTAATTATCTGTCAAATCAGACATGAGCTAAGTGTTACCATTCACGAAATAAGCACTAGTTGAAAAAAAACGTTAGATGGCGGACCCGATATCATATCGTAACTTTTCATCTTCAGATACCTTATAGAAATCCGATGGTGATCGATCCTGTTACCCTAATGACCAGTATGATGGCCTTATTAAGTCCCAATCGATGATTACAGGTTCATAGCTAAGGCTACTGAATACTTGTAATTATTTTCTTTTATTATATACAAGTGTGCTAGATGAATGTGGTATACGTATACGTATGTATGTATATTTATAACTTTATTGTTGCAAATTTGAATATATTTATTAATTTAATGCTCATACATATATTGATGTGATTACATTTTGTTTGCTTAGAATAATTAAATGTTTTCTAGGACCATTACTCAATTCAATTGAACTATAAATGATCATACGTTTAAAATGTGAAATTATATTTAAAAAGTAAAAACATTTATTTTTAAGGTTATTTAAGGATGTTACTTATATTAGTTTTTGTTTTTTTTTTATTGCATGTTTTAGATGAATTAAACTCTTTTTTTATTTTTCCCTCAACAACATAAAATAATTTGTATAGGAAACCATTGTGTATAAATAATTTTTAAAGGCTAAGAAAAGGTAATGGCCCTTAAAAATAGACCATATAATGAAATAATATCGTGTTTTTTTTTGTTTATCTATGAATACATTTGTTTAGTATAAGATTAGACAACAAATTCGAATTAAAAATAAATGCATTTAAAACTATAACACTACTACACAAACACAAATAGACACAGAAAAAAAATTTTAAGAAAATCATTAACTTATTAAAAATATAATTTTATGTTTAGCATTAGTTTAGTAGATGCGAATCTACCTAAATACCTCTAATTAACAAGCTTAATACATAGATATAATATAAAATGTTAACGCTTATCTACATGGATGTACTTTATGTGGAATAGCATATAAAATGAAATTAAATTAATTGATTTAGGACAAATTTTTCATATTATTATTACAAAATACTTGTATATACAATATATTAAATGGAATCATATAGAGAAATTCAAAATTAAGATCTTAGAAAGTATTTAAGTTTTGAATCTAAACCACCATTAAATATCCAAAGATGATATTCACTAAGCAGGCCTTTGAGAAATTTTTCCTGCTTTTTCAGAAAAACTTTGCATTCTCATGAAAAAGACCGATACACATACAAAAGTAAAAATCTTATTGGTGTTCATCGTATTCTAGTGAAAGGCGTTGGCTTACTTGACAGTTCAAACCTCAACGCCGAGAAGTTAAAACAAAAATATTTCTTTCGAAGACTTCCTCTCTGCAGTTCTCTGGCAAAAACTGTAAGAGTGAACTAATTATTATGAAAATACTTCTCAAATCTTACGTTCGGATTCAACCTTGAACTATACATACATACATACATAATTGGTCATTACAACCCTTCAGTCAGGATTACGACCTAGTTACTCACACCACTTATGTTGTGTGTGTTAATTTTATACATGAGTGGTGGGACCTACAGTTTAACGTCGAATCCGAACGACAGATTTTTGAGAAACTTTTTTCATGGCAATTTTTATTTACTCTCAGAGTTTTTGCCAGAAATCTGCTGAGAGAAAGTCGCCGAAGAAATACTTTTTGTATTTTGTTTTGATGTCTGGCCTGGGGTTCGAACCCTGGCTTTACGTCTAATAAGCCAACACGCTACCTACTAGACTACGGCGACTTCACCTTGAACTATAGGTGGATAAAATGAACACACATAACATGGGTGGTAAGAAAAACTACATCGTAATCCGGACTAAAGGGTTGTAATAGCCGAATTGTACCCTTGTCTAAAAGTTGAATTTCGTAGAAGGGCGTTGTGAATTAAGGTTATTCTAAGGTCGTACTATACACAGACATCCTTACGAACAAAGTACAAACTTGGACTTTCGAACAATATTCCTCTGTAAATTTCTTTATGTAGTTATTCATAAAGAAGATTTAGAGCCACTCTGACAATAATGATTCAATCACTGCCAGCAGGTTTACCCCTGTCAGAGGGAGGTCTAAGTTGAGCACAAAATAGTACTGATTTGTTAGTTGACGAGCTTATTCTTCGTGTTTCTGCTTCATGGAAAATTGACATGTCTGTCCTCATGGTGAAAGAACTTTTGAATGACAGATGTGCTCAATTAGGAATTGTTACTTGCACATTCAGCACACACTCGACTTGACTGACAAGAATTTTCTGACTTTTTATTGATTTTTGAAATAGAATTTTTGAATATAATTGTACCATTTTTTCACAGGTTAATTAATAAATGTTTTTTAACTTTTCTTTTTCTGCACAATTGTACAACAGAATACTGAATTTAGAGACTTAAAAAAAATTTAAATTTGAAAAATAAATACAAAAACAAAAAAACGAATGGTATACGTTATAACGGTTTTTTAAATTTAATTGTAAAATATTTCAAAATTGTAAAATTTTAATTAATCAGCCTTGAGATCAAAATCCAAACTCATTCCAAATGAATTGAAAACGTTTAATTCAGTTCTGTATTTCAAATGGAATGAAAGTATGTGGAACTGTTAACATTTTGGGTTTTTGTTTTAGAATATAAAACAATCGACTTTTGAATAAAACATTTTTCTATATAAAAAATAAAGCATTTTTTATGTTGGACTACAACAACACAATAAAAGCTATACATTTTTTAGAGTTACGAAACACAGACCTAAAAAAAATTCAGCAGGCGTTTTTCATTTTCGGGCAATTAAAGAACACATTAAATTAATTTTGAAAATTATAAAAGCCTTAATTAATATACATACAATATTTGCTTTAAATATTTTAATAATTTCATTTGGTTTTTCATTTTGTTTTTTCTGTTTTTAGTTTTTCTTCATATTATAATATATGGTGGTTATTGGAGAGAATTGAATTACTTAATCACATTTATTAAATATTGCCCTTAAGTGTACTGTTGCATTCTTTTTTTTATTTTTATTCTTTTTTTTAGTTTTTTTTTTTAAATTCTGTGTATTGTGTGTGAAATGCTGACCATTTTAGTATATTTTTTTTTAGATTCATTTTGTTTTATTTACTGTTGTTGTTGTTGATGTTGTTTTAAGGTTTCATTTAATAAATTTTTACCAGTATTCTCCAAAGGAACCACTATATTACGTAAACTATCAATACTGCTACGCAAACGGGCTGTTTGAAATTTTGCTGGCATTTTTGGTGAACTGGTAACTGAAAATGCTTTAAACTCCTGTAAGTAAAGTTCATAGAAATTAAATAAAAACCATACAAAATAGAAAATGTTAAAGATACTGGTTATGGTAACAGTAATATTTGAGTTTTATTTCACTTCTATTTTTTTTTTTTTAATTAAGCATAATTCATTATTAAACACAAAAAAATGAAAAAGAATCAAGTAAAAATTATTATTGCCGTTATAACTAAAAAAAAAAAGTTTATATATGTATGTATGTATATGTATATTATGTATATTATGTATATAAACAGAACTTAAATATAAGCATGAAAAATAATAATAATAAAAAGGTACAACATAGTCATGGTGCCAGTTGAGGAATACATTAAAACAATTTTAAAAGTTTGTAACTTCAATTTCGCTTCAAATTATAAAATCTTAAATTCATCCTTAAATAAAAAATCATTAATTCCAATAAAAAACAAAAAAAAACTAGTTATACTAGAATCAAGGTTTTTTTAGTAAAACTCATTGTAAATAACAAACGTCTTGTTTCAAGGCAACAGAACAATAAATTTGCTAAAACAGAACAAAATTAACTTTTAAAAACTTTAAAAATTGTTTAATTCAAAATGTCTTAAAAAGAAAAGAAAAGGAAAGATAATTCATAAATACGAAAATAAAATATTTGTTTTCAAATAATTTTGTAAAATGTGATGATGATATACTAAAAGGACGGTTGAAAGCTTGTGGGAATTTGAATATTGCTCTCTGGGTTAACTTAAGATACCTGATGACCGGAGGGAGAATTTGTTTCACTGCCAGTTGCCGACATATATGATTGAAATGTGGCTGCAGATTGTGCATCACGATTAGCTCGTGTTGAGACCTTTTCTTGTAAGGTATTCAGAGTTTTTGAAAACCACGGTTGCCAACTGTTGCGATTCGATTGCATTTCTGTTATAGTTGTACTGAGTTGATGGTTTAAATCTTGATTTTTACATTCTGCTTCAACTTGAGCCAATTTTGCTTGTGCCAATTCTAATTCTAACTCTCGTATGCGCTGTAAAGCTGAATGTAATGGATCTAATGGCCCTAAAGGCGGTTCATTAGCGTTTTTGTTGGGGTTTGTCGAAGATACATTATCGTTGGCAGATGTCACATTGTTCGACCGATTACACTGTTCTATATGCTGAGAGCAATTTTTACACTTGGATACGGTTGTCTGTAATTATCATGAAACAAATGAAATGATATGAAAATTAAGTTTTAATAACACAACAAATTATTAATATTAGATTTTTTTTTTCGATTAAAATGAAAACATATTAATACTAATTTTATTTCCAACATCCTATTGAAGAATTCTATTTCATCTCATAAATTTTTTTAATTTTTTCACTCTTAAATCAAGAAAAAAAATATTCTTGGCCAAACATTCGGAATGCAAAATCAACCAAAATATGTAATTAGAAATGAAAATAGAAACGAAATCAACATACCATCACCGAACCTAGTGTCTCATTTAATGTTGTCATGTCCTGTTCTAAACGTTGTATTATCTGTTTATAATCCTGGATAATGCCTGTATGTTTTCTTTCCTTTTCTATGGCACGTTCATTAGCATCTTCTAATTTCTGCTGCAAATCATTAATGTCAGCTTGTAATTTACGCCTTTCGGCACCGAAACGATTCTCATAGATTTGAGCTTCCTTTTCCAAGCGTTCTTTATCCTGCTTCTTTAACATAAATTCATCTTCATACTGTTTTAGTTTTTTTATCTTACGATCACAGGCCATTTTCATAATACGTCTTGCCTGGCTAGAGCTACGGCATTTTTTCGGTAAAGTAACACGGAAATATTTTAATATGCCTTCGAAATCCAACTGACGTAAATCATTTTCACATATTGACAATAAAGTGAGAGCAACTTGAAATAGTGAAGGAATGCCATCCAAAAGAAATACGTCGAGTACATGAAATACGAAACACAAAGGAAAACGTGCAGTAAACAAAGTTAGTAGCCATTGCGAGGCATACATATGAGTTTCTATGCCACAATTCAAAAAGTGTTCATAGAGCTTGGGCAAATGATCTTTAATGAGACGTTCCAGTTGGTAAAGACGCAGATATAAGACCTCAAAGCCCTGTTTATACAGATCACGTAAGCCGTAGTCGTACATCAGAGAAACTAACACGCAAAATGCATCTTCTTCGGGCATCTATAAATAATAAATTTATTTATAATCACTTAAAAATTTGTAATATGATTTTAAATAAAAACTTACGTGTAATAATAAACTGGCTGCAATAAAACTCAACCCTTGGCAATAGCCCACTTCACTATCGTAAACAGCATATGCCTTGGACACTTTGAATAGTGCATCTTGACCTAAAACACACATATTCTTGTCAATATAATTTCTTCATTTCACATTACATTCGATATTTACCTGAACCACCACTTTCTTTGAAGCATTTATGGGCCGGAAATGTCCGGTGTATATCACGTTGTATAACTGTTTCACATTTGGTTTCCTTTAATGAATAATGAATTAAATTTTTCAAAAGAGTGAATTCAATAAAGTTTATATAAGAATTCTTACTTTGGTTATTAAATTCTTATACATGTCAAGCATTTCCATTTTATTTTCCACACCAGCCAATTTCTTCCATATCATTTCGCGCAAAGCCTCTGGAACCCCCAAACGTACCAGAGGAGTCAGATTTTTAGGCCTTTTCTCCCCATCCCATTCTTTTAATACTGGATCCCACTCATCTAAAGTGTTCTGAGAACAATCCTTAGAAACTTCTCCAGTGCCGCTCAATAATGGTTCGTCGCCATCCGACAAATCTTCGGGATCAGTGGGGCATTCATCTTCAATCGATGCAATAGAAGCTGAACGCACTATGCGTTGCCAATTGTTCATGCCAAATTTTATCAGAGACGAAGAAGATGATGTCGTCTGCTGTGGCTGATCCACAATTTCTTCTGATGGATCAATGGAGCTAACCTTCCAACTAAACTCATCGGTGGTGCGTATTAAATGTAAATAAAAACGTAATGTCATTGGACGTTTCGAAATAAAATGATCCATTATGCGTAGTTCACCCGCTGACTGTATTGTAACTGGTGTTCCCATTACAAATCTTACTGGTTCCTGTATGCCACGAATGACAATGTCGACTGCCACCGTCAAGAAAGTCTTTGACGTTTCAACATTTAATTGTTCGAATGCTTTTTCACTGGCCTTCCACTCGGCTCGTATATGGTAGGGATTTAAACATAAGGGTGTCAGTGGTGCAGGTGCTTCACCATTTGCGGTGGCTGAAATACTAGTACCACCGCTACCACCACCACCTCCGCCATTTGCTGTATTAGCAGCCGCAGCTGGTTGTATGTAACCCATGGTTATCATATCAATCAATTGCATATCAGCTTGTCTAACTAGCTTGCCTGGACTTAATAAAACTCCAAAACAACGTTCGATCAATAAAGGTTGCAAAACAGATGAAGGAGTTTGTTTAACGGTGATATAAACCTCCTTATCTGTATTGGCCCGTAATTTAAAGCAATTACGATCACGCGGCACTGGTGTATAAGAATTTTTAGCTACTTTTTCACGTATTTCTAATGACACTAGAAATTCATAACCGGCCGTATTAAGAGGATTTCCGCTTACATCTGATGTAATGGAATTCATCATATTGCTATCCACAGCCGAAGTCAGACTACAAGTCATGCTGGGTGGATACGTCTGGAAAGCCTTTTGAAAACAAGCTGGAACAAAAGAATTATAAATTTAAGTTCAAGTTTAGACTTAAAAAAGTTGAATATAATTTACCGCTGACTTGATTTACAGCTTCAGGAATATGGCAACGAAATACATGACACTGAAAAAGAGAATCACCATGCAACCAAGTGAATGCAAAACAACCATGCTCCACTGTTTCCATAGGGCCGCGAAAATATAAAATTATACTTTGAATCTCATAGGTTGCTATTATAGAATTTGTTTCCGCATCATGCAACACGACTAAGCCATCAGAACAATTTGGAATGCTGATGGAAATTTTTAGACCGTTCGATGCTGTACCATTATTCAATTCGCTCATTATGCGATAAACATCCAATTCTGATTTTGGAGCATTTATATTTGCCGCACCCAAATAAGTAACGCCAGAAAATATTGTGCAACCTTGATCTATTTCAGAAACTTTAGACATAAGTCTCATTATTTAAGAAAACAACATTCACTATTAAAGTAACTCAATACACTTACTCTCCTCATCGGTATCATTTTTTTCTGGCTTCATTATATCTTGTTTCTCATCCAAATCAACACCATCTCCGGCTGATCTTTCAGGCATGGTGGCTATATTACCAGTATTGGCATCAATACAGTCATAAAATACAGATTGTCCCACACGATTTAATTCGGAATTCGATTCATCACTCTTCGGTGTTGGTGTATTTGTAGCATTTTTCACTCCAATACGCGGTATGGTTTGAGTTTTCATTATTATTGAACCCGATTTGTCTTGAGGTACTACCAAAGCTGGACTTGTTGTGCCCATCAAAGGCAATGTAAGTGATTTGTTTTTAATACCTGTATTATTTGAACCTCCACCAACACCTACAGCCAGAATAAATCAATAATATTTTAGTTCGTTGGTAAAGGTTGATCTCTCAAAATTCAAATAGTGTGTATGTACAATGTAAGTATATGATGATTGCTTGCTTTTGAATTCAATCATTATTATTATTATTTTTTTTTTTGGGAGCACAAACTAAAGAGGGGCGTATTTTTGGCGTTTGTTACTACAGCAACATATTGTTGATGCATTGTTTGTAAAGTTTAAACAGCTGGGTTTAAGGCTTGTTTAACAAATAAAACACACAAAGTACATTAGTCGTCATTCAAACGCCAAATAAGGTTTTTCTGCTCAGAGATTTATTGAGCAATTCAAAGATATGAAATCATTCATTTATTTTGGTACAAAGAAAACGAACTTTAACATATTCGATGAAAGTATAATTATCCATGTTAAAGCAAAGTATTCCTTTAAATGAAATGATTGAAGATATTTTTAAAGTGAGAACTTTTAAAAATGTAAACGTTATACAACATTTAAAATTTTCTTATTATTTTTTAATTCATAGATAATTTCCTTTTTACAATATTTGAACATATGTACATATATTTGTATTCAATAACCTGTTCAATAGGGCGAAAGGGATAATGGAGGCGCTTAATAGCAAATTCTTCTATGCGATACGAAATATGGGGTACAGCTATGCAAATACGGCAGATGGCACAAAATCGAATATCTTGACAGAAATCAACGCCGTATATACAGATCATATCTGTAATACCCCTGATTGAACGAACGGTTCCAGATATTTGTGGCTGTTAACTCTAAATCGATAAAAATATAAAAATAAAAGTGGCGATGTAGATTAATACATAATGCAGCTGTTCTCAGGTCACTTGAAAAAAATGTATACAAAATTAATAAATTTAGTTCACATCTTCCTTCAATGCTCCCGATGGCAAAACGAATGAACGGATATTGAACCAAGAATTGGACCTATGACACTCGAAACATCATGGAGAGGATGATAGAAGGACTGGAAATATGTAACAAGTTTTTGTGAGAACTTACTGAGAAGAGAAGTGATCTAAGCAAAATATACAAAACGCAATTGGCTGAAAGGGAAAAAAGGTATGAGGCAAAATAACACTGCAGCTAGTTCGCCGTGTCGAAGCAGTACGATAGCATTCTTGCTTGTTTTTAGTCGGTATTGACAAAATATTTAATAAAAATACTGTAAAATACAAAATGAATCAAGTTGTTGACCTTGATTCTACCGTTTTTTCTTAAGATTGTGGCTAATGAGGATTTCAAACTTAAATGAGACCCAAATAAATGAATGTGGTTTATCTTTCTTAATGCTAAATATAGATAGAAATATACTTATTTAGACATTTAGAATATATACACAGAAACCTCTAATGAAGCTAAGAGCAAACTGTTTGCAATCGTTAATTAACTGGTAGTCGAGCTTAAGCCTAGATTGCAAAGTTGTCTAGTCTTTTTTTTAGAAAATAGAATTTGTAGAGAGCCCCCAAAAGAACATTATAGGAACAGTATTAAATAAGAAACGAAAATAACTGTCACGATATACATATGTACGTATTTCAGTTGGAAATAAAAATTCCTTAAAGCCCTTATAAGTTAATAATAGTAATTTGCGCGCAACATAATCCTAATCCATAATCCGTAATCGTGACGTAAAGAGGAAATATTTAATTTATAAATTGTATTTTTTATTTTGGCATTGTTAAGATTGGAAACGATTATAGTGTTGTGAATTTACAAAAACTTTTCATAAAAACAGTGGGGTTTGACCGCCAATAACTTATCTACTTGTTTTAAATTCAATTATTATACTATACTTGTCAACTTTAAGTTTAAGCAATAAATTGAAATTGTTAATTAATCAATAGTGAGTCAACAGTTATTGTTTCATTTGAAAATCCCACACCCAGTCGTAACCGTTTGGGTTATAATTGTTCGTAGAACTCACTACAGAATTCTTAAAGAAATCTTTATATGTCATTCAGTTATTGGCATACAAGAACAATAAGAAAAACAATTTACCTTCTCCTGCTTTATCGGATTCCAACTCTTTCAGTGCATCGGTCATTGCATTTTGTATATCCGATATATTACGATTATTGGCAATATCCAATGATGGCTGTATATCAAGTGGTGTTGTCAAGTTACTATCGGTAACAATTTCATATTCTCCACTTGTGGTTATTGACGATTCCGAAGATTTCGTACTTAAATTATCATCCATGTTCTTGTGTTTCCTTTTTTTCTCTTCTTATTATTGATAATTAATAAATTTTTATTTGCCCAGCTTAATATAGCATGTAGTATTTGCTTATCACAAATATTTTATGCACTTTGTTTTCTGTTGTTTTTGATATTATTTAATATTAATGCAAATAGATTTTTCTGAAGTGGTTGTCATTGTGTAGCTACCTTCACAAAAAATAACTATAGATAGGAATTAATAACAACAACAGGGTATTTGGAAAAGAAAATGTTCCCTTTTTCAACCTTTTTGGTAAATCGATGACGAATCGCTCGCCTTCCTATTGTTTCTTCTCTTTTTTATTGCTCTGCTATTGTGTATTTGTAGTACTACAAGCAAATTGTATGTAATAAGTAGGGTATGATGTGACATACAGACAGACAGTCAATTACCTCCTCGGGGGTTAGTAAAATTTTCAGTTCTTACGTAGTGAAGAAATTTTCTTTCATTCGTTTGCAAACTTTTCCTTTTAGTCTTGTTTTTTTTTTACACTAACATAAGATATATATTTTTCACTTTCATTTGTTTATGTTGTTTGTATATAATTCATTTTTTTCTATTGTTATTGTTTAATACTTAGCACAGAAAAAATGGATTTCTGTTGCAATTACTTTCTGCGATTCTTGTTTTAAAAATCTTTTATATTCTCTTTTGACGTTTCTCCAATGCTGTTAACAGTCAAGTTTAAACAAAAAACGCAATGAGTTTAAAATCGCGTATTTAACCGGGGTTTTCGCGTTTAATTTTTGCTTATAAATTTTTAGCAAATTGACAATTTCTTACTAAGCCACTAATTAATTAGTAATTAAAGGTTGACAAGCAGTATGTTCGTAAAAATTGTGAAACTGCCATGTAAGTAAATCTTTTCAAGTTGAATGTTGACAGCTCTGGCTATTTTTCTTTTATTATCAATCTGTTTTTCTTTTTTCTTCTGATACTGTTAAGCAGCTGTTAAGGTGACCATAGTTTCTTTAATACTTTTGTATAGGTATACGATATTGCAAAAATAGTGGCAACTTTACTATTGTTTACTTGTCAAACATTTTGCACGCCGCGTCTTTTTGACAGTTAACCATACGGGAAGAAAAAGAAGGTTATATAGTATTTTAGTAAAATTTTTCTTTAAGAAATTTGTTAATATTCTAATTGTTAAATTAAAAAATTAATTAAATAAAATGTGGCCCCGTTTTGGCGTTAAAGTGGGTAACAGCACCCTTTGCATAGCACATGTTAAGCCTTCCGATACAAAGCCTGATGTTATAGCCAACAAACAAGGAGATCGTGTGTCACAGGCCTGTTTGCTGTGGGATGGTTACGATGAAATTGAATGTGGCCTAACGGCTAAACAGAAAATGTCTTCTAAACCAAAGCAAGCAGTAGCGAACAGTTTTCAATTTCTCAAAGCTAAGGAAGACATCAAAGAGGATCTTTGTGCAAAGGCTAGTAAAACAATACCATGTGAATACGATTCCGAGAAGCATATATTTGTTCTAAAGGCAATGCAACCTACGGATGATGATGATAAGGAAGTTACTAAAGAATTTACGGCCTTTGATGTGCAAGTGAAGCTTTTCGAATCGGAATTAGAATTAGCTAGACAATATTACAGCGATGCTAACCAAAAGCCCATTGTTGTCTTATCCATACCCAGTTACTATCCATCACAATCATGGTCGCTATTGGCTAAAGCAGCTGAAAAGGCAGGTTTCCATGTGGCTCAAATTGTGGACGAACCCACAGCAGCTGTGTTGGCTTACGGAATAGGTGAAGAGGTTAACAGCGATGATGCCAAATATGTATTAACTGTAAAGTGCGGTGGCCTGTTCTCCCATTTTGCTTTATATGAAGTCAAGCACGGTTTATACACTAAAGTTGAATGTTTTGGTCCATTCTCCATAGGCGGCCAACAGTTTACCGAGGCGTTAGTAAAGTTTATATGTGAAGAGTTCCAAAAGAAATACAAATTAGATCCTCATGAAAGTCGTCGCTCCTTAGCGAAAATACGGACTGCAGCCGCCAATTGTAAACATATACTTACAACCTTACCATCTACTCAGCTGTATATAGATTCCCTTATGGATGGCGTAGACTTCAATACTCAAATGAGTCGTGCACGTTTCGAAAGTCTTATACAACCTGTTATCAATTCGTTTATGCAAATCTTGAATGAGTGTGTGGAAAAGGCTCTAAAACAACATCCGGAGATCAAAAAACTTGATAATATTGTTTTATTGGGTGCCACGACTCAAATTCCAAAATTACAATCCGCAATTTCAAACAAATATCCTGAAGTTGAAATAAATAGTTCCATATCAGCTGACGAAGTTGTGGCTGTGGGGTGTGCTCGTCAAACACTTTTCCTACAGGACAGCGAGAAACAAGTTTTAGAGGAATCCGAAGAGTGCGATTGTGCAGCCGAAGAAGTAACTATATGGCACGGTTCAGCGGAGGACGATGAAAACGCGCAGAAACTATTAAATCCAGGAGATATCTTACCCAAAACGGTTGTTTTAAATATTAAGCTTAAGGATTCATCTCTAGACTCTGAAGTATTTCAATTGCGCTATGGCTCAAAGGTTAATGAGGTACATATCAAGAAAGCTGCCTCTAGTATACCCGAAGAAGGATTTGTACGTCTTGAAGCCGAAATACAAAAAGCTGAAAACAGTGTACCTCTTGTACGTTTAAGGTGCATATGATAAGCTAATGGCTGCATTGTAAAATAAAATGGTTGCATTGAATGTTAGAACGAAATAAAGAACACGCCTTCAGTTATGCTTTTTAGATTTAATTTTACTTTTATTAAAAAAATAAAAACAATCAATAAATTTTCGTAATATACATGACATGCATTCAAAAATTTTTGTTGTTAAAAATCCATTTTCTGTTCATTTGTATGTAAGGCTTTTGCTTTTAAAGAACTTTCAATTTTACGTAAAAATTCCTCAAATACGACTACACCTTTAAACATACTGGTCTTCTTATAGTCTTTAATACGTAGTTTTTCATCAGATTCTTCCTTGTTTTTGGTCTTTTCATCGAAAGTATTAATTTCCTGTAGTAATTGCGCTATAGTTGGTACAGTGGTTGGATTAAATTTACTGGCAGCATTTGCATTAAAGGGTACACATACTTTTCCTGTAGCTGGATGTATACAAAAGGGAGCTTTTAACAAATGATTGAAGCCCTTAGTGACATTTATATCTAGACGTGGATACAAGCAGGCCAATTGAATTTCCTCTATTATATTTTTCAATCTCCTAGACCAAACTGTTGTATTTGAATTACAGCGCATAGAGTGAGCATAACGCTTAAAGGCTTCCCAAACCTCATGAGCTGGTGCACCATCTGATACATTGTTTAGCAAAAAATGTTCAGTATCTCTGCGTGCTGTGTCGTCTGATATAAAATGACACAGTTTTCCTATACCTTTTGGAGAGTTAAATAGATTTTGTTCATTTAAGATGATTTCTTCAAATACGGGTTCTATTATTTTAAAAGCTCTTTTAATGCTGTGATGCATTTTCTCTCCTATATGAACTCGTGGTACATTTACTCCCTCCACCATGATGTGTGTTACAACTTGAAAATATTCAGCTACCGCAGACCGACCAGCCGTATCTAAATGGCGCGCATCGTAATCACATACCCAACAATGAATACCACGTCGACCGGAAAATACCCAAAGTATATGCTCCCAACCAAAATCTTCACGCACCGCTACATCTAAAATACGAGCAGCTATAACCATAAATTTCCAACACTTTTGACAGACATCAGCACCACTGCAGCAGGTACGCACATCATCGTAATCCGTCATATCAATATCAAAAACCAACTCACGTTGAACGGGTGTCATAGCTGCAGCTGAAATGCGATTATTTCTGGGTCTGAAAATTGAAAAAAATATATATATATCACAGATAATATTAGGCATTTATAAGGAGTAATAGATAAAATAATAGTTGGGAGGCAATAAAATACCAACAGTCTTGATAAATTTATATTCTGGAGCTTTTGAGCATTCTAAAATTTTTATATGAAAAATGTGAATAAAATTTTAAAATAAAGTAGGAATTATTCTGAAAACATATTCTTTTTACCTTGTATTCATTACGGCCCCAATATCTATTTTAAAAGGACATCTAGCACACAATTCTCGCTCCAAATCCGATTGCGAATCGAAGCACAAATATCTTATGTAGATGTCATCATGTAAAGTAAACGATATTTCACGATTTGCGAATATACTATCTTCAGCTAAGAATTTGAAATAAAAAGATTAGAATTAACGCTACGATTAATAAATTTTCTTAATAGTCTACTTTTTTATTATTACAATTTGTTAATTTCAATTTACAGAAAATATTGCATCAATCAACTTTTCCGTCGCCTTCGTATACTTGATCATCAAACACCCAAATATATATACATAAATTTCCATATAAATAACCACAATATTTCAAATCCTATAATAATTTTACAAAAGTATGCAAAATCTTGTTAGCTATATCCATAAAAAAATATCTAGTCATAGAACAGCTTTTTGAAATAATAATAATAATAATTCTGCCGTCTCATGTATAATCGATTGTTCTTCAGATACAATTTAAAATTTATTCTATGCATATACGTGTTATGAATAGGTAAACAAAAATTATATACTTACATAAACCATAGGAAAGCCATCTGTAGAATGGTTTGTGTGGAAATAAACGTTTATAATAGACAGGCAGCATATCAGGTAAAACGGCAGGATCGTAGATGGCGTCCGCTGGTTTTTGTTGTTGTTGTTCTTGCTGTTGACCAGCAGACATTTTTTCTGTGGCATTGTCTAAATCCATTTCAGGCATGCTATATGTATTGTATTAAAAATTTGTTAAAAAAAATACAAAATTTACTGAAAAAAAAATATTTGTTGTTTTTGTTACAGCTAAAAACACGTTTAAATAAAAAACATATTGAATAACTTTAGTATTTTTTTTTTCTTCATTTATTTATTTATTTAATTTTTTGTTTTTTTTTATTATTTTTGTTTTATATGTTAGTAAAACATTAAAGAATGACAAAAAAATATATAATATATTTTTAAATATATAATTTTTAAAAATTCTGATACATAATTTCCTTACGAATGAATACTCTTTTTTTATTATTTTATTCAGCCATTTGCTCTCTAATTGATTACCATAAGTATCAGTTAAATTATTAGCATACTTAAATAAGAGTTAAAGTATAATTAAGATATTTTATTTTATTTTTTTTAGACTTTGAAGAAGTCAAAGTTTATTACTCTTTTCGTGATTATTATTAATAATAATTACATTACATTACGTTACGTTACTAAACATGGTCATCATGTTTGCGTTGGGATATATAATCATTATACAAAAATAATCCCTTAACGACACAAAATACATATGAACCTTGTGCTTTTTTGTGATGATTTACTCTAAACCTATTCAAATATATGATATATCAGCAACTTTTCACGCAACTGTTAAGCGTATGTCTTGCATTTTATGCTGTTGCCACAGGTCTTCGGAGGGTTTTGCTGGTGTCGTACTGTAGAGCGTAACCGAAGCAATATGATTGTTGGGCATTACTTCAAATATAATATCCTGATAACCATAACAGAAAGTAGAACCAAACGGATTAGCTGTGTTGGTAGATGAAGCTCTGTGAAGAACGACAGGCCTTTCCGATGGAGCCATGGCAGCGCTAATTTCATTCCATTTGGAATAAGCATTTATTGTAACAAGACTTGATGGTGTGTCACCACCGTAGGAAGCACGTGAACTGCCATCTGTTAGAGAACGTTCCGGCTGCAGTTGGAATTGAAATTCACAGCGATGATACATGTTGAAATTAAAATGGCCCGGATAGTTGGTGTGCAAAATGAATTTCTTGCAGGTTTGAGTTCGTGCATCGAATAAAACGTCTATGCCCAAAGTGAAGTAATTAAAGAATATATCACTGCGTTTGCTTTGAGCTTGACGATTGACATTTGAGGAATGTATTTTCATTTTATCTTCACTTTTAAAGAATATGCGGTTTGGAGCTCCTAGCTGAGTGGTGACATCTTGACAACTGTCTCCAAATAATATCTCTTTCGTAAAACATTGCCTACGTGGTTCTAACGAACGTCCAGAGCCTTCTGTAAATAGTTTCAGTTTTAAGCCCTTAGTACAACCCAAAACAGAACGTAAAACAGTCACCGACTCTAAATAGATTTGACGATGGTAGCAGGATAATGGCAATGGTGGTGTTTTATTTTCGGTTACATTACTGCCAGCATAGAGAGACATCTTCGAGACGACTGGTGAGGCTCCGCTTAAAAACACTAAAGACCCTAAACCGTGAGCATAACCAGCATGTAGTTTGCTATCCACTGGAAAGTAGAAACTTAATCCCCGAAAATGTAAAGCAAACAATTGTTTCGCGGCATCATATACGCCGGGATGAGTGGCACCAAAAGAATGTTCGATTTGTTCAATTGAGGGCAAAACTTCGGGAGAATTAAAGTACACACCACCGTACTTGAGTTTCACTAATTTCATGTTACATACTTCGATTATCTTTAAGCGCTGATTGATGGGATCAAAAATTAACCTTAAACCATCTTGGGGTAGGTTAATTATTATGTCCACACCTAAAGGATTAGTATCAGAGTACAAGACCTGGACACCTTTTATAATGCCCACTTGAGATTGTATTATAGCAATGGCTTGTGAGAAATGCATGCCCAGTACGAATTCCCACGCATCGCAGCCCAAGGATATTTCAGGCACTATTTCCAAATCCAGCATTATGAACTGTTGTCTTTAATAGCTGAAACATACACACGTACGTATATATATATATTTAGAAGATGATTAATAATTTAATACTCTCTCATAAACAATTAAGTAATAAATACCTTTTTACAACACAAACAAACAAAAAAATTGAGAAAAACAAACAGAAAAAACTCTTGGCAGACAGTGGCAGTGTTGAGATCAGATTTCTTCTTAAATCTTATCAATGATTCTTTGATTTTGCAAGGTCTTAAATCCAAAAAATAATACAATTATTTTGTTGTTTGACCCTGATATGAGCGAAATTTGTTTAACTTTTTTGTTGTTTTTTTTTTGCTATTTGTATTTTTTTCTGTTGTTCTTTCTTTGTTACTGTCCTTTTGCACTGAAACGTAATTATTATTTAATGACTTTTCTCACAAATTCTCTTAAATATTAAAAATTACCTTTGACTTGTTATATATTATATTTGTGTTTATTATATACCACTTTTTAATGCGATTTTCATAATTATTTTAAATTTTACTAGATTAGTACGAAAATTTGTTTATGTCGTCTTAATAATATTTTTATTTTCTGTATTTCGTTTTAAATCCAGAAAAATACTCATACCACTAAACTGATTCACTCACTTCTTAAAAGCAAAACGAAAACAAAGAAAAACACACTCAAAAACATACAGCTGTTAATGAGTCGTTTTTACGACGGTTTAAGCGAAATATAAACAAATTTGGTAGCACTATTTAAGCTAGAGCTATGCAAATTTTGGCGCAAATTGTTTTTTATTAAAACATTACATATTTACTTACTTCTTAAGCAATTGAGAAAATTTTTATTTATTCACTTAATTATTGTTGTAAATCAAAGAACTATACTGAAAATAACTTTTTATGTAAACTAAAAACAATAGATTTCGTAAAAAAATAAAGAACACCTTGTGCCGAACAAGCGCAAGTTTATCAACTTAAGAATATAAATTTGGCAGCATTCGTATCAGTGATGAGTCCTAACGAAACAAAAAAAAAATTAAATTGTAATAGTACTTTTTTTTATATATTATTGATATTGTAACACTAATTTAAAGTACCTCCTATGCAAATGGTGATGTGAAACAAATTTCCAGATCAGAAAACTTCGACGCAAATTATCATATTAATTTTTAATTACAACTCTATGAAAAAAATATGTATTATATATTTTAGACTTGCAAGAAATAATTCAGCCTATGAGGTTTTTTGACTCACCCAGAATCAGTAAATCCAAAGGTGTAACCGAAACTTGAGCATATTTCACTGTTAAAGTCGCTGAATTATTAGCTCACATTTTCACCCTCACAATATTGATACGAGAAATAGATTTTAGTATAACACCTTATCTTTTCTATATCATTTATCAGAATTCAAACGCACTTATACAACGTCAGATACAAAACCATATATTGAAACAGTAATATAATTCTTTTTACTACACCCTGTATAAAAATAAACTTAAATCTCATTTTATTGCTTTAGTATTCTTACACCGCTTGAATTCCATCTAATATGAGTGGACTATCACATACTGTACAACAGAACTTTGAATCTGTAGATAAATTTGCTGAAAGGCAATAATAGCAATATATATGTTCACATCCCATATAATAAGGCAAAGTTGGTCGTTCTCCACAATAAACACATGTTGTAGATGATAAAATTATAGGTTTCTCCATTTCTTTTCTTTCCATTTCACTTACATTTGATCTCTTAAAACTAAAAAGACTTTTACCAAGACGTTGTAATTTACGGAAATTAATAATCGGTAAAACAAGACCTAAGATTTCCTGTAAAATAATACATACATAAATGTAATACATACATTTGAGAACTTAAAACTGTAATTACCATAAATCCTCCCCACAATAATTCTCTTGTTAAATATTTATAGCCAATATCCCGTCGCTGATTATGTCTTAGACTAATATAATCTAAGCCCAAAAGAAAATCAATTAGTGAAGGTTTCCTACCCGTTTTAAGGAATCTAAAAAAATTTAAAATAGATAATACAAGAGCTGCGTTCTCTCCATACTCAATTGCTTTATGTAGCCATTCAACGCGTCTATTTAGTCTGCGTTCTTCCAAACTCTTAATATAACTAGGAAGAATTGTTAAGCAGAAATGTAGAACCAATCTGGACAATGTTAATCGTTCTGAATCATACGCCAATACCAATAGCTGTTGGCCAAACGTAGAACAACGCTTACCCACTGAACCAAACCAAATTGCTGATTGAATCAGTAAATCCAATTCAGGTTGTATTTTTAAGAACAAAACTGGCTAAAACATAAAGATCTTTTAATTTAATTTAGCAAGAGTGCAGTGCCAAAAATTTACTTACCGATATAGCTTGCAGGTTCTCTAAGAGATTTTCCTTTATCAAACGTGTGATATCTTTATCAAGACTTATGGCATCAATCTAAGTCAGCAAAAATGATAGTTTTATGCATTTTCAATTCAATATTAATTATGCCTTCATTTACCTGATTAACTCTTGGCACATATTGGTTTTTTATATCAATTTTGGAATGCATTTTAACATAAATTTATATTATGAAAAACATTTGTACTCTGCCCTGCTTATATTATTACAAAAAGATGAAATATATAAACAAAACAAGAATTACTATATAAACAAATTTGGTAGCACTACAATGCAATCAACTTGTCAGCACTGATTTGCAGCTGATCAAATTGTTTGTAAACGAAAAAGGTTCATAATCAATTTTTATACAAATATATGAAAAAGTAATTAAAATTGACATTAATTGCAAAATTTTAACAAAATGAGTTCGCCGTCAATTAAGGCAAATAATGATGCATCTAATAATAAGCAACGAAAGTCTACAAAAAGTAACTCCACCATGAAATCAACAAACCTAGACACAAGAGCAGAATTGGCAGATCTGATCAAGAAAAAGGCGGAAACTTCTGTATGTGTCAATATTTCAAAAATTAATAGATTACATATAGAATTTTACTTCTTTAATACATTAGGAACAATTGGCTAATTTAGAAAGACAAATCTATGCCTTTGAGGGTTCTTATTTAGAGGACACTCAACTGTGTGGCAATATAATACGCGGCTGGGAACGCTATTTGACTTCAAATAAAGCAACCAATTCTAAAGCAGACAAACGCAATCGCAAGTTCAAAGAAGCAGAAAGACTATTCTCAAAGTCTTCAATTACTTCTATGGCCATTTGTAATCGTAGGTAAAGACAAAGTACTTTTAAACTAAAATTGTAAAAGCCTTTTAAATTCAAATAGCTGAAAGAGCTAGTGAATCTGATTCTGTGACCAACGAAGACTCCAGTGATAATCAGATTACATTGAATCAGAATACAACTACAGCTCATGATGGCACAACAACTATAAAAACTTCTGGTAAAGACGAGAAACCGGATCGAGCTACAACACCTCAAAGAGAAGCTAACAAGGAGCCCAGCACCCCTAGTGTAGCTACATCTACTAAGAGTAAACTTCCCTCAACGAGCGTAACCGCCAAAAAGGGTGGCCACATTAATAAAAAGATAAGACATCGATGATTTAGGGGTCGGCCGCGGCATCGTACAGCATATTAAAAAAGCTAAATTCAGAGTCGCGACCTGACTATTGTGTTAAATTTAGTCTTATTATGACTAAAAGAAAATAATACCATTTTTCATTTTTTCATGTCTTCATTATATAGAATCTTTTTTTAAAATTTTTTTGAAGCCTGTTTACATACAATTGTGTAAAATTTTCTTTTTTTTTTTCTAAATACTTAAAATACTTCGAAAATAAAGTAAAGGTTAACGAATTAAATTTTTTCAATATTTAAACTATAAAACCATAAAATATATTACCAGAGCTATGACTAATAGCGTAACAAACATACCACCCAACAGGATATATTTATCCTCAACGAAACGTCTTTCGATCAATTTCATGGTATGATTTGATAAACCCAACGTACTGCCTATAGTCATCAGACGTTTATGGGCTCCTTTTAAAGTACTTCTTTGGCTTACTAAACTACTCAGGATGTTACCACCTGTAGCAATCATATCGTCAACGCCTCTATGGGCATTGCCCAATTGAGTATTATGTTGTAAGTCATAATCAATATCCAAACATGTCTCAGCACTATTTGGAGCAAATCGGTGGCTCAATAGTTGTTCTCGTTCTGATATTTCCTGTTCTTTTCGTTGTCTTTTTTCTCTATACATTTGTAAGCTGCTTTGTAAATGTCTCAAATCATACTTTATTTGATCGACACGCATCTTTGCACTCTGTCTTTGCGATGCCGGCACTTTATACAGCAAAACATCCAGTCGGTCACAATTTCTGTAATACATTTTAGTGAAAAAAAGATTTATTCCAACTAATATTAATATATGTCTTACGAATTAATTTGTGTTATTTTCGTCTGAATCTCATTTTCTACTTCATAATTGTCCGGTTGTCCTGCTGTATGTACCAATTTCTGAAAGCTATGCTCAATCTCTTGAATTATACGATTAGTTTGATGATATAGAGCCTCCATATTTTTAGGAGAATTTTTATCTCCTGCGAATATTTTATTAAAATTCGTTTCAACTTCTTGTAAAACAAAATACAAATTGTTTGTTGTGACGTGTTTTAATATTTGTCATGTTATTTGCATTATAATTTCATTCACAATAGTGTTCTAAAGTGTTGCCAGATTATTACCGAAACATAATAACAAACTTAAAAATGTTTTATTTAAAATTCCCTTTTTTAATTAATCTTTTTCAATTATTAGATCAATGAATAGAATCTTATTATTTTATAGAAAATCTCGTTCCATTTCATTCTTTTGTAAATGGTTAAATGAAAGCGTACAGACGGAATATTGAAAATCAAAACCCCTTAAAGAAACAATATTAAAGAACAACAAAAAATTAAGAAAATTGGCAACACTGTAAGACCTGAGAAATAAAGATAACTTGGCATCTCTTAACTGGAGGCCATTTTTCAATCGTCGTCCGTCGTGTATAAAGTTTTTTCCGTATTTTGATCAGAAAATTTCTAATTTTTCATTAAAACACATTCTAAATTTTTTACGAAGTATAATTATTGAGTACTCCTATTGTGTTATTGTGTGGAGTTGAAAGAATTCGCTTAGAAAATTTTCTATACAAATTCTATGTTTAAAACTTGACGTCATAAAGTATTCAGTCTCTATTGCCAATTGGTACTTCGTGTCTTTGCTGCACAAGAAAAAGTCGCAATTTATAACCTTTACGACAGTTATAGAACATTTTTTTTAACTTTTTTTGTATTCAAATTACTAAAAAACCTTTAAAATATTTATACATTAGCAAAGAGAATATATTTTCTTTGTGTAAAATTTGTAAACATGGCTCAGTAAAAATGTCTAAATTTAAATTAAGTAAAATCGTAAAAGCTCCATGTGGAGACAAAGTTCGTCGCATTAAATCTTCGAAATCGAAGAGGGCAGTAAGTGGCAGCGAAATTTCCAAGACTTCATACGGATTTCATCAGTGTCAGTGGGAGACCGAACAGCTGATTTATTTACCTTCTTTATTATTTTCTAATTGTAAACTTACCAAAAACCAAAATGGAAAACAACAAGAAACAACAAAATTATTCAAGAACTGGCAATACGAAAACATCCAATCAAACAACTGATACTTCTAATCGTCAAAAGTCTTCTTCGTCAGGTTTGTTTTTGTATATGATTTTAATGGCGACATAACAGTACATATACACACACATGTATACTTATAAATATCTGGTTTTTTGTTTTGTTTTTGTTTTACTAAAGATATACAAACAGCAAAAAATTTCCCTAAGCATTCACGTCGTCGGGAGAATCCAGCTACTTCGGCACGTAATATCAATAATAATAATAGTAAACAGCAACCACCAGCTAAGGTACGCCCAAATGTGGACAGACGGCCACGTGCCCGTGGTTACAATGGCTATAATAACAACTATGCTGGTGGCTCATATCGTAGCACCAATCAAGATAACTTTGCTACCGGCTCCGGATTAGTGTCTGATGATCCTATGTCTTTTGACTCTTCACTGGGAGGAGCAGTAAGACGTTTTGAACACAACGATTATGAGCTAAATTCGGTTTATGCTCCTGGCAGCAAGAAACAGAATTTAAATCATTTACTCAATTTTTACTACACACCTCGTGAAGTTGACTATTATGATGGTGGTGTTGGTGGTAATAGCGGTAATGGCGGCGTCCACAACTATAACCAACGTCAAGGTCATGTTAAAAAGCATAAATACAATAAGGAACAGTTTTTACAAGCAAAGTAAGTAGAAAAACATTTGTTAACTTATTCTTTCAATTCGTTCGAGTATTTCGTGAATATACATATGCATAGAGCACTCTGCCAGTCTTAAGTCTAATCAATTGCATTATTTTGATTTAAATTTGAAATTTAAACTGTATAAATTTGATCGAATGCTAATACTATTGGGGATCATAAGTTCGAAATTCTTAAGAAGTTTTCCAATTAAATAGTTTCCATTGTGCTCATTTCGAAATAAAACCAACAAATAAATTGGTTTAATATTTTCAATTGTAATCTTAATATTTTCGTCTAAATATTCAAGGTCAAACGTAAATTTGTTTATACAGTACGTAAAAAGGCAAAAGAAAAAAATTAAACATTTCAGTAATATACATATGTATGTATATATGTACATAAACAGGATATTTATTACAGGCATATTAGACCAGAAAGCAAAATGTTTCAAATTTCCTATAAAATTGGTTCTTATCAAAGTTTTAGCCAATTCGGCATCGAATTTACATTACATTATCGCACATATTTTAATTTAAATCCACAAACACTTAAGGATGAATTCTTCGTATACAATATGAAAACCTTGATTTAACATTTTAACATATGCATGTATATAGAAATGTATGGAATGGAAATGGGGTGCAATTCTTGAAAAATTCCTTATGTATATAGACACAACTATAGCTATAATACCTACATAAATACATAATTACATTAAAAAAATATATTTTCAGTTTTCAGTTTGTTATTAAAGCATCTGCTAAACGTAAAACTGACGATTCCCCTGACACGCTAATCGATTGGTCACTTATTGAACAAATCAATATTCAGACACCAGAAGAGCAACAGTGTCCTATCTGTTTATATCCTCCAGTTGCTGCTAAAGTAACACGTTGTGGCCATGTTTATTGCTGGCCTTGTGTTTTGCACTATCTATCTCTCAGCGATAAAACTTGGCGTAAATGTCCCATATGTTATGATGCTATACACGTTGGTGACTTAAAGAGTGCATATATTGTCCAACAAAAGGCATTCAATGTTGGTTCTTATATCACCTTGCGTTTAATGCGTCGTAAAAAAGGTTCCTTGTTCATAGAAAAATACGATGGCATGAAGAAGGATCAAGTTACCGAAAAATATCCATATGTCTGTAGTCCAGACGATGAGAAATTATTTTCAAAATTCATTTTAGCTACACGTAGTGATGTAGCTGATATTTTGGCACGAGAACAAAAAGAACTAGTTACCGATGTCGATGAATCATGTCCTGAATATGTTTTTATACAGCAGTCATTGGAACTGCTTAAAGAAAGAACTGATTTATTGGGTGACATTGAAGAAAAAGATAAAAATAAAGGAATGTTGCAACAGAATAACGTAGAACTTTTGAAAGAGAGATCTGATATGTTTGGTGTCACTGAAGAAAACTATATAACTCAAGAAATATTACAACAGAATAACATTGACAATAATGAGAGTATTATTAGCACTGATAATAATTTACTGAAGCAACAACAACAAATTGAAAACAGCGAAACTGTAGACAAAATCACAATTGACGCTCAAATTAGTGTTGAAGAATTATCTGAGTCATCTTCTACTAGTGATAACAATTCATGCTCCCAATCGGCACGTCTTCAAAAACCGTCTACTAAATTTTATTACTTCTATCAGTCTGATGATGGACAAAATATTTATTTGCATCCATTAAATGTAAAAATGTTACAAGCATGTTATCGTAGTTTGGCAGACGCTCCCACCACTATTAAGGCTCGTATTATACAAAAAGAACAGCATTCTATGGATGAGGACCATCGTCGTAAATTTACGTGCTTGGGTCATTTGCCATTGACATGCCAATTTTCGGTGGTGGAAATTGATTTACAACCTCCTTATGTCACTAAAAATATATTAGAAGTCTTTATGGGCGATATAGAATTTCGTAAGAAAGAACGACAGCGTAGAGCCAGAGAAGAACACGAACGTGAAAAACATATTAACGCTATAAACGATCGTCAAATGGGCAAACTTATTGAAAGTACTGCTAATATTAATATAACATCATCTGATGAATTTCCCATGGTAGGGTGGATATTCTATTCTTATATTTTTTTCTATTTAATCAAACCATTTATTTTTAGTGTGGTTTCGAAGAATCTTTAATTGCCACTGGCATTGAACCATCCGACAATGTTCCTTCTACTTCTAAAGCAGGACGAACTAAAACCATAAGCACTAGTAGCGCTGGCAGTTGTAGTTATTCTGCAATTGCCATACATTGCCAAAAGGAGCACACACCTTGGGCAACACTTAATGCAGCTAAGATAACAAGACCCTCCGCTAATGAGCAAACAGCCAGCGATGATGGTGAAACTTCAGTTTTGAATACTATACAAACCAATTTTGGCGATGTTTTGGCCCAAGCTTTATCACAGAAAAAAGAGAGGAAGACCGCTAAATCGAATGAAGGAACTAAAAATGCAAACTTAGCAGGAAATGGCAATAAAAAATCAAAAAAATCAAAGAAAATGCTTCCACTTTATTCTACCGGCATGAACTTTAGTGGCAACTAATTATATTCGATATTTACTAACTACATATTATGAAGATTATTTACTTGTACTTTCGAACGAATTCAATTCTTATTTTAAGTTGTTTATTTGTTTTATTTTTCCTAACACATACAATTAATTATAGATTCATTTTAAAATTTAATAAAATATAATTTAACCATTTATAATTTTGGCATCGATACTTTTCATATTAACCAAATTGCAAATATATAATAAATATATATAAATAGTTAAAAAAGAAATCAAATTCTAGACTATATGCTGAGTTGGAGGTTATAAATTGGTTGATATGTCTGCTACTGCACCCTAATCATCATAGTCAGCAATGTCATACTCCCAAAGTTTCTGCATTCTGTGATTTTCTTTCTTTCATAGCTTAATTATAACTAACTCACTTTGTTCAAAAGGAAATGAGATGATCAGAAGTCTGAAATTTGGGTATTCACTAAACAGTTTCGAGTTGATGTTGTGTGCTCCTGGGTGATGGCACATGTTAAAGGTTTTGAAAATGACAGTAGGCGACGGAACATATTACCAAATCCGTCCCACAAATCGAACTTCCTATTTCGGAATCTTTAAGTAGCTACGTGACTATATGAACATTTCTGGAAATCTGTTTTGCTCATCTACATAATTCCTTAGTCTAATGTGTAACAGCCAGATGCGTTTGTGCAGCTGCGTACTGTGTTTAATCACAGAATCCGAATTGTTAGTCTGCGAATATTGTACTAGGGGTCCTTTTGTTTAAAGTATTTATTATAGTTTTCAAATGACCTCTTTCTCTTCGATAATTTTGGTTGTTTTTATTGCATTTGAATATTTTTTTTTTGTAAGTAATGGTTTAAATAAAAATTCAGTGTATTTTGTATAAGAATTTGTCTTTTTATTTAAAATTAAAGCAAGTCCAAAACATATTACAAAATATTCATGTTCATTCATTCCTGCACATTTCAACTGTGTTTATTGATTTAAAATAAATAAAGTTTTAGATTTCAAATAAAAAAAATAATTCTCATAAACTGAGATTTCAATACATTATTTTTATTAAAACTATTTACACAATTAATTGCCATGCTTATATCATAATCTCCATTTAATTTTGTGTGTATTTTACTTAAGAAATGATTTCTTATACATATATATGCCGAGTTTTTAAGCATGGCGCCTATAATTGTAAATAATATTTATAATAAATTAAAAAAGCTATTTAAATATAGGAAGCAATTTAAACATTTGATAAAAAAAAAAATGATTCAAGAAAAACATGAAATCGAGTAAAATTTCTTGTTTTTATAAGTAAATTATAATTAAAATATAAATAAAGGGCAAAATTAAAATAAATTATATATATTTAGTATAAAGACTAACGACTATTTTACGATGCAAAAAAAGACATGGTAGAAATAAGGATTGGTAAAGATTTGTATTAATAAATAATGCCTTTGCTAATAAATTATTCCGTAAATATAAATTAGGATTTTTTTTAAATGAAAATTAACAAAAATTTCAAGCTAAAATAACTTACGATATAAAGCAATAGAAATATGTAGATATAATTTCTTAACTGAGGTTTGAAAAACTAATGTAATGTATATCTATTTAAATCAATTTCTTTTAGGCATGAATTTTAATACGCTTTGCAACAAGTCTATTTCACACGAAAATATAGTACATAAGTATATCAATCACATTCACAATATATTTGTATGATTTAAATAGTGTAAGTGAATTTGTTTGTTTGTGATTTAATGTGTTTGGTTTCCGATTTCATTTAATAACGAAGAATTCTTAAAAAAGGGTGTGATATAAAATTCTTGTTATTTTTGTATCTTTCAAGAAAATTCTTAAATTTAAAACTACTCTTCTTTTTCAAATGTTGTGTTGTTGCATGATTTGGCTACAATTAATATAAATTTTTGTAGAATTAAATTTTTGTTTTCAAAAATCTGCTTTTTATCACCGATACAATATTTACGATACATTGAAGCAGCCATATAGATTGGTACTTGTTTGAAATTTTTAAATTTAATTACTTCTACGTTCAAAATCTTCATCATCATCTTCATCCGGTGAATACTGATCATTGTTGCGTAACATTGTGGGACTATCGACTACGCGTCGATGGTAAGTACGTCTACCACGTGGAGAATGTTCCATATGGATGTTAACTTCGGGACCGTTATCACTGGATCCTCTCGATGCAACACCATCATCATCAATAGCCTCATCATCGTCATCGTCAAAGTCGATATAATCACCGTTAACTGAACCACTTGGACTACCCGGTGGACTGAGCGCTTGAATTAATTTTCCCTTTGATTCATTCCACAAATGATGCAGACGTTCACGTCCAAATAACAATAAGAAAGCGTCAATAAATTCTCGTGACTTTTCTTCCCATTTAGTTATAATATCGCCTTTTACTTTAGTTAATTCACGACGGCCACGATCTTTAAGTTCGTCCATTTTATTTTGTAAACGGAACTTCTTTTCAGATAAAAATGAGACATTCAAGTCTTTAGCCGAATAGCCACGAGCTAAATTACGTCGTACGTATAAGTCGTAGTCTTTAACAATACGAGCAACAATATCGGAGGTAGAGACGCCTGGAAAAGAACATTGAAATCAATAATTTTAAATCAAAGTATATATACAATTATAAATACTTTATGTAAATAGTTGTTCAAAATATTTTTCTTTTTAGAAAACTACATTGGGATCAAATACTCTTTCTAACAATGTGCTGATTATTTTTCAGCTTAAATGTAGTGTTCGAAGTAATTTGGTACACTTTTCAAAATTAGTTTATAACCTTGCATTCTTAAATTCGGTTTCTGTAATATTATTTACATGAAGTGTTACGTTAACCAAATTTTTATTAGTTACCGGTTACATAATGAAATGTTCGAAAAACTTATCCTAAAATTAATGGGTATATTATGAACAGCAACTGCACCACTTCATTTGTGTTGCCAGCTAGCAACTAAGAATATCTAATTACGGAAAGAAAAAAAAAATGTTTTCTAGAAGTCTAATTTTCAAATGTTGGTTATTAATTTCCATTCATAATCGAGGTATATATTTTGCTGAAAAATATTTTCCCGCATAGATATTATATTGTTCAAAATCAGTGTTCCGGTTTTGGTTATTCTTATTAGTATTCAGTATTGATTACTGACTACTAAACGTAAATCTATAAGAATCTATAATTTCAATTAAAAGCTTCCCAATAAACTTTCATTTTAGGTGTTCGTTGCAAAATTAATGTAAATGATGGGTATTTGAGTATTTTAATCGGCTCGCAGTGGGCAAAATTAATAAAAAAATTGCAGATCTTTATCGAATTTTTTAATAATTAAAAGTAACATAAAGCATAAAATTAAATAAAGCTTTCGGTAATAGTCGTTAATGACAAAAATTTGATGACTATTTATACAAAATCATGTAAAAAGGTAATGTAAAGTTGATGATGTAAAAATCAAATCGAAATTATGATAACAGTTCTGTAAGCACAAGGCCATCTTTTTTTTTATCTATTTCGATTTTATTCTACATTGAGAAAAATCGCTTTATGAAGCGAAATGAAATAAATTGAAATGTTTTGCTAACTCGTTTAGACTCTTTAGCCAATATTATACATATGTACATATGTATGTACACATGCAAGTAAATTTCGGCTCAAAATTTTGTTTCTAAAAAATAATTGTTAAATTCTTCACTTACTAAAATATATACTATAAGCCAATAATTCCTATAAGTGTGTGTCACAAATTGGTGTCGCTTAAATTTAATTTTAAATCGATAGACTTACCTTCAGTACGTTCAGTGGCAACGAACATTCCCTTGGCCTTTAGCCAACCATATATATCATCAACTCCATCGCCGGTATATGGAATGTCGTCATGTGCAACAAAATCTATTTTGTGGCTGGTAATAAAATCGTCAGTCAAAGTCCAAGGTGCATTTGGTACAATCTGTAATTAGGGTTCAAAAGCAATTTCACATAACTTTTTTCACATTCACATACAAAGGGGTCAACATAAATTGACAATAAAAAACTTTACCTACCTCATCAACATAACGACAATGACGTACACCTTCATAACGTTCAAAATCATTCATAACTGTGCGTCCCTTCATTTCATGTGTGAGTTCATCGTTGCAAACGCCAACAATTAAATATACATTAGGGAAAATATTTTTAGCCTGTAATTGTAAATCAAAAATTATTAAAACTCATCACGAGATATAAATCACTTAATTGTTAATTACCTGCATTAATTGTCTTGCATGACCTTGATGGAATAAATCATAAATACCATCAGCATAAACACGTACTCTCCTGGAAGTTTGACCACTGCGTGCCATTTGATACGTTATCTTATCTGTATAATCACAACGTTCGCGCTCAAGTACAGCTTCTTCATCGGTGGAAAATGGTGCTGGCTTGCAAATAGTCTAAAAAATAATTAAAATTGTTGTTTACCAACATATTTACAATATAATTTTTCTAAGCTTTGCTATCTATATATAAACTAGTTTTATTACGTATTCTTTAAAATCCATATGTAACGGTAACATTTTTACGACCGCCATTTTAAATTATTTATAAAAATATTTTCGGGAGATTTAAAAAATTTTCAATTTTAAGAATATTTAATGAAAATTAATTTGTTATTGTTTTCTATTGGTATTATTTGTAAAACAATGTTCACTTTATGATTTTTTTTTTATTTGATTATTGTCAAATCTCGGAAGACTCTACAGTGTTATTCGTTGAAGTTCTTTTGGATAAATGAATATGATTTTCATATTGCAAATGTATTTTACTAAAAATCTCTATATGTAACGCTCGGCTTCATCATAAACTACTACCATAGCATCTACGAGCACTACTGGTATGATATTTTCAGTAATTGACTCTTCCTCTATGATTGTTTCAATTAAAAGAAATTGGTCTTTATAAAAAAAAAACAGGCTACAACAAAAAGTGAAATATGTATGTACATGTGTATAGCAAAACGACGCCAAGACATTTGGGAGAATCAAGTGACAAATTATATTCTTATGAAATTTATTAAGAAGATATTGTAAACACAACTTTTCATTTTTTAAGAGCTAAGCTTAGCAAAATTTGTATACGTTGTTATTCCAGGTTTTGATATTTTTCCTTTTATAATTTATATATACACTGGCGAGCAAAAATGGACACATAATATTAACAAAATATTTTAAATCCTATATTTTTTGTATTTATTGCAGTAAGTAAGAAATTGTAACTAAAATAACTTTTCGCACTGTCCAATATTTAACTGTAAAACAATAAAGCAAAATACTTCTCGCACATAGTTAAAATAAGCTTTAAATCAAATTTGTTCATTTATCCATTTTTGCACGTTTCGTTTTTTGTTTTTAAAGTACCCTTACTTGTGTTTTTTTATTGGTTCTTTTTACAAAATTTCAATAGTATTCAAGCTCTAGTGGTGAAGAAAACATTTAAAAAATTTTTTGTAAAGGGTTTTCTTGAAATTTGTGAAAAAAAAGAAAATGAAGTAAATTTCAATTGAAATCGAAAATAGCATAGTCGCTCTTGCTGTTTGTCTTCGGACAGTACATTCAACCATAAAAAAGAAATGCAAAGCAAACCAAAAATCCTAAAGGTTGCCCAAGATCTCTAAGTGATTGTGACGCACGGGTAATGGAGCGATTATTACGAAAAAAATGAAGTCAGAACTCCGAAAGCAGTAGCAAATGCTATAAATAAGAGTGTGAGTGAATGGACTGCACGACGCGCATTGCGAAGAATCGCCCTAGCTTCGGCAGTTAAACAGAAAAAACCCGCACTCTCTGAGAAGAATTTCAAAGCTCGTCTGCAGTTTTGCAAGCAGCACAAAGATTGGTCTGTGGATGACTGGTAAAAAGTTAGATGGTCGGACGAAACAAAAGTGAACATATTCCAATCTGATGGAAAGCAGTATTTTTGGAAGCGGCCGGGAGAAACCGTTCAAAGGAACCATGTGAAGCAGACAATTAAGAACGGTGGTGGAAGTATAATGGTGTGGGGATGTTTCACATGGTGGCACATTGGTCCATTGGTAAAAATCAATGGAATAATGAAGAAGGAGGACTTCCTCAACATACTCCAGACAATTTACTTGATTTTGTCGATAAATGTGCTTATCCTGCCGACCAAAATATTTTCCAGCAAGACGGGGACCCCAAACATACAGCAAAAATAGTTAAAATATCAGACGTTGAAATGGCCAGCACAAAGTCCGGGTTTAAATCCGATCGAGAATTTGTGGGCGATTGTTAAACGAAAATTGGCACAGTATGAAAACCCTCCAAATAACCTTATCGAATTGTGGCTAAGAATTAAGGCAGAGTGGCAAAGTATAAACAGCGAAATCATCAAAATACTGGTAGAAAGCTTACCAAAACGCATTAAATCAGTAATAAAGAATAAAGGATTATGGACAAAATACTGAATTTTTCATTTGAAACGAAACGAGCAAAATTGGATAAATGCTACTAAATAGTACCTAAGTTGTACTTTATATTTAAAAGGAAATAATATTACTGATAAGTTTTTGTTTTAATTAGAGGATAGTCTAAATAAATGTTTAACATATGGATTGTTTTTTTTATTTTAATAAATAAAGTACAAATATAAAGTTTATAATTTTTTAATATTATGTATCCATTTTTGCTCGCCAGTGTACGTACATATACGTCGTTAATATTCTTAAAAGTGAAACTGAAACTTTCTGCTCCGTCGATCGAATTGGAATTAGTTTTTAATTTAGCGTTTTAAAATGTTTGTACATTAAGTTCGCTTTGAATTCCATTTCAATAAAAGTTTGGTGAAGTAAAATATATAAAAATATTAAGAATGTTTTATAAAACTACATGTTTTCATTCCACTCGAAAAATGAAATAGAGAATAAAATATGTTTTTCGAAATTAATAGCGACATTCGTCATTATAGTAAAAAACACTTGATTTGCACAAAGGTGTGTTTAAAATGGAATAATAATAAAAGAAAATAAACAGAGTTATTTAAAAAAATTAAAGTAATAAGTGCAGACACTGCTCTTTAAAACGTATTAACTTATAAACAATATCGAGCATATCTGAAATATAGAGTCTCACTATGGTTGTTAGCTACATATTTTGACAAAATATTCAAAAAAAATTTTAATTTGTTGAATAAAATTTTTTGCGCGCTTATTTAAATATAATTGATTAAAAGGGCATACTTTTTATACGTACGCATGTCTTTATAACACACGTTATTAAACATCATAATAGCACATACAGCATATCAGTGAACCCTACTGTATGCCACTCTTATAAATTGTAAACTAATTTTATTTGTTTTATCGAAACTAATCAATTAAATAACGATACAATTTGAAATTAAAAACTGTTGCCTTCAATTAAAGTGATTGAAAAATACAATATACATATATTGCATATACGAATTGAGTTTTATATTTACTTTTAAAAGTTATTTTCGATTTGTTTTAAAAAACAAACTAATGTAAATTCATGAACATACAAACACATGTATATATAAGTTTATACCCAGCTAGCATTTGGAAGATTGTTTTTTGAAAAATCACCCTGCTGAGTCTTTTTAGAGTACTTTTGGTGATCAAAAACTTATTAGTCAGTTACACGATTAAAAAAGGACTCATAAAAGATTCGCGCCAATGAGTAAAATAAGTTCGATTTAAAATACAATAAAAAATTTTATAGCAATCGAAAATTAATCATCCAGATGTTTAAAATGTGACTATTATTTACATTATTTATTATTATATTCTACTTATACTGTAGATTGAAAAACGATTAATCAAAAACACATCATGTAGGTGTTTGAAAAGTGATTATAAGTATGTATTTATGATCATATTTTAAACAGACGGATGATTAAACAATGCTTTTTTCACCCTCTCCATATAAATTTTCATTAATGTAAAAAGATGACTATGAAATGAAGTACAATTTGTTTTTAAATATAAATATAATATTCTTTCTTTGGTAGTCGCCAACTTCCTTTCAGTTTAGTTTCTCAAAAATCTGTCGTTCGGAGTCGACGTTAAACTGTAGGTCCCGCCACTCACGTATAAAATTAACGAAGACTGCATGTGTGGTGTGAGAAGCTAGGTCGTAATCGCAACTGAGGGGTTGTAATGGCCAATTATGTATGTCCGTATGTATGAAGCCCCAAGCTCTTATTAGCCTGGGGGCTAGGCTAAAGTGGGATTTTAACAATCTTTTCGTTGTATGCCTTTAAAGATGGCCAATGCATTTTCATTTTTTGCCACCTTGATTAGTCGTTGGGATCGGCTAAAAACACATTTTGAAATACGACTAATAAATGACTCAAATTGTAATCAGAAATGACGCAAAAAGGAGTCCAGGTTAATACAAACATGACTGATAAATGACAATAAAAGGACTCCTAAACATACTGATAAATTACTCATAAAAGACTCGCTTGCGATTAAACAATGACTGAAAGACGACTCGAAAAAGAAGCATAAACGAAGTTAAATACGACTAATAAATGATCAGAAAGCGATTCAAAAATGATCACAAAACTATTCGAAAACGCATCGAAAATTACTCGAAATTAATATAGAAAATGACTCATAAATGATTTTTTGAGAAGAGTCGCCCGTAGTAACATTTTTCTCCCGACAAATGAGTCTTTTACGATCAGAAAATGAGCGCATATTCTTACTTTTCAATCGCGCAAAAGAGTCAAAAAAGACTCGAATTTGATTAAAATTTTTAAAAAATGCTGGCTGGGTATATACATATGTACATACATACATTTAATAAGAAAATTGTAAACAAAATTAAATACTATACGATATACAAAAAGCATTCACCAAACACCAAATTGTATTGTGGTACGTTTAATGGCGTGATGATGTTGTACAATTCTTAGTATATTTTTATACAGTACATATGTATGTATATGTACATTTTTATATATTCTACTATATAGTATATACTGTATGCATTGACAATCAATGATTATTTGGACTTCTTAAAAAAAAGGAAGAATGAAAACTGACGCTAAACAATACAATTGCCTGTTTGCCGGGTTCTGACGATGAATTTATTTTTTATGTGTATTACAATTTATAGCTGTACATTTGATTAATTCAAAGACAAAGTCTCGTATATTTGTTTACATTATTGGTGTATGCACTGTTTATAAATATGGCTATACTATAGAATGTGTTTAAAAATAAATGTAAGCTTAAAAGAAAGTAAATTGTGAGGTCACGTGAAAAATATTGTATCTTATTCAATGGGCAACATGTTTATTATTGTGATCGGTTTGTTTCTACGTTGCCTTTGATGATGTTTAATTGACAAAATATGTATGTAAATGTGAAATGTGCCAAAATTAGTTTGTATCCAAAACTTTTTTGACCTTCGTTCAAAAAAGGTCAATTAATGATTTTATAATTATAAGAATAGAATAAGTAAAAATGTTATTAAGCAGAAAATTTAATTCTACAATAATAACCCTAAAAATAATTTGCAATTTCGATTTGTCATTGTAATTTGAAAAAAAAAAAAAAAAAAAAAAAAAAAAAAAAAAACATTAAAATATACATATGTAATGTAAAGTACTGAGGTATTGCAAACTTTTTATTTATTTTAAACATGAGTTTACAAAAGCATTAAATAATTTAAAGTTTAAACAAACGTTTGTTGAAAAATGTTTAGTTTATCAGGGTAATAGGGTTTTCAGAAAATAACCATAATGATTTAAGAGAGTATTAAAGTAAATTTAAATTCCATAAATCAAAAAATTAAACTAGAATTCATAAAAATTGTTAAAGTAAATTGGTATAAGAGTTCTCGTGTCTATGGCAAGAATTTAAATTAATTTCTGTTAACTAAGGAATTTAAAGGACAATTTATATTACTTTTCAGTTTCTAAAATTTAAAATTCTTCAAATATAATGTTTAGTACTGAGAAATCCACTTTTTTCATATGAAATTAAGATCTTTCTTTTAGTTAGTTATTCTACCTGAATAGACATAGAACTCTCATCTTCTATTTAGTTACAAAAGGATTAATCTTTTGTACCTGTGCAAACAAACCCGTGCATGCCTACATGACAGCCGAAGGTTTTTTCTTTATTGGCCTTCCAACGCTTGATGCATCTTTGACATTAAAATTACCCGTTTTTTTAAATAATTTACAAGACATAAGAGATCAACACGTAAATAAGATGCAAATATAACGATGAAATTACTATTAGATAATTATACTAGATGTTGAACAGTATTTATATGTAGCCACAAATAGCTTCGATTATATGGTTCATTGAAGCATTGAAAACCAATACAGTGAATATGTATGCCAGTGAATTAACATGACATAATTAGAGTCATGTATTGTTGAATAAAAATCTTTAGTGTTTATTAAAGTTGAACAGAGATCTTATCGAATAATATATGACAATGGTATCATATTCACTGTTTCTGAAAAACAGGTCATTTCAGAGGATCTAAGTTTTATTTTTATAAAAACATTCGACCATCAAAAATCTATTGTCTTACAAGAACAGGCTGTTATTAAACGGATTTTAAAACGGTTATAAACTTTAATTATAAAAAAGATACAATATATTCTAAAAAACCAATTTCAATTCAATCAATGACTTACCATTATATCTGAACTGCCACTACTAACACTTGGCGTCGTGGCCAACGGGTTTGGTGCGGCATATTTCTTTTTCACAGGACTCGTAGAATCTTCTGTATCCAAGTTTAAGGTGGCAACAGCACCTTCGCCATCATCAGGATCGCTTTGTGAAACTGTGCGTGTATAATCTTTAACAGTAGTGTCTGAGTCCACTTTGATTGACAACAATTCATCGTTTAAAGATGCGGGAGGCAACATAGATTTGGATTGTTCTTTGGCAATTGCAAGATTTGGCGATAAAGCTAACTTTGTGTTTGTAGACGAAGATGGGGTTAATGCTGTATCGTATGTTCTTTTACGAGCTGAAATTGTTGTTGCAGTTGTATTAGACTTAGAACCGTTTAATAACGTTGATGCATGTGTTGTTGGTATTGGATTGTTAGCGAGTATGGAGGATGATGCCATTGCAGCGTTAAATTTGGTTGAAAATAATAATATAATAATAACGAAATGTAGAACAAAAAATAAAAGCTATTTAAGATATATTTTATCTCTTTTATTATTTTTAGTTGTTGATATTCTTTATTGAAATGATTTTATTATTTCAATTTAAATATGATGATGTTGATTTGATGATATTTGTATTAAATGTTGGTTTTGTTTTGTTTTATTTTCTTTTAAATTACTCTCAATACGTAGAGATTCGTTAGTCATAAAATTTATAATTAAATTTATGACAGATTGTTTTCAACCAGTACGATTGTATGGATGCGATTTATTAAAATGACCTGAAAATTGTAAAAAAGAAAAGAAAATTAATCAAATTAGAGAACAATATTGTAAAGAAATAAAAATAAATAACTGGATCTGATTCTTTTATAAGCTTCTCTATTGGACAAAGCTGGTAAAATGGAGCAAATGTTTATTTCTAATGGTTAAATTCCTAACATGTTAACAATAAAAGTTGGAATTCAGATGAGAAGTTGATATTGTCTCAATTTTATCCAACTGAATCTTCTTGACTATCTTGACAACCTCTCTTCAATGACTGCTGCTTCGCTCCGTATTTTAGTAATTATCCACCTTTTATCAGTAGTCAATATATTTTATATATATACGTTGTTTAGCAATGATAGGCAGAAGATAAATAGGTATAAAAGTAGTATGCCCTATTAAAATGATTCCAAACAATTTTTACACAATATTTAGGTTCAGACAATCAAAACACTGTTGTTATATTAATTTAATTTAATTTTCGACAGCAAAGATGACGTAGCATAATTATAAACATTATTCACATATTCAATCGGTTCACTTGTCATTGCACCTTTATTGTTGAAGAAAACTTGTAAAATTCAAAGTATTTCTCTTTGCTGGCCTTAATTGCCCAAAAAAGTCAGTGTAATGCATTTGTGCAGAGCAAAAATTATGGATTTGTTTCTACTACACCTAATATTTTTGTAATTACATACAGTTTGGATTAATTAACCTCTTTTTATATTGTTTCAAAGCAAATTAATTAACAAAAGGGATTACAAGTTCCCAGCTGATGTAATATGAAAAAATAAAAGCATTAAGTTATAACACACAAATTTATTTAATTGCGTATGAACATCGACCGATAATCTATTAGAGGTCAATATAAACTATGTAAATAAAAAATAAAATATTTATTACAAATATTATAAATATGTACGTTTACATATAATATATAGACCACATATTTTTATAACTTGTTGAGAATTATGACACATATTAACACATATTTTTAGAAAGCCACTAACTAAAGACGACAAATTCTTTCAATTTGATTACTTTTATTTAATTTTATTAATAAAAACTTACATTTCGTTTAAATGTCAATTATTCGATTGCATTAATTGTTAACTTTTATATAATAAATAAAATCACTTCTTTTTTAATTAAAAATAAAAAAAATTGCGTTTAAACCGTAGCGAAATGCTCAGACGAATGATGAATAATCAAAACGTATACGTATTCGCTTTCTGGCACATGGAAATCGTTTGGTTTCGGTATGGCGCGATAAAGTAAATACAAAAAAAAATAATTAATTCTAAAGCTAACAACAAGAAGAGAAGAGCAGAAAAAAAACTGTAAAATGGAATAGAAAAGAATAAATCTCTTTCGATAATGAAATGTTTCGAACGAAAACGAATGCAATGTTGGTCAGTTAGTTGGATTTTTTTTATTAATATGTATTTCAATATTTTTTTATGAAACGTGTAGGAAAGTAGCCAACGTATTGTGAGAGCTCAAAGTTTGTATTATAATGTATATGTAGATGTATACATATGTACATACCCGTATTAAGTACAAAAAAAAAGAGACATGCGTTACGAATATTGACTCACGTAAGCATAGGAGAAAAATACATTTATTTTGTATTGGCACAGTAAAGAATGTACACGAAAAAGTTTAACTTGAATTTCTTATTTAAAATCTTAAACAAAAACTAAACTATTTAACAATTTAAATTAAATAAATTATTACTATATTACAAAACAACAACAAAATTAAACAAGACATAAAATACGTAAACAAAACTTGTAATTTTATCAGTATTATCTTGAGCAGTCTTTTTAAGACTCACATTTTTCGTCTATATGAGTTTCTCTTAAGAAAACCAGCTGTTGATATAGATCATTTATATTTCAAATTGCTTATATACATACATATACTTAATATGTGTACATAAATACTATGAGGGCATTTAGAAATATTAAAAATATTATACATTTGAAAACTCATATAATTAATATGAAATGGTTGCGTCACAATGCATTAAAAACGAGAGTGGCGAAAAAAAAATTATATCATGCGTGGACCAACATTTAAAAATTTTGTTGGCAAAGTATAAAAATTTTAATACAACAATATGTACGTTAAAAAAATTGGTAAATGCATACTTCGAATAATAAATTGTATTCCAATTTTAAATACATTTTTATTTTTTCATAGCTCACTGAAAAAATGCTTTTTCAGACTTTTGTGGTTTCAAATGAGGTTTAAGGCTAAAATACATCACGAAAATCTAACAACTTTTACAGAAAATTATTACACACTTTATTCTTTCTCAACAATGGTAACAATATTCCTCGAACTCATTCAAAAAATAGGAAACAGTGAACAGTTTAAAAATTACTCTTCGGCGAAAATATCATACGAACAGCGTGTGAAGCTTCCTTAAGCAGACTCAAATCAAACGCTATAAATAAAGTCGACTATAAGGAACAATATAAAAAATATATAGAAAAAAATTACATAAATTTAGTTCACAATTAATACTTCGGTCGCCCACAACTATCTATTAATATGTATTGCTTACTGTCGTTTATATATTATAAATTTTATGGTATTAAGTAGTAAATTTCCTAGTAATAAAAACATAAAACTAATTAATACACAAAAGAAAAGCATATGTTTTCTAAGTTCATTATATAGACTGGTGTATCCTAAACAACGAAATATGTCACCACGCTTCAACGATAGGTACAAGGTTATTGGAAAAAGATAAGATAAAAACATTTTTTTTGTAGTCCCGTGGAAAAAACAAACAAACAAAAAAGAATACATCCGCCCGAAAAGATTTCATATGTTTTTGTTAAAATAAAACATGTAATCATACGTATATGTGTATGTATATTGTTTTTGCAGATTCCGAAAAACAACGAATTATTATTTATACGCGGCTATAACGATCTTTTGAGGTGACGAAATCATACGATTTATATTCTAATTATTGATATAAATACAGCAATGATATTGACAGAACATTGTCAATTTTCTATAAAAAACACCCGAATCACAATTTTGACGCTTCCAAAATTGATGACCCACATAACAGTTCTAGTCTATAATCGTTCTTTATCTGTGCCAATGAGACAATATTATAGAAGTGTCTAAAAGAACACTTATCGTACATCACTTTAATATTTTTGAAATATGTTGTTAAATTGCGAGGAATTGTATGATTCCATACCTTATAACAGATGGATATATTCCGCTCAACTCTGAATTTTAATTGGACGTTTTTCTTGGTACCTTGACATCTGTCATCTATTAATATTCATGACCAAGAAAAAGAATAAATTTCTATACCATAATAATTCCTATCCAATTCTTTGGAGCTACTTAACAACATTTATTCAGATCTGCTGAATGTATACAGTAGAAATTGTTCGTTTTAAAGACATCATTTTTTAAAATTGACAATGCTTGACAAGCAACGTATTTCAAACGATTTAAAACAACTCATCATAAGAGTGACGATTACAATTTGTATCAAAATTAATTTTTATAATGGCGGAACAGGACTTTTGATCTTGTTTAATTAATTTGAATTAAAATATATATTTTTAAACTCAATTAATTTTTATTTAATAACATTGTTATTGCAAGACATAAAATTGAGAATTGAGCCGTTCAGTGCACAAAGTGATTAACTCCACTTTTTGAAAAATCTTAAATTTAAGTGTCAAAGCACTTGGGATAGTCATAACTTTTTATATTTATTATAACTTTCCTGAATAGTAAAGATTAACACCATTAAATGACAAAAATTTTTGGGCCATTGAATAATAAGTAATTTATTTCAGAAGACATTTTGATTAACTCCATACTGTTATGTAAATCGCAACGCATTTTAAAATTTACATAGTCAACTTGTCCAACATACACTTGTGGACACACAATTAAGTCACCTATGCAAAATTTTTCATTTTTATAAAAATTAAAAAATTTAAGAAAAGTGGAAACAAAAACAACTTATATTTATTAATTTCATATGCTTAATAATTAATTAACAACAAAAACTTATATAGTTTTTCATTGTAAACAATGGTTTGGTATTTAGTTCATATCAGACTTTAAATTTAAGTGGACACATAATTAAGTCATTTGAAACAAAATATTGAAAATTCAATTTAATTGCTTTATTTTTCACCCAAACTATTTGGAGCCTTTAATATTTTGTGGGGAACCAATTTTGGCGTATTATTTCAGTACATCTTTGTGGCATTGGGTTGATTAAGTTGCGTCACTGCTCGGGACTAATGTTATCCCATTCTGCCTGGATAAGCTTCCAAAGTCCTTTTTTTCTGCTATGTTTTTTGGCTGGAACTGCTCGTATTACAATCCCCCACAGATTTTCAATAGGGTTCAGATCGGGACTTTGAGTTGTCCAATCAAGAACGCTTATTTTTTCCTCAGCAAACCAAGCTTTAACTACCCAAGATGTTTGCTTCGGGTCGATATCATGCTGAAATATCCACGCTAGTGGTAATTCGTCCTCATAATCTCTATTCAAATTGTTCCGTAGGATGTTCTTATACATTTCCCCATCGATTCTTACCAGTGGACCAACGCCGGATGAGGTAAAACAACCCCAAACCATTACTGACGAACCTCCATGCTTTAAGGTTTTTTTGGTGTACTTTGGGTATAATTGTGTATTGACAGGACGTCTTACATAGGGTCTGCCATCGTTTCCAAAGATATTAAACTTGGGCTCATCACTCCATACGACTAATTTCCAAAATTTTGTTGTCTTTATGGAGGTAGGTTTTGGCAAACCGCAAGCGTTGTTGAATATTTTTTTTTTGACCCATTAGGTTTTCTTCTCGCAAAACGTTCATGGAGATTATTTTCAGTCAAGCGTTTTCTTACGGTCCTTGCCGATATTTTAACAGCGTGTTCCAACTCAATGCACTATATAATCTAAGTAGATATGAGGAATGGGTCAGCTTTACTCATCCTGGCTAAAAAAATAAGCGTTCTTGATTGGCCAACTCAAAGTCCCGATCTGAACCCTATTGAAAATATTTGTGGGATCGTAAAACGAGCAGTTGCAGCCAAAAAACCCAGCATCAAAAAGCACTTTTTCAGCTTTTCCAGGCAGAATGGGATAACATTAGTCCTGAGCAGTGACGCAACTTAATCAACCCAATGCCACAAAGATGTACTGAAATAATACGCCAAAATGGGCTCCCCACGAAATATTAAAGGCTCCAAATAGTTTGGGTGAAAAATAAAGCAATTAAATTGAATTTTCAATATTTTGTTTCAAATGACTTAATTATGTGTCCACTTAAATTTAAAGTCTGATATGAACTAAATACCAAACCATTGTTTACAATGAAAAACTATATAAGTTTTTGTTGTTAATTAATTATTAAGCATATGAAATTAATAAATATAAGTTGTTTTTGTTTCCACTTTTCTTAAATTTTTTAATTTTTATAAAAATGAAAAATTTTGCATAGGTGACTTAATTGTGTGTCCACAAGTGTATTTCTTTAAGAGGCTGAATCAAAGTTAAAGAAGTAAAAAGAAGGCTCCTCACGAATATAACTAAAGACCAAAGATCACGTTCTTGCACATATTATCTTCGAAAAGACAAAACTAATATTCCCGTTTGCAAAAAATGTTTTAAAGATCAGGTGAGTGACGGGCGGATACACAAGTGTTGTTCTAAAGAACAAGTTATTTTTTTGGTTGATCAGCGCAAAGACCGTGTTGCAAGCAATAAACATAGATGACATAGATGTTATCAAAGGGCTCATAATCCAAAACGACAATATTTACGTCCTACAAACTTATGTTGCAAACTTTGAAAAAATAATAAAATATTCTGATTCGTGTACCGGGCAAAATAGAAATATTAAAACTTAAAAAATTTAAATACTTAATTTAACGTTATTATTTTTTCAGTTGCCAAATCGATTAACTCCAATAGACACATGAAATTTATAACATTACTGACATTATTTTTTTTTCACTATTCTTTCTTATTAATTTTATATACCATTAGATGAAAGCTATATATGTATTTATGTATTCTACAATATATATTTGAATTTATATTGTAAAGTGAATTTTAGAAAACAATTTACATTATTTCATCGCATTTCTCAACTTTTTGTTTTATGGAGTTAATCGATTTGTGCACTGAACGGCTCAAATATGAATCATAGCTTTTTTAACGACAATAAAGTTCAAACAAGTTCTTCTATTAAACTTGTCAGGCACTCTTGTTTATTAATTAAACATCACACCTTTTTAATTTTACGCATATTAAACATTTCACGAATGCTACGACATCAAAATATTTTATGGAAAATTTAGAAATACCTATTCTTTTTATTAAAAAAAAAGTTGAATAGTTTTTGCTAATTCAATTTCAGTTGATAAAAATGTATAGGTATTTAAGTCTAATATGTGTCATATTCAAAATAAGGATATTCATGAAAACGCTTAAAATTTCCGTTTGTGAAATTGGACAAATTTATAAGTATAAGGCTTAAAAAAAATATATATATAAATATATAGCAAGTTAAGTTTAACCAAGACTTTTATAATTTAAAGCCTTCGGACTTAACTAAGAGATTTATTTGTAAAAGAGCAATTTATGTTTTCAAAAGTAATACAGTTTTTTAATAATAATTTATAAATCGAGTTTCCCAGTAGAGCAAAATTTATATTATTTTTTTTTAAACTAATTTTAACACATTAATGCTAATTTATTCTACAGCAATTCCGTCATAAACTGTTCGGTGGCAAATTCAAAAAAGTATAAAGACGTTTATTTATTTCGTCTAGTTGCCAAGCGAACAAAGTGACAATTATTAAAGAATTTAAAAGCATATGACTGCACAAATATTTAAACGTTCTTTTGTTTACAAACACAATAATACAAACATATAAATCTCGGTTGTGTTTTTCTTAAAAAAAAAAAAATACACGTAGCTGTAGATATTTAAAACGTATTTGTTAATTGTTGCCAAAGTTTTGCATTAAAATTAAGCCAACTTATTTTTATATTTATATAATTAGCTGTAAATAAATAAACAAAAATATTAATAACTGCGACTATTTTTTTGTTTTTCATTCTGTTTACAATTGAAATTGTTATAAAACATTTATATGGCTACAATAATTAAAAATGTTTGCTGACGAACTCAGTAGTATCACGCCACACTTTTTAATTGCCCAATTATTTATATAATGGGTGTAATATTTTTGTAATATTTTTCGTTTTTAAATAATTATTTAAGCTTACTGAAAAAATTATACAATAAAATCTATATATATAAAAATGAATGTTTGTTTGTATGTACATAATTAATAGAATCGTAAACTATGCATTTGATAATATTATGATATTTAGCAAAGTTGTTGCGCATGAGCCGGGGAAGGTTCCTATGTTGGTATTACCAATTTCCGACAGGTGGCGCCACTGAAAATTACTAAAAATGATTTAAATCGTAGACTGTGCATTTATTCATGTTATGATCTTTAGCAAAGTTGTTGCGCATGTGCCGGCGAAGGTTTCTAATTTGTATGACCAATATCCGACAGGTGGCGCCACTGAAAATTACTCAAAATGAATTGAATCGTAAACTGTGCATTTGATCATATTATGATCTTTAGCAAAGTTGTTGCGCATATGTCGACGGAGGTTTCTAAGTTAGTGCAATTAATTTCCGATAAATAGCGCTACTGAGAATTATTCAAAATTAATTGAATCGTAAACTATGCATTTGGCCATGTGTTGATCGGACAAATACCAGATATTTTAGGATTCATCATTTATGATTTTAATAACATTTAGTATAATTCATTCCAGCAAGATGTCAATCACAAGTTTGAAATATTTTAATTTTGGAGAATTTTTAAAAATGCTATTGGGTTCAATTGGATTGGGTACATTGTGAGATTCTAATAAATGTAAACGCATTTTTCACGTCGTTCCCGTGCAATCATGCCTCCAAAGCGACAAGCAATTGGTGGACCTGCACCTCAAGAGGCATTGAGACTGGAACAAGCCCGTTCACATGAACCACTTGAACAACGACAAGTGAGATTAGAAACTGATCGAATGCGTACTACTCAGTCCCGTCCGTCTTTATCATCTGGACAACGGGAAACAAAATCCATAAAATGATTAAAAATTAATTGGATATTAGTGTAATGCCTTTCCTTCGAATTTATTTTTGTTGGTGGCGCAGCAACACGCGCAGTGTACAGCTAGTATATTATAAAAAACGATCTAAGTAAAGCTTAAATAATTATTTGGCAGTCTACAAAATTAAATAATTTTATAAATTATTTTTAAATATATAAAATAATTAAGTTTTATAGCACTTTTAACACTTTCTAACCAAAACAATAGAATTTAACCATGTTTGTAGGACTATTAATGTATGAAGGAATAAAAAAAGTTCTGCATACAATATTGCTTTCTAAGAAAGAAGAAACAATAAAAAAAAACACATTGCCAATTAAACCAATTTCTATATAATTTAAAAACTTGAAACTAATAAATTTCACTGATAACATAAATAGCTTTCGATTATTAACCATGAAGATAACCCTGTGTTTTCCTAATCTCTTACGTATTAGATACACCCCTATGTACTTTTTATTATATATGAGCTATTCATTTCAAATAAATTGACAATTTTTTCTTTACTTTTATACATTGCAAATTAATTTAAATTATTACTATTTAGCGTTTTTTCACCCAACGATAAGAGGTGAACGTATACATAACATTTTTATATTTAATTTTATTACAGTTTTATATGAACAGCTCATTCGTAACAAAGCCAAATTTGTGAAAACCCTAAGGGGTTTTTGCGGACTTTATACTATCGTATGATTATCAAGATGGAAATAGCAAGTAATATAAAATATACATACATATATATTTTTTAGTGTATGTGTACATCATATGTATGAATTTAGTAACACGATCTTTTACAAAAAAAATAAAATTAATTCTCAAAACTGCTTTACTACGTAATTGATTAGAACATGTCAAGTTCAAGACCACTGAAATAAGAAATAAACGTGTGGTTTTTATAAAGAAATTAATCTGTATTTATTTATACTTAATTTTTTATAAATTTGGAATTATTTTTTTAAATGTAAAATCTACATTAATTTCATTTTTGTTACTGAATGTCAAATTTTAATTTTTTTAATCTTAGAAAAATGGCAACTTTATGGCAGCTCTAAATGAAACGTATTTCAAATGTTAATTTTGACGCACATGCGCTTCAATTGATATTTTATGAATGAATATTTAAACTAGAAGTTATTATGTATATATGTACATACATATATACATATATATATATATAAATAAACTTCTTTTTGTATCAATGACGGATATAAAATAAAAACACAAGCTATATATACCTGTATGTATGTACGTATATTCATATATACATACATTTTACCGTAAAAAGAAACAAATATTTGGTTCATACACTTATACCAGAAATACTACATTGTATTTTTATTTAACTTTCTTGTACAATGTATTGTGGGAAATGTTTATTTTGATTTTGAAAGTAAGCATACGGTAACTAGTTGTCTTGAACTAAAAATATCAATTCTATAATCGCGATATTTGAAGTTTTACAGTTGATTGAACTTGATTTATAAAGAAGACATTACAATGGCTATGAAAGAAATAAGGTTTTTGTATTTGAAGCTTTTAGAATAATAAAACTCTAGCTATTAACGGTTTGTTTTCATTTTATACGGGTATCAGCTTGTGGCCTATTCCCAACATAAATTTATTTGAAAATTACTCTAGTCATATTACATAAAAGGGCCAACAGTTGTTATTTTTAATGACTTTCCATTCAAATTTAATTACACGGCTTTCACTTTTTCAATTTTTGTTTTCCTATTTCTTTACCGCTTTTTTGTAACTTAACTTTGAGGTAAAGAAAAAAAATTACATTTAAATTACATTTTTGTTTTTATTTTCATAATAAATCAAAATCGGTTTAAAATTGTATTGTAATAGAAGCCGCTTTTACGAATAAAAAACTTTTTAGAAGCAAAATGTAAATGTAAATGTAAATAAATATAAAGGGATTATTGGTTACATTTTAACGAATAAAGGGAACTTTTAAAACTACTTAACGGATGATTAGTTGCATATTATCGCGCTTTGCGTTATCGTTTAAAAAATATCTTAAGTTTCATCTTTTGCTTAAAGAATAATACTTTTTTGTGTGTTGGCTTATTAGACGAAAAGCCAGGGTTCGAGCCCCAGGCCAGACATCAAAATAAAATACAAAAAGTATTTTTTCGGCGTCTTCCTCTCAGCAGATTTCTGGCAAAAACTCTGAGAGTAAATAAAATTGCCATGAAAAGTTTCTCAAAAATCTGTCGTTCGGAGTCGACTTTAAACTGTAGGTCCCGCCACTCATGTATAAAATTAACACACACAACATACGCGGTGTGAGAAACTAGGTCGTAATCCTGACTGAAGGGTTGTAATGACCAATTATGTATGAATATATACGGTGTAATAAAAGAAAATCCATTAATAACTGTAGTTAGTGTTTTATAACTAGTGATTGAAAGATATAAAATATACCCAAAAAACTACTTGAAGAATTTGTTTATTGTTTAAAAGCGAATCAAAAATAGAACCCAAGTTTGACGACTGAATGAATGATGACTGCAGCGTTTTTGGGGCCATAGCTTGTGGCCCAGCTTCGGATTCCGAATCTTACATGATCTTCGTTGACAGTCAGGCTGCCCTTAGGGCCATTGTGTCGGTCTGGTGCAAATCACGGCTTGTTCGCGAGTGCAAGGAGTCGTTGAGGACTTTTGGACCGGGACATAGCGGAATATTGGGCAATGAGACGGCGGATGCCCTCGCTAAGCTAGGTTCGCTTTCAGGGGGCGATTTGATGGTTGGTCCTGATCCCCCAGTCAATCCATCAATGGATGGGTCATGGAGAAAGAGCAGAGGCGTTGGGGGAACGGATCGGGTTGTTTTGTTTCTAGGTGTCTATGGCCTGCTGTAGACAGTAAGAGAACAGGTTGGTTGCTGGTCTTGGATAAGGTCAGCTTAAGACTGTTTGTCGGTTTTATCACGGGGCACTGCGAGATTAGGTCACTGACGGGGATCTGGAACAGATCCCAGCCGGACTATTGCAGGGCGTGTTGCGATGAGGAGGGGTTGGAGACTATCGAACACCTCCTCTGTAACTGCCCAGCCCTTGGTAGATTGAGGTTGAGGACCCTTGGTAGGCCCTTCTTTGAGAGTTTGAATTCTGTGTCGAGAGCCGACATCAAGGCTCTCCACAGATTCATTAGTGGCTTAGGCTGGTTGAGAGGTGCTAGGGCTTCATCGGTGTAGTCGCGCTCTCCCATCCTTTTGTTGTGTCTGGTCTGTGTGATTATTCCGCTTACCACTCCCCCCTTTCCCATATTCCATCCTTTTATCCTATCCCCTACACTATCCTTCCCTCCTTTAGGAAGTTGTACAATGGGTCAATCCGACCTCCGGGTACTGTACTTGTCTTGACTGACAGGTACACGTCCTCCAACCTAACCTAACCTTGTCGACTGAAAATGTGTTGATTGGTAACTGTAACAACAATATCATGCTTAATTTTAATTTTGTCGATTCCTTTCCAATATTGGTATCATAACTGTCATGAAAAATCCTCGACCTCCCACCGTTATGAAGACAGTGTTTTATTGCCTAGGAATTCAATACATGTATCGCTGAAAAGCGATATATCAAAAACAAAGTTGAATGTATCGATTGATGAACAGGAATATTTTGCGATGTCTGATAGAATTGTCATGAAATCCTCCACTATGAAATGATATCCTAAAATGAAACTCTATATATAGGAACTATACGGTTAATAATATGGTCGTCTTAAGTTATTTCCACATGATGCCCTGTGCTCTTAGTTGAGGATATATACCTCAATGTTGGCATCAAGCATTTACGATCTATTATTGACTATTATGTATAATTAATTTTTTTTTTAATTCGACTTTATTGAAGCTTGCGTTTTGGTTAATAGAGGTTTTCTATGGAAAATGCTTGCCGAACAAAATATCACATTTCATAGGGATCTGTCCAACCATATAAAACTAAAGAAAACCTTTGACTACGCTTGCAACTTGGAACAACAATAGGTAGGTAGAAGTGGCTGTCCCCTCGATGGAGAACAATACAATACTTTCACAAAATTTTCTACCAATGACTAATTGAATAAACATCCTGTATGAATAACACATATTTACCTATGCATGGTATATTGATAAGAGAATGGAAGTACGTTTTAATGCTGTGATAGAAAGTGATACCATTCAGTCAATATTACACAAAGAAATATTACACAAAAGAAATAAACGTTGGTTGATACATCACCGTAGGAAAAATATGTGGAACAAGACATATTTACGTTTATATACACATTTGGATAATTAAGCGAAATTGCTTTATAAATATGTATCAACTACTGCTATTGACAAAAATACCACATCTAAGAATAAATATTAATAAACAGATTTTGATGGCCTAAATTTCGTTTTTTTGTATTGACAAATAGAGGTCAAATACAGAGAAAACATTTCTTTTTCATTTTTCAATTCCAAATTGGATTCAAAGTTAAATTTTATACGTGGACCAGAATTTCTTCACATTAATTGATAAGAACAAAAAATTGTGTTTTAGTTCAACGTAAACGAACGCAAAAGAATAAATAAACAAAAATACAAACCCAAAGAAAAATAAGGAACCATCCACGTAGTTCTTAAAAATTCCCAAGATTATAGCAACAGCAAATACAAAAACAACAATTTAAAATGTCACGTCATCTTTAAAAACAAAAACAAATGTATAACAGAAAAAAATTGCAATTCAAAAGAGAGAGATAATGAGCATGAAAAAGGGAGGGAGAGCGTCTAAGAGAGTATTATAATAATCTTTTTTAATTACTCAAAAGCAATTCTATTAATTTATACATATTGGCCCTAGATAAAGTTATACAACTATTTTTTTTAACAAAAGTTTAATTATTTTAACAATTCTTTAATACATACCTTTTTAATGGGTACATATATTTTTTATTTCAAAATTGTTTTGTTGCTTGTAACCATTTGTGTCTTGCTAAAAATCGATCGAAGCCAATGCCAGTATTACTACGAACACTTTTTTTAATGTTTACAAAATGTAAATTTATTTATTTTGGCTCCTTAGATGTTTTTCACTATTGTTTATGTTATAACTTTTCTGTTCTGTTCACTTTTAAGTAAGATAATTAATACGAAACTAACAAAAATTTCTTCACATTTCTTCACAAGTGCACACAATTTTCTCAACTGAGAGCAAACATTTGCTGCTGGTTAAATATGACACTTTATATAACTAATTGGTATTTGAGTAACCATTTTTGATGTTTTTTATATCACGTAGTTGTGGAAAAAGGTATTAGAGCGTTATGTTTGAAATGCCAATTTGAAATTGGCTTTGTTGAAGAAAAAGTTGAAATTTTTTTGTACAAACCGTTATACACTCCCATAATAATTATTAAATGAAGTAAATAAGTTCAAAACAATTGATATTCTGCTCAAATAGACAAAAATCTATTCCAACAATTTCATTACGTAGATCGGTCTTAAATAAAGGTTAGTACTTACATAATTGGTCATTACAACACTATAGCAGCATTACGACGACCTAGCTTCTCAAATAACCCATGTTGAGTGTGTTAATTTTATCCATAAGTCGCAGGACCTACACTTTGAAATCGATTCGAACGACAAATTTTTAAGAAACTTTTCATGGTAATTTTATTTATTCTCTGGGTTCAGCTATTTCTACTAAAGGCTTCTAGAGACATTTTGGTAGCAAACTCGAAATTAGCTGGAAACAGATAAAGCATACTTTCATCATAGTAATGGTATGTTCGGCAACAAGAAAAGATGGACAGACAAAATGTCATCTGTATAAATCAGGTGTGCATGATTGATAAGTGGGTCCATAATATACGAAAGCAGAGGTAATTATCTATGTCAGTGTTTCCAAGACTACGTTCTAAACATAAACATAATGATATAGAACAGCTTTTTACTTGAACTAAGAATCTATATAATTTCTAACAACAGAAAATATAATTAAATTCTTACTACAATACCTTTTATAATTTTTCAGATAATTCCAAATTTAGTATATTTTTTTATAATTTTAATGAGCCAAGTTTAAAAATAAAAATAATTTTTTTATTTTAACGTAAAACATTTCTTTTATTTTTAATTCTCCTTTCTTAAATGTATTACCGTATATTATGTACTTATATAATTTATTTAATGTAAACATGTTTCAAATTGTATCAGATTGATTTTATAAAAATAAAATTTCATTTGTAGTGAAAATAATTAATGAAATAATGTACTAAGTAATTGACATGAATTAAAAAATATGTAACTAATAAAAGTAAAACAAAATCAATATAATGATTGCAAAAATAATATTGCGTACATAAAAAAATTAAGAAACACAAATCTTTGGTTGAATATTGCGCTTAAACTAAAGCTACCTTGGAAGTACATTTTTTTTAGTTTAATTGGTTAAAAGAATTTTTTTCCTTTAAATATCAGCAAAATAGGCAAAGTACTTCTAAGTTTATAAAGAATATAAAAACTAAATAATACAAGAGTTAACAAGTATTCAAATAAAAAAAGTAAAATAAAATATTTTAAATGAAAGCACGAAGTTTTAACTTTCCGTTAGTTGCCGTTCTATGTAATTAATTGCACACAATAAAACTTTGTTTTTTTTCTTTGTTTTCGTCATATAATTTAAAAATTACTTTGGTTTTAGGTTATCTTTTAAAAATTAAATTTGTGTTGCACTGCTTTGGTTTGGAAATTTTTGTCTTTGCTAAATAAATGTCTTTTTTTATAATGATGATGATATTTATTCTCTTACTTTCTTATTATTGTACTTAATTAAGTACATAAAAGGGGGCAAGAATTAATGTTAATTGTTCTTGGAGGGCAAGTATTTTAAGTTTCTTTTGTTCAAATTTTTGTCTTTAAACATTAACTTATAAACTAAGTTGGAAAAATGAGTATTTCGTAACGAGATTCTATAGTTTGTTTTTAAAATTAATAGTTTTAAACCTTTTAACACTGTGATGAAATGCCTTGTGTTATAGAATTTTCTAAAACTATATGACATTCATCCAAAGGCTCTAATATTTGTATAAGAAATGTCAAAAGATTTTTACGTCTAAGGAAACTTTCCTCTTCGTACATTTCCTGGGTCACTTTACACATGGCCATGGGACGTATCATACGCGTTAGTAAATGTTCTCTGTTAAACATTAAAGGAAAATTTAATAAAATTTAAAAAGTTTGCATTTATTGTTAAAGTGTATTTATCACAAATCTTACCTTAAACTTAAGCAAATAAGCAATTGAAATTTGCCATCTTTTCCTAGAGTATTGCCAACTTTGTTGATTTCATTCATAAGATGTACATAGTAACGCCATATGGCACACAATTCTCCTCTTTGGTAACTGCCACTTCCGCTGGAATTTAACGATGAATCAAGGCTAGAACCCGAATCATCTAATTGTTGTTGCTGTTGATCTTGTAATAAATATTGTTCGAAAGCTTCTTTAATTTTAGCTATTAAACGGAAATTAAAATTAGGTTTTTGAACCACTGTTTTCAATAATAAAAAATACATACTAAAATAATCCCAAATATAAAGGTTGCGACCAAAGAAACGAGTGGAACGGAAGCCACAAAGAAATACATTTTCTAGACATTTCACCAGACCATCATCACCACACAATAGATTGGTAAATGTACCTACATCTCGATCACGACTGGGCTTATAGTGCCATTTTACAATTACATTAACACAGTTGCCTAATTTGTGTTGAATTTCTGAAGTGGGTGGCAAATCTTGACCGCGCTGAACGCTAGGACTACGAGTTCGAGGTGGTGTATGACAGGCTTGAACTAGTTCGGCATTTTTAACACTGGTAGAAACACGCTGGCCTACCAATAAGCGTTCCGTGGAATCATCATCCACACCTTTGCCAAGCCAACGTCCGCATGGAAATCTTAAAGAAAAATTCAATTTTTTTTTTCAAAATAGCGACTAAGTATATATTTATAACTGACTTACTTATAAGTGTGGCCAGTAACTTCATTACGCATGACTACATGCTCAACAAGCCATTTATTGGAAGCGCCACTATTATCATGACCAAGACGCATAGTGGTTAATAAGCCCAGATTTTTATACTAAAGATAATATGTTTCTATACAAACATGGAATTAATTTACATATGTATTTAACTGCTTACATGGAAAATGAACTCTAAAGAGCCTTTAGGCACGGGTACCTTTTGTGTTTCATTTAAAGTGCCCGACACAATAATCCAAACATTACTGGAAGTATGGTAGGAGCCATGTTTACGTGATGGAAATATAACCACACGATAGGGAAGTTCTAAAAACAAAACATAAATATTGAAAAAATGTTTATACAAATATTTTTAAACGTACTTGTTGTGGGATAAGTATTAGTAAATGAATAATAATCGACGGTATTTAGTGTTAATAGATGATATAAAAATTGTTCTTTTTCTTCTTCACATCTTAAGAATGCCGAACGTTTATATAGTGAACGTAATAAAGTATCGTCCGATAGTAGTGTACGAAAATGTCTAGAGAGAAGTTTTTTTTCGAGCGATAAACGTACCCAAGCTCTTGTATAACCAATGTGCGTTTTTATATCAGCCATTGCCATAACATTTCTGTAAGATATTGAGAAATTTATTGTGTTCTTTTAAGTTAAACAAAATTTTGTGAACTGCAAAAAAAAATTCACAACTTTAGTAAAGCGAACAAAATATACTGGATATGGAATAAATAAAAATGTTATTGTGAATGCTATAACATTTATTGACAAAGATAGCGCTTTAAGTATTTGAATTCCTTTTATTCAAATTTATTTATTTATAAAATTAAAATTTCTTACTTGACATCAAACTCCAAAGATTCTGGTAAGGGACATAACTGTTCGAGACCAACAAACTTATTACGATCCCGTGAACGACTACGATTCGGGCTGGGTGGATTATCAAAATCCGTTTGAAATGTGGCCAAGTCTGTAATATAAGATAAAACATTAGTTTCTCTTATGCACAAAACATATGTAAATTTATTTTCTTTTTTCTTACAATCCATGCGTTTGCGCATAACATTCCACGCTAAGGCTGGAGCTGCTACTGCATAACTACTAGTTACACCAACTTTATTGCCACCAGATTTCGGTGATAAACCACTGTTATTTAAATTTGGACTATTGGTTGTACTAGAATTGGAAGAACGAGCATCTTGTAGTTCGACGTAGGCTTGTAAATGACACCACAAAGCCGATTTGCCCTGTTTTGTTTGTAAGCCATGAGACCAAATCTTCTCCAACAAATCACACAATGAAGCAATTAAAGTATTTTCTTCGATGCCATCATTTTTATTCAAACCCAAAGACACAACTTCTGTGCCCATCTTCTCCAATAGCATACGTTTTGTTTTACTTTTAATATCCTTTAAAATTTGTAAAAAAAATTAACAAAATTATTAATTTACAAAACGGTCTCTAGAAAAAGTTTACCTTTAATAACCGCTCCACAAATGTCCAATTAGCTTGGGCAATTAAGGCTGGACTTAATTCAGTATTTGTTAAGTTAGCCGATAATCTATTTAGTGCTACGTTCGTTGTAGGCTTCTGGTCAAAATTTATTTCTTTGGCTCTCCATTTATTACCATTTTTTACTCGTCTTAAACTGTTGCCTCTGTTGTTTTTTTAAAGGAATATACGAAAAAGAAAAAAGTGGTTTTGTGTGGCACCGTATGCATATGCTAATTTTGTTTAATTATAAATTAAATTAATTAATAACAATTAAAAACTACAGTAAAACAATTATTATCTAATTAAATAATTTTGCGATAATAATTAAATTATTCTCATCATACCACGTAAGAACCATTTTTGTATTAATTTACGAACTGATTTTGTGTGAAAATTATTCATTTATTGTCTAAACATTTTAATTTCCATCAAAACTATAGAATTTTCCAAAGGTAAGTCATCCATGATAAGGGATTTGTTATTAAAGAAGGTGGTAATATTAGGCCCAATATATTCTATTTTAACTAAAGCCAAAATAAATAAAATAATAGGAAAATAAGCTTAATATAAGCTTTAAATCCGACAATATATTTCAAAAACTTTTCAGATCTTTATATCGACTGATACGTAAAAACGAATGCATTTAAAGCAGTGACAGTGGGAAATATTTTACCTTATAACTTTGAGAGAATACAATATGCCGTCAAGTATGGGTAACAAGGCAAAGGGTGCTATTAATAAAGTTATTGTATTTGTAACGCTTAAGAATATATTCACATTGGTTTTGATTGAAACTTTTAAACGAATTTTTGGCAAATTTAATAATGTGTAATATAAAATTTTTTGACAAAACTATGTAACTTTATATAATTAAACCAAAAATGAAAAAGAAATAGAAGGTTATTAAAATAAAAATCAAAAAGTTAAGATATAAATGTTGCTACAACTAAAACATGCTTAAACATTTTTTAAAACTAAACATTAATAAAAAGCTACGGACAGACTAGGCAAATATTAAACAAGAAATGAACAAGCGCTATGACCCTAAAAGATCTTTAAACCTAAAAACTTTGTGAGATTAAACAATGTTATGTAACATATAATAATATATTTTATATAGTCATTAAATCACAGTTTTTATTTTTTATCTTTCCTTTTTTGTCACATATTTAACTAGTCTAACCGTAGCTCTAGACTATATATGTATGTATATATATATAGATTTACTAATACTCTAATAGAAAATCATGGTAACAAATAAAACTTTTTTTTTCATTTAGGAGTGCTTTAAAAATTTATTCTTTAATTCTTTTAACAAAAATATTTTGTATATAAAAGTATTGATTGGTGTGTGTGGAAGACAAAAAATAAAAAAAAAAATAAATAAATATTTTAAAAACAATAGTCAACATTTATATTTCTTTTAAATATAAAAATTTTAGTTTATATGTTAAAGTAAAATAAAAATAATATCAATATGTATGTAGAGTACAATGCAATTAAATACACACATACATACGTGTACATAAAAGCTAAAATAAATATTCGATACAATTAATATCGTTCATGTATGATATTAGTAGTAGTTTCGTTTGCTTTTTTACGTTTTTAAACAACTTGTGTACGTTGCAAATTGCTATTTATCAACAACAAAAATTTTTACTAAAAAATACGTACAAACTATTTGCTAAATATGAAAAACATTTTCTATTCTGAGTATAAATCTTTGTGAATTACTAGAGAATAAGAATTTATAGTCTACCTCGATGCACACTCTTGATTTAAAACTGTCTTCTCAAGAATGGGAAAGCTGCGAAAGTAAGCTGCACGATTTGATAATATTTCACTGGGTGGCGTTACTTCAATGTCGACACAGCTAAGTCGTTTTTCGAATATCTGCTGAGCCTCTTGACTAATGACGCACGGTTCATAACTAGTAGCACAAATCATGTTTTCACCATGTCGTTTTCTAGAACGAAAAGAATATTTTAAATTCCAACAATATTTATGTTTTTATAGTCACTCAATATTGTTGTTATATATGTATGTACATAGTACGTGCATCGCAATACTAATAAATAATTGCATAAATATAAACTACTTCAATGAAGACTAAAAGATTTGATTTGTGTTCGCTTAAAACAATATATGTATGGATTTTAGTGATAGATACACGTTTATCCTTTAGGTTTCATGTTTTGATATACACTCTGCAACCAACAAAGAAACATCACGTAAAACAAAAAAAAAAAAAAAACTAAACTAACCCTTGTTAACATGTAAAAAATAAAAGAATATTGTAAATCTAATTCTAAACCTTCCAATTTTTTTTTGCAATTGGAAGCTTTTTTAATTCAAATTTCGCAAAAATTTTTAATAAACCGTTGTTTTATTTTGTTTGAAACACTCACTATTCAACTTATTTAAATAATATAATGTTTATAAAACTTACCTTAATAGTTTAACTCTTTGATCGAAAAGTTTTAAATTCGAGTCTGGTTCCTTGTCCCATACGGAGAGTATTTTATTGTCTACTAAAGTAGCAAACATTTGAGATTCTAAGAATTGTGACAAAAACGGTCGATGATGTTCTGGTTGATCAGATAAGAACGATGACTTATCGAAATTCTGCAATGTCTCTCGATTACTTAACCACTCATCTCTATCTTGATTGGGATAAATGACAAAAAATTCATAAGCGAAAAACATGTGTACGAAACGATTTAAGAAAATCTCTCTTAGTGCATTGTTAATACGTAAGTCTTGATAGTATTGTTCTTCAGGTGTTAACTTTGGTGTTGATTTTATCTCTTTGGCGCGTGATCTAGTTGGTGACATACTTGCCGTTGATACGACTGCTGTAGCATCTACACAATCGCCACCTGCTACGGGTGAAGCGGTGCGGACACCTTTACGTCTTAGAAAATCAGCTATACGTGGTACATGATCTATTTTTGAAGGATGAGCCACTAATGGCTGATAATGTAGATTACTATGGGAACTACTGTCCGGCGATGAACCCAATGTGTAGACAGTTTCTTGTAATTGTTGAAAGCGTTCTTTACTACGTCTAGCCGCCTGTAAACCACTCGGCAGAGTGCAACTGCTTATCATGACGTCAGGATCACGTGATGAATAGCCATTTCTGAGATTCGGTTCGTTTAACCGATCACGTTCAATTTCAAATTTATCCAATATTGATATTATTTCAGCCATGAAATCAATTTTATGTGGAAAAACAGGCAATTCTTCCGGTAATTGTATAATTTTCTTATCGATGTCTACAAAGCAAAGCGTAGCTTCAGAGCCAATTTTATTGGCAGCTTCACAATCGGCATGTAGACCCATGACAAAAGGTACTGGTGCATCGAGGAAATGATGTAAAGCTGCTGGCAATATAGGCGCATAAACATGAGGCCACATAAATGGGAATAGTATTGATGTAATGCATTCACCCACTATCATTAATTTTTGGTAATCTTAAATAAGAAAGAAAATTTAAGTTTCCACTAAAACTTATTAAAGAAAAGTCAAAACTGCTTACCATTTGAACGTAGTAGCACCTGATTTTCTAATAGAACACAAGTTAACAATTGTATCACGCATTCAACACCCAAAGAGGTAAATAACACACGCAGTGGAAAGTCCAACAATGGCAATTCAGAACGCGTATCTGGTCTCTGCAGGGTTAAAGCTATTGCTGGTAAATGTACTTCCGCTGGTGGCAAGTAAATTCGAATTGATTTCCCAGGCTGAGGTAGCATTACTTCATAAAGTATATTATAAACATAAGATTCGAGACTAATACCTGGACCGGGTTGTCGCGGAAGACATCTAAAAAGTTATTTAAAACCAGAATAAACTTCTTTAAACTATAGAAAGCTAGAATGCTAGAATCTTACTTATATAAATTTGTTAAAAATATTTCGGCTGCATATGCATATGGTATTTGACATATTAATGTAATACTTTTGGCAACATAGAGTTTATCCTTAGTGATGTCATAGTAACTTTGTGCTGACTGTGGAGCTTGACCTGCCACCTTAAAATGACGTGGCAAAGAACGACTGACCGGACTGTCTTTAATGCGTGTTAATGAATGTGTCTGTTGGCCGTTAGAGAGTTCTGTTATAAACATGGACTGAAAAAGAGTAGAATTCGTTTAGTTAATATTTAGTAACGTATAAGCAATTATTAAATGTTATTCTTACTTGTAATGTATGCATGGCACTGCATATATTACGATTACGTATTTCTTCATAGAAAACTAAACTAAAGCCATAACAACGTTTGCCGTCTTCCCGTGTGGTAGCAAATGAATGGAATTTTGGTTCAATGTTATGCTTCTGTGTACGAAATCTTAAACCTTGGGGTAGTGATAGCTAAAAGTAGAAAAATTTAGTTATGTTGTTAGTTTATTTTGTGTTTTAAATTGAAATATTTAATATCATTTAAAAGAATATCCTCTTTTTAGAATAATGTTTTATTTCTTTTGATAGATCTTTTTCTTTTTCTTCAAAAAGGTATCACTTTACTAAAATGAATTCAACTTCACTTGAAAATTGATATTCAAACAAAATTAAATCCAGTACTAAACTGGTGGATTTGTGAAAACTACAATACAAAAGTTTGGGTATATTTTTCAACTGTTATCTCTAAATTTTGACAGTGATTTGAATTCCAGAATAAAGAAATCCGCCTTTTTTACGGGTTATATATGTACATGTACACTGAACCTACTGAAGCCCAGAATTCCATTATGCATTCCATCAAAAAAAATCTTAAGTTTTAAAATTCTTGAAATACAAAGAATTATTTTGTATCACATCTTACATTTATTATTAGCGTTTGTTTTTAATTTAATGTTGGAGGATTTAACAATATTTTTATTTACTTAGAAAAACAAAATTCAAATTTCAAGGTTAATAAATGATTAAACAAATTTAAATTGATAAATTGTCTAAGGTTTAGACCAACAACGAAAAACAAATAAAGAAAGATTTTGTTAAAAACTGATAACGAATTAACTTTGTAGTTTTAATTAGTAAGCAGACAATTCCAACTTCTTATGATTTTTAACAACAGCTAACAAAACCTTTATGTTGTAAAATAAAGATTAAATTTGTAAACTCGAAAAAAAAAACAAGTCGAATTACACAAAAACCAAATGAATTGTATAACAACACTATATTGGGGGTATAATGTATGTATGTATTATAATATAAATTAAGTTATAAACATATAAGTTCGAAAGAATCATACCCAACTAATATTTGATAAATTATTGTTATGCATATAGAAAATTCATGATAAGCAAATATTTATCGCAGGGACTTTTTAATGAAACCAAATCTACAACAAAAAATTTTTAATTTCAAAGCCTTAATTAATGACTCCCATCCGAAATTTTTGTGCAATAAAATACAAAAAATACTATATCTATTTTTCTGCTCGCTTCTGTGAATGTGTATGTACTTTAAAACATCAACAAAATTTCACTTTCTATACAATAAGCATGCTAAGCATCTCAGTACACAATATATTTTATATATGAACTACAAAGACTATGAAGAAACCCCGTAGACCGTCATATAAGAGAAAAATAAATTTATTATATTTTCTGTATTTTATTATTATTGTTGTTGTTGTTATTTTTTAATTGAACTCAATTGATCATCTTAAAGTTGTAAATAAAAATTTTAAAAATGCCCATGACAATATAGATACAATTATAGTATAATATATATATACATACATATATACATAGATGATACAATACATTGCCTATACATGCATATTTTATAAGGGTATTTTTCATTCTGATGTTATTAATTAGAATAAAAAACAATAATGGTCTTTATTATTAATAAATGAATATTCTTTGTTTTGACTATTTGGAAGATACTATCTATTCATCTGGTATAAATTATTTTGTATGTATTTTGTATTTTGTATGTGGATATACTATTTAAATGTATTATTTTATAACAATCACTAATAACTTACCATGCATATGCCATGTGAATCGAATGGATTCCACGGTACATTTTCTGGATAATGTGCTAATGGTTTACTTTTATAAGCCCGATCCAAGGGAGAACAATGCAAATTATCTCCTAAAATTAAGAAGAAAAAAAATTGCTTTAAGTATTGAATTTTAATAAAAACATTATAAAAAAGAAATTTATAATACTATAAATAAAAATATTAACGATTCTTTTTATTAATAAAACTGTAGCAAATAAAATGCGAAGAAAATATTAATATATTCCTAAGAATGATACTACAGAACAACTCTACTTAAAATGATATGAATAAAGAAGCATGATTTAAATCACTCCATATCATATCAATTGTATTAATATGACATTTGGCAAGGTACGATGAGATGAAAGTCATGAAAAATCTCCCACTTGCGTCCAAGAAATGTGGCGCTTGTATGAGGTCAACTATCCATGTTTAAGTAGTTTCTCGGTCACTGAGCAATACGTTCAATTACGTCCGAAACATTTTGCAGTCAATAGATGATAGAACTGTCTAGACAACAATTACCACAAATACATATAAACAAAAAAAGAATATGAGAGCATACTTTACATCATTTTACCATCAATATATACTGTTTGTGAGAAGTCGCCGTAGTCTAGTAGGTAGTGTGGTGGTTTATTGTACGTAAAGCCATGGTTCGAGCCCCAGGCCAGACGTCAAGACAAAATATAAAAAGTATTTCTTCGGCGACTTCCTCTCAGTAGATTTCTTGCAAAAACTCTAAGTGTAAATAAAAATTGCCATGAAAAAGTTTCTCAAAAATCTGTCGTTCGGAGTCGACTTTGAAGTGTAGGTCCCACCACTCATGTATAAAATTAACACACACAACATAAGTGGTGTGAGAAACCAGGACGTTGCACAATGGGTCAATTCGATGTCCGGGTACTGTACTTGTCTTAATTGACAAGTACACGTCCTCTAACCTAACCTAACCTATACTGTTCGTGAAGCATTCTTAAAATCGCCTTCCTTTTGAAAATAAGAGCAGAATTTGAACGAAAATTCATATATAATTTTGAGAACTCTAAGGATTCGCGAGTACTCACTATAATATACTAAACTGAAAGTCTCTAAAAAGCGGTCTTATAGATTGCAGAGTTGTTAATTAATATAGGTACATACTTGAGAATCTCCGATTTATAAATGATATCTCTATGCGTGAACACCTACAATTTCGATTGCGATTCTTTCTCGACAATTTCGCACTGAATGTTGGCTTTAGATAAAAAATTAAGATTACCTTAGTAAGTATGTACTATATATGGTCACAAGAATATCATTTACACTGACCACATATTTTTGTTTTTTTTTACTTTTCTTTACATATAAACATAGGTCTGTTACAATGCATTTGCCATATTTTAAGCAATTTTTTCAAACATGTTCTTATTATAAACCAAATGAACTAAACCAACTGGTGCTCCCAAACTCACAAAAGGATTATAAATTTAACAGACAGAAGCGATTTTGGTGCGATCCTTTATGATGCCAAAAACCATCAAAACAAAATTGATAACCTCTACAAGTGTAAAAGAATTTATCACCAATTTTCATAAATATTTTAAAACAATTATCCACATAAAAGTATATAATAAAAAATTAGTATGTACTTAGTATATTCAATTTTCCCCTCATTTCCTTTATAGAATTTTCAATGTAAGGAAGTACCTATGTATATTTGAAATTTAAATAAATATATCCAAACTTACCCGCGAAACGATCCGCTTCTAAGCCGGTATCCAAATCTAATCCACATATAACGAAATAGTCAGCAAAACGAGAAAATTGTGGATCACAGTCTCGCTTTAACTGACGTAATTCCGCTGAAACGGGGTCTCCTCCACCTGGCGGGGAGGTAGGTGACGCCGATGACAACGAACTTGGCGATGTGGGATTACCAGAATCATTTGTAAAACTTTTCGCCACATCAGTAGTGGTAGGCTGCTGAATTATCTGTGGACCATTAGTACTACCATCATTGCCACTGTTATTGGTGGTGCTTTTTAGCTTTCGCATTACAACAAAAGGTCTGTTGCTGCCAGTTGAACCACCATTATTTCTATCATTGTTACAACTATAAGTTTGTGTTATTGTTTCATGTTGTTGTTTTTTAGGTAACGTCGCTTGATTATTATCAGTTGTTGACGTGGATGCTGGTGTTGTTGTCGTTGTTGAAGTTTTAATGGTATCATTTAATGTTAAACATTTTGCCATTCGTTTGCCTACATGGTCCGTAGACATGTTTTGTTAAACACTTAAATATATTTATATTTTTTATTGTTTTATTAAGACCCACAGTGAGATCTACAGATTTTTTATATTTCTTTCTTTGTTTTTCTTTCGTTATTGGGGTTGAACTCTCTTCAAGGACACAAAGATTTTCTTTTTTTTTTTTTGTTCTTCAATTACACTTTTTTATAAATTCACTTTAATTTCTAATAAGATTTTTTTATATTTTTATTTACTCGTGTAGGCAATTTGTTAATGTTATGTTAATTTGTTAATGTTATGTTTTATAGCAAAATTTCTCTTTAAAGTTTTATTGATAATTTGTCTATTGTGGGGTATATTGTTTGCGTTTACGATTTTCTTTTACTCATTTTTATGTTTGCGAAATCAGTGCACAATTTTTTCACATGAGAAAATTTATCTATTCATACTTTTTTGTCGTTTCTTCGAATTTTTCATTCAGCATTTCGTTGCTTACATTTAACAATTTAATTCTAATAGATTTTTATGTTTAATTCTTAATAGGATTATATTTTATTAGGTTTTGTAATTAATATTATTTATTTTTGAAAAATATTCCTCTATTTCCCAATAATATCCATTGCACCAATTCGATTAAAGCAACAGCGTAGTATTACTAAGTACTGAATACTGTATATAATGGCAACAGCGCTGTAAAAGTTTGTTCAAATAAATAAGAAAACAGTGTTTCTAAACTTCTTAATATTTTTTGGGGTATTACAAGAGTATTTAAAAAATGTACAATGAATAATAGTGAATATGCTAAATATTCAATTACAGTATCATCTTAACATATTTTAACATACTAAAAAAAAGACCTTAATGCACATTAACATCTAACGCAAAAAGTAGTTATAATATTTGCAATATAATAAGACGAATACTTTTCTTGTTCTATTCGATTATCTATTAAAATAACTCTGTGTTTAACATCTCTGTTTCTTTTGTACTACTCTCTGTGCAACTATGGCTAGAAAAACGTTTGTGATATGCCGAAAAGCACATTAAAAATGGCGTTATTTGCAAGAGTGAAAAAATTGAGCAAAATTTTATTTTAACATATTTAGTGTATAGACGTTAGTGGAAAAATACTAATTATAGAGAAAAAGATACGTAAATATAGAAATTATTAAAATTTCACTAACCAGTTAAGTTTAGAGTAGGAAGAAAGACAAAGTTAATTGAATTTTACCCCCCACCAATAGCATTTAGAGAAAACTCGAGAAAGTAGTCACTTTAAAAAGAAAAACCTTCAACCATGGCTGGTGGCAATGCGCCACGCGTGATTCAAGTCACGAATATTGCACCTCAAGCCACAAAGGATCAGATGCAAGCACTGTTTGGTAACATTGGAAAGATTGAAGAGATACGCTTATACCCAACCGTAAGAGATGTTTCTTGTCCGGTGCAGTCGCGTATTTGTTATGTGAAATATGTCGATTGTACTTGTGTGCCGGTGGCGCAGCATCTGACGAATACGGTATTCATAGATCGAGCGTTAATAGTTATACCGGTGTTAGCAATACCGGAGGAATATCGGGCTTTGGAGATGTCCAAAAATGGCACTATAGTGCCGGGCTTGCAAAAGCCAGATTCTAAATTGCCTCCTGAAGTAGTAAATCGTATTGAAGGTCAATCGCCACAACAGGTAAGTAAATGGACATTTGTAACACAATACAACTTTATGCTAAAATCCTTTTCTTGCAGGTGATTAAAACTTACGATCCCAAATTGGTAGAAAATAATCTACCGGAGTACCCAGCATTACCATCCTTTTATGATGCCCGTAAAATTGAAGAAATTAGGCGTACTATTATTGTTTGCGATGTGAAAAATGAATGGCGTTTGGATGATCTTATGGATTGTTTTCAGCGTGCTGGTGAAGTAAAATATGCACGTTGGGCTGAAAAGGAAAACAAAACATACTGTATGATAGAGTTTTGTGATCAACCTAGCATTATAAACGCTTTAAAAATGCATGGCCAGGAGTTTAAAGGCGGTTATTTAAGTGTTTACCATTCGACCGATTCTATATTAAAACCGGAAGCGAAATCTAATGAAGCTGCTCAAAAGGAAATCGAGGAGGCTATGACGATTGTAAAGGAAGCACAAAATATGATTTCAGCTGCAATTGATCCGGTTATTGGCATGTTGGCTAAGGATAAACGACGTCGCTCACGATCCAGATCCCGTTCAAGAGATCGTCGCACTAGCCGCTCCCGGTCACATCGTTCAAGGTCCCGAAAACGTTCTCGTTCACGCACGCGAAAGCGTACTCGCAGCAAGTCAAAACGGCGTTCACGTTCTCGCTCTCGTAGCACACGCTCCCGCAAGCGGTCTCGTTCTCGTAAACGTTCTCGATCACGACGTAAAAGTCGCACCCGTTCTAGATCTAAACGACGCTCCCGTTCGCGTGAACGTCGTAGTAAACGTTCCCGTTCCCGTCATCGGCGTAGTTCCTCTAGAGCGCGTCGATCACGCTCCCGCACAAAGCGTTCCCGTTCTCGTGAACGTAAACGTTCTCACCGCACACGTGAAGAGAAACGTCCCGTACGTTCTTCACGCTCACAAAGCAAACGACTTTCCATATCGCCCTCTCCAGCCTCTGTACGGTCGCGTTCTAGCCGCAGCAAAGATATTGTATGTCCTCCAGCAATTAAAGCATCGAACAATTCTTCTTCATCTAAAAATCGTTCTCGTACACCAGCTGATCGTAAGCTTAAAACAATCTCGGAAGATGTAGACGTCAAGAGCACAAGATCTAGTGTTGATTCAAAGTCTCGTAAATCTGTCAGCGTTGAAAAATCGGACAATATGGACATTTCAAATTCCCCATGATGACTTAAAATAACTTAATAACAAACAAACAAACGTTTATGAATATGATTATTTGTATTTTTATTGCTTTATTTTTATATTTTTTTTTCAAGCTTATGAAACTTTAGTCATTACATAGATTTTTCTACCTTTAATTTACATCCTAACTGTAGGTTTCCAATTTTGATTTCCATATAATTTTGTGTGTATTCTTTCGCAGCATAAGCATTTTTTGTTTTATCTTAAGTGAGAAGATAACTTACAATTTAATTCATATGTATTCGTAACTACAAAACAAAAAGAGAAAATACTTTTAATTTTATTCCTTTAAGTAATTGTTGCGTTTTCTTTTTAACAATTCATATGGGTGCTCGAGAATACGTATTTGGAAGTCTTTTAGGAAGAATTGCCGAAGACAAGGAGGATCAAGAATCAAAACGATCTCAACATGAAAATAATCTGAAAGTTGGAAAGAAAAGGATTATTAATGATTTCTTTTCTAGTATAGTTTTTTAAACAAATCAAGTCTGTCGTGTACTAGGCTAATTTAATATACTCTTAATTGTTCGGGTCTCTTTCTCAATAGTCTGATTTTATTATAACTAATCTTTGGATATTCTTGGCCATAATTTTTTAATGTTAAGAGAGAAAATAAACTGAAATTTGTTAACTGAGCAGCGGTCAGAGCAAATGGGCTTGTTCCTTCCTTTCATTATTTGTTGGTGTTACTAGCACCTTTTTATTTATTTATTAATTACAATATAGTTACAAATTATATCGCATTATTACGAACTCGGTGTAGTGTAACCCACGGCAAGTCTCGTACACTATCCACTAGACTACCAGGGCACCCCATCTTTTTCAGAAATGCGGATTCAATAAGATGGCAGTATACATAAGACACATAGGTCACAAGACAATGAATTTAGGAATGCGGACAATTTTATGAGAGGCTACCACAAAGATAATTTTTGTTCACCAGCAATTGAAGTTTTGGCAGACAACATTCTGCGTGAAGGTTGCTGCGAAATTCAAAACTACCCTTTAAATTATCTTGGAACGACAATAGTTAGCAAATTATCCTTCGAATTCGAATAAAGCATAACAAAAGAAAGATAGATCTCCTGCATGGTTACAGGAGCGTTATACAAGCATAGATTTGAGAGAATGTTACATTTTATTGTAGGAAGCAGTGTTCGGCATAGAATTGATTACACTGAATTTCCGAAACACTACGTTCACATACAAACATATAAAGATAATTTGATACAACCAAAGCAAGGTAGACCAATAAACTTATCCATGAATTAATAGTTGGCTAACTTGATACAGATAAAATTATGTCTAAATGGCAAATCACCATTAAAATAATCTACTTCAATTGTTGCATAAAAAATATGAAATTTATTTGGGAATAAAGAAACTGTAAAATATTTCATCACAACATGATTAATTTGTGTCAATTCCGAAATTTTTATCTCATAAATAATGTTGACTTTTTTCAGTGTATTGTGGTTTGTCGCCGTCGCTTCGGTTCTAAATACAGCCGGATGAACAAGCGATTGAGCGTACAAATGTGCAGGCAGAATTAAATGAATTTTCTTTGTTCATTCTCTTCATCTTCTCCGAACGAGAAAGACGTAGTGAACGGTTAAAATTTTTTATTTTCGTTTTCTTTAATGCCAATTAAAATCATAATAATAAAAGTGCATTAAATAAATTAACAAAGAAAAAAACCATAAATTCATTGAGAAATTTGTCAAATTGTTGTGAATTTCCTCGAATAAATTGTTTTTAAAGCATTTTTGGATAATTGCAAATTAACATTTGAAAACGAAAACCATTTTTTTGATATTTTCTGCTGCAGCAAAAAATTCAAGGAAAAATCGATTTAGAATAGCGACGTAAAAAACGACAGCGTAATAGAAGAAAGACGAAGACAGAGAGAAAAAAATAAAAACAATTAAAACAAAACAAAAACAAATTACGTTATTGGGTGAGAGGTGATAAATAAAAAGAAAATTGGGTGGAGATTCATTCATATTGTTTTGTTGTCGTCGACTTCTCTACGAGATTTCCTTTGATTTGATTAAATAATTATTTTGAACGTAATATAACCAAAAAGTAAAAAATTAAAAGGATAAAACAACATGGCTGATGTAGAATCCTCAAGTGCTGTTCAGCAGCCTCCTTCTTCAACTACCAGTGGCCATATTATACCCCTATTAGCTGCAGCTGAAATTCTAAACGATAACAATGCTGTACTGCAGCAACAGCAACAGTCTGTAGCGCAATCTGCTACGATATCTTTAGCAACTGGTACGTCATCTGGCGTTAGTTCTGCTTTAATAAGAGCCACTTCGGCCTCCACTTCAGCCAGTTTAGCACCATCAAATCAAAATTCAAACGATAATAATGGTTCTGCTAATAACTCTTCCAATAATTCAACATCAACCACTACCACCACGATAACTACCCCCACAACAACGGCTGATGCCAATGAACCACTATCGAAAAAACAAAAACTCGATCATCCGTCAACATCGTCATCGTTGACGGTACAATCAGCTGCATACGAAAAACTTGAAAGTCGTTTGGGTGGTATATTGTGTTGTGCGGTGTGTTTGGATTTACCCAAGACCGCAATGTATCAGGTGAGTTAAGTTCTTGAAAACAGATCAAAATGGGCTAAATTAGAAAGAATATAGGAATGTCTACTGACTTTGTTGGTTATAACAGTAGTTCCTAGTAAATATAAATTTTGAAAGATTAACGTAACAAGAGTGATCTGGAAGCAATTATTTTGCCGTTCGGAGATATTGGAAAAGAACAATTACTCGTGTTGTTAATCAACAATCTCGAATATCGGGCGTATAAAGAGAGATTTAATAATGATTTACTAATAAATGGAGATTTAATTTCTAAATACATATGTATCTTTCCAAATGAGAGGAGATGGTGTTTGTTCTATAAGTCGAAATTAATTAAATGTTCTGCTTCATAATTTACTAAATAGGTTCCATGATTAGTTAAATAGTAACTTATTAAAATATAGTGTTTAAAGTGATCCGGGAACAATTGTTTCGACGGCACGGATGTATTGGAGCATCTCTTCGTTAAGTCCTATGGCAACTTCAGTTTTTATTCTATAAATCAAGAGTGGAACGGGTTTTTAGAACAATTTAAATAAAAATATATTTAATCGAAATTTAATGCAGAAGGTCTACTTTGATGTGGGAATGTTTCAAGTGCATGCATCGTTGCATAATTGTTTAAGAATTACTATAAAAAGTTAAATATTCAGTGAAATTCTTAAAAAAAAGGTGGGACATTTATTATTTAGAACATCGAAAGAGATTTCAAAAATATATCGTAGTACAATTTTTTAAAGAAATTCTCTATTCAGCATTACAGATAACAGTCTTAAAAACCCTTAATCATCTTTTAGTTCTTTTTTAATAACTTTTATATGAATTTTTTATTTCCCTTCAACATAAATAAAAAGTGAACATTTTATTGCCTGACAATTAAAACATTTCTTAATGATATAAAAGGATTCATGGAAAAGTGAACAAACTCGAAAGGTTAAAGAGATTATAGATTCTAAATTTTACCTAAAATTCTAGGTAATTTTATCCTTTTAAATGCTTAGCAATAATTACAATAATTTAATTTTTTGCCCTTTACAAATGTTTAAATTTTTCTTAATAATGTTTGCAGATTTCGACAGATTTTTTTTTCTATAAAATTTAATTATTTTGTAATTTTGATAGTTTTTCGTGAGAAACTGATGTAATATAATTCCAATTCAGAATTGTTTGAATATTTCCAACAATTATTATTATTGTTTGTTAGCATGGGGTATAAATGCTTTTAACAACAATTTGCATAAGTTTTAAGAGTCAGACAGACTTCATTAAAGTGTATGTATTGAATAAAACTTTTTTAACCCACCAGAATCTATTGTCTATTTATTTTCAAATTTAACTTTATTGTACTATTGTCAACCAGTGGACATAGAAAAACATCATGGGGAAATTTATTAAAAACATTTTTATAGCATAAAACCACAATTATAAAATCGATTTAATACCAGCATGTTAAATTCTAACAATCATTTAATAATAATTAACATGAAATTAATTTTTTAAAACAATAAATTGATGCGTCATTAGTTCCCTTTTAATTAGTAATTAAACTAGTTATATAGTTTAGAAAATATGAAACGTTTTTATATGTATAGTTCTTTTTGTAATGGCTGTGGGGGTAAAAAATATAAATGTTATTTTTAATTTTGCATGTAGGTTTCAGCTTTTGTATTTAGTTCGGTTGCAATAGTTTGTTATAATTCCATATACATAGTCATACAGTCTAGTTTGTTTTGAAGTGCCCATAAACCAGATAAGCTTTAAAGTATTTTTGATTCTGCCGACTAAATCTTTAAAAACATAGATATATTTTGATTAAAATTTACAAACCTTAGGTAAAACCTGTTACAGATTCTAAATAAAATGCGCATTTTTCTACTTATAAAGGGATTAAATGTTTGCAAACTTTTAATTTTGTCTATAGGCATTAACCGACTATTTCAAGGAAATAAAATTTGGGAAGATTAGAAAAGAAAAATTGAATTTTAAAAAAGGAGTTTTTGTTGCACTTTTATGTTTGGATTTCACAATTTTCCAAAACAAACGGGATCTTTTATGTTGAGTTCAATATTTAATACTGCAGCTGGAAACAATATGAGTTCTTTTTATTGTAAATTACATGTTATGGTATATTTAGCGAATTTAATATTAAAAATGCAATATATTTAAATAGACGTACGAATACATTCATACAAGATCTTATTATATACAATACATTTCATACCGATAAGGTTAATAAATTAATAGCTGTTGATTCATTTTACAAATTTGAAGCCCTTTTCAGAAATATTAAAAACTATAAGCTTTCTCTTTCTATCCTCTCCCCAACAACCAGTCTATAGGTTTAATAAATATTGCTTTTGTATAACAGTTTGTCTAATTTGTTTTGCTTTTCAAATTCATAGTGGAAAAATAAATTACGTCGTATTTATTGAGTTTTTTTTATTGTTTTGATATTAAAAAACCTGCTCTATTCTTATTACAACGGAATGCTTTAACATTCATATAACAGTAGAATCAAACAAAATAATGTTTACAAATATTTGAAAACAAAGAACAACAGAGAACTCTTGGATCTTTAGATTTCGTTTTAAGAAAAGAAAAATATTCAACGTAGGTGAGGAGATTTTAAAGAGCGGATAAAATATGAATAAATATAAACAATTTCATATCAATATATATAATACTCAGTAAACTGTTGTTAGTCAGACCAGCCAGACTTTTTCCTGAAAACATATGACTTCTTTATACGTACTTAGTTGCCTTTATCATTTTATTTCATTATCATATATATGTATTGCATTCGGTGTCGTGTGTCTACATATATACTTTTCGAAAAAACTATTGTTGTTTACCTTTAATTTAGTTTGAATAGATTTTGTTTTAATCTTTAATTATTATGACTTATGCATACCCTGCAATATGTTTATTAAAATACATTTTTGCCTGTCTATTTCTCTGCGTAAGACAAGGGAATTCATATAGCAGGTATAGCAAGAAGTAATCCACCAAGAAATTGAATTCTATATTTAGTATTATTTCGTTTAATATTTCGTTGTCATTTTGAAAGTAACATTTTTTGATTCCTCTTATGGAAAAATACTGAAAACTTCTATTGAGCTGAACTTTTCACCAACAAGTGATAATGAAAGTAAATTATCGAAAAATATTATTTCACGGTTAAATAAAGTGAACAATCCTTAAAAGATTATGGGTTTATCTTAATTTAAAATGTTGATACCTATATCTAGTTTTCAAAATTGTTATTTACAAATTCCTGCATTTTTTTCTTCACTGTATATATTTATATCTGTATCTGTATATATGTATGTATATACTACGTATTTGCCTTGATATTTTGTTTTTGTTTATATTTTATTATTGTACACAAATTCTTTGTAAAAAGGTTTTGTTTTGAACATTTTCTGCTTTGGGCTTTACTTTTATCATATGTTCTATTATGGTCCTATACGTTAATGTTTTATAAATACACACTTACAAATTACTGGCTGGTAGTCTTCTTGTTTATATATTATATATTTGTATATATATTTATATAGTATCTATATGCTGTTAGTGTTATATTCGTATGTATATACTATACATTATCCGCACATGCGTACATTATTGTATTATTTATGAATATCCCAAAACAGCTACAAAATGAAAATTGTATAAGGAAATATCGTATAAGTCATTAAAATACATTGTTTATGTGTATACCTACATAAACATATACATATGTATATATACATATGTTTATTTAAATTCAGTTTTTCATATTGTATTCTTAGTATAGGGTTGGGTTTATATAAACATGTAGACCCTAATATACAACGTAACATACGTTTGTTTTATGCCTGGCTGTATATTTAGTATATACTACATTGTACGTATGTACGTACGTAAACAACAGCGTTTGCATGTAGGGGGGATTGTTAATCTGGTATTTGTTTCGATGACAACTGCAAGGAAACAAAAAAAAGGTCAGCTGTTTTTGACGAAAATCTGTTGTATGTCTGTTTATAACTCTAGTTGGAATTATTTGTAAGATGCTTAAAGTAATGTATTCAAACGTTTTAATTTCATTGCCAAGATTTCAAATCAAAAGTCTTTACTATTGTATATTAACCTAGTTAGGATACTTCCCTCCATAAAGTCTTCGAAAAGGCAAAATTTTGCTTAGAAATTTCTTAACTACACAAATCCTTTCTATTTCGTGAGATAAAAACTCTTGCAAAACAAAATCTGGTTTACTATATAAATTCTTTATAAAATTTCCTGCTTTAACTCTTTGATTATCACATCAAGTTCTCTCATTGGCAAAGGTATGAGTTCATTATAAATTGAATTGAATTTTTTTTTAATTTTGTATATATATTTACATACAATTAATTAATATCCGTATGTACATAGTAAATGTAGAATCTCTAAAAGGAGAGCAATGAATGTGTTCTTGAATTGAATAATTAAGAATGTAGGTCATAAGAAGTCTTCAAAGAAATTTACATCGGAAGATGTTGTTTTCAATACAAAATATATACCTATTGTCCCTTCTTTAAGAGATTAATTAAGAATAATATCTTCCTATGAAAGCAGAATCATTTAAGAAGGCTTTCATTAAAAAGGCCTGTTTGAAGGGAGAGGAATATTTTCTTTCTCTTTTAACCTATTTTGCGTTTAATAAAATTAGTGCTTTAAAAAAGAATTGATTACTTTAAAATCGATCATTTTTCATGCACATTCACTGTTTACCTTTTAAGTATTGTTGATTGTTGTGCTCATTGTTTGAGTTAATTTCTTTCTTTTGTCTATACAAAAAAAAAACCAAATAATAATAATGAAAGTATCTTTCTTATTCTTATAGATTTTTCTTTTGTTATGAATTTTCTAAATAAAAGAGACAGGTTCTTCGTTTCTTTTTCTTGTTTCAGAACCGTAGTTAAATTTAAAAACTTGTTTTACTTGTTCATTTCTAGCTCTATAAAACTGTTTGTTTACTTTTCTTACAATATGTATCTGTATCTTTTCGTATATCAGCTGTGTTTATACATGTGTATGTATGTACGAAAATTGGTTAGATGGTATTTTTCTTCCCCATCTAGTGTTATTATGTCTGCAATTGCTGTCAGGTCATAAACAGTTTCTTTTCCTTCTTGTACACATGCATAAAACATATATGTATACGTACATATATATATGTTTATATATGTATGTTTATTACTTACTTTTATTTCCTTTCATAAATAATTATTTTCACTTATTGTCTTTCCAAGAGTTCAATAAACTTTTAAATACAAAAAAATACATCTTATGTTCTTATCTAGGATTTTGATTTTTGTTTTTAGGTTCTCATATTTTTCAATATTAAGAAATTCTTTTTAAAACACGAAGAATTTTTAGGTTTCTTAAGTCTCCAAAGAAATTTAAACAAAATATATGCATATATGATATGTGTGTAAAGTTCCCTATTTAGGTTAGTAAACTCAAATCATTTTATCATCTCAATTTAGTTGAATTTTTAATAATAAATAAGGTCTAGCAAAAATAGATCCCTTGGTGTCAACCCGGTTTAAAGGTAGAATGTATAAGGATTTGAAAGTGATTAAGAAAGTTTAGAACAAAGTAGTACTCAAACGAGTCAGTCTTAATGTCTGGTACGGTGTTGCTTTCTTCAGATACGTCCATGTAAAAATTTTGTCCGTAGGGACGAACCTCAAAGTAAATGTTGCCCTCTCAATCTCACATAATATAAGCAAAAAAAACCCACTTAACCAGGAGTGAGTATCTACATATTATCCGGAATAATAACCATTATTAACCAATAGAAACGTGGTAGATATTTAATTCTCAATATATAACGAACGTACATACATTTCAATTGTTTGCTAAAAATACGTAAAAACGTAAAACGTTTATTTATTACTTATAAAATATTAAAACAAAAACAACAATTCATGATAAGGAACTTTTTTTATACTTAAGAACAAAACTGTTTTATACCTAAGAACAAAAGTGTTGACTCACTTATGGCGCTCAGTGTATGTATATTATTATAAATTCAAATTAAATTATTTAAATGTGTGTGCTAAACTAATGCAAAATATTGCAACAAATTTCAGTTTTATTTATTTTGTCTTTTTTAAACCACCAAACTTATATTCTATATTACCATCATCATTTACATACCTTTTAATAAATTATAGAAAATACTACGACCTACACTATATAAATAAAATCAACAATTGCATGTGATTGTCACGGTCATTAAGCCGCCTCGAAAATAATAGACTAAAAAACAGCAATTCATATACTTAGGCCAATACTCAATACCTTAGATGCATACATACATACATATGTATATACATTATATATAATTTCCGTTTTGTTGCAAATTTGCAGAACTGTTGGTTACATTATTACAAATGCAATTATAATAATATATTGTAGTACTGCAGTTATGAAAAACACGTTCTATATTTTATTTAAAACAAAAATAACAAAACATATTTTCATGGTTCCATAATTTTTATTTTCACATAAAAACGTGATTTTGCTTCATTGTAAATCGAAAAAACAACAAACATGTGTTTTTATGTCTCACCCAATTTTGTTTAACTAAAATTGCTAATTTACTGCGAAATACCTTTTGTTCGAAATATCAAAACAAAAACGGGCGGGGTGGGTTTTTCTGTTGTCTAGATTTAATTTTTTTTGTCTTTAGATTGATTATATTGTTATAATTTTTGATTGTTGTAATCGAATTAATCAAATACTGGTTATCTTCAACATCTAAATATTGTATACTCATATATAATATATACGCTACTAGTATATTAAAATAATCACACAAATTTCCTCGGTATTTAATATCTTTTCCCAAAATTTTTATTACTTATTTTATGTGAGGCAATAAAGTGTTCACTTTTAATTCATAATAAGGTGCAATAATTGTTATGGTTGATGAACTTATAAATATAAAACAAAAAAAAAATCAAATTATATTAAAGGATTTAAGTTTTAAACGATTTTTAAAAGTGTTTTACTACTTTTTTTTTAATTTATGATTTTTTTTAAATTAATTTGTTTTTGAACGCCCGTTTTAACCAAAAAATAATAATTTCGGCTTAGTCGAATTTAGTACTTTAATTTTTGACATAAATTGTGTATAAACACTTTCAAATAAGCCAAAACTATCAGAATAAAAGCTTATTCGTTTTTTTAAGGTCTAAATTTCTAAAATAGTTGCTTTAATATTAAATGCTGATGTAAGACCTGCCTAAACTTTATATAGTAAATATTTTTATGAGGCTTATATTAAAAGTATTCTGACTTTTTATACAATATTTAAAATAAATGAAAAAATGCCTTAAGATAGTATAAAATAAACATATTTTGTTTTCCTTAAAACGCTTTGTACAATACTTGTTAAGATCAAATGTAATAATTTTTATAAATTGGTAATGTAGAATAAAGCATAAAAAAACGTATTATATAGATCCACAAAGTGTTGCAAAAAAATTGTAGATGTCAATTGCAACTTGGTATTATTAAATTAACTATAAATATATATTAATCTACAATATATATACTCTATATGCATATCTCACAAATATAATTGTAGTTTTAAGAATTTAATTTTTCTAATCCTTTTTTAATCATATTTAAAGTATAAAAAAAGAAATAAAATAATATCTATAAAATAGAAATTAGTCTTATGTACTTAAAATAAATGAAATGTATTTATAAAACTCAAATAGAAAAAAATTTTCAATAAAGTTTTCATATATAAAAAAGAAGAAATATCTTAAAACCTTAAATATGCGTCTGTTTTTTTATTTTTCACTTTGAAAATTGGTTTAAAAAAACATATTTAAATACTTACACTCCTCTCAAGTTATCATCCACATGAAAAAGTTCCTTTCAAATATCTTTATCCCTTTAAAATATGTCCGTCCATTTTCACATTCATCATTACTATCACTATTATATAAATTTGTTAAATCATAAGAACTAATTTTGTTTTTTATTTTTCTTCTCTTTCATTTACAGGTTAAAAAAAAAGCTTAATATTCTTATTTATAAACAAAATATATTTCAAATAAATTATTATTGTCTTTAATATATTAAAATAACTGATGTTATATTTTATTTATTTTTTCTTGTCTCTTTCTAGTGTCAAATGGGTCATTTAATGTGTGCCGCTTGCTTTACACATTTATTAGCCGATGGACGGTAAAATTTTAATTTAAAAAAATTTATTATTTAAAATAGTATAATTTATAACAATTTGTTTAATTGTTTAACTTGTTTTTTATTTAAATTATTTTCAGCTTACGTGATCAGATAGCCACCTGTCCGAACTGTCGTGTGGAGATATCGAAAAGTACTGCTTCCCGTAATTTGGCAGTTGAAAAGGCCGCTTCTGAATTGCCAAGCGAATGTCAGGTATACATTTTAATTGTTGTTTTTTAAATATATTTAAATTATTATCTTTCTTTTTTCCATAGTTTTGCAATAAAGAATTCCCTTACAAATCATTAGATCGCCATGAACAACACGAGTGTCAGGAACGTCCTACTAATTGCAAATATTCCAGAATTGGTTGCCAGTGGCGTGGACCAAATCATGAAAGTAAGTAATCCTTTATTAATGGTATATTTTGTATAATTTAAAAATCTTATATCTTAGCTACTGAACATGAACGCAGTTGTCTGCATCCCAAAAAATCTGGTTATGAAGTAATGGCTGCTTTAGAGGCTCATGATGCTAAAATCAAAGAGGAAAAGAAAATGTTCAGCACTCTCATTGATCTCTTGAGTTATGAAAAGATAATATTTAATGGTTTGTTTCTTTATGATATTTCTTTTGTTTTCATTTACGCCTTAACTTTATATATTAAATTATACACCAATAATTTTTTAGATTTACAAATGAAACCCTATCGTACCGATGAGTATGTTCATAAACTATTCTATGAAACTGCTAGATTTTCTGCATTTAACCATCAATGGGTTGTTAAAGCTAGAATTAACAACAGTCAGAGAGATCCTCATCAATCAAATGAGAGAACCATAACCTATCAGGTAATATAAATTAATTCTTTAAATTTTTCGTTGTATGTTTAAATATTAAAATTTTTATTTCAGTTAATATTGAAAACTAAAACTAGTACACCCATGAGTATACATTTCTTTGCTTTAAAAGGACCCTTTTCCGACATGAAAGTCGGTACTCAAATCTATAAACATGATTTTACAGAACAAGTAAGTGTTTTCATAATTTTGTATTTTATTTAAAAACAATATAATGTTAATGTCTTTTCTTTTATTGTAGAGCACAGAAAGTGATTATTATACTTTACCCTTACCCGATAGCAATGAATGTAATCGTTTGTTGTCTAATAAAAGCATTAATTTCCGGTAAGTTGTTTAATTTTTTTTAATTTACTTATTTTCATCTAAGAAAAGCTTGAATATATCATGGATGATATAAAGATTATTTTAAATATGTGACTAAAAATGCTCTAAAAAAGTACTAAAATATGCAGCAGTGCAAACACTTTGTCAGTTAAAATGATTTACTTTAGGAGGGAATACAGTTTGATTTTGCTTATTTTTGGAGCATTGTTTCTCACATGTCAACATATATCCTGTATGCTTCCTATTTTTTAAAAACTGATAGGCCAACAAGATCTTGATTTGATCATCAAAAGAAATTGTACTTTATCTTGATATATGTATAGTATAATGTGATGCCTTTTAGAATCTAAACCCAATTAATATTATCTCACTCTGTATTTGTTAAAAATATAATCTGTTTTCTCTCTCTTTCAGTCTCTTGATGTTTTTGCTTAATAAATAAATCCTAATGATAATACTAGATTAGTTAAATTTTTCTTAATTTTTAAGTATTCTTTTCTAATTACACTTAATGAATATTTTGTTGTTTTCTAATGTTAATTTTAATAACAAAAAAAAACAAAAAACAAAAGAATAAAACAAAAAAATGTCCAAATATTGAATTATTGGTAAAATAAAAAAATTAAAAATATATTTATAGAAAAAAACGGCTCTAGTTGTACTCGTTAAATATAATAATTGGTGTGTTTTTAATTACAATGCATAAATTAAAAACTTGCTTAAAACCGAATTAATTGGTTTAAAAATTAGCACATATGAATTCGTTTTTCATCTGTAAAAACCTATCAGCCGTTAAAAATTACAATTCAATTTTCTCTTATATATTTTACTTTCTTTTTCTTTAATATTTTTTATAATAAATATTCTATACATATTTTGTAAACATTTAAATATAATACTGCAAATCTTTATAAAAAAAAATACAAACTAATCTAAACTCATTATATTAAGTAAGTGTTTATATAATAAAGTTAGTATACATACACATACATATATATTTTAATACCTAAATATAAATACATACATACATATATAATGAATTTTGTATATTTAAGTTTGTCTTAACTATTTTCATACATATGCTACATAAATTTTTGTTGCAATGAAATAAAAAAGAAATAATTTTTTTGTTAAGTAAGTTACAACTTTTTAAAGACACACCAATAGAAATTTATATTGCTAATAAAGATCTTAAATTGCGTACGTTTAATAAACATGATCGTTATTGAGATTTACTTGTAATTTATGTAAAACTATTGTCATACTAATTAATTAAAAAAGAAAATTAAACTAAATAAATAAATTATAGCATGCCAACCACACACAAGTATAGATCTCAAAAACACATAGAAAATAACTTAAGCTCTTTACCAAATATTTTAATTAATTTTAAAACTATTAAAGAAATGAAAAAATATATAAAATGGAAAATTATATAAAAACTAATAAAATTTCACTGTAAGAATATTTCAACACCAAAATATATATTTAATTTAAAGTAAAAAAAAAACAACCAAAACAAAAAGTCAATCTAATATTCCTTTTTATGCAAGAATATATGATGGAACACTGTAAGACACAACACCAATCTATTATTATTTAAGCCATATATAAATTTATATACATACATAATCTAAATCTAATGCATACATGCTACAAATGAAAAAGAAAATTCAAATAAATATAATTTTAAACTTTTACATCACTAATACTAAAGTATGCTAAAAAGTGTTAAAACAAATCTTAATTGGAACCGTTTATCTAAGAAGGAACAAATGAAAGTTGTAGCAGCATTCCTTGTGCTTGTTACCATAACTCTTAATGAATCAGTAATACCTATAATTAAAATTATTAAATATTATTATTATTAACTATATTATAGCATACTTATATAATATCCTTTATTTTATTTACATTCATACAAGAATACACAGACACGTATAAAAATTTCGCCTAGCCTTAAGAATAAAATAAAAAAAGATAACAAAAACAAATCAATATACAAAATCTAAACTATGAAAAACTGTTTGTGTAGTTATTTTCTAAACGCTAGGTAAATTGTTGTTTAAAATAAGTCGTTCGTTTTAAGTTCTTTATTAGCAATATAAATTAATCTCTTTTATATAATTATTTTAATTTTATTTAAATAAATAACGTTTAATATCTATAATAAAAAGCAAATTAAAAGAAGAAAAAATAATAATCTTAAGTTATTTCTAATAAATATATTAGCAACATTGATAATACCACAAATATTACAATATTGTCTTTGAATTGAAACCGACAAAAGTTTAGAGTTAAATTTTTTCTTCAAATTTTTCATACTCAGTGTTTTGGAGCTCAGATCAAAAAGAACACACGCCATATATTCATATTTTACAGCTTTTCTTCCATAATTATAAAAACTAAGTGAATTTTGGTTTCGTCGATTTTGTCACTCAAAGAAGCGCTTTTCTCTGAAGGCTAAATAGGGATAACTTAATTAAAATGATTCGACCGCAATATAAGCACTGTTTGACTTGTTGGCTTAGTACGAGAAGAAGTTCGGTGTATTCATTCTATATGAGCTACATCAAAAACCTTTTTTGAACTGAATTTACATCATCGAAACGTTCTAAACCATTTCAAAGTTTTTCTCTTTCTAATAAAAGAGGGTTCTTATGACCTACGTCAAGTTTTGTGGAATTGTTGCAAAAGGTGGCCGCACCAGGATTAACCGTTAGAAAATCTTCTAACTCTTTTTTACGTTGGTACGTTATTCACAATTCGACAAAAAGGCAATTATTTACAAGTAGCCAGCAGGAAGAATATGAATTGTGTTTTATCAGACCAACACTAGACCTCATACAATGACAGCGACTTAATTGAAGCTTGTTTCCGAGGTTTTTATGCATTCATCTTGTGATCCGGATTTCGCACCACGAGATTGCTATCTGTTTCTGTCTATAGAGACGATATAATGGGAAAATAACTAACAATTTACAAAAATTTAGCAAATAAAACAAAGCATATTTGTAGTAACAAAGCAGATAGTAGCAAAATTCGAATGCGGATAGTATTTTTTTTTTTACTACACCTTACATTAAAGTGTATGAAAAATTTCTCATACAATCTGTCGGTCGGAGTCAACTTTAAACTGTGGGTCCCGCCGCTCAATGGCAAAATTAACACACACACCATGGGTGGTGTCAGAAACTAGGTCGTAATCCTGAATGAAAGGTTGTAATGAACAATTATAAAAAGAAATGCTGCTATGTATATATAAACCACTAGTGAACATACAAAGATGCCGAACAATAAATTTCAATATCGATCTTGTAATTGAACCTTAAAAATAAAACACAAACATTATATTGTCAATATTTATTCATCTAACAATCCATGTGTATATTGTATATGATATCTTATAGCTTCTCTTGGATTCTTTTTAAACTCAGGGTCTTTTAAAATAGTTTGGAAAGTGTTCACTTGTTTAATGAACTTCTCTTTTTTCTTCTTCAGCTTTTGTTTGGGATTTAAATTTTTATTTTCCGTCTCCTCATCGAATTCCTTTACACCAGTCTTAAGTTGATTCTTCTCTTTCGACAATTTCAAAACCTCGTCTAGTGAAGGCAGAGCATCTTTAAGTGGTTTCAAATCACCTATAACCGCAGTCTTTTCACGATTTTTACGGGCACGCTCCTCCTTTTGTTGTTTTTTGATAAGCTTAAATTTATTCATAAGATTTGAATGTTTTTGACGGAATTTATCTTTTTTACTTGTAGTTTTTTTGGGTGTAATTGTTTTATTCAACAAAAGTATACTTTTATCTGTTTTTGCTGCATCTTTCTTTTTTAACACATCTTTTGATTTTGTTATGGTTGTGAGTTTTGCTTTTGGTGAATTACTGTCGATAAGTTTTGTTTTAAGAGTATTTTTATTTATTTTACCCATTTTCTTTCTAGCTTAATAAATAAATTAAGCTGTAGGAATCACCGAGTAAATCGTGGTAGGAATAAAAAGCAAGAAGTTAGTTCTTTTAAAAATGAATTAATAGCAGATTTGTTTTGGGAAATTTTATAAAAAAATGGGAAGTTTTTGCATGTGGTTAAGCACAGAGTTGTATTAGTTGTATATTATTGTAACAGGGTGCTTATTGATGTAATAAAATGTGTAAACAGAAAAAAATACAGTATTAAGAAAAGTTTAATTTAAAATTAGATTCGTTATTGTGAAATAGAAACCACAAAATATTTTGTGATAGAAACCATTTATGGTGGATAAGTCGGATCTGCTGATGTTTACCCATCTTCCTACTTTTTGAGGCTAACAGTACATGGTAAGTTTAGAGATATCCAGCATCTTTAAAATAAGTAGAATTTCATGTACACGCTTGTATTTATGAAAAATGGTTGTTGGTGGCTAATATTACTTTAAACATATTTTCGGTATGCCAGGGCAAATTTCAGTTCGTACGGCCAGTAAGCGACCACATTTTAACGATGACATCAAGTCAAAAGTAGCCAAAAGTCTTCCGATTAATACACCTAAGTCCACTTGGAACAGCTGATTTCATCATCTTTCTCAAGATTTTTTTAAAGCGACGAAAGACAAACAGAGTATGCACATTGCATTGAGTCCTCAATTTATACCTCCTAGGGGTAGAAAGGAGTATCTTCGCCTAGGTGGTCAAGTTGTGTTTCAGTTTGGTTCATAATGAAATCTAAGCATTTGGCATAACCGATCATTAATAGCTACTTTTTTTGAATCTATTAAGTGGGAAACTAGGAATCTTTTACCTTCCAGTTTTGATTCAGTGTAAATATATATAATGGTGGAATACTTACCACGAAAGTCAAAAGCAACATTTCATTCGTCATGTACAAAGTTATGAGTGGTTAAAGTTCTCCACTCAGGAGATTTGTAAGGTTTGCTATTCTAGAAATCGCATTGTTTCCCCAAGAAAATTGTTATTACTTTAAAAACAGTAGTCTCTGTCTGTGTGTCATTAAACGGCTTACAGCTTACAGAAATCTTTTAATTGTCCGTAAGTTGACATTATTGAATGTGACTGCAATATTGAGAAGAGTCAAAATGTAGTTTCTTGTACTTCAGATAACTTTAAATATAAACTTCTGGCGCCCTTCTATAGTTAAAAGTCATATATTTAAAAATCTGTTAACTTTTTATTAAACAAAAAATTATAATAATAAAGTAATATCATCAATACCAATTGCCAAAACGTTCAGTTGCTTTAAGCCAAGTGTTCATTCGTTCATGTATTGCCTTATAATTTTCTGTATTCGGTTCAAAAATACGTTCTATATCACGGAATTTATTAACGTCATTGAAAGATTTCCATAAACCAAAATTTAGACCAGCTGCATATGTGGCTCCCATTATGCTGCTTTCAGCATTGCGTGCTCTTTCCACATGTATCCCACTAGCATCGGCCAAGAACTGACAGACAAAGTTATTCCGTGAAACACCGCCATCCACTCTGGTAAAAGAAAATATTTATAAATAATAAAATTATTATATAGATAAGCCTATATGCTGAAGTGGATCTAGTAGTCAAATACTGTAATAAATCTAACTTAAAAATATTCCGACGATCTATTTCTAAAGACTAAAGATCTATGGACTGTGAAAATTTTGTTTTTAGTCGCTTAGACTGATGAAACTGCTTCTTTTCACTTCACTAGTAACACGCCACAGAGAAGAACTCACCTTAAAATATTCAGTTTTTGTTTAGTTTCTTCTTCGGCTGTCCTGCTTAACTGCACCAACCGAAATACAATACTTTCTAATAAAGCTCTAACGAGATGAGCCTTTGTGGTCGAAGGAGTTATACCTAAGAAACCACTTGTCGCTTTTTGGTCATTAATAGGTGCCTAAATAAAATATAGAAATGTTTTAAATTCTTTTCAAAATAATTATTGCCAGCAATATCTTTCTTACTCCTAAACCGCTAAAAGCTGGCACAAAGAAAACACCATTTGTATCTGGCACAGTTTCCGCTATACTTGCAGTTTCTGCCGGATCTACAAATAGACCACAATTTTGTCCCCATACCATTACTGTGCCCATATCGTATGAAGCACCTTCCATACAAAAACATGTTTCCTTTTCGTATTGCCAAGCCACCAATGGATACATGCCTTTTAAAGAAGCTTGGCATTGGTTCCCCGTTATAAGATCCAAAAATGCCCCAGTGCCTATGGTGATTTTAGCATCGCCTTTTGAAAAGCACTGAGAACCAAATATAGCTGCCGATTGATCACTTATTGAAGAAGTTATCGGTATATGGCAATTTTGCCATTCTGGACCAAATTCGACCGGGTTGATATGTCCGAAATGTTTGTACGAATTGTCGACAATCTTGGGTAACAATGAATTCTGAAATCGAAATAGAATTTTTAGAAGGTTATGCAGAATATGTTTATTGGAAAATTTTAGAAAATTTTTTGGGAATTATGGGATTCATCTTGATTATGTTTTCTACTTACATCAATTCCAAAAATCCATTGCAGCATTGGTGACCAATCCAATAAGAATGGATCGAATAAACCCGTGGCTGTACACGATGTTATATCGGTTATGTGCTCCACTTGAGGATTTTGTCCATTGCCCGATCTTAGTTTGTATAAAATCCATGAGTCCAATAATTCTATTCTAGCCGATTTGGTTTTTAAAGCTTCTTTTAATCTCAAATTGTTTTGTATCTCATGCAGTAAACGCAGCGTAACTTGGCCATTCATCATTTTTAATACACTACCCGCTAAAAAACGTTTACTTCGCGTTAGCAAATACAATATGAATGCTGCGCTATTAACTGTCTTTAAGGTCAAGCTGTTATTCCATTTATCGACCAAGGCATCGGAACGTAAATCTTTCCACGTTATGAAATTGTGATAATATTCATTCGTCAAGTGATTCCAAGATAAAAACGTACATCGCTGAGAGCTAATGCCGAGGCAAGATATTTGAGAGGGTAAAATTTGAGCATCTAAAAAATAAAGGAACGATTAGAATAGACTTTGATATTTGCAATCGATTATATTCATATATTAGGTAACTATTTGCAAAAAGAATTTCGTTGCTTGGGTCTTACAGGATTTGTCACAAACCATTTCAAGAACCGAAATAGTCTACTAGGAGGTGTGTTGGCTTATACTCTACTAGGTAGTATGTTGGCTTGTAAAATGAAGGAAGAGAGGGAAATGAAACTCTCAATACCAGAAAACATAGCAGAGATTAACTCGCCAATGACATTGTGCTCATCAAACTCAAACTACCACACATTACCACAAACCCTACATATGGAAAGGGTGCTCCTGTCCCATATACTAGGCGCTAAATCCTATAAAATAACGTATGAATGTATACCTCCGCAGTTTCAGAACGATTTGATCTGAACCATACAAGCCTGGAGATTCTACACTCTAATCTGTTTCGTTATGAGGAAACATAATCACTCTTCACCTGATTATCTGACCGATCACTCTGAAGATCTGTTTCAGTAGAGGTTTAACCGACTTCTTTATCAGGTTAGGACCCATGTCATCTACATAAATATTTTCATCTTCCATTCCCGAAGCTACAATGCAATAATCCTACATTAAAACAATGTGTTGTCACGTAAAAACTATAAGATCAAAGTTCAATATTTAGACCTGACTATATCTTCTTTTTTAAGACACTAAATTCATAATTTTTTGTTTTAAATACATTTTTTATTTAACCGAGTAAACTAAGAAACGAAATTTAAAACTTCCAACTGTTTTTAAAACTACAATTACATTTGCAATAACAATACATTATAAGCAATAGTGACAGATTATCGCTCATATTACTTTTATACTGTAAAGTAATTTGAATTCTTTAGATATTTACCTTTAACAGCATTTTGTATAACTCTCACAATTTTCCGCCATAAACCCTCTGGTTCAATTTCAAAGTAGCCCGGTTTTGGATTCAATAACTCAACCTGTCATTATATGACAACACAAAGAAAAAACAAAAATAAAAATTAGAACAAAAGCTCATACAACACTTATTCATTCAAAAAGGCTTTTGTGTTCTTCTCTTACCGCTTCCACAGCTGAACCCTTAATTTCACACTTTTCATTGAGCACAAAACAGCGAACTGTTGTGGTTCCCACATCTAATGCGGCAATATAATGCATTATTACTACCTACGTTCTATAATATTTTATTGTACGTTTAGGTTACTTCAAAGAAAAAAATGCAACCTTATCCAACGCGACCACAAGTTCAAGACATGCGGTACCAACTGCCTTTAAAACCACTTTAAACGATAGTAAAAAAAGTTTTTTTTATTGAAACGATTTACTCAAACGAAAACAAACTAAAATAAAATGGAACAGAACGAAAGATTACTGAACTAATCGTCGAACTGATAGCAGGTCAATTTAATGAAAACAAAGTACGACTGAGCGAACCACCATGCCGTGCTATATACAGAGATTGTTGTTTATTATTGTACTCGCACTCTGTGGAGTGTTTTTTCTATTGTTGTTGTGATATGTTAACGCTTGTATTTTATTTGTTGTTTGGGGGCGATGCTTCGTTTACCCCAAATGTTTTACTAAAGCTTACTCTCACTCTCTCTGTTTTTTCATTGTTTTATCTCAATTCCATATAAAAGCTCTGAACATGTAAAAGTTGCAAAACCGTTAACGTTTCCGTTAAACGCAATTAATAGAAGAGCACTCCACTATAGGTTACATTTTAAATGCTTGCAAAAACTTTCTGTTAACAGAGACAAATATTAGTAGAATTTCAAAGTTAAAGCTATGACTAGAATTAGGAAAATTAGGAAGAAGGCAAAATTCATAATTTTTCAGCACAACGAAGGGTGGGCACATTCTCCACAACTCGTCAAAGTAACTTTGAATTCAATTGGATTGCCAATTCGCCAGACTGAACTCACCATACATATCTTTTATTAGAAAACACTTGTAGTCGACGAAAGTTACAATTTTTACTTGTCGGCGACTAGCGGCTCTACTACGTTCAGATGCCATTTATAATCGAACGGGGTCTTAACGCCAAAATATCAAAAGTTGTATATAATCGTATATAAGTCTGCCGGAAAACCTTGTTATTATAGGGTTAAAGTAAAAACGATATAGTATCCGATAAAGGTTGTCGTCAATGCAAAATTGTTAATTCAAACTTTTGTCGGTCCTTCTGATTAATCCTCCGGATTTCTGCTTGCCTACTTCCTTATACGGTAATAGATTTATAATCCGATTCCACTATGACCATGTCTGGAAATAGTATCAAAAATGTCACATACAATGTCTCTTTGTTCTTCGTTCCAAGACTACGATTTGCATTTAGATTTCTCCAACTCTGATTTTGAGCGCTCCGAAAACAATTTGGTAATTAATGGGACTGGCAAAAGTGGTGCTGGACTATTTACTCAATTAAATTGAACGATAATAATGTCTGCTCAGTCCAAGAGGTCGAATGAATCTGTATGTGTATAACACAGCGAGGAGGTTATTTTGCAAGAAAATCAAACTTCAAGCTTTTGCATTTCATCTCTACGATTTTATACTGTTTTCCGTTTTTATCACAAAAGATCTTTTGCATTGACTAACATGCCGCAAGAACATCTACTTTTGGGGGTCGAGGTGATAACTGTGACGCCTGGAAGAAAGGGTTTATCTAGACGACTTCTTTAGCAATTGTACAGTAATTGGAGTAAAGGGTGTATACACTCCTCTACAATTTAAACTATAGGTCCCATCAGTCATGTATAAAGTTAACATACACAACATAAGGCGTGTGAGAAATGCCGTGCATTACCTACTGTGTTAACAATATGTCTCAATTGCAATAACAATAACATAAATTATTACAATGGGAACTTTTAACATCTGCATGCATGTACCTCAAAATCAATTAAAATAATGATACCTATTACTAAAACCGTTCGATAACTTCAAGTACTCGAAATATTGGAGACGTGGCAACATTATTTATTTTTATTTTCGAGGAGTAGCTATAAATTCCTATTTGGAAGTTTCATATAAAAAATAAATTGATAAATAAACGAACATTATGGAATCAGTTTCACACCTACATATGTATTCATCGCAATGTTTTATATATTCTTGCAATTGCTTTGAGAATACGAACGCAACTACTATGTACGATAGAGGCAGTAAGACATTTAAGAATAATGATATTCGAGTATATCGCTTAACGCTTTTTCAAAATAATTACTTATTTACAAATCAATTTAAAAACATTTACAACGCGTTACACATTAGGAAGACAGATCTAGTATATGACATTATAATACAGTTCATTTGAAATTAAAAAAAGAACAAAAGATGACGTTGCTTGCTATGAATATTAATGTAATGGTGGCAACAAAATGAGGTGATATTATGAATAAAACCCAGTTAAAGCTATTTTAAATACTTTTACAGTATATTCCATGTTCTGAATGTGGTAATCGAGCAGGGTTTTAATATCAGCCACATGATAAAACAAATTTCTCTTGTTTGAAAGATGTATTAAATTTCACACTTTCTCGATTGCAAGAATATAAAACATTGCTTTAAAAACTTCACATTTAATGGTGAATATGGAACATTTTAGCACAAGGGCACATAAGTTCCACAGGATTTAAATCTACTTACAAATCAATGTGAGAAAATTTGTTACCATTACCTTCTTATTAACAACCTTCAAGGAAATATAAAATAGCCCACTCGGCAACGATCCATACTATAGGAAACAAACTCCATGCTGCATAGTCTTGGTATAATTTTTAGCAGTAATCAAAGATAATAGTCTTGAAGATAACTTATGCATAGCCTACGCCTAGTAAAAAGACTGGTGTTGTCAGCTGTGCAAACCAGGCTTTAAATACCTTTAAATACCTGAAAATACTTGCCTTCCAAAATTTAGAATGTTTAAAAAACAGTGACTTAACAATTAATATAAATTTTTTATAGATTTTAAATTATAGTTTTATTCATATAGTACATACACATCATGGTGAGAGAATTAAATGATATTTTCATTCGAATATATTACTATATTTAAAATCTATTAAAGGGAATATCTTAAGTTTTTTTTTCATTTCAAAGAGTGGAGAGACCAGAGTATATAATGTATTTTTGTATTTTATAAAAAGTATATATATTTTAGATGGCTAACTTTATGACGATAAGATATTGTGTTATTTTTTTTTCATTTTGTTTTCCTTTTGTAACTAACAACTCAAAAAGTTTAATTATACTTAGATTTAAATATATTATTGATATTATATATCAAACATTTGAATGGTTTTGCCATTTTATTTTTATTATAGTTTTTCCTTTTTGCAATTTTCAGTTAATTACTATTATTTATATTAATATTGTGTAATATATATTGTATATATGTATAGTATGTATGCATATACTACATGGTTAAATATAATGGTCATTACAATTTGAATTATTTTTTTCAAATCTATTTTATGTATGCATGTATGTAAAGTAATGAAATATTTATTCTATATATGTATGTATGTGTAGTATGTATGTATATATGTATGCATGCATATGAGTACGAATTTAAAAATAATAAAAATAAAAAGTGTATGCAGATTTTATTGTTTTATTAAATGTTGTCTATAACTTTTCTTAAACAGAAACTAAAAAATAAAAAAATATAAACGGAAAACAAATAAATCAGTTGCAAATTAAAAAAAAAATAAGAAAACAATATTGTAATAAAACAAAAAAAAAATAAAAAAAAAATAAATTAAATCAAAATTCCCTAAATGTGTATTTTTTTCTAGTTAATTTAATTTTATACTATTGTTATAATTATTATTTGAGTTATTATTTTTTATTACGATAAACTGTTTTACGAAAATAGTTTTTTTCTTTTGTTATTGTGTTTTTATGCTATTATCTTAAATTTAAATAATCACCCGAGAGATAAACGCGAACGCGACCAGATTCCGCGGTGAATCTGGTTTAGGTACTTACGAAATCACGATTAATTTTATTTATACTAATTTTACACGTTATTATATTATTATATACAAATGTGCGGCGATTTTTATATACGATATATTTTAATTATTGTTTTCTTTTTCATTTTTTTTAGTTAGTTTGGGATCTGGGGGCGGAGATCCATATTTCTTTTATTTTTTACATTTATTTATTATCTTTTTATTATGACACGCGACGCGAAACCGAAATATTAATTTTAATATCACACGTATTTTTATGTTATTTTTGGTAAACTAATCCCCCCTTATGGTAAATATTTGTTAAAACACAAAAAATTGTTTATAGTTCATTTTTAAAAATATTAATTTACAATTGCTAGTTTATGTTTATAATAATTAATAAAAAATAAGTCTTTTGTTTTCATTATTCATTTTTTCTTCTTGTAATAAAAAAAATCAGATCGGAAATTCTAAATCCTTCAAGGATTCCATTTTTATTATGAGGATAGAAGATACATCACATAAAAATTCTTAATTATATTGTATATAGTATGTACTTATATTTTGTTTTGCAGCTTAAAAGCAAATTACAACATTAAAAAGTCTTTGAATGCCAAAAGGAAAATTAAAAGAATATTAACTGGGCCTTTTACTACCAATATCAGTATCGAAAATTTGTATAAACACCCATTTACTCAAATATATTCGGGTTTTTTTTACACACAAACTTTCTATCGTCCTTAATTACCCGATTGTGATAGAAATACATAAATTCGAAGACAATAAAATGTTCGTTTTAATCAGGAATAAACAAAAATTCAGCAGAACTTTTTTCGATTTGATTTGTAAAAGATAAAACTTTGTTTAAGAACCAATGTATTTAATGTATAAAATAAATTAAAACAAAAAAAAAAACGTAAACAGCGCGGTGTTATAAATTGAAAATTTTCCTTATGCAATACAACAACGTAAAAGAAGTAGACCTAACTCGATTTGCAAAGGAATGGTTGGCGATCAAATCGTTTTATAGAGCTTTAATGGGTTAGTTGCTTGAAAATATATTGTTTTTACCTGTTGTTGAAATAGTTTTACTTTGTGATACGTAAACTCTCAAGGCAAACTGTCTTAAAATAGGCCTTTACATTTAATGCCAAACATAAAGAAATCGGTTTAAGGATTTTAGAACCGTTGGCCTCGCATAAGGCAGAAGAGATTAGCAATTAATTGAATTAAAAGTATGTTTTATTACTTTTATTATTACAGGGACGATGTATATTTTATTTTTTTACATAAAGTGCGATTTTATAACATTGGATTGGATTAAAAATAAAAATGATATCGAGACACTATTTCGAATTTTAGGCATGATAACTTAAAAACTTTTTAATGTTGTAATATGAGAGCTTGTCTTGAAAAAAATAATAATTATAATAAACAAAAAAAATGTAAATAAATCTATTGTAGAAGGGAGGAGTTCTTAAAAAAATTATAAAAAATATGTGTTGATTTAACAGTAAAGGAAAAGGAAATAAATTAAAAATTTAATACTATGGTGTAAATTGTTTGCAAATATAGTTTGATTTGTTTTTGTTTAAATAATATGTTGTTTATAAAAATTTTTTGTTGCTGTTTCTTTGAAGAAATAAAAAAAAAACGCGAACCCTAATACTAATTTTAATTTGTACCGAAAAGAACGAACGAACGAACGAACGACGACGACGATGACCGAGTAGTGCGTAAATTAAACGAACGACGAAATAAATCAACGCGAACGCGAAACCGATAAAACTCGAAACGCGAATGTATTATTATTATTGTTAGTATTAAACAAAATAAGAGTTAAAATAGTTGTTTTTGTTTGTCAATGAAAAAAATCTTTATAAACTTTGAACAGACCAAATTTTGACAAATATTTTAACTCTTACTTTAGTTTAGAAATGTTTAAAACACATTTCTTTCTTTTATTTGAAATTATTATTTATTTATAATATCAATAAGTTTTTTTAGTTTCCGAAATGAAATATTATTTGATGACAAAAAAAAAAAAAAAAAAAAAAAAAAAAAAAAAAAAAAAAAACCGACCCTATCGATATTTCATTTATTAATACACTTTGTTTATACTAAAAAAAAAAATATATACGTATATACATATATAAAATTAAATGAGAAATAAAAAAAAATAATTCATTAAAATTGTAATTAATTAATGTGCTACTGTGAAATGTTTCGTTTGTTACTCAATGAAGACTTTGTTGTTTGTTAATAGTTAAAGGTTAAGTACAGATGATATAAAAAATATTGACATGAAATGTTTTTCTTTTTTATGATTGAAACCAAGTATGTACAATACTTAGAAAAGGTTACTGCATACACATACAAATTTATATAAATAAAAAAAAGGAAAATATTATTTTCTTAATATTTTTTAACTGGCCATATGTAAACAATTTTGAGTAGTTTGAATCATTAACTAAATTGTATTAAATTAAATATTATTAGTGTATGTTATGCACCTTTACTCACCTACAGGTGCAGTTGCTGGTATACATTTTTTAGATTGTTTTATTATAAAATTATGTAGTTGAAGAAGAATAATGTTATAGATTATATATGAATTTTTTTTTGTATTTTTTTTTTTAATAAAATGATTTTCTTTTAAGTTTCTCTGATTTTCTTGGTTTTGTTTAGTTATTATATATATAGTTGATTTTAGATTAATAATATTTTATTTATATTTATTATATATATGCATATTAATGAAAAATTTATGTCTTTAAGGTTAGACCTTTGTTTTAGCTGAACTTCTATTAACTTGTTATTTATAATTTACACACAGTAAAATTTTCTTTTTACACAGGCTATTTCTGTTGTAGCTTCAAAGGTTCAATCAATCACCTTTATCTAAGTTCAAATATAATCATTTGAAGTATAATTCTAAAGACTGTCTAGTACATCTTTAAAGCTCTCTACGTTTTAGATTCTTTTTTTTTTTTATATATATGTATGTATGTATTTTTTTTCTTTTGTTCTGTTTTCCTACTTTCATGACCTACAAGTTTCACTGTAATTATATAAAATGGCTCCCTAACAAAAATATAGAAAGTATTTAATAAAAAAATTAAAACATATTCCCTTCATTTGTTTCACAAAATATCGACGACTCCTAAAATTTTTGTTTTGCATACCCTTTTTTTTTTGTCATATTTAACTTAACCACAAAAATCACCAAATGTTGTTTGTTTCATTCTGGCAAACAGCAATTTGTTTAGATATTATACATGTGCACCAAACGTTCCGACAATATAGGGGGGAATTGATCAACAAAACGTCGCCAATTTTCATCGCCTACTTGCGTTTTAAAGCCAAGCAAAATCTAAAAAGAAAAACATTAATAAACATTTATTAGCGACAACATAATATATGTATGTATGTATTAATTTGTTCTCACCTTTTGTATCATTTGATGTAAATCTTGTGGAGGATTAACCCAGGACGCTATGGCGTCACAGAAGAATATAAAATCAGGTACAACACCAGCAGGATTTACTGTTATCATGTGACACATACCACGGAATGCTGAATCTTTTTCATCATTATCTCTGATATGACGCAAAGACGTACACCTGCACAAGAACAAAGAAAAGAAAATAATACTTTATATATGTATATGACATTGATTTTAAAAAATAAACCTATTAAGTTTGTGATTTTTATTTTTTCTTTATCAATTAAAGAACGAATAAAAATGAAACAAATATTACAAAATGTAAACGAAAATAACATTCAACAAATTGATTATACATAAAATAACTAACAAGAAGCTATTTTTATTTTTAAACAGAAAAAACTGTAAATAAATAAAAAAATTATATAATTATAAACAAAATGAAATGTGTTACACACCACTGTCGTACAAACTCTGGCAAATAAGGAGCCACTTCAACTGGGCACACATAACCTAGACGACCAATAGTTATTGCTATAAAGGAACGAAAAACAAAAATTAAAAATATAAATAAATTAAAAAATCATAAATTATGATTTCATAATACAAATACATAATAATAAAATATACAAATGTTTTCATAATTAATTTAAACATTTACTTTTGTATTTAATGTAATCATCATCATTATTGGTGATCATTTTTTCATATCGCTAATAATGATTTGAACACTTTAAGGTCCCTTCAAGATTTGATTTGTGACATTTAATTGAATAAAAAACAAATATTGTATCTATGTATGTATATATTTTAAAAACTAAAAATTCTCGATGCTATTTTGTTTACGGCATATTTGAATTGGCAGCACTGATTAACAAAACAGAAGCAATTTATATTTAATTATTAACGTAAGTATAGCGATCCCTTTCGGTTTGTGAGTAAGTCGTAAGGCATAGTAAACACCAGAGATAAGTAACTTTGTTTCTGGTTATTGCGAGTAAGTGAATATTTTATTAAATTTAATAACGTAGAAATTAAAATTATGAGGTTTTTATTTTATAATTAAAGTAGGTTATATGTCTGCGATATCATTCTGTAGCCCCATAAAAAATATTGTTTATAAAATGTAAATGCACGCGGATGTACTTAATAGCGAGTATTATTGCAGTGCAACTAGGAAAAGAGGTTATGGGAGGGCGGAAAGTGGGTGTAATGGTTATCGATGTTGGATTTGACACAATGTATGTTGTACTAGATATAAATTGCAGGAAGAGCTAATTCTCTTAGTAATACCCGGTGGATCCACTGACAACTCGAGTACTACATAAATATACTCGATTTTGTGCAACAATTGTCAATCTAGCGAAAGCTGTGTCTACTAGACACATTTTCCTAGGATGGAACTAGTCTAACTTTTACAATAATACCAACAGATGATATACTATTAATGACGGTTTTTTTGGATTACAACATTACAAGTTAAAGGGGGATACAATAATACAAAAACACCCAAAGGAATACTACAATCGGGAGTTTTCTTTTTGTTTCGATTTGTGTCACAAGAAGTTTGGATTAAAATTAAAACATTGCCTTTCTAAAAAACCAAGAGTATTAAACAGTATTAACCTTAAGATTCAGAAGTTTTTGAAAATAATATTTTTTCTTCTTATAAACTTAAGGAAGAGTTTACCTATAAAAAGTTATGCGTCATATGTATTTCAAATTATAAATACATGCCTTAATCATTGATTTGTCTTTACCTATTCTCAAGTCAAACCATTTCTAAATGTATTCATATCGCCTCTATTGTAACATTAATATTATAAAAAGTGATGCCAAAAATTATTTTTCATAAATGTCCAAAATACAAATGTATGTATATAAAAAACTATATATATATATATATAAATACACATAGACAAGAAATAAACAAAAATTTACACATAGTCTGTAGCGGTCTTATTATTAGAAACTGTTGCAATATGTAAAACAAAACGTACCTGTATTTTCCAAAAGAGTTTTTGGAGTATTTGGCCGATTAATAATGACAATCAATTCTTTAAGTACAAGATGTATATACTGGCGAGTTTCTTCACCTGTTGATTGATATTAGAAAAGAATTTTTATAAATTTCTTCCTTTGTTTTAATGGAAACAAGCAAATTAATTTAATACTTACCCAATTTCATACAAATTTCACCAATTGCCCAAGTGGCATTATTACAAACAGAAATATAATCGGGATTTAAATTTTGTCCTAAAATAGGGAAAAACTCAGCCATATAAGGGTGAACATGTTGGAAACAAGCTTTAGTTAAATCTCCCAATAAAGCAAAAGAGGACTGGCGTACCTAAAGAAAGAGGAAGATTTAATGCAACAAATTTCAGATTTCATTAGCAACCAATATAGGCTTACCTCTGGTAATATATCTTGCATACATTGATATAATAATTGCATGATGGTGCTATTAGCCACCAAAGATTCTATATGACCATCTAATCCTTCTGCTAAGCCAGATAACAGATCCAGAGCTACGATCATTCGTTCCTTATCGGGATGATCAATACCAGGATTTTGTTTACATGCCTTAAATGTTTAAACAAAATTAATTAATTTTCTATTAATATGAGGCGTGGAGCATGTGATTATTTACCATTTCCTGATTGATCGTTTGTTCAATCAACGATATACATCTTCTATACACTGGATCGCAATAGGGTAAGAAACCCGATTGCAAAGCGGTTGCTATGCTTGACAAACACTCTAGTAGGGGGAAAAGATCTTTATCATCATCTTTCAAAAGATTCCATTTGTCAATAAGTGGAGGCATCAAAATTTCTATGTATTGTGGCTTATTCAAATGATGACCCACAGAATCGGCTAATGTGCCAACAGCATCGTAAAGTATTAAAAGATTTTTATGTTGATATTTGGTAAAAGCAAAAACTAAAGTTTGTAAAATATATTCCAAATAGGGTACAAGTTCTGTGCAGGCCTCCTCTTCAAGTGTGGCAAACGCTGAACATGCAGCTTCTTGAACTCTTTTATTGGAGTCCAATATACGTTTGAGCAATTCTTCCATCAAGGGTTTCAAATATTGATCATGAGGTTGACTTACAACCCAGTTGGCATAACGCGACAAAGTCCAGCAAGTAATGGAGCGTACCAAGGCCTTCTTATCGGACAAACAGCTAATCAAATAGGGTATTAATTCGGGTAAATGAGGTATCATGCCTTGCATGCAACCTTCTGCAATTGCTCCCAAAGCCAAGACGCCACTCTCCTTTATAACCCAGTCCTGGTGAAACAAAGTGTCCTTCAGTATAGGCAATAGTATGGGTAAACATTCTTGACGAAAAACATTAGCTAAAACATCTAAAGCTGCCGCACTGCATTTACGCAAATTCCATTCCGATAATGAACTGTCATCATCAAGACCATCGTCGAAGCCATCGTCATCATCATCGCCACCGCCTGCTTCATTAGACTTAATCGTATGTGTGCGTGACTTATGGAAACGTGGCCGTATATCTTCTTCACGATCCGGAACCATATCATCTTCCTCCACATTACCTTTAAGGAGTATGATATCCAGCTCTGAGTAACGCATGCCTTTTACTAATATTGGTGTTAATTGTGGCAAATAAGGTGTTAAGACGTCTTTGCAAATGCTTTGTTCAGCCAAAGAAAGCCAGAATTCGGAAGCCTCCAAAGCCACACCTTCATCAGAATCCTGAGTTCTCATTAGCATGTATTCAATAATTTGTGGCATGTGAGGCAATAATCTATCCATACGAACTTCTAGCAACATGACCAAACCATGACAAACGTTTTTACGAACTTCGTGATCATCGTCCGAGGACAAATTGAATAAACTTTCAATGAATGTGTCAATGTGCAACATCAAAGCTTGAGAACGAGTTACAATGAACTGATTAATGCAGGCAATAGCATGTGAACGTATCTTGGGGCTGTTATGACTGAAATATTGCAAGAACTTGGGAATCATTATGTTAAGGGGTCTATTCAGTGATGCTGAATCCAAAACTTCTGCATGATCTTCACATATTTTCTGTAAAGCGCTGAAGGCACCTTCACATACATTGTAGTCTTGTGAATCCAACATGTCGCAGAGTGATGGCAATAGTTGTGGCCAATTGTGTAAACCACCATTACTGGCAATGGTTGTTATCAAAATACCAACTGTGGCTCTAATTAAAGGCGATGGATCATCAATAGCCTGCAAACACTCATGTTTAATGTACTCAACTATTTCCGGTCGCAAGTTGTTGCCATGAGTTCGCATATTGTTCTTGAGTATTAAACCACTTAAGGAGCGTGTTGGTTCATCTTCACTTTTCAGTTTAGTCAAAACATAAATCAAATAGTTATTGAAATCTGGATAATGATTTAGTTCCTCAAGTTTCTATAAAACAAATATAAATATCAACGTGAATACATTTCTTCATTTCGTTTGCCCCATAAAAAAACGCTCTTACCATTTGCACAGCCAATTGGGTAGCTGTATCGGGAGATTGTGACTCCTTTAGTATGTTTATGATTTGTTGTAAACCCTCTGCTTGCGGTTCCCACGTCATTTTTAATTAGTTTCCTTTTACGAGTTGCTGTTTGTGAAAATAAAATAGTATTTCCTTTTCTTCTAGGATGTATTTGTGAATATTAACGTTTTTATTGCTGGTGTTAGCCTTTAAAAACAAACAATAGGGAAATATGGGACAAAAATTATATAAAAAATATATTTTTACACAAATGTGTTTAAAAAACTTTTATTTATTAAATGACATTGATATATATACATGTATATGTATTTTTTTTATCTATTTATTAAATAATAAAGTCATATCAGCAGGCTTTTGTACATTAAAACTTATTTATGTTTAGTAAAGTTAAAATATTAATTTATTTTGTTTGTAAATGTTTTAAAGTACTTTAGTTAGTTAATTATAACTCGAAAACCACAATCTTAAAATAAATCAAAGTCTTTGTGTCTTTCTTTATGAATATTTGTAAGTATACACATACGTATTAAGTTTATTTTGTTATTATTTTATATCATGAATCAAAAGATTTATAAATCGAGTCGATCACATGGCGCTACTTTAGGTGATATGCTGGTTTCTGTAAGATGCTTGTAATTTAATTATACTCCTGTCAAGGTTAAACAAGCACCATTTAAAAATCTTATAGCCTGCGTACAGTTTTAATATGTGGACAACCACTGAACAGATATAGGAAGAAAATAAATTTGTATTTGTCGAAATAAATTTTTCTTTACAAGCGATATTTCATTGTGTTGAATGTCAGTTACTCAACTTCAGTTGACGCAACTTAATCAAAACATAAATATCACGCCGAAATACTCAATAAAAGCTTGACCCTTCGCTGATTGTAAAAAAGCTTTAGATGGCAAAATTGAACAAAAGTCTAAAATCTTTATGAGGAGGAGTAAATGATTCCTTTGTCTTTAGAAATGAATTCAATTCATAAAGTAGATATTGTATCGTCCACAATTCTACGCTAGTGTACCCATGAGAACATGGAAGTGAGAGCATCTCTATGTTAACTAATTATATTAGAGTAATTCTATAGCCTATTGGTAGTCCCTTGCTTGGAGCTCGTATATATATAATCTCTTGCATATCCCTCTATATTTCCGCGACAATTCAAATCTGTTACAGCAGATCGTTAGTTTCCTGCAGGTAAACCATCTCATTATGTTATAGGTAAATTCATGCCTTCTTAAATGAGAAAAAAATTGCTGGGATGGAAAACGAGAGAGTAGTGTTTGTGGACATTTAGAACATGTTTCATTGTTTATTTCTTTATAATATTTCCGCTCCATTATCGACAAAACGGTAGAACCTAAAACGCATTGCGGAGATTTATACTATCGTCATAAAGATATTCTATCCTTATTTAAGTGTTTCCAAAAGATTTTCTGTTTAATATTTAGGTCCTAGGCAATTGAAATATTCCCGACATTTACGGCAATTAAAAAACGTTGTGAACCCTTGCTAGACTTTAACAACATTAGGAGAACCGTTATACAAGAAAAACTTTTAAAATTGACAATTTTACTCTCGCGTTGCGGAATTTTTTTTTTTAACGCTCAATAAATGTTGAATCCATCTACCATAAAACTCAAATGTTTAAATACAATATCCTGTATTTTCTCAACGCCATCTAGCGTTATTATTTGGCACTTTCACAACGCGATAATGTAAAAGTAATGGTTTTCCTTTTGTTTTAGCCGTGCTACCTATTAGGCAAGCATTTTTAATTAACGTCAATCAACTTTTTATGGTAAAGAAAAAAAAAGCGTTTTAACGTGAATTAAATGAATTAACTTGCTTCGAAAAATATTAGAAATAACTAGAATCGAAAAATCTAAACTAATTGAACGCTTTTAAACGCTCAATAAATGTTGAATATATCTACCATAAAACTCAAATGTTTAAACACAATATCCTGTATGATTTCAACGCCATCTAGCGTTATTATTTGGCACTTTCACAACGTGATAATGTAAAAATAATGGTTTTCCTTTTGTTTTAGCCGTGCTACCATAGACGGGCATTTTTAATTAACGTCAATCAACCTCTTATGGTAACTAAACAGCTATTTTAAAGAGAGAAAAAAGGGTTTTAAGGTGAATTAAACGAATTAACTTGTTTCGAAAAAATATTAGAAATAACTAGAATCGAAAAATATAAACTAACTGATGGTGTTTCCAAAATTATTTAATTTAAAAAAACAATACATTGTATATATTCGCAATTTTATATTTAAAAAAATCGCATTTTATTACTAATGATTATATTGAATATTTTCCGCTCTCACGCATCGTTCACAAACATTTTAAACAAGCACTTAAAATGATAACCCTTAAGCGGAAGTAATGAAATCAAAGATATTTTACCCTTATTTATTTATTGTACCCTATACATACTACAAAACAGACAAAATGAAAATACAAGACCTACAACAAAAAAAAAAACCGAAGTCTGATGATATAAAAAAAATGTCTCATTCCCGAAGATGCCTGAGTACAACAAACAAACAAACGTACACACCGACAAAATAGAAATTGTCAAACGAAACAATAGAAAACATTCCCGGTATGAGTTAAAATAGACAAAAGCGACCATGATTTTTGTTGTTGGCGTGGGCAATGGTGGTTTCTAAAATGAATAAATGATGGGGCAGGCAAACGAGGCGAGTATGTAAAAGAAAAACCACCACCTTTTTTTCGCCAGACACAAAACTTTTTTCGTTTTAAATGCAAAGTAAAAAAAATTTTAATTATTGAAGATACACGTTCACATTTATTTGTAACAATTAGAAATTATTATTAACCACATTTTTCAGTGGGAAAGTACAATTTTATTTAACCAAATATTCTCTATTGCTGGCTGTGCCAATATTTCGCAAATTACTATAGCGTACATTCACCTTGAATAAATGAAAAATCTTTTTCCATTTCATGGAGAATCTTGGATCTGTTCGAGATTTTTTGACTTACCGACAAAGAAAACCGCCGAATTTTGTTGTATTTATTAAAGTATTATTAACTTTCTTACAATAAGAATTATATTTTCTCTTTTCTATGGAATTTTTCACGTTTGCTTATAATATATTACGAATTCTTTCTTATAAATTTTTTTTCTATGTGCAGCTAAAAAAACTGCAAAAAGTGATTATACCTAGCGTTATTACACTAAAAAGACCGAACTACACCTAAAAATTCTCCAAATCACAAGCATTCAGAGTTGCATGATGAGCAGTGATGTAAATTTAGTTCAATTGTAAACAAATGCTGAAGAATGTGTGAAAAATAAGCGATTTTGAATATACACAATTAAAATAAAATAATAATTGTAAAAATAATTATTTAAAGTTAAAATACATTACATTAATTACAAGAAATCTCATATATTTAAATTTATAACTTAGCATAAATTGTTAAAAAAATGTTTTAAAACTCATATATTTAACAGCGTTTTTTCAATAAGATATCAGCGTTTTTTTATTTTAAACCTTCGTTACTGTTGTAGCTTTTTAAATACAGCTTTTGATAACCAGATGTCGCCAATGTAATTTTATTGTTTTAACAACTCTGTACTTTTATACTTTACAATTTCCTTTCATTCGGTAGTTCTTTTTTAACTTCGTCTGTTCGGAATTTTTTCACTCTGATTAATTTTATTAAAAAGCTAATTTTAAAATGTTTAAAATAATAATATTTATAAAAATTTATTAAACATTAGTGCGTGATTTACTTAATTTACATTGTTTTTACGAAAAGTCACTATTAAATACGGATTTTTACAAATGAAAAATATTCGCACAAACTGAAGCGGAGTACGAAAAAGTGACGAAATTGATAAAAAAAAAGTTTTCACATAAAAAACAGAAAGTGTGTAGAAAAAGAATAGAAATAAAATTTACGTCAGTGCTATAAAACAAGATATTAGACATATAATTAAAAAATATTGTTTTTTTTTCTATTGAATATACAATATTTATAAAGATAAATAATTTTGTGCAAAAAATCAAAGTAACAAAAAATAAAGGTTAGTTGGAAATAATAAGAAAATATGAACTTGTAAATTTCATGTTTATGCATGCTAATGAGACAGCTGTTTGGTTGTGGTTGTTGTTCCTGTTTTTTTTTTATTTTTTTTTAATTTATTTCATCCCTGTTTTTGTTAGTGTGTGTGGATATATGTGTGTATGCGTATGTGCCAGAGTGTATTGAAATTTTCACTTGACTTTTTTTCTTTGGTTTGTTTTTTGTTTTTGCGTTTGCATCTCTGTTCATTCATTCATTTAATTTTATTTATTTTTTATGTTTTGGCATCTTCTAATTTTCTCGCTGTTTGTTGTTTGTTTTTATATCAAAAAGATTAATTTTCAAATTTTTGTTTTTGTACAGCTCTTGTGTTTTTATGCTCAAGTGGTTTCTCCTCTTCCTGTATGTAGAGCACAGTTTTTCAATATAAATTTTTCGCTTGACTTGAATTATTTGTTTCTGTTTCTGATCGCCAAACAGCCAGCCACCCAGTCGTTCATTCTATTTAATATTCTAAAGCCATTGTTTTTTGGTGGTGTATGTAGTTGATTAATATTATAATCAGCAGCGAACCAGTTGAAAGTTTTATTTTCTTTTGTGCAACATAAAATAAAGTTATAATATTGAAAAATAAAAAAAAAGTGTTTAATAGTTGTTGCATTTTCAATGAAAATAAAACCAAAAACATTAATGTGTTGCTACAGTTTCTATCATGTTTTCTTTCATTTGTTACGTGCCGTAAAGTCAGTTAAACTTGTCTTTCGTTATTTTTTCTCTTCTTTCACGTTGTTTTGTTGTTTTGTGGACATGACCAATGCGTGGCAGTGGCAAAAGTAATTACATTCATAAGCAACGGCTATTTGTTATTTATGGAAAGTTTGACCTTAACCTATTTACGATTATAAATATTAAATTTCAAATCATCTTAAAATTGTTTCCAACTAATTTTAATTTGAAAAACAAAAAAAAAATTCAAATATGATATGATATTTGACAATGGAATAGTAAATATGGGCACGTTTTTTAAATCATATATGGTGGAGGATACGCTTATCACCCACTTTCTCTGTCCAGTGAGGTCTAGAATTGAACAGTGGGGGTCTCAGTTCAAACAGTACCGATTGATACTATAGAGAGTTAGTTTAGGTTGGAAGGATGGTACACCACTTATTTTTGTATTAGCATGTCTTCACCCAGAGATTCATTTAGACTGCAGTCCTTCAGAAAACTAGTATGAAAAAGAAAAATTGGAAAAAATTGAAGGATAGAAAATAAAAGAAGAGAAAAGAGAAGTTAACTATCTCCTAACCAATATGCCCGAGGGTGGCATTGATATTAAATAGTCAGTCAATATCGATATTGAACCCTAAAGATCCTATTGCAGTCCAGTTCCTAAACAAGATGCTACGGATTAGACAATAACACAATATCAGCCGGGTAGGTTTCTTCATAACGTCATAACAGAATGACGGCATTGTGTTATCATGCCATTGGATATAATTGGTAATTGTAGATCCCTACATATCATGTTTCTACCGCTCGTTCCCTAATTAACCAATATACTCCCCTAGCAATCACTGGTACTGTTGATGCTCTTAAAACTGAAGCAGTTACTCAAGCCTGTTTCTGCTTCAGATATTTTATTGTCCACTGTGCACCACGCATTGAATGATAATTGAAGAAAATAAGCATTTAAGCAGTATACAGAGAAGTTCGAGATATGTTTCTCATTCAAGTTAATGGGGAAATATCTCAAAGATCGAATTTCTCATGCATACAGTACATAGATTACATTAATAGACCGTTTTAGGATGCCAAGTCCACGACTTTTGTATATTTTCTGTGAAGACATCTTAAAAAATAACACTTCAAGACCTATTTCTATAGTAACATAATTCATGAACGATGGAATGGTGGTCGACAGGAAATAGATGTGGCCGAAACAGTGAGCAGTGAGAAATTAATAATTTCACCAAACCGTCTGGGTTTTGCTGTGTTTTAGTTGTATTATCAGGGAATCTTCTACTTATAACTGCGATTATAGCTCATATACTGTCAGTATTTATGCTAGTTGAGCAATCCAATCTCCCTCCAGAGGTCAATAGAAGAGGAATTGTATTGTGCTCGAAAACAATACTAAGCTTAAACTGTAAAATATTTTTCATGAAGAATATTAAAAGCTATTTATTTGGATTGATTTTCTTCTGTCATCAAATTATTTAGCGCCTCTTTTTTGGAATATACCCGCTTCTCATTTCATAGTTGAGTCAATGAACCGGCCAAAGCAACATATCAGAATGAATGTTTGCATTCAAAAGAAACGAAGTCAGCTCCAATTGATGGCAATGTTATGGCGAAATAATTTTTATTGCTTATCTTCAATGAAAACGAAAGCCTATCAAAGTCTTCTTTAAGACAAAGCAGTACTAGTAGTCATAATCACTGTTGCAACAATCGAAATGGATGAATTTAAGTTCGAATTTCTACGTCACGCATTTTATTTATCAAATTTGCTTCTCTGATTTTATTTTCTACCATCAAACTTGAGAAATGACACGTTGTTGAGAGATATGCCAACAAGACAGCGATTTGTAGAACATTTTAAGAACAGTTTTTACTACAAACATGGTATCATGTTGGATATTACTGGAAATTGCGTATCGAACTAAGAGGTGATTATGTTGGCGAACAAAGAAATATTTTCGCAAATTTGTGTTTTTCTTTTGCTCTCGTAATACTTGTTTTATTTTGTATATTTAAACTAAAAGTTATCATTTTATTTTATTTCAGACGCTTAAATTTTGCTGACAATAAACAAAAGAGAAAAAAACAAGTTGTTGCTGTTTTTAAATACTCTGTGTTTGTATGTAGCCAATGCCAAATATTATTACCAAAACAGCTTACGTTTTATAATAATTTTATTTTGTTTTTGTTATCAACAGCATTTAATACGTAATATAACGTATAATTTTGTATTTAAAATAAGACACCACCAAGAAATCCGGTTTGAAAGAATTGCAACTTTTTTAAGTTTGTTGGTATTTGAATCATCGTTTTATTTTCATTTTTATTTGTATATTTTTTATATAAAATCGTGTACTTTTCATAAAATTAGCACCTTATTATTGTAACATTTTTGCTTCACTTTCTAAAAATATAGTCGTTTTGTTTTCATTTCCTACTCTTACTACTAATCTACTGCTAAGCTTAGCAGATAGCATTTTGCTTATTGAAACAATTCAATCTATGTATACTCTTTGTCTAGAGATTTTTTCCCTTCTTCTCTATTTTTTCAATGTTTTTCTTTTTTTGTTTTATGGCGTTTCTGCCATTTGTGGTTTTCTAGTTTTGATTTTCTCACAGTGTTTATTTTTTATTTCTTCGTTATATTTTAAACCACAATTGAGTTTGTTGTTCATCATCATCATCAACATCATCATCGTCGTCATCTTTTAAAAACATTGTAAAGATTATATTTGTTGTCTTATTTGCCAAAAGTCAATTCATGTTCAATTCAAGTATTTCAAATTGACTTTTAGTTTAATGAACTGTTTTTTCTCTTTTTTCAATAAAATCGTTTTTTTTTTCTATTTATTAGGGGTAAAAAAATATTGTTTGGTTCGGTTGGTGCTTTATAATTTTGTTAAAATGTTTTGAAAATCTAATCCAATATGTTTTTAACTTGGTTTCTTGTATTCAAGACTATAGGAATATATCGGCACATACATATATATGTACGTGATTTAAGTAAATTATTTATTTCACATTCAATTTGTTTTTGTTTTGGTTTTTTTTTTTATTAATGTTCAGTTTTTAAACAAGTTGTTAATTAAACTTGAAAAGTTTAAAAACATTTTTATTTACTTGAATTTATGCATTATATTTGCAATACACACACACATAGATACATTCGTACATATGTTGAAATTAGCAAAAAATCATTTTTAACGGTTTTATTATTAAATTCGTAATTTTTGATATGTATTCCATTAGTCATGTACCTGATTTCCTTTTAATGATAATATAAAAACTAAAAGAATTAAATCATTTTGAAATAATTTTCATAAAATATACATTTTTTCCTCATGAGAACTTTATTATCTATTCCTTAACCAGAAGCAAATAAAGAAAGGAACCAACAAAATATAGCCCCCATATCTACTTACTAACAAATAGTAGTTGTAGTATTGATTTTTGTTCGTTATTTAATATCATTTCTAGCAATATAATTACTGTTTGTCATAAAACTTCATTTTCCACCCTTCTTCCTATGCTTTGTTGATGACCCTGACCAAACTTTTAACACAAAGTAGTTTTTTGTTGTTTACGTATATTCACCACCTTTCTTTAGGTGTATATTACTATTCCACTTTATTTTTCATACGTATATAACACGTATGTTCAAAATATTAGATACACTTGGCCTAATAAAAAATGTATAGTCTGTGAATTCACGGCTAGTATTTATTATGTATTTTATTTCAGTAGAATAAGAATTTAGTAATGCTACTGGAATTTCAATTTAGCAACAGCTATTGGGCGCATAATTCAAAAATCTGGGTCAATGAGGAGTCCTGCTCCACCGCTAGACTCACCTGGCCCTTGATGGATAGAAGGCGTACCAGCCAATTGCTTGGCCTTGGTCGTGACGTCATCTCAACCACAGTGGCCGTGCTTACAGGTCATTGCGCTATGGGTAGACACGCGGAGAGAATGAGGCTCCCATTTAACGACTACTGCCGTGGATGCAGATCCGCTGAGGAAGAGGAGACTGTTATCCACTTTCTTTGTCAGTGCCCGTCTCTTGCTAGGTGTAGATATAGGTTATTTGGCTCTCCATTTCTTGTCAGCTTGCCGGAGCTATTATCTATTGATATCAAGGATATAGCTTCGTTCATCAAACTTTCTGGCTGGTTTTCCAGTATGGGGTAGCCGTGCTTTTGATATGCAGCCCTTGCGCTGACCAACTTCTTCCTTTTCCCTGATTTTGGTGGAACTTGGTCAGTACAGGGCCGGCGTTCACCCGTGGCATCACAACGGGCCGCTATGCGTGCTCAAGTGAGCTTTGTGAAATCAGAGCTACCACTCCCACTCAGACCGAACCTAACTGTGGCATTTTAGAGGGTAACTTACTGATTTAGTTGATCATTCCAACGCTTTTAGTCAGTATTGCGACCTAGATTCTCACATCAGCCATGTTGTGTGTGTCAATTTTATCCACAAGTGGCAGGGGACCTACAAGTAAAAGTCGACTCCGAACGACAGATTTTTTGGGAAACTTTGTTTTTGGCAATATTATTTACTATCAGAGTTTTTGTCGGAAGTTATCGGAAGTTTGAAGAAATATAGACAATGTTATAAAAGGCTTGCTGTTGGATTTCGATGAATTCTGATTATTGGGCTTTGTATGTGTCAGTCGGATCCATTGCAGCGTATAGTTCAACAAAGATGAGTTGTAGACTATTGAACGCCTTCTGTACTTTGTATTTCTACAACTCATAGCAGAAATAGTTTGAAGAGGAGTTTCTTTAATGGGTTAAACTCTCTGCCAATATCCTCTTTATACTGAGATTAATAATGGAATTGAACTGGTTGTGAAAGGTGCATGTATGTTATCGCATTAGCTTTTCAGTACTCTCTTGTCTTCTTCGACTTTTATGTCTGTCTTCTTTTTATTTCTTACAATCTATCTGGTCATTTGACTAATTGTATCAAATGATCTCTGGATGTTCAATTTGCCTCAATGACAAGTACGCGTCCCCTAACCTAACCTAATATTGTCTGGTTGAGCGGCCTAGATAGAGGCCAACAAATTCGAAAATTGAAGGAATTATTTTATGAAGGAAGATTGGTGTCAAACCTAAAAAAAAACGTTTTATTGGGAACATATAACTCAAGAATTTCAAAATGTTTGCAAACAACATCGACCTATGTCGATGAAAAATCGTTCCAATTGAAAAATTCAAAAGAGTCTCATCTATTAAGAGATTCAAAAACAAGCCAGACGATCAAAGGAGGCCTGTAACGACAGGCCTTGGTTGAGATAAAGCACACAATATGCTAAATTCACTAACCTCGATCATAAGCTGCAAAACGTTTTAGAATCTATTTAGAAAATAGCAGTTGACACTTTTACCTACCTCACAAACATGTAGACATGCAGAAATGAAATATATAATTGGACCTTGATGGACCTAAATACCATTCGATATTGCAAGCAATACTTTAGAATATCGTAGTAAAGTGGTTGCGTTTCGACCAGCCCATAAATGGCGAAGGCAATTTGACAACAAAATGAAGAAGATGCGGAGAAGTGAATGGTACAAAGTAGCATTGAAAAACTTTATATTCCCATTCGCTACACATAATACGCATATGTTTTGATTGTTTCAGTTAGCCAAAGATTCCAAACACAGTTCAAGGTTGGTAAAATATTACTAAATAACATAAAAAATTAGGAACAATAAATCATATAGGGGCTCTAATTTCTTCTTATACATGCCAATTGTTATTATCACGAAATGTGATGTTTTAGTGAATATTTATGTTGTATTATATATGTACACAGAATTATTATTTCCGAAATGCTTTTATTGTCTACATAATTATGGCATATAAGACTGAATTAATTTTTTTTATTGTATACAATAATGTGTTTTTCCCACCGAGAGTATAAAGAATTTAGGTCTGACTATTATTTTCAGCGTATTTGTATGTATGAGTATTAATATCGCCTTTTTTTGAGGTTAGAACATCAACAACACCTTTTCACGTATCTTTACATACGTATATTTTTCTAATTCTTTTAAACATAAAGATGTCATTTGCATTATATATGTATACATACTATTTTATTGTTTACACCATACCACCCCCTTTGTATAAAAAAAATAAATATTTGTGTCTGAAAACAATTCAAGCAATTGAATTTTATATAAAAAATCGTGATGTTTTCAATTATTATATGATCTAATAAATAAAATATAATGTATGGATAGGGAGGGGGTGGGTAATAATTATGGAAATAATAACAAAATAATTATTTGTGACAAAGTATAGTAAGTAGTATTTAAGTAAAATAATATTTCAAATCTATATTGAAAAAATAAATTTGTTGGAATTTTTCCTTTTCGAAATGATATTTCGTATTTTCAATAAATCCTGCATTACATACACTCAGCCACAAAAGTATTTCGTTGAAAATATTTATAATTGTCTGACAACTTTCCTCGATTTTAAGACGGTCTTGGTTAAAAAATTTCTGAAATTTGTTAACTTTTGTGGGCCTGATGTACACTTTAAATTAAGCAATTTCAGACATTTTTTAACCAATCCGTTTTCATTGAAAATATTTATAATTGTCTGACATCTTTCTTCGATTTTAAGACGGTCTTTTGCATTGGTTCAGAAATTTGTGAAATTTGTAAATCGGATGCATACCTTTGTGGGCCTATGCAGGGACACAATTCAGTTCAATTTCAGAAATTTTATAAACAATGCAAAAGACCGTCTTAACATCAAGGAAGCTATAAAGATTTTCAACGAAAACGGATTAGTTAAAAAATTTCTGAAATTTTTTAAACGTATGTATGCTTTAGTAACTGTGTGTAGATTGAAACGCCAGTCCACCATTAAAGGATTTACTCGCAGGGCATTAGAGAAACCATGTCTCTTTCTATAACTAGCTTGGAACCAGCCGGCACATTTGATTATGATTATGATTACTCCTGCAATATAGTTGAGGTCCTGAAAGAAATGATTTACTGAGTAATTTTCTCTACGTTCCCTGGGAGCTAGTAAACAGTAGTCGTACAGTAAATAAGTTAATCCAATTGCATTCGATTCGTCATTCATTCGAAAAATGAATATCTTGTTGTCTGTTGTCCCTTGGGGGAGAAAACTCATTTCCTCGGGAAAAAAAACTTTTGTGAAACAGCTGATGCTGAATTGGCAATCTGTGGCCGAGTGATACTCGGGTCATTCTGGAACGTAGATCCAATTGCTGTGGTAATGTGAATTTCTCGCTATTTTGTTTAAATGTAGTTTTGTAACGATTTTATTTTTTTGGAGAACGAATTCAATGCGTTAATCACAGTTAACTATCCACAGCAATTTTAAGCTTCATTGCTTCTAAGGCTATAGTTTTTGTTTTAGATTATCGCTATCTTTATCGAGTGTATTTCCGCCTGGAATATATAAAGGTAGCTTGTTAATTTTAGGAATTTGGACGACTTAAATTATCCAGTCATCCGAAAATGCTGATACAGTCCTGATGATGCAAAATGAGCGTCGGATAGCTTATCAAAGTCTGTATGTATGTAAGTATGTGTTATTTCTAGATTAGGCCATGGCGTAAATTTCAAATATTCACTTGCTCAGATTTTAATTAATAGTCCTGCTTCTTAGCATGTCATTCAATTCATTTGTTAATTTTCATCCTCCAAGAATATCAAGTTTAAGTAAGCATATCGTGTACGCAAAATGTTAAGGTAGAGTGGTTGTCCCAAACATACATATTTCCAGTGTTTTCATTGAAAACGCTTTTTAATTTCATTGATAAGTCAGCTCAAATTTTTGAAATTTTTATTTTAAAGCACTTTATATAAACGTTTCTAAATATTTATTTATTTATTTATTAATTACCATCCAATTACAAATTATATTCTAATTATATACGAGCTGAATAACTTTGACAATATGCTCGGTGTAGTGTCACAGACCAGAGTCTCTGGTGGGAATCGAACCCACGACCCTCAAGCTAATGGTCTAGCACACTACCCACTAGACTACTAGGGCACCCGTTTTCTAAATAAAAATAATAAAGTTATTAAAATGTAACCAAAATTATTTGTGTATATGAAATAAATTGTTTTTTTTAACATATTCTAAAACATCTAACACTTGTTAGGATGCAGATCACATATTGCACAATATTTGTGTGATGTGATACCATAAAAATGATATTTTAAACTATGTATTTGTCATATTACAAATGCTAGAAAGGACAAACTAAACATTTTTAAAGAAAAATATATGCATAGGCTATCATTTAAACTTGTGTTATGGTCATTATCAAGTACAAATGAATTTATTTCAATACATTTGTCATTTGCTGGTACTATTATGAACACTGTTGTCTCTCAAATGTTGTTGAAAGTCTTGATAAAATTGCTTTGTTTGTTTAGTTTGATAAACTCTTAGATAACTGCTGCATATATGTACTTAATAAAGTGATCAAAACAAAGTTAACTTTTGTCTTATTTAACTGAACCTACTGTTTATCTTCTCTTACGCAGTATGTCAACAAAATTTTCTTCTTAATAAAACCAAAAAACGTGTGCATACGGTTGACATTCTTTTAAATAAACAATAAATGATTGGAATGACTCCCAAGAACCAAAGTGTTAATATATGTGTGTACATACATACAGTGACTCTACCATTATTACGTCGAATTTATCTGAAATGAAAAACACTGTAAAAAAAGCTTTTTTGTCTTATCAGAACTAAATTTGCTTTTTAGTTTAGGTTGGTGGGTTCTGGGTGGTGGTGGTGGTGGTGGTGCTGGTAGAAAGTGTATGGGTGAGAGATAATTTTGACTTTTATTATTTTCATATTTCCAACTGACTGAGGGTCTAAATGTGAATGTTGTTGGTTGTTTGTGAGCAGTTTGTGAGAATGTTGATAATTAAAAACGAAACAATATCGTAGTATAAAGAGTTTTTTGCTATTGAATTTCATTATTAATTTTGTAATTATTTAACGATGACGTTTAACTTTTTCTATGTCATAATTTGTTTATTTTCTTTTGAATTTAAATTCAATTACGGCTTTAATAATTTCTTAAATATCTTTTGTGTTGTATTTTTTTTTTTTAGGAATTTTCTGGAAGAAAACAATTAAAGTATGAGCACATCGACAGGCAGTAGTAGTAATTTAACTGATGCGACGTTAAATGTCACTGCAGCTGCCATCACAACAATTACAACAACAGCTGATTTAATAAATTCGTCAACAACAGCATCGCCTAAATTTAATTTCATAACACAAATGTCCGTTGCTGCTGCTGCTCCCATTGATCCTTTAAGCCATGTGGGTGATGGTATTTTTCTACAGACAAAAACCGCTCAAGGTTTAGCTGGCGTTTTTGTTTGGGCAGCTTTATTCATCACATGCCAACAGGTAGGTGGTTGTTTGGTTGGTTGGTTGCTTATATTGATTTTCTCTCTTTTTAAAATTTTCCGTTTTTACACTTATACTTTTGTTTATTTTCTTTGCTCTTCAGATTTATCAACATTTGCGTTGGTACACAAACCCCCAAGAGCAACGTTGGATTGTACGAATCTTATTTATTGTACCCATCTATGCAACATACTCTTGGATAAGTTTATTATTCTTTAACTCCAACAATATTTATGTATATTTCTTCACAGTGCGAGATTGTTATGAAGGTATGGTATTGTATTTAAAAAATTGAAATTTAAAATAAAACTGAATGAAATTTAAATAATTTTCTAAGCAATTACTATTTACAAAAAGTTTAGAACTTGTAGTTTCGTTACAGTTCTGAGCTTATCTATTCAAAAGTGAAATTTAGTAACTTGTCTCTATGAAATGTTATTTATTTTCAATTTAATTTGTTTAGATTTGTTTAAAATTACAAACTTATCTTTGAATATATCGTTTCAGCATTTGTCATTTACAATTTCCTTTCTCTGTGCTATGAATATCTGGGCGGAGAAGGCAATATAATGTCAGAGATTCGCGGCAAACCTATTAAGACCTCTTGCCTTTATGGTACATGTTGTTTAAAGGGTAAAACATATACAATAGGATTTTTACGTTTCTGTAAACAAGCAACTTTACAGTTTTGTTTGGTTAAACCGTTGGTGGCATTCATCATTATATTCTTGCAAGTATTTGGTCATTATCATGATGGTGATTGGAGGTAAAATATTATTATACACATACATTTGATTTTTATTTTTACTCAAATCATTAATAATAATTATTATTTAATTTGTATACTCTATTACACGCTAGCTCCGATGGCGGTTATATTTATATTACCATAATCTATAATATTTCGGTTTCATTAGCGTTATACGGTTTATATTTGTTTTATTTTGCCACTCGTGATTTACTTACACCATTCGAACCTGTATTGAAGTTCTGCACCATTAAATCGGTGATTTTCTTATCATTTTGGCAAGGTGAGTAGTGAGTCATTTTAAAAATAAATCAAATGCAATGCGGTTTTAATTTGTTTTTGTTTAACTTTTTTTTTTATCTTTTTTATGTTGTCAAACAGGTGTTGGTTTGGCTATACTGGAAAAGGCTAAAGTTATTTCGCCCATTGTTGACAGTGCTGGTACTATAACATCGGCTGGTACCGTATCCGCTGGTTATCAAAATTTCTTCATATGTATTGAAATGTTATTTGCAGCAATTGCTTTACGTTATGCCTTTCCTTATCAGGTGAGAAACATGTTTCATTTGTTTTTAGTAATATGATCGTAATTACATGCTTTGGCATGTGAGTTTGTATTTTCTGTCACTTCAAGCAAATTTTAACAGCAAGAAAAAAAAAATAAATTGTTTTCGTTTATTGGTAAGATAAGATATCTATCTTCAGTGCTTTATTATCTATTTATAAATCAGTAAAATATTAATGACATACAGAATTGACTTGAAAACGAAGTTCTTATAAGGGAAGAAGTAAATCTTTTACAAGTAAAACTTGTCTATTTCGAAATGTCAGTTGCGCGATGTAATCTATTCATCTATCATGATCTACCCATGAATAAAAATCAGTTATTTTCGTATTTTTCGACCAATCGAAAATAAATTATAATAAAAATAGTTAGTTTCCAAATGGAAGCTCTAACAGGCGAGAGTCGTCCCGCCTATGAGTTTACCGAACGCTTACTGATTTGCGAAGTCGCGAAAATGCTTTATAACGTCCGTTTATTCATACTAAGCTTTTTTTCCTTAAATATAGAGAGAACACACCTTTTAGCTGAATTATTGGAAATAATTTTTACTTTCCACAAAACAGTTGAACCAGATCCGAACTTAAAAGGACATTACATAATATTGATAGTTCTAACAAGCCCAAGCAGTTAAAGAATTTGTAGGGATTTCAAATATTTTAAAAGGCCGAATGGTTTTGAAAATATGTTCATTCAGGATATAAGGAGTAAGGATAATAAATTTTAAAATTACCATGCAATAGAAATATGTTCTGCCCTTTGAAACATACCCTGTTACTCTGGACATGAAATTTTTCAGACGGTGAAGAGCTATTTATTCTATTGCCTAGGTTTTCGAATTTTTTGTTGAGCTGTTATTTTGCCTAAAGGGTAGGTCGATAATATCTAATTTATTAATTTATTAGAACACTTCAACTCCAGCTGAATGTGGTCTAATGAAATAAGTTCACTTGTTCCCAGCGATTGTTTTTTTTAAAGGGATATAGCTTTCCTAAGCTATTTTCGCCAATGCATCTTAATTCCATTTTAATTTTTGAAATTTTTTGTCCATTAAAAATTAAAATTTTTTTTAAAAATTTATATTTCAATTAATTTATTTTTCTATTAAATATCCATTCTGTTCCCTTTCAATTTTTAGGTATATGCCCGCAGCTGTATTGGTGATGGCCATGGCCGTTCAGTGACGATGCAATCAATCTCAAGCAGTCTCAAAGTATTTATATTTTAAGAAATTATTTTATTATCCATAACTTTATTAACACTATTTATTGTTTTCATTTAGGAAACCATGAATCCTAAAGATATTATGACAGATGCTATACATAATTTCCATCCACAGTATCAACAATACACTCAATACAGTTCCGGTAAGTAAATTTTTAAAAATAATTTATTTTTGGAAATACTTAATGCTTTTTGAATATGTTTTTTCAAATTATATATGCTATATATTGCCTTGATTTTCATGCATGCTTTTTATATATAAACTAAAATTATATATCGTTACCACAAAACGCACTTTATTATGCAATAATACTTACAATTTAAGGGCTTAAATGTTGTTGAATTCCGTTTTCTTTAAAATCTATAAAAAAATTGGTACTAAAATCGTTTTAACATACAATTTATATTTTTTTTTATTTACTTATTTGGGATTATGTTTTTATTGTTAAAATCTTATGTTTTGTTTTTTGTTTTGTACATGCATATAAACATATTGCTTTGTTTTTTTGTTATAAAATATGGCTTAACAAAACCAATCGTTACCTTTTTTATTTACTAATTTTTTTTTCATTTTTGTTTTGGGTTTTTTTTAATTTGAATCATTTTTTATTTAATTTAATTTTTATATTATTTATTGTTTTCTTCACTAATTACTATTACTAAATTTTTTTTTCATTTTTGTTTTGGTTTTTTTTAATTTGAATCATTTTTTAATTAATTTATTTTTTATTTTATTTATTGTTTTGTACACTCATATAATCATACTTTTTTTTTATTAAAATATGGCTTAACAAAACCAATCGTTACTTTTTTATTCACTAACTTTTTTTATTTTTGATATGGGTTTTTTTAATTTAAATTATTTTTATTTTATATATTTTTTATTTTATTTATTTTTATTTTTTTTATTTTTTATTTATTTTTATTTTATTTATTTTTATTTATTATTTTAATTTAACTTTTATTTTTTTGTTTTATTAATTTTTTAATCCACACATTATTGTTTTACCAATCGCTACTTCTTTATTTACTAACTTTTTTATTTTTGATATGGGTTTTATTTTAATTTAAATTATTTTTATATTATATAATTTTTATTTTATTTATTTTCATTTTATTTTTATTTTATTTTTATTTTATTTTATTAATTTTGATTTTATTTTCTTTATCTTAATGTTTCTTTATTTATTATTTTAATTTAACTTTTATTTTTTTGTTTTTTTTTGTTTTATTATTTTTTTTTTACTCCACAATATTATTGTTTTACCATAGACCTTCTTCTAACCTTATGATTAATAACTTTCCCTAACCCCCCCATATTCGCTATAATAGCACTCACATTCGTATCTCATTTAATAAAGGCTTGGCATTGAAATCTGTTATACGTAATCATTTACTGTTTGTGTTATTCATCAATAATTGCTAATGATTGTTGTTCTTTTTTTTTCTCAAACTTTACAGACGTAACTTCATCTCAACGTTATGAAAAACTATAAATTAAACTAAAAATTAGTAATTGATTTGATAAAAAGAAATTGGAATGAAATGAAAAGAAATTTGTTTATTTAACTGCTTTCAAAATTTAACATTATTGCTTATTAAAAACAAAACGCGAAAATTCTTAAGAGACAATTACATTTTTTTAAGTATAAATAAACTATTTAATTTAGTATAAATAATATATTAAATTAAGTTCTATTGCAGAAAACAACAAAAAAAACAAAATATTAAACTAAACACTACCATAGTTGCCTTTAAACAGCCTTTAAATTTTATAAGAAAATTAGTTTTTAAATATACATACAAAATAATTTCTCTTTGCTCATTTACAATAAATCTATTAAATTAATTCCTATAAATAAAAAAACTTAGATTCTTCTGAATGAACCTCAAATTAAAAAAACAAATTCCCGTAGAGGTGTTCCTTGAATACAAAAGGAAAAATGAGCTTAAGGTCTTAGAAATGTTATACCTGTTTATGTTCATATTCTTTTCAACTGAATGCATTTGATATGTTTTTCTATAAAAATCTATATATTTTTTTTTCTACTTTATGTATAAAATACATAAATTTTTTTATATGGTTTTATATATGAACACCCAAAATCTTTTCCAACCCAATAAATATGTACTTAAATTACGTGATACCTTTTTTAAATAATTATTTTATGCTTTTAATTATTTTTATATAATTGTTATTGTAATAACTCTTTATTTTTCTAAATATGTATCTATACTTTGAATTGTATTGTATTTGTATTTTCGTTTATTTTCATAATTTAAGTTTTTTTTTTTTAATAAAAAATATTCAAAGGATTTTTGTTTATAGCTTATAAATAAAAAGACAAAGAAAGACAAAAATATAATTTACAATAATTAATTTACAAATTATTGCCCTAATTTAATTTTAATGTTTATTGATATTGAAATAAATGTACTTATAAATATTTGTATCATTTTAAATTTTTAATTGTAAATTTAAATTTACTTTTTAAAAATATTACACAAGAATAAACATTCAAAACAGTTAGACACTGAATCTTCGCCTATAAGTAATAAAATTGGTTTACATCGGAAAAAAATATGCTTTCAAATAAAACCTTTTAATCGTTGATTTAGTGTATTCGATTCGTTTAATCGTTAATTTTCTTTTTATTGTTACTTTTTATCTTAAAGGCGAAATATTTTCTTAATCATTACCGTTAATCTATTTGTTGTTCTTTAGCATGCAATGTGTTTTTGTTTGTTAAGGATTTGTTTTAATTATTAACCAACATTTTTATGGCATGACATAATACTTATTCTTCCATATTAGGCTTTTGTTTGGCGCCGTTTTTATGAAAGCAACCTTAGATTTTGTTGTTTTATTTTAAATTTAATATTTTTTGGAAACTATCAAAGACACAATGTTTAATAGTTCTTTACAATTAACAACTTTGCACCAAGTAAGACAATTTTACATAGTGCCTTGGTAATGTTAATCAACATCTTTATTGTTTAATAACTTTAATTTGAATGTCTTTGTTTTAACTAAGTGGATAAGAGCCCTTGCATCTGCCGTTTGGAAGCGTTGTGTAGAAGCTCAAGGTGTAAGAGAGTTTATTGGATACTACGTACACAAATTTCAAAATTTTGAACCCAAATTTCGTTAAGATATTGGAAATTGAATAGCTTTAGTAGCTTTAGCAGCTTTCTACTAAAGTTTGTGAAACGCAAGCACATTTTTTCTATATTTTGACCATAGTCAACTGACAATGCTTGCTAAAAGGAGCAGTGTCGTCATTCAGATCAAATCTTTGAAATTAAAAGAGTCACAAACTAATTAAACTCTACTTGTATAGCATATAGAAGTCGCCGTGGTGTAGTAGGTAGTGTGTTGGCTTACTATACGTAAAGCCCGGGTTCGTATCCCAGGTCAGACATCAAAAATGAAATATGAAAAAAAAAAAAAATATTTCTTCGGCGACTTCCTCTCAGCAGATTTCTGGCAAAAACTCTGAGAGTAAATAAAATTGCCATGAAAAGTTTCTCAAAAATCTGTCGTTCGGAGTCGACGTTAAACTGTAGGTCCCGCCACTTACGTATAAAATTAACGCACACAACATGAGTGGTGTGAGAAGCTAGGCCGTAATCCTGACTGAAGGGTTGTAATGGCCAATTATGTATGTATGTGTGTATAGCATATACAATTGTATACAACGTTTTCGTAATTAAATTCAGATGTTTTACGATAACTGGGTAGCTGTAACAATTGTGTAACAATTCACTTTCTATTTTCACAGTTATATAAACCAGTTAGTAGTTTTCTGATAATCGAAGAGCCCATCCAATATTATCCATTACATTTGAGTTTTTTAAGAATTGATATCCGAAATATTTTTGTGTTCATTCATAGCGGAACACTCGTTCAGTAAATGCAGCCTATGCATTCGTTAGTTTCTGGTAGTCCAATGCTCTTGGGCGTATGTTCGATCAGATGTTTTTTAAGAAGTTCGTCGTATAACATGTTCCATTGACGTGTTAAGTTTTTGTACAAGTTTATCGATATAATTTTAATATTTTCTTATTTCAAAATAATTTTTCCGAATTCAATTTCATTTCATTTTTTCGTGTACTAAAGTTGTACTACATTTTATTATAACAAAAATATACTTACTTATACAACAAATATGTTAGAAAATTTTTCATTTACGTTTTCTTTTTATACGTTAGCATGTTTTGTTTGCAAGAAGATTTCAGCTTTCGTTTGTTTTTTAATCTTAATTTGCTGATTATTTTCCATTGTTTTTACTTTTCTCTAAGCAATAAAATTGTTTAAATTCAACTATTCTGAACTAATACATATATGCTAAAGTATGAAATCTATATGAAACAATTATTGTGAATTATATTGTATATGAATAGGTAAAAACTCAAGAGGCATACGTGTATCATCGTACGATCCAGATGATGTAAATAGCACCAACCAAGGTAGTAATGTTAATGCCAGTTTAACTCAGGCCAATCAGAATTCCACGCTGGGCTGCATTGCATCGAAAACTTTAGGTAATCAGCGTAAATTTATGCCCTGCGGCCAAAGAGTGGCAACAATAAGTCAAAATTACAATGAGAAATCCATGTTGTTAAGCAGTGACGATGAATATCAGTAAGGTTTTTAATGGTTTTAATTTTTTTAATGTTTTTAATTTATTAAAATATTTATTAATTATAAATACATACGTACATACATACATACATATATTGTATAAATCTAAGAGAGAAGAAATTAAATAATAATGCAGAAGGCAACATGAGAATTATTGTTATCAAATCATATATGTTTACATATTGTATTTGTTGTTTTAAATATAATTTTACATTAAATATTTAATTTCTTCAGTATTTATTATGTTTATTTTTTATTTTTTCTTTACATTTACAATATAATTAATAGATTATCAATAATTATAATTATTAAGGCTTTTGCTATATATAAGTAATTAAACTTTTTTATGCCATAGAATTTTTTTTAAACAAAAAACAATTTTTAATAGACAATAGCTCTCTTTGTAACAATTTTTACTTATTATCAATTAGCATTTTTTACTTTTAGCTAAGGACGTAAAATAAAAATTAAAATAAGTTAAAAAACAATTTAAGGCATAACAGTAAATAAAAGGTCGGTTGGTTTTGTTAAAATTTTGAAAAAAAATAAAAAAACAAAACAAATATTTATATTTTGAAATAAGTACAAAAGGGGATAAAAAATAAATGAAAAAGAAAACAAAACTTAAAGCATAACTTAAAAATCTTTTAAAAAAACATAATTTTTATTTATATACTTTTTAAAACCAACTTAAAAGGTATTAAAAAGAAGAAAAAATCTAATATTGTAATTAAATTAAAAATAATAAGAGAACCTTAACATCTGTCTATAAAATCCGGCCATATTAACATTATAAATACTTGCAAAACTTTTAAAAAAACATTTTTCTTGCTGCATCTCAATAAAAAAAAAGAAATAATAGGAAATTATTTGTTAAACAAAATAATAATTAGGATGATAAGAGAGTGAGGGGGTTCTACAGTTAAAACAATTCAAATCATTAAGTAATATTTATTTATTTATTTATTAAGCCCCAACATTAGGCTACAATAAGTAACATTTTTACAATTTTTGTTTAGAAAAAAATCAAATTTATTTTGTGTTTTTTTTAATGATTAAATAAATTTTAAAATACAGTTGAGTCTTGATTATTTCAAGACATACATTCATATATAATTGGTCTTTGCAACCCCATTGTATTACTGTTTCTATTCAGCAGAATTTTCAATAGTTCTGAAACCAATAAGATTTTCTAGTTTTGGAAAATCGTTCAACAATTTTATGGTATTTTTACTTGTTTAAATTTTCTCAATGGCCAATTATGTATGCATGAGCATAAAAGCCATATTATTTCGTGAGAGCAGCTTTTAATAGTCGCAGGCAAAATATTATTGAATTGGTCATTACAACCCCTTAGTCAGGATTACAATCTAGCTTCTCAATATAATCGTATTACCTGCATAAAATATTGCCAATATATTAGGGTCTGCGTTTTCATTTTTTCTTTGATCGTGAATTAAGTTTGGAAATTTTTTCATTTGTTTATTCACTTGGTTTTTTATTCTAGTATAAGGGGTTTTAATAATTTTAAGTCACCAAACTATGAGTTGTTGTCTTCTCAAACTTAGCTTCAAAATTTTCGATACATGAAAATGTCATATCTTGATACTGAAATTTTTTAACACCATTTTTGTAGAAGCTTATGTTTATATTACTAATTTGAAATGAAGCATATTGTAGTTAGTTGGTTATATATGCTCGGTGAGATAATGCAAACTGATAAGGGCTTTAGGTGCCTTTCAACTGAGGAAACCAAAAATCATACGGACTGCTATATATATATATATATATATCGCCGTGGTCTAGTAGGTAGTGTGTTGGTTTATTAGACGAAAAGCCAGGGTTTAAGCCCCAGGCCAGACATCAAAATAAAATACAAAAAGTTTTTCTTCGGCGACTTACTCTCAGCAGATTTCTGGCAAAAACTCTGAGAGTAAATAAAATTGCCATGAAAAGTTTCTCAAAAATCTGTCGTTCGGAGTCGACTTTAAACTGTAGGTCCCGCCACTCATGTATAAAATTAACACACACAACATAAGTGGCGTGAGAAACTAGGTCGTAATCCTGACTGAAGGGTTGTAATGACCAATTATGTATGTTATGTGTGTATATGGTTCCCATTCCGTCTACATTTGCTCATTTTAACTAATTTTTTTTGTCAGTTGGGCAAGCATTATGCGTTTGAACATGACATTCCAACAGGATATTATTGTTTTTAAATTACCGAAATATTTGACAAATATCCTTAGGTTGTTCTTGGATAGTCAGCTGCATGACTTAGATCTCCTTTTATTGCAGTTTCGTTACAAAAGTTTCGGTTGTTTCAAATCCGCTTGGTTTGAGAAGAAAATTTTCCTCTCTATATCTTTCCTTTTGTTATAATAAGGGTATAGCCATGCCGTTAAGTAGATGTAGTCAGATTCCGTTAATCGAGATTCAACTGTAGTCAAATTTGGTATTTAGAAATCACTTTTAATTAAGTTTATAGAATAGTTCTATAGATGCTGCTAGAGAACACCCCCTGTGTCAACTTGATAGCTATTAACGTATTGAATTTAAACAAAATTATGGCGGCTATTACTTGAGTTATTAGTTAGGAAGCTTATTAGGGATTTTTAACTTTTGTTAAGAAGATTTTCTTTAAATTAAAAAGACACGGTCATTACTTAAGAAACTGAATACCATTTGGCGTCTTTTTTCTTCAAAACACATTAACGTATACAACTGCCACCAAAGAAATATTGTTTTTGTTGGCTTTTTAAATGCACAAATAAAAGGAAAGGAATCAAATAAAATAAGAAAACAACAAATAAATTTTGACATTTTTTATATGTTAAACATAATTCCAAATTATTTAAATTGAGCTATACAAACAAACTAAGGAGATTTCTTATTATAAAGTTTAAATTTTATTTATTTTTTGTTTAAATTGAACTCCTAAGTGTATGCTTCGCATATTGACACAATAAATAATTTGAAAACCAAAAAAGTAAAAATTATTAACAAAACAAAACTAAAAACAAAAAACAATAAAACAAAATACAAAATTTGAACAAGATTTTTAACGAATTTGTCTAAATCTAAAATCGGAATTAGAATAAAACAAAAAAAAAAATGCTAAACAAATAAATAAATTGTTATTTTAGTATGTTTATATGTATGTTTAGATGTGGTGGGTACGCAACTGGTGTGCTATAATAGAAAAAAAGTATTTAAATTGTTTACTCAATACAAGACATGTTAGCAGCATACCAGGATATAAAAAAATTGTATGTAATTGAAGTCAACTATTATAAAAAAAATTCTAAATTTTTATAAATATTAAAACAAAAGGGGTTAATTCAAATAGATAAACAAGAATTGATTATTCAAAAGCAAAATCATGTGAATGTAAACTATTGTAAAATAATTAAAAATAAAAACAAAAACAACATAAATAAAACAAACCTTATATAATTCCTGTGTAAAATTTATGAATAAATATAAATAAAAATAATTTTACTTTATTTGAACACAATAAAAGAAAAATAAATAAAAAGAAAACGGAATAAAAAATAATAAAATTAACAAACCCACTCTAAAACAACAGAAGTTCTTGAAATTAAAAGCATTCAAGAAGTAAGTAACGCATAATAAAGTGTTTTTTTTTTGGTTAAACGATTAAAGTCTGGTTTTAAATACCCTGATGGTTGAATCAATCATAAGCAGAATATGTTAGTGTCTACATAGGATAATATAGGAGGAAGTGCAAGACATGTTAAAATCAAAGCTCACTTGAGCACATGAATGGATGTCACATAGGTGACTGAAAAGCCTCGATTAAAGCACAAATGCCTTGAAATAAAGCTCAAAACTAGCCTTTTAAACTATCGAGAATTGGTTTGTTCCAAAGTCAAGAAGTCTGTCAAGTCATTGAGACAAAGACAGATATTGGCATATGAAGTGAGATAAACTCTTCTCCTCTTCCACCTCTTTTTGTTAGATTTTTAGTTAAGATTGATTAATTACTTACTTGCTACTAGTTATTATTATTATTATTGTCGTGAAGAGGTGCCGTATAACTGCGATCTTACGAACTGAAACTTTTCATTGCATCAAAAACACATTATCTTTCCTTTCCTTTCTAAACCATCGGCTTCCACTCCACAAAACGGTTCTGGCCGCATCAACGGCGTGGATGCTCGCCAGCTCGTCTGCTTGCTTATTGCCGAAATGCCCTCATGACCTGGAACCCTATTTTCATTGCCTTCCAGAGACTGTCGCATACTATATTCTATTTAATTTCATAAGAGCCTTTAGTATTGGTACGCCCTGTCTGTCGTGCTTCCTATTCAAGTTGAAATGAGCACATTTTTCAATGTCATAAACTTTCGATTGGTAGATACCAATGAGTTTCCACATGAGGTCGGAATATTTCGTCTTAGGATTAAAAGCACTTCCCAAAATCAAGGGAACTGTCCAGGGGACGTTTAAAGAGGGAGCTGTCCGCCATTTGATTCCTTAGGTCACGAAATTCCCAAATATGTAAATTTCATATTAGATTTGTCTCTCTCCAACCTAAACAGATTCGTAAAGCTTTGTTCTTCACTGTCGTGTGATCATTAGCTCAGGATCAATTCCGCAGTCAGTTCAAATCACCTCTATATGCGATTACCATGTCGCTCGTGCAGTATATCCAATGTGACATGAGCTGTGTCCACCGGTTGAATCCACATGTTGTTAATGTCCAAATCATCTAATTCAGGTTAAAAGAAGTTGGTAATTATCGACCTATAGTTCTTGTCACTGACAACGATGGCCTGTCGTTCTCAAATAAGTGTGGACCGCTGGCGTTGCCAGTCCAAAACCCTACTAAACAGTAAGTTTTTAGGTATGCAGAGGACGTTTTTGGATCTCATGTGTATTGGCATCGTCCTAAATTCGAAAATTTTGTTTGTTTACGTATCCATTAATCCAGAAATTGGCCTCATCGCTGAAAATAATGTTTCGATGAAAATTAGGATCAGTTGCTAAATGCTTCAGAGCTCATTCAATGAAAACAAGTCGGTGGTTCATGGTGAGAGAAGACTCCATACTATTATACCTTGTTTTATACAGTTTGCTTACATGGGAGAGAAAAATAATGGAGTTCCTTCCACTATCCCTTAAATTTTATAGAAAAAAAAAACTGAATTTCTATAAATTTTTAACGTATATATAGTCTTAGCGCCCTTCAGCAGGAATTTTAAGCAAAACTATTAAGAGTAAAATCTTTTGTTTTTAAATAATAAATACTGCAACTGTAAAATTAAATTCTGCCTGTAGTTTTCGAATCCCAAACCTTTCGAAATGTTCACTGTATGAGTCCTTGTTCAGTTATAATATGTTTGTATATTGAATTGTGATTTATAGATTAATTAAATACAATAACAACTAGGATAAAATGCTTGCATGCATACATACATATGTATATTACAGGACAGACATTAAAATAACCACTCGCATACATACACATGTATGTACATACATCGATAGTGATAAATATACACGCTGCTACAAAATGTCATAAAATTAATTTCTGTCATGCAATCAAAAATAATACAATTTTATTCACACTTTTTAAATCATCGATTTTAATTCACGTATGCGAGGAGGTGGAGAGAGTGGATTGTAATGCAGATATTATTGCCTTCTTTTTTTTGTGTATAATTTTCAAAATATAATAAACAAATTATAAAATGACAACCACCGAATCATCCGTATAAAACCACTCAACTCTACACAACTCATCTGCTCTCATTTACTGAAAATATTTTGCCATTAATAATGTTTTTAAAAGCAATGTTTACTTAGCCCGGGGTCAAGGGGACAGGTCATATACGAATTATAAATTCTTTTTTGTGTGCCGAAAGCAGAAGAGAAGAGCTGGTTATTGAACAATAAACATTTTCTTTTCAAATATGAGGTGTAGTAAAATGAAAACCATTATTACCGTTCCAATATGGAAATTTAATAACTTAAAAATTACGTTGAAGTCGCTGTAGTCTAGTAGGTAGTGTGTTGGCTTATTCGACGTAAAAGCCAGGTTTCGAGCCCCAGGCCAGACATCAAGCCAAAATACAAAAAGTATTTCTTCGGTGACTTCCTCTCTGCAGATTTCTGGCAAAAACTCTGAGATAAATAAAATTGCCATGAAAAGTTTCTCAAAAATCTGTCGTTCGGAGTCGACTTTAAACTGTAGGTCCCACCACTCATGTATAAAATTAACACACACAACATAAGTGGTGTGAGAAACAAGGACGTTGAACCATTCAATTCGACCTCCGGGTACTGTACTTGTCTTAATTGACAAGTACACACCCTCTAACCTAACCTAACCTAACCTAAAAATTACGTTGCATAGACGCAATTGGATATTGCTACGTGGCGTAGTGTAGTAGGTATAGGTTGGCTTATTAGATGTGAGGCCATGGTTCAAACCCCAGGTCAGGCATCATATGAAAAAATATTTTTTCGCTGACTACCTTTCAGCGGATTTCTGGCAAAAACTCTATTTTATCTACCGTGTATTAAGCGAACATGTTACGCGGAGTGTGAAGTCGCCGGAGTCTAGTAGGTAGTGTGTTGGCTTATTAGACGTTAAACCACGGTTCAAACCTCAACCACGACCGCCCCTCAGCTGATTTGTAGTACAAACTCTGACAGTAAATAAAATTGCCATGAAAAGTTTCTCAAAAATCTGTCGTTCGGAGTAGACTTTAAACTGTAGGTCTCGCCACTCATGTATAAAATTAAGAGAAACTAGGCCGTAATCCTGATTAAAGGGTTGTAATGACCAATTGTGTATGTGTATATAATTGATGGCCTGAAGGGTTTTCCAATTTGTTTACTGGGATTGCTGAGGTATTCGGCATATAGAATGTGATTATAACGTCAAGCCGTCACATACATCAATAGTTCTGCGATATTAGTTGCAAAATATTGGATGTTTAAGCCAGGATTGACACACTGGAAGGTTTTGCTGTGTCTTTTTGGAAGAAATAATTGTTAATCATCATCTGAGCTCCAATGTCTAAGCTCCCGACTCGGACTCATACTAATTGTTTGAATAAAACAATCAAGAGGATTATGTTCCATCCGTAAACTCTAGGCCATACAAATAGACAACGATTCCTCTAAAACATTGATAGCTTAGAACATTCTTATATACTCACCTTATTGTCCAGTGTTGCCACCAGAAAATTTCCATTTGTGAATATGGCGAAATATTTGGATGGTAAGAAATTCACCACAACAAAATCGATTGCTTTAGTTTTTAGCCTGTAGGAATACCATGTTTTCATTGGGAAACAATGAAAAAAAGGCCAATAAATTTTCAATCTGAATTAAGACCTTTAATTTCATACAAATCTAATGGTTGACTTTTAACTATACCTTATGTGTATATGTACATGAGTATGTGGGTGCATGTTCTTATGTGTTAATATTCAAAAGTGGGTGGACATTAATGATGTGTTACACTTGCCAAAAACATACATATACAACATACATACATATTCCTATACAGTTGCACGCTTTGGTTTATTGAACATACGAATATGTGTATAGTATATACATATGTACGTATGTATATGTTTGATTATAAATATACCTACACAATACACATATTGTGTGTAGGCATGTGTTTTCATATGTAGATAGCATAGGCAATAATATAATGCGTTATTATTACATATGGACGGACTGATTTGCTTGTATTTGTTTGTTAAATAATTTGTTTAATCACATTGTAAGTGTGTCCATGTCCATGTCCATGTCCATGTCCACGGCCATGTGTGTATATGTGTTAACATTAACAATCAGTTGTAACTGTAAATGATCAAATCTATATTCACATTATATAATCAATACACACACTTCCATAAAATAGCAATACATTTATGGATGTATGTATGTACTATATGTGTACATATGTATTAATGTTTATGGCATTTATGTAAATTCCATCAACCAAATGTGTCATATTGTGTATACATATGTGTATAAATGTGTATCCATATGCATACATACATATGTAGATATTTATCGAAGAGTATATGCGTGTAAAGTGGGTAGTTTTATACGTTTTTATAAAAAAAGAGATTTCCCAAAAAGTTGAAATAAATTACTATCGTTTGCCTTATTGAGCACCTTATTTAGCATGATTATAATGGCTACATTCACGATAAATATCCACGCCTTTTGTTCGATAACTTGTTGCAATTTTGAAGGTCATTTGACTATGCATCTCTCAGGGAAACACTCGTCCTTATCTTCGTATAATCATTTGGTTGACCTGTCATCCTTAAGGTGACAACCTCGACCTCAAAGTTCTAAAATATATTGGCTTCCTCCATTGGTCTAAGCTGAGCAAAATGTATAGAATGATTCCATCTTCTAACGAAAATAAATGTAGATGGCCCTCCAATATATTCCATTAGATCATTGCACTATCTATTACGATTAGGTAATGGAAGAAGGCTTCTGTGGTGAGGTTTGTCGCCTTCTATAACAATACCACACGCGTTAATCTACATATATTCGATTTTTGTCCTAAGCATGTGAGTACTGATACTCTTCGACAGCTGAAGTCTCTTCAAACATTCGATATTTCGAAATCAATAGTTGCTTGTCGTGCCTCTGCCATGTGCTAATCCTATGTATGTTGATTGTCAACCTTTTATAATAAAAGATCTGTGGAAACCACAGTAGAGATGATATATTTTCAAATCTTTCCCGTAGGGAACGTGTTGTATTTGATAAAAGACTTGTGGAAATCGTTTTAAATATTTAATAAACGTCATAAACATCTGAAGCCATCGACCTTCCTAGGTCATTGATAATAGCACTGTCCTGTAATCTCACTTTAAAGTCTTATATACGTTAGTATGTTAAGCATTTAAGACTCATAATATTTTACAGCTTGCAATACTTCTACAGATATTTGACGTATCAGACTTCGTTGAATTAGGTAGGTTGATGGTCAGAATCCCAATAAAAATGATCATGGTGTTTCATCCCAATTTGCATACCCTTAACCAATCAAGTAGGCTTATTTCGTGCTCACCATTAATGGATATTTAGTTTACTTCCAACAGGAAGTCTGTATTTGTTACCAAAAAACCTTACTCTAGTCGTCTTTCAGCCTTAAAATACTTATGATTTCTTCTTATAGAAATCGTCCCAGAGTACCAGAGTATCTTTGTAATTTCTCCTACTGTATCACTGTTTCACAATAATCGAATGACGTTTCTGTCCACTTTTGTAGTCTGGTTTTCAATGTACTAAAAGGCATTCGGTTATCCAAGTTTATGTCATGTAATACTCTGTCTCTATTGGCCAGATTGTTTACTTCCTCATTACAGATTGCGCCTTCAAGACCCCTTCTAACATGTACCGTGTCATGTCTGGAGAATTTTTAATCTAGGATAGTCCTTTATTCCGTCAAATTAAAGCTTGATTTTCGCTTAAAGGGTATTCAGTTAAATCGTAATAAATAAGTTTATCTTTCTATAGATCTGAGATATTTGATGCTGATATTGTACTTTCCCTGTATCACAAATGCCACATCCACATATTACATACATATATATGCAAACTAAAATTTTAATATGCATGTATAAGACCTAAACGATGATAAAATCTTATTAGGAAATTATCTAGAATTATGAAATGCTAAGAATCTTACAACGTTTTTTTTAACGAAACATTGAATTTAGCCTCGTATACAGATGTATGTTTATACTTTCTGTTATGTATGCTTTCATACTACATTTATAGGTATTGTAATGGATTTTATTGCTATTTTCGTTGTTTTTATTTTGATTTCCGCATACCAACTACTAGCATTGTTGTCGTTGTTGTTGTTGTTGTTGCTGTTGTTGTTCGATAATAAACACATACGGAAACCAAACGACAAGCACGCATTTCCAATAATTATATTTCAATGTATCACACAATAGTAGGCAAAGGTCTATACAATGAAGGAGTATGTATGCCATTCCATACAAGCAATCACACATTCGTATAATAGATATACAAACAGTTATACTAACGATTTACACACACACACACACATCTACTTCTCATATGAGAATGAAATGAAATGTGGATATAAAATCCTTTCTTTGTTTTTTATTTGTTTGTTTGTTTGTAAGTCTATGTGTGAGTATGAAATATACACATTTAATGTTCTTGTCTGGTTTCCGTTTCCGCTACAATACAAACATTTATGCGCACATACACAAGCCTTGCATGCATACATACATATGTACATACATACAATAAGAAAACATTGATACTTACGAAACAACAGTGTAACATAAATGTGTAGAACAAAAAGTGTAAAATCTCATGTGGATTTCAAAAGACCAGGAGAAAATTCAAGTAAAATTCTCTTAAATAACTGTATGCCATTTTTTTTGACACACGTTAACTGCTGCTGATGCTGACGATAATGTTGCTGATGATGGTCCATCATTAATTCAATATTTTATTGTTCGTAATACTTCGTCTACAATGTTACGATTGCGTTAAATATGACAAAAACAGCAAACAAATCCCAAACTCTACTTAACTGTTATAAGCAGAATCTATTATATACATATGTACATACATATTAGTATATGTACATGTATCTTTAAGTCGTAAATGTAAAGAGTTTTCCAATAAAACTTAACAATTTAGAATAATTTATGGGTTCTTGAGATAGTGTGGTGTGGTGGTTAAAGTAATTCACTATTCGGGTACCTATTCCGGTCCCCTAACAAACATCATGTTTAAGGTATAAACTGATGGGTCCAACCTGTGCATTGAACTATATAGTCAATGCATTTGATAATAACAATAGGAACTGCCACGCCTACTTAATAAAATAATTTCAAAAAGTATTTCTTTTTGAACAATAATAAAACCAGATTATGGGATACATATTTACAAATTCATATGTATGTAATTATACATACATATATGTACACCCAATTCTGTTTTTACACGGTCTTTTTTTACACGGTTTTGATATAACACGGTTTGAAAATAAAATATTTTTAATTTTTTTTAAACGATTCTTTTCCATTTAGCACGATTTAAAATTTTTTGTGCTTAATTTTTTTTGTCAAATTTAATTTTTGCAAAGTATGTTCATATCACAAATTTAAGGGAATTCCCTTTTTGCGCGTACAAGCAAATTTACTGGTCAAAGCAAATGTAAATGGCATGAATTTAGGGGAATTCCCTTTTTGTGCATACAAGCACAAAGGTCAGAGCAATTGAAATGTGTTAATATTTTATATTTATTAAGTTATTTATGTTTTTAATTTTGTTAAATATTTTATGAATCCCTAAAAGAAAATGTCGAATACAAAACTTCTTAAAAAATCCTTGTTTTTCACTAATTTTAATAGGTTTTAGAGATTAGGAACCAATCACCTATTTTTGCATACGACTAGTGTCTTTTTTTACACGGTTTTTTTTACACGGTTTTTTCTGGAACCAATCTACCGTGTAAAAACAGAATTAGGTGTATGTACAAAACTGTGTATATATTTACCATGTCCATCATTCATTGCTTGATATTCACCCATAAATTTGAATGTAGTCTCGTATGTATGTTATGATGTATGTATGTCTGCCATGACGTATGTATGTATGTATGTATGTGTATCTCATTTAAGTGTGTCGATGTTGAAGCTTTACTTTGTAGCTGCTACTTATTGCAGTCCTCATTTTCACATAACAGCCTTAATTTATTTTTATTTACGCATAGGGGGTGTTGGAGCGGGTAAGGTGGGTGTAGGTACGATGTAGGCTTTATAGGTATGTAGTCCGATTTACATTATGATGCTTTTGATTGTATGTGGCCATTCGTATGGTCAAACCATAGCAGCAAATACTTATTATCTGTTTAACAGTTTTAACCTCTTACTACAATACTGCTGTGAAAACACAAACACATTCATATGAACATAAAAGTGTATGTATGTATGCATCAATTACATACTTCAGCACATAAATGGAAACATGTATGCATGTGTGCATCAGGTTATGTGTGTGTGTGTGAAATTTAATTTAAATAAAGGGACTATCATACGTATGTGTTTTAATTTTTTACTTGAAATTGTATTTTAAAGCGTGTTTACATTTGCAATTACACCCTTTATACATAATTGTGTGTGTGTGTGTGTGTTGAAAAATATTGCCACTGTGGTGGTTTTTAAAAGGTTCATGTCAATCAGTTGTTTATATTCATAAATTTTTCTTTTTTTTTTTAATTTTAATTTTAATATTAATTTGTGGTTGTTTTCTGTGAAATTGTTTTTAAATTTCTTTTTTTTTTTTTTTTGTAATAATACAAGTGAGCAACACAAACAGAAAAACATTTTTTTCCACATCAATCTACTTTCTACTCCTGAGGCCGTAGTCACTGATGAACTCAATTCATTACCTCTGTTAGGGCAGAGTAAAATTATAATTGTAGATATGACTGGCATGTAAAGTTTTCCCTCTGACTGTTCTATACCCTTTGGAGAAGACTAAGATTATATTCAAAACTGTATCACGAAGAATTGCTAAAGGTTTAGCGATTATGGTAGGATTCTAATTTTTTAGCCTAACAATGCGAACTTGGCCGTCTGCAACACTTTTCTATTTCCAAAATCAAGAAGATACACCAAAAAAGCTAAGCTTTGTAATGTTTTAGGAGTTAAAGACCGCTTTATTGAAAGTGTTCCCGACTATGCCACAAAGAGTTTGTCAGAAAATCTTTCAGATTTGAAAATTGATTTGATAGGAGATTTGAAGTGATAGAAGCTGTGGTTCCAATGCCAATCTTCCCCTAAAGTCTGATTGTACCAAAGAAGTTCTTTGACGGGGAAATATACGTAAACCATCGCTTCAACCAAGGCAATTCGAAAATTGAAATCTTTTATTCTCGAAGGACATCATTTAAGGCGCTAACCTTTGCCAATCGCCACGCGATGACTGGCGAGATTTAATCTTAACAGTGTTCTGGCAAAAACTCTGAGAGTAAATAAAGTTGCCACCAAAAGTTTCTCAAATCTGTTGTTCAGAGTCGACGTTTAAACTATACATTTCATCATTCATGTATAAAAATTAACACACACAACCTGAGTAGTGTGAGAAGCTGGGTCGTAATCCTGACTAAAGGGTTTAAATAACCAATTAGGTTAAGTAAGCGTCAGGACCTACAGTTTAACATCTACTGCAAGCGCTAGATTTTAGAAACTTTGCACTTCAATTTTATTTACTTTCAGAGTTTTTGTCAGAAGAAATATTTCTTCATATTTCGTTCTGTTCGAGATGTCTGAGCCAGGTTTTGAACCAAGGGGTTGCCTTCTGCTTGCGTTTACGTATTTTTTAATACGGCTTTCACTCTGAGAGTTTCAATCAAAGCCAAGTCTTGCATAGTTCCTGGTAGTTTCCACTTGAGCCCACTTAGGTGTGCATATTTTGGTTTTTGGGACCAAATCTCAGGGGATGGCCCCTATTCATGCAGTGCATTGTGTTGGAATACAGGAAAGATAGTATATAGAGGGGAAAGGAAAGAGAGTCTTGTGCTATAAATAGATAATCTTTTGAGTCACACGCTACAACCTAAACGTGTTAATAAATGTAGGCTAAATGATCGCTAATATTCTGCGAAGACAGAATATCCTAACAGTCTTTGGCGCAAAGTTCCTTGTCTTTCTTCCATATAGCCGAATGAAGAGGTTACTTCCGGAGCATAATTGGGATTAAGTTCATCCACATTAAGCACATCCTATGCATGCTTTGCCTTATTGTTTTCTGCGACTGATGTCATATGAGGAACCACTTGTTTTCCATATGCTAGAGTCGACTTGACAGATGACTTTTCAATGTACATTTCTGACAGACAGTTCTTTAATTTGTCATGCTGTGACTCTTTATATTTAATTTTTGAATCAGCACGACTAATAAGCGTTATTATTAGAAAATTATTGTATTTTATCGAATTTAAAATTTTGCCTGAATGTCTTAAGAAAGTATTGCTGAAATCAAAATTCCATTTAAAATGAATTCTACACTTTCTGTTAATGTTAAAGCAATTCTTTCAAGCAAATGTTTTCTGTTTAAAGCAATAAAAACAGGAAAGAAAAACTTTAAAACAAATGTGGCATATAAAAACCAATTAAATTTAATTTAAAGAAATCAACAAACAACAACTACGATAGCAATAACAACAACTACAACTACATTAACAATTATACTTATCTCCCACACATGGACATACATACACACACATGTACACGAGAACATGTATCTCTTGGAAATTCAACAAAATCTTGTGATTCAATCTGGTTAACCACAAGATTACTGGCCACTGCAGCTGTAGTGGTTTATTTTTGTGACATTTGTTTGTCAACACAATACAATACAACACTACTACCATTTCGAACAACATTTTCATCTTCATCACCATCATCATCATCATGATTATCACAAACACAATCATTATTATTATCGTCGTTGTGCATATCATTGTGTCATTTAGTCATTTACTCAAGTCATACTAACGAGTGGATTTGAAAAGATTTGAGTCTGTTTCGTACACTAGCAAACAAGAGAAAAGGATTTGGAAGTGTTCGTAAGTGTGTGTGTGTGTGTATGTATGTTGCAAATAAATTGAAGCTGTATGTTGTGGGAGTGCAAATAGAAGTGCACCCTATCACTGGTAATCAGACATTCAGAGAAAATTCGGTTGTTTTAGAAGTATGGTCCACCATCATCAGATTTACACGGAAGCTCTTAAGAATTTCAATCACTCTTATGACGTACCACTAAGCCAAGCTCTAAGATAATTGATGAAACGCTTAAAGTCACGTTTACAATTCATGTGAGATTATGATCATGCCACTATAATTTTTGCTCTCTTTCCTGCCGGAATTTAGTGAACATTGATGAGGAGATGAAATTTCATTTGGTCTGTGCGTTCCTATGAAAAAATCTATAGATTTCCCCCTTGACGGCAGTCAAAGTGGGAGATGATAGATTATGTGTCCATCGAGGCGATCCTAACCAATTCCTTTAGTCGTTTAATTTCCAACGATATCTCTGATTCTCTCATTATCAAATGCTACATACTTATATTACTGAGGAGTTTTATCTTCTTTTTATATCAGAGAACTAAGAATCAATTAAGAATTGCCGTGAGGCAATACAAGTACCCTGAAAACAGTTGAACACACAGAGAAAGTCACAAACATTAAACAGTATGTCTCATCACTCATGGGTGTTATTAATGCTGACAACATGAGTGATGTGAGATGATGCTGTGATGTCGTAATCCTAAGTAAGTAAGCCAGTAAGTTAATGCATAATTTCAATAGATATCAATATATCAATATATATTACCTGCAGAAGTTTAGTGCTCCCAGTCGGATTTGGCTTGAAGCCGAATGTGATAAGGTCACTGTTCATTAAGTCCAGCATGACGTTATGGGGCATCATTGCAACAAATCTGCAAATTCCAGTGGTACTCAGATTCGCAGTCCTCTATAGTCTTTCCATCTTGTAGCGATATAACTTTTACTACAAGCATCCCATTATGCAAGCCGTAGTTAAGAAGTGGATTGCACACCTAAAGCAGCATTTGTGGTTTAAGTTCAATAAGATAAGCTCTCCTTATCTGGTCCTATGCATGCAGCTTTCAATGAAGTTTTGAGTTCAATATCCCACTTTGATATTTGGGTTTTGATACGAGTTGTAGATTTTTGCAGTCGCCGTAGTCTAGTAGGTAGTGTGTTGGCTTATTAGACGTGAAGCCACGATTCAAAACCCAGGTCAGACATCTCCAACAACGAAATATAAAAAAAAAAATATTTCTTAGGCTTCTTCTTAGGCTTCTTCCTCTCAGCAGATTTCTGACAAAAACTCTGGAAGTAAATAAAATTGCCATGAAAAGTTTCTCAAAAATATGTCGTTCGGAGTCGACTTTAAACTGTAGGTCCCACCACTCATGTATAAAATTAACACATACAACATAAGTGGCGTGAGAAGCTAGGCCGTAATCCTGATTAAAGGTTTGTAAAGACCAATTATGTATGTATGCATGTATGTATGCAAGTGTAGGGATTGATTATTCAGTCTCGACATTCTAAATTAAGGTAATTTGTTTCTCTTCTGAACAGAAGGATATTAATTTTCCAAAAACAAACTAAAAGTCATGCCAAAATATTTTAAAATAATTTCAGTTGCTCGTAGAACATCGTTCATATTCTCCTATTGCCTGGTTAATGATTAACTTTCACTTGTTACATCTTAATGATGTGTATTGCATAATTTCAGACTCACTCACATTAGGATAACATATTAAATCGTATGCCTATATATGTATGCATGTACATATGTATGTATGCATGTACATATGTATGTATGCATGTACATATGTATGTATGCATGTGTGCTTTTGATATTTTCAGCATTAATTGTGAACTTTAAACAAAATAGACATAATGACCAAAACATACGCTCCGTCACACACATAGACATAGTCATAGGCACAGGCATTCTAAACGTCTGTCTACGTGTATAAACATGAGGATTTTCAAGAAATTTTGTTTAAAAATAAACAACTATTGCATAAATATAATAAGAATATGAGCATATGTGTGTTTATATTGTATATGTATGTGTATGTATTGTAAAAACATATAAATAAAGTAGAAATAATTTTTTTTGTTGTTAATTTTCATTTATAAATGATTATGAGTTTAATTCACTTACACACACCCAGACAAACGAACACAGTCACGTATAATAAGTAATCAGTTAATTTATAATCAACACACCAAACCTACGTTCAAACCAATTCAATTCAATCCAATCCAATCCAACGCTTTCAATTTTCAACAGCAAAAACAACAGCAGGATCTGCAGCAGCAGCGGCTGCAGCATTATCAGTTAATCAAATAGCCACTGTGTGTAACTGGGCAACTACTAAAGGATAATGATTATATACTTATTCATGGAAGGAATTATATTTTGTTAGTGTGTTTGTGTGTTTCATCGTTATGTATATGTAGCCTTCCATACATATATACATACTTATAGGCATACATATGTATTAATATTAATAATATTAAAATGCACTTAATATCTGATTGTAAAATAATTTTAAATGCATTTACAAATATTAATAAGCACTCACATACATACACTCACATGTATGTATGTATAACAGACGAAAGTGCGTGAGCAGGAAGCCATATATTTAAAATGGCAAAATTATATAAAAAGAATCATGGCAATAAATTGCCACACTGTTAAGAAATATAAGAAATTAATTTTCGTTAAATTTTATTATAATACAAGGGAAGAAATTCTTTAGAAATTCTACAGACAGATAATACAAGAAAAATATACAAATTTAAAGCATATTTTGCCATAAAACAATAACAAGGCGTATTAGTATTATTAATAACTAAATATTAAACATACGTTTTATAATTACACACACATACACTGTACAATACAAGACAGGCAATACAGTTAAACTTATTAGTTTCAATTATTATCAGCAGAAGAATTTCGATTGCATTTCATAAATATGTGCACATAATATGTAATTTCTTAATACTTCGGCTTTTGAAAACAAGCAAAAGTGTTTGCAAAACTGAATGAAACACATGAATGCCTAACATTTAGGTTAGATTAGGTTTGAGGACTTGTACTTGTCAATTAAGACAAGTACAGTACCCGGAGGTCGAATTGACCCATTGTACAACGTCCTAGTTTCTTACACCACTTATGTTGTGTGTGCTAATTTTATACATGAGTGGTGGGACCTACAGTTTAAAGTCGACTCCGAACGACAGATTTTTGAGAAACTTTTTCATGGCAATTTTATTTACTCTCAGAGTTTTTGCCCGAAATCTACTGAGAGGAAGTCGCCGAAGAAATACTCTTGTCTTGTTGTCTGGCCTGGTGCTCGAACCCTGGCTTTATGTCTAATAAGTCAACACACTACCTACTAGACTACGGCGACTTCATGTTTCAGAGATTATTTCATGTAAATGTTGCTTCATTCGTTAGCTCCAATTTTGACATACTTTTCTAAGCATTTTGATAGCTTCCCAAGCTGTTATGTTATCTTTCTGTCTGAAATTGCCTCTGGATTGTCTCTGTATAATACAGACTTCATGTATGTACCTCCACACAAATAGTCTAGTTCGGTTACTAAGCATGATCTTGGCGGCCAAAGAACTGCTCATCTCTCGAAAGATTTAAGACAGCACATTTCAAGACAGCACATGTTAACCAAGATCAATTGTTCCATTTTCAAAACCAAAGAAATCAATAATCATTGCAAAGTTGCAAGGTATTCTGGCCAGTATTACATTCCATAAGCTTGTATAACCAAAAACCTTTAACTACATTGAAACCTAGCTGAGAAATTGAGTGAAAATGACTTGGGTGGAACAATGATAAAGTAGGACGAATTACGAAAATACTCTGGGGTAATCCCAATAAAACCTGAGTTCATCAGTGAGCATACCCACAGGACATTTCGCCTTATAGCAACACCTGCAGCGTATTGGCGTAATGGAAAATGATGAATGCAGGACATGTAACAAAAACATTGAAACAATGGAACACGTTTTATATCATTTCCCAGTACAGCCCTTGCGCTGATCAACTTCTTCCTCTTCTCTGGTTTTGGCAGAACTTTGTCAGTACAGAAACTGCATTCACCTGTGGCGTCTCAACGGGCCGCTATGCGTGCTCAAGTGAGCTTTTTGATATCAAAGCTACCACTCCAACCTAACCTATCTTATATCATTGCCGAGCCTTCTTGAGCTCAAGATTCTAATATTTTAGAGGTGACATAAATCTTATCAGAGGAGTGGAGTTCTTATTTATGCCAAATAGGCATTTGAACCTCTCGTCCCTCTCTCTCTGGCTCTCTTCAACCAACCTATTTTACCCTATTAATCGTTCATCGTTCTCTAAGAACGTATTGTTCAGTGATCCAGCCAGTCCGCAAACCACATCAAACATTACAGCTTTCAAGTGAATTGACCATTATGGCATGCATGCAGTGCATAATTCCTGGGTACTATCGCCAGAATTTCCTTGAAAACCTTCTGCATGTCATTATGACATATCTGGCCTTTTCTAAGATGCTCTCTATATTAGCTCTCCATGACAATTTAGCATCCCGTGTTATTCTCAGATCGTTCAGATCCATTTTCTGTGAGTTTATCTTTCACTGAAAACGAATTTCTTTCGTTTTAGAAGTTTTCTGCTTCTTGTAAATGGTACCACTGTGGTTTTACCTGGGCTTATCATCAAGCCATAGCCTAGTAGGTAGTGTGTTGGCTTATTAGACGTAAAGCCAGGGTTCGAGCCCCAGGCCAGACGTCAAAACGAAATATGAAAAAATATTTCTTCGGCGACTTCCTCTCAGCAGATTTTTGGTAAAAATTCGGAGAGTAAATAAAAATTGCTACGAAAAGTTTCTCAAAAAAATCTGTCGTTCGGAGTCGACTTTAAACTGTAGGTCCCACCAATCATGCGTAAAATTAACACACACAACATAAGTGGTGTGAGAAACTAGGTCGTAATCTTGACTGAAGGGTTGTAATGACCAACTATGTGTATCATCAAGCACCAACGACCTACAATATCAAGACGTTTTTGAATGATGTCGCAGTGTCCGTTCAAAATTTCTTTTAGCCACAGCCTTCGAAAAAAGACAATTCACAGCCTTACAGCTGTATGTAACCAACATTTTTTGCCTTGCAATTAAACATTGTGAACAGGACGGTTTATGGTTTCCACAAGACGGTACTACGAACCATACAACACGACTGATTTTGACTTTATCGCATGAGAAGTTTCCAGAAAGTGAAAATTTACGTTTAGACGCCCTTTTTTCTTGGACTATTCCAAAGGCCATGTATTCACGAATAATCCCCTAACGTTGGAATAATTGTAAACTAAAATCGGTCAAGTAGTATGCCGACATACCGTACAAAATTTACGAAAAAGTAGCCAGAAACCACCGCGAAAGAGTAGTCTCCTGCAACCAAGGCAGGGGTAGTCGTTTAAACGACCATTATTGTCGTGAAGAGACGCCTTACTACTGCGACGATCTACGATCATACGATCTATTCTATTCTCCTCAAACATTATGGGGTATCCTTATAACGTTTTCTGCAAGTCTATGGACCTGATATACATCAGAATGCTTCTTCTCGGCTTGAACAAATACAATTCCTTGCCCAACACTTGATATGTTGATTGCATTAGTGTGCCACAGATTCATTCTCATCATCATAGAATCTACATGGTGTGTTCGATAGGATCTCTGGTCTATCTTTATCCTGCATCGTTTACTGATCTTAGGTTGTTTCTGAATAGTTTGAAGCTTAACTCAAATCTCTTCTTATATTAATTTCTCGATTGTTCTGATTGTCTTACGTTTGTCTTAGTTTGGAAAGAGTCTTTGCATTTCTTTATGTTTTCTTTCTGCTACATTCCATTAGTGTCGTGAAATCACTCAATGGATAACCTAAGCACGACTTTTATGTGTGATTTCTCTGTTTTCCAAGGAACACTTCTGTAGAATACCTACTGGCGATGGCAGATTAGCTTTCCAATCAGTTTATCAAATTTCCCTGGAATATTTTTTTAGCTCTTTTCAGTTTCTAAAATATGAATATTTTTATTACATATTTTAAGTAAATTATTTAAAATTTAATTATAATTTTAAATAAACAAAAAAGGTACAGACAAAAAAACAACATATGAAATCTTTTATGGGAATCTCTATGCTTTTGCCTGCCAATAATGAAAACAAATAAACGAATTATTTGTTTTTGTTGTTGTTGTTGCTGTTGCATTAATTTAATAATATTTTTATTATTTATAGATAAACAAAATAAATAAAAAAGGAATGTTTATATACATACATTATTTTATTTCATTTAATATTGTTGTATTGGTATTGGTATTGTGTATAATACATAATTAAATAAACACAAATAGACAATCAATGAAAGACACATAAACGATAAATAAAATAAAAATTAAACAAAAATGAAATGAAATAAAATAAAATAAATATATGCAACAAAAACAAAATAAAAAAAATTTAAAATAAAGAGAAAAAAGAATTGACAACAAATAATAACAATAAAACCATTGTGAAGTTATAAAAATTTAAAGCAAAAACAAAAAAAAAAACAATGAAAAAATTATTTAAAACAATAATAATTAAATTTCTATATACAATACTACTACTACTCACCTATATACATACATATATAGAAAATTAAATACAAGTATGTACACATGATGTCAGAGACTTTATTTGCGTTTGCATAAACTCCACTACAAATACTCGTATACAGGGAATGTGCAGTAAAAGAATTACAAAAAAATTTTAATTAAATAATGATTTTTTGTTATAAAAACAAAAAAATAAAAAAATAAGAAACAAAATAGTGTAATAATAAATGAGAACAACAACAATAACAACAAATTTAACACACACACACACACACTCATTATTATTGACATGACACTGCACAGTATCAACAATAATACTTCGTGCCCATTGTCATCGTATGGGAGAAAAGCGAATGGTAGTTTTGTAAAATCAAAGGTCACTTGAGCAAATAGAGGCCGGTGCCTGAAAAATAATTGCCAAGTGCTGACTACTGGGACTTGAAAATCAGTATCAAACCTTTGGAAAAAAGTGCTTGCCATAGCATTAAGCTGAAAACTAGCCTGCAAGCTTATTTATTAATCAATTTAATACATACACCCGTTAAACTATTGTGAAAAAGATTCTCAAATCAGAAAAAATCTGCTTCGATTCAGAGATGGACTTTGGTACACAAAGTTAAGCGATACTCTTTCCTTCTCAATCGATCTACAATCCTTGCATAAATCACTAGCAAGTAAGCGAAATCTCTACACATATCTATCGGTAGGTAGTCTAGAAGAGAGTGGTTAAATCACCAGCTTAGCCATCGCGAACAAAACGGAATATGAAGCAAATATTTCTCTCCACTGCTTCCTCGGAGCAGTCTTCTGCCAAGGACTCTAAAACTAATAAAATTGCTAAGAAAAGTTTCTCAAATTTGTTGTTCGAAGTCAATGTTAAACAGTAAGTCCAGCCACTCATGAATTTAATTAACACACGCAACATAAGTGGTGTGAGAAGTTAGGTTGTAGTCCTGAATAAAGGATTGTAATAACCAATTAAGTAAGTTACAAACCATAATACACACGTCCTTATTGAGGGTAAATCATACGATAAATTCGTAGAGTATTGTGCCTGCCGGTATTTTTGTTCGATTAAGGCTTGTCCTTAAGGATATCATTTTAGCGCCATCCTTGAGCTACAATTCTACTCAATTTTCTTCGTTTAACGTGCTTTGTTATGGATTTTTCGTTGGTTAACTTCTAGAGATGAAGTCACCGTAATCTAGTAGGTAGTGTGCTGGCTTATTAGACGTAAGGCCACGGTTCAAACCCCAAGTCAGACATCAAAAGGCAAATATGAAAAAATATTTCTTCGGCAACTTCCTCTCAGCAGATTTCTGGCAAGAACTCTGAGAGTAAATAAAATTGCCATGAAAAGTTTCTCAAAAATCGGAATCGCCTTTAAACTGTAGTTCCCGCCACTTAAGTATAAAATGAACACACACAGAGTGAGAAGCTAGGTCGTAAGCCTGACTGAAGGGTTGTAATGCCCAATTATATTATGTATGTATGTAACTTCTAGAGATACGAATTGTGGATGTTGTTGGGCCAGAATATCCCGCATATAACTCTGAGACACTTATTTGTGTATACTTAGAGGTTTAATTGAATTGCTACTATGCAGGTTTCACTGTCGTACAACAGAATGGATTTTACACATGCGTTAAATATTTTATTCCCGGTTATTAGAGAATTTCTTCATATGTATTGCAATTGTCCGAAAGGGGAGTCGCTTTCGGACATCATAGCTTTCGAGATTCGAATTACAATATTTTCTGTTGTACTTTTCTCCATCTCGGTGCTTTCTTTACATCGATTAACAGTCGATGCAGACTAGCACTACATTTACGTACATAATAAAGACTAAAAAAGAAAATCTGCACAACGGTTTTCATAATCTGAATACTGTGCGCAGTAATCATGCAATTTTAAATTTATTCATAAACCAACAACAAATAACTTACACCTACACGGTGATGATGATGATGATGCATATTTTACCCGTACTCATTTATGTACACACAAACACACACTCATCTATATACAAAATGTCGTACATAACTACATGTGTATTTAAATGCACTTACAAACATACACATCCGATATTAACACACTCATACTCGCACTCGTACTTGTACTTATACTTGTAAGCATAATACTGAACTAAAATATTATGTCAATAAACGGTAATGCTTTTAAATTCATATACATTTACAAACACATACATACATACATATATAACTACATACCAATACACAAACACCTATACATACGCAAATACACAGTTGCATTTAAAGTCACATTAACATACATTTTAACTTAATAAATGCATGTGTATGGGAATGAGTTTGTAAATGTGTATAGTTAGTGCATTACAGATATTATATGCACAGTAGGGGAGAAGAAATTCGGAGGACTTGATCCGACTAGAAGAAGCTTTCTTTTTAATATTCTAAACATTTTAAACGATTCAATGAAAGTACGATTATATCTCGAAAATGTGGAACTTTTCCAACACATATCTTTCCGAAAAGACCGAGAAAATGCCCGCATAAAACAGATTTATTCTGAGCAGAAGTATCGTCGCATTATAATCGCAGAAGAATTGTTAAATGATTTCAATGAGGATCCTGAGTTGGTGAATAGTTTCATGTTCAAGCGATGGTGTCAAGGTCAACTAATCGAATATATAAATAAGTTCTACTACAGTATACTTGCATTGTTTTGGGTCAATGACTTGCATTTATTTTCGATGATTTGCATTTTTTGTGTCAATGACTTCATTTTTTTTTTGCGATGGATTGCATTTTTTTTTATCATGATTTGGATTTTTTTGGTCGATGACTCGCATTTTTTGGTCAATGATTTGCTTTTTTGGTCCATGAATTGGATTTTTTTGGTCGCTTATTTGCATTTCTTTGGTAGACGACTTGCATTTTTTGATCGATGACCTCATTTTTTGGTAGATGATATGCATTTCTTTGGTAGATGACTTGCATTTTTCTGTCGATAATTTGCATTTTTTTGTTGAGGACTAGGATTTTTTTGTTCGATGACTCGCGTTTTTCGGAAGGTGGCTTGCATTTTTTGGACAATGACTTGCATTTTTTTTGCCGATGATATAAGTTTCTGCGCCTATATTAGCTTCGTCATCGATATCTCTGGTCCTAAGTAATGCCCGATTGGGGCTACCCAGCTCACTAGGTCCATTTCATACATACATTACAACCCTTCAGTCAGGACTACGGCCTAGCTTCTCACACCACTCATGTTGTGTGAGTTAATTTTATTCGTGAGTGGTGGGACCTACAGTTTAAGGTTGAGTCCAAATGACAGCTTTTTTTGAGAAACTTTTTCATGGCACGTTTATTTACTCTCACAGATTTTGCCAGAAATCTGCTGAGAGGAAGTCGCCGATAAATATTTTTTTTAATATTTCGTTTTGATGCCTGACTTGGGTTACGAACCCGGGCTTTACGTCTAATAAGCCAACACACTACCTATTAGACTACGGTCCATTTCCCTGACAATAAATAAAATTGTCAAACATACTTAACATTGCTGCTAAGCGACTAAGAATAATAAAATATTTTTTGTCGACTCTATTAATATCTAAGTCCAGATTTTGCTGTGAAATAAAGTCTTCTAATAATCTCTTAAATCGACTCATATACATTTAAATTTATTTACAAAATGTGTATCATACAAACATGTATTAATGGCTGCTATGCACACAGTGGATAAAAAATAACTAAAAAAGAAAAAATAACGAGAGGTGTTGTGAGGAAGTAGAAAAAATTATATCTCCATTATCGGAGCTGCAATATCGGAAAGTCTTTTAGAATAAAAATGAAATCTATAGTTCGGCCAGGTCGTATACTATCTTCTATTTAATATAGTTCTCGCCGGTTTTATAAAATTGGCAGTAGGCAACAAGAGAGAGATAACTTGGGATCTACGAGGACGATAGATCTCTAAGTATAAATTCTACAATCTAGGATTTCTTACACATATACATCGGTCTAACAGAGTATATTAGAAGGTTTTGCAGATGTATATTGGCGAAGGTTGGTGCTTAGGATCCTGACATCGATAATCATGCCAAAAAAATCCCGACAAACATCACTCTCGGAGCGAATTGCTAGATAGGTTGAACTGTGCGATCACAGCAGTATAAAAAAAAAGTTTAAAAGCAATGCAATGTAGGATTTTCTTTAAAAATCTCTTGATCTAATTGGATCTTTTTAACGTCCATGCTTTTTGACGAATATCGAGGATTTTTTATACATTAAATTAGGGAACATTTAAAGATAGTTCTTACATGGCTCCTGCGACATAGGAAATTACATAATGATGTACTGAGAAGAGCCGATACGATTCTTACAGTTTCCAACATGTTACAAGACGTAGGCATTCCGATTGTCTCAGTCACTCATCCGCTCAATTTTTGAACGAGGCTCAATCCCTCTGACACCACACCACATTACCACATTATATACGACTTGTTGTTCTTGTTTTCTATGTGAGCATTCAAAAGTGTTGGTTGAACTTTAATTAATTTCCAGTACCCATCCACCAAAGCGTATTCTAAAACAAAAACACGAAAACATTTACATGGCAATGTATTTGTATATTTTTTTATTTATATTTGTGTGCGTTTGTGTGTAAAACAATATGTTTAAATTTACCGTTATATACGAATATGATTTTGTTTTTATTTTTAACGTCATTTCTATTTTTTTTTTTTATTTTGCTCTGAATTGTGTTTGGAGTTGTTGTTGCTCTTATTTTTAAAACTTCTGGTTGTTTTTCTGTTGCTTTCGCATTCATACATACACACGTACATATCATGATGACGATGATGATGAGGATTTTATTTTTAATTTTGTTGCTATTTTTGTACATTTTAATTTTGTTGTCATACATTATCCTGCCGTGTTTAACTACAAAATATACTCATGCACACATGAACGCACACATACTTGATACACTTACATATGTATGTACATATGTGTACACTCCACTTATAAACTCACTTAGTGCTCGTTTTACCGCCAACCCGTGGTGAATGCGGTCAAAATGGTTAAAATGTTGCATAACAATTTACTACAGTTTCAAAATTTACACGCCCAAGCATATACACTTTACACACACACATGCATACATATACATACATTTGTACATTTACAGTTAAATTTATATAAATGATAATGTGTTTATATGTACATATCAATGTTTATACATATATGTGAGTGTGTGTGTGTGTGTGTGTGTTTTAATAAATAAAATAACTACTACTGCTGCGACTACTTCTGACACCTGCTGTTAATTTGCTATTGTCGTGTCTGTTGGGCAGTATGACTTAGCAATGTGTTGCATGAGTGAGAGTGTATTTTAAGCGGATGTTCACACTCTCATACACGTACATGGCAACCAGCCATAAGTGGATATACAGTCTTCGTGAACTAATTTCAAGTGTTCAGTTTTTTTAATCTGGTTTGAGGTTCAATTTGTCTTACATGTGACCGAAATTTATTGACCTTTAAAAGGATTAGAACGGTTTTTAAACCTGTGCTGATGTACTCAAAAAACACTGTTTTTCACCTCATGTTTCAGTGCTCGGTTCTTGCTATGACTTCTTCACTGACTCACTCTTTAAGATAAGTGCGGAGGTTCTTTTTATAAAGCCTCTCACGGACTCACTCTTTAAGATAGGGTTTAATGCAATAGCACACTACCCGTTCTTTCCTTTCTCCTATGGACTGTCTTTCCTTTATTCAAACACAGTGCACTGCCTAAATAGGGGTCACCAAGTCCTGAGTGTTGGTAAAAAAAAGGATGGAAATCCTTCATCTAACTGAAAATCATGTTTTTGTCGCAATCTGCTGATTCCCAAAACACATTTTCCTGACTTGCTTGCAAATGTACCTGTTTTCTCTTTCTTTGGAAGTATTTGTTCCAATTCAATGTATGTCTGAAGTGATGAACTCTGCTTTAGTACTGAGAAACGATAGTAACTACAAAGTCCCTGCCCATCCATGAATGCTGGGAATTTCTTGGGGAAATTTCAGGGACCTTCACATTTATCTTCTAAAAGGGGTCAAGAATTTCTTCGTATCGTCGGAGTTTGCAGTGGTGATGAACTGACCAGGGCTGGTACATACCTTACTACTTGCGGCATCTTAGCTAGGTATTCTAGTTCTTCTTCATTTGACAAGAACAGTCAGCTTCGTCAGAGAAGAGGACTCATTGTCCTATTCTTATCAAGTTACATTGTCAACTACCCCACGCAACGGTTCTTACAGGCTTTTGCTCTATTCGAGGGCATGTCGAAAGACTTGGCACACTTTCGAATAATTGTTGCTGCAGCTATGAATGTCTTCTTCAGAGGAAGAGGCTATCTTTTACCTCATGTTTCAATGCTCGGTTCTGAAGAGGAGGTTCTTTTTCACTGACTCACTCTTTTAGATAAGCGAGGAGGTTTTTTTTTAAAGTCCTTCGCTGACTCACTCTTTATGATAACGACTACTGCAATAGCAAGATTTATTATAGAATAGACATGATTTCCTATAAGGAATGTATCATGCCAGCAGTCGCCGTAGTCTAGTAGGTAGTGTGTTGGCTTATTAGACGAAAAGCCAGGGTTCGAGCCCCAGGCCAGACATCAAAATAAAATACGAAAAGTATTCCTTCGGCGACTTCCTCTCAGCAGATTTCTGGCAAAAACTCTGAGAATAATTAAAATTGCCATGAAAAGTTTCTCAAAAATCTGTCGTTCGGCGTCGACTTTAAAATGTAGGTCCCGCCATTCATGTATAAAATTAACACACACAACATAAGTGGTGTGATAAACTAGGTCGTAATCCTGACAGAAGGGTTGTAATGACCAATTATGTATGTTATATATGTAATGTATAATGCCCGAGTTGGATTTTGATTTGTGGTGTCACAATGAAAGTAACTTCTGACGTAAGTGGAACCTTAGTCTTCAGGGATAGCTACATAATCTAACCCAGAGATTTTTCTGTAACATTAAAACCATTTCCTTATGAGCTTTTAATTTTTAAAGTCATTTTAAAATTATTAAAAAAACGAAACTATTTTAAGAACGATAATTGACGTTCTGATCGTTGACGTTTTCATTTTCATTGGCATCCTGTCCGTACATTAGGGTCTAGCTAGCAGTGTACGCATAATTTAATTAATCGATTTTATTAATTAGCCGACATGTACATACGCTGCACACACATTTTGCCATCAATTAAAGTCTCTGCTCTCATGCAGATGTTTTAAGAAAACCCATAAACCCGGTTACCATAAGCCCTGCTGCATGCTGCTGTTATTAAACAGTAGACCGTCATTACTTCGCTTAAAGTTACTGCAAAACTGTTGGTGTGCAAAACATGTGCGCAAATGCGTTGTTCTTGTCAGTACAAAGTCTTTTTGTTTTTGTTTTTCTTATTCTTGGCGGGTTTTCTTTTCCTCTCACTTTTTTTTTTCTTATTCTCGACAATAATTCAGTTTAGATTGTGATCGTAACTTGTCATACAAGTGTTGTCATCATCATGCATTCGCATGTCGTTGATAACCAGGTTGTTTGATAATTTTGTGTCTTTCTTTATTTTATAGCCGGTTTTTGTGGCAAGAAATTGATTTAAATTGTTTTAATTATAGTTTATGCGATGCATATCAATGAATGAATAGTGAATTCTGAGTGTCACACAATTGATGGTTATGATCATGTGGTGAGATGGAGAAATGAGCCATTTGTGTCATTCAAACAAATTAGAAAAAGTTCTTTCAAACATGATTTGTATATTTGAGACAAGGCTTAATAAGCTAACAATGTAGTTAAGTGAAGTAGTTAAGTTTTAAACTCTTCTGATCTTTAAGTGAGGAGAAGTACTCTTGATCTGATAACATCCGTCTATTTGTAGAAGAGTCCTCGCTTTTGTTTCTTTGAATATCCAAACTTAGTGGAGTCCAATTATCAATAAAATATTAAAGAAATTGAAAATATCCATGAATTTTAGCTAAGTTCTCCACCCAAAATTCATAGCTTTCACTATGAATCTGAAGAACACGAAGTTTCTCTTGAGAACATTTATCTTAGTACACGATTATCGTCTATTCGCTTTATATCTGTAGTCGCTTTAAAATTCGTTCTACCGGAAGTAAATTTTAACCTTTAGAGTCATGGATAGTATGGTTCAGAACCATATTGAAAATAAAACAATTAATTCAGTAGTCGACAGTATAGTTTCCATAGAACCTTTTAATATGCCTGTTCGGTATCCTTGCTCGTTAAAAGATAGATTCGTTCAAGCTAAGATCAAGTTTGATGAAATTAAGGTTGTGGCTAGAAACGGTGTCTCATGACACTACTTGCTGCCTGTAGTAGGTATGTGAGGTTACGTAAACGAACCAATCGTTAGCCGCTATACAAATATACGTGTCATTTCGTGTTCTCTAAATTGAAGAGAAAAGAGGTTCAATCATTACAGTGCTTGTCTAGAAAGCCAAGCAATAAAGTTTCCAATCTACTAGAAGAAGAAATTAAATTCAACAACGAATATCAGGCAGTGACATGTTTTTAGAAGAAAGCGTTATTTGTAGGCAACTCTATTAATCCAGAATGTCGTCTGTGTTGGGAAAACCTGTTATTTGTTAGAAGGAAAAAGAGATTTTACAACAACGCGATACACCAACAGTATTTAAAAGGATCTAAACGAAAGGGTCGTAGTCTAGTAGGTCGTGTATAGGCTTATTAGACATGAGGCCACGGTTTAAACCCCAGGTCAGACATCTCCAATAAAACGAAATATGAAAAAATATTTCTTCGGCGACTTTCTCTCAGCAGATTTCTGGCAAAAACCCAGAGAGTAAATAAAATTGTAACGAAAAGTTTCTCAAAAAAATCTGTCGATCGGAGTCGACGGTGATGCAGTCACATAACGTCTGTCATGTCCTGCTATCATTATGTTTTTATATTCTAGTGATTTGAGCACCTCGAAATAAGCCATTCTGGCGATTAGGATAGGTTAGATCGGAGTGGTAGCTCTGTTATCACAAAGCTCACTTGAGCACGCATAGCGGCCCGTTGTGATGACACGGGTGAACGCAGTCCCTGTACTAACCAAGTTCCACCTAAATCAGGGAAAATGAAGAAGTTGGTCAGCGCAGGGGCTGCACAACAAAAGCACGACTACCCCGCACTGGAAAACCAGCCAGAAAGTTTGATGAACGAAGCTATATCCTTGATATCAATAGATGATAGCTCCGGCAAGCTGACAAGAAATGAAGAGCCAAATAACCTATATCTACACCTAGCAAGAGACGGGCACTGGCAAAGAAAGTGAACAACAGTCTCCTCTTCCTTACTTGACCTGCATCCACGGCAGAAGGGAGCCTCATTCTTTCCGCGTGTCTACCCATGACGCAATAACCTGTAAGCACGGCCACTGTAGTCGAGATGACATCACGACCAAGACCAAGTAATCGGTTGGTACGCCTTCTATCCATCTTGGGCCAGGTGAGTCAAGCGGTGGAGCAGGACTCCTAATTGACCCAGGATAGGTTGCCGTCCCGAAAGAACCTCCGCGCAATGGTCAACTTGACCGAGGCAAGTGGCATACCCAATTCAACAGAAGAGGATTCCGGTAGGAGCGCACCAGCTCTGGCGAGCTCGTCGGCCCTACAGTTTCCCGGAATTTCACTGTGCCCGGGGACCCACACCAGAGAGACACTGGTGAAGCGCCCCGAGAGAAGGTCGAGGCAGCGGCTAACGATCCTAGAGTTAATCACGAAACCCAATAGAGATCTTATCGCGGCCTGACTATCAGAAATGATCGAGACGGGAGTGAAAGGAGCATCGTTGACGATGATCCGCTGAGCGGCCCGGTAAATTGCCATCACCTCCGCCTGAAACACACTGCAGTAGTCCGGCAGACGGAGAGAAATATTTAGGTCCAGTTTCCCAGAGTAGACACCGCTTCCAACCTTATTATCGAGTTTAGAGCCGTCGGTATATATATCCAGGACTTCCGGGGGGAATTCTGGCGATACTCCTGTTAAAACTTTTCACTGGAAAATAGTCCATCAAATTCGATTCCAAAGTTTTTCTCATTCTTTATGACCACGCATGGGAACTTTTAAGAGAAGGCCAAATTCAAACGGCCACACTTCAGCTTGTTCTTAAATAGGCCTCCCTTCCAAATAACAAATTTAAGCGAATTGTTTTTTAATACAGACAACTAATGAATAACTCTCACTGCCTTATACAAGTAAGAAGTCACTGTTAAATGTTCTCCTTATTTCAGTGACTTGAACAATACAATGAAATACTGGCTTTCAGTTACTAATTGTGACCCATGTTACACTCACTTTGTTGCAACCAACACACTTTGATGAGCAATAGCAATAGCATTGGCAACAAAGTAAATATTGTGAAAATGTCAACAGCATCAGAGTTGAGATTATTAATGATTAAAATGCGTTTTGCCTCCAATCGTAAAACCTTTTAAAGTTCATTGTATTTGTTGTTGTCGTCGATAAATTCCTGAAAGATCTTCTGTTCGACGTTACGTGGTATGCTGAGCTGCGCTACTCCAACAATAAATTGTAGCTTTACATGATAGATGGCAACGCGAGTGTGTGAGTATTTGCAGAAGTGAGAAGATTATGTTGTTGCAACTAGTTAATGCAACTGGCTGTGGCAGTAAATGTTCTTGTGTTGCACTCTATTATCTTATTGTTGTTGTCGTTTGTGTATTTGTTGGCTTTTTTGTTCAAATAATTTATCGCTTTTAAACTGGTTTCTTTAAGTCTTTAAAAGAATAAGGAAAAACAAAAACAAAAACAATAAAAAAAGAAACAAAAAAAAACGATGAAAAAGAAAATGTAACATTAACATGGTTGTGCTGCCACATTTTAACTTGCCTCACAGTATTTTTCATGTCTGTCCTTTTCAGTTTTGCCAAACTACAACAACGACGACAATGTTCATGACTACATGTACCCCGAGTATAGTTAGTTACCTTCTGATGCTGTTGATGACTTACAGCAGCAGTAGCAATTACTTTTTGCTAAACATTCATCACATACAGTACCAGCAACAGCTACAGCTACGAATACGGCTACAGCTTGAGATTCAGCTCTAGCTCAAGCTCAGGCTTAGCTTACCTGAGTTTACAGCAACTCACTCACAGTCACTTTGGCTTTGTCTGTATTTTATAAAATGATTGATTGTTTTTCTATACCATTGATGCTGTATGGATGCTGTGTTGCACGTTGTATTAAGTAGTAATAATTTTATAGAAAATAAGTGCCACATATAGGCACGAACAAGAAGGTGTCGAAGTGTATGTGAATGATTTTCAATCAGTGTGTATCACTGTGTGTACATATATGTATGTTATGAATGCCACTGCAACAGTATGAATATGTAACGAATAAATGATTGTTGAAAGTGTTTATTTATAACGACGAATACTACACTTCTCAATGCTGCTTGAAATTTGGCTTAAGTGTCGAGGCAGTCTCTTAAAAGAATTCATTCTTAAGTGGTCATTATGGGTCTAAGACAGGAGTTTATACAGGACTGTCGATGTAATATAATAGGATGAGGTTGTTTCTGATCGACAAAGTCAAGTTCTTGGGTCTGATTTTGGTCACAAAATTGTTAAGGAGTTGAAAAAATAGATGATAGAAACCTAGTGTTGGTACTATTATCACTTAAGCTGTAGTGTTATAGGATTTGTTTTGATGGTTGACCGCATAATAAATCTTCTTGAACCATAGCATCCAATCTATTTCATCTTCGTTAAGCTCTCTCCAATCGCAAACTCTATTTCCGATGATTGCTCTTCAGATAGCATTGGCAAACTCTATTTCCGATTATTACTCTTCAGATAGTAAATGCGGTACTGAGAACATTTTGTTAGGATTTCATTCCCGAAATTTTTTCAGCTAACTTCTCGTCTTTTCTACATCAAGTTATCCATCTGTACTCAACGCCAATTGAAGTAAGAATATAAGATTTTAAATGAGTTAAGTGTTTGGCTGACAGTGTGGTCCTGGAAAAAATGTTGAGGTCATCTGCGCTTCTCGTGCGGATGATACCAGACTGGCCGCCTCCTTAAGTAACAGTCATGAGTATGACTACAGTATCGCCGGTTGGAATAAACTTTTTGTTAGGAATACCGGCAGAACATACATACATAACATACATAATTGGGCATTACAACCCTCCAGTCAGGATTATGGACCTCGTTTCTCACACCACTTATGTTGTGTGTGTTAATCATATACATGGCGGGACCTACAGTCCCGTTCGACTCCGAACGACACATTTTTTGAGAAACTTTTCATAGCAATTTTATTTACTCTCAGAGTTTTTGCCAGAAATCTGATGAGAGGTGACTTTTTTTTATGTTTTCGTTTTGATGTCTGACCTGGGGTTTGAACCCTGGCTTTAGGTCTAATAAGCCAACACTCGACCTACTAGACTACAGGCAGAACATGACCCGCAAAAAATCGCCCTGAAAGTGCCTAATCTTGGTTGCCAATTGCTGTTGCCATGATGAAAAATTTCTCGTTCTTGAAACTTCTCCTGCAATAGGACAAAAGAGTGTCGATTTGTGGTGCTTGTAGTAATGTTTTGTTGTAACCACATGCCATTCAGTTCATAATCTTTTATTGCAGGCAAAAGAAAAGAGTCGGTAATCATGCGGTCATATCGCTCTATTTGACGGATATGGTTCTTTCAGAGTCATTTTCGAAAAATACAAAACAATTACAACTCTAGACCGTAATGTTCATCAAGTAGTCCCTATTTAGGGATGCAGTGGCTTTTATACAACCATAATCACGCTGTAATGCGCGAAAAGTAGTCACGTTTGAATTACGACTTTCATTGTCAGTCATCCCAGCTCAGACATCTCAAAAAAAAAAAAAAAAAAAAAAAAAAAAAAAAAAAAAAAAAACGAAATTTGAAAAATATTTCTTCGGCGACTTCTTCTATCATATTTGAAATAAAATTGCCATCAAAAGCTTTTCAAAAAAATCTGTCGTTCGAAGTCGACTTTAAATTGTAGGTCCCGCCACTCATGTATAAAAAAATTAACACACACAACATAAGTGGTGTGAGAAACTAGGTCGAAATCCCGACTAAAGTGTTGTAAGGACCTATTATGTATTTATGTATGTATTGTCAGTCTTAACTATTTTTATGTGTTTTTCGCTTGTTTAACGATCCATAATCGGAAATGGGAAACCTTTAACGGTTGATACCCCTAAGCGGCCATTCATTCTTCAAATGAATGCATCGTTTGAAATTCATTTTTCTGCGAACAGCAATATTTGCGCTATTGTTGCTGTGATGATAATTTTCTGTATTGATTGTTCTGCCTGAATGCCGTGGAATGGTTTATAAAATGGTATTGGAATTGCTGGGTATATTGTTGGTATTGGCTTAAGTGACTGTTGACATAATTGTGGGTTTTAGTGTTAATTACGATTAACATTTCATATTGACATTTCAGTGAATAGTGAATAGTGATGGGCGGCAATAGTGATGGTGGGTTTCACCAACACCATCATCATCATCATCATGCAATGCTTTGTTGTTAGAGGTGTTGTTGGTAGGGGAGGGAAACATCTTATAATTTTTTATTTTTAATTTTTACTTTTTTTTAAATGCATATGTACATACATACATATATATTTTTGCAAAGCATGTACATTCACTTCAGCTATGGTTTCATCTTCTCCTTTTCATGAATTCATTAATGGTCTGTCTGTCTGTTTTTCTCTTTTGCAACGTTGAAGTTTCAGTATGAATTCATAATTAATTATGATTATAAATTATATGTGACTGTATCCTCTACTACTATGTAGTATAGTGTACATATAACAACAACAACAACTTTTCATATAAATTATATACATATGTATGTATATAGTTTAAGTATTTAAGTGTTCATGATAGTATGTGTATCGTATTTACTATTGAAGCGTTAAATTTCTACCCAATTTATTTATTGTATGTGTTGAAAGTAAAAACAGAAACAAAAACAAAAACTTGATAAATTAAATAAAATTATTGAACGAATTATGCGATTTAAACCGAAACCACTAGACTTGTTTACGCTGCATGGAATACTCTAGTGCTGTACTGTATAAACGCAGTTGGTGTGTACGTTTTCAATATGAAAAAGGAAGAATCGAGAAAAGGAAATTGGCCTAGAAGGCGAGTAGTTTCCAAGACTGGAGAATATCCCAGGACTGGAGTGTTTTGCATTACTTGTGTCTCTTAATTCTTCAGTTTGTTTTAATGGGTGATTTTTTAAGAGCTATAGGAAATTTTTTCAAAGAAAAACACATAAAATTCAGAAAAATGCATGAAATCTTTATTTGAATCGATAGTACGGTCCATATAATTTAATGTTTGAAGATTATTTCATGCAAATGTTGACCGCGACTGCCCCTCAAATGGTCCATCCGCTTAGTCCAATTTTGGCATACTCTTTCCAACATTTCGGCCGGTATCTCACGAATAAATGCTCCAATGTTGTCTTCCAATGCGTCAATTGAAGTGGGCTTGTCTGTATAGATATGAGCTTTAACATAGTCCCACAAAAAATAGTCTAAAGGCGTTAAATTGCACGAACTAGGCGGCCAATTGACCGGTACCGAACGTGAAATAAAATGTTCACCGAACTGGCCTCTCAATAAGTCCATTGTTACGCGTGCTGTGTGCCATGTGACACCGTCTTGTTGAAACCACATGTCATGCCAGTCAAGCTCTTGCATTTTGGGCAAAAAAAAGTTGGATATCATCTCACGGTAGCGTTCACCATTCACAGTTACGTTACGATTCGCAGCATTTTTGAAGAAGTACGGTCCAATGAAGCCATCAGCCCATAAATCGCACCAAACTGACTTTTTTGGATGCATTGGTAGCTTTTGCAATGCTTCTGGCTGATCTTCACTCCAAAATCGACAATTCTGCTTATTTACGCATCCATTGAGCCAAAAATGAGTTTCGTCGCTGAACACAATTTTTCGATAAAGAAGTGGATCTTCGGCCAACTTTCCCAAGACCCCATTCACCAAAAGTTCTGGGTTGCGGTAGGTTGTTCGGCTTCAATTCTTGCACCAGCTGTATTTTGAAAGGCTGCACACCTAAATCCTTCCGCAAAATTTTCCACGTTGTTGAGTAACAGAGGCCCAATTGCTGCGAACGGCGACGAATCGATAATTGATGGTCATCATTAACACTGGGCGATACAGCTGCGATATTTTCTTCAGTTCGCACTCTACGTAAGCGTGTTGGTGGTTTAATGTCCAACAATGTAAATTTGGTGCGAAATTTAGTCACAATAGTCCAAATAACCGCTTCAGTGGGTCGATTAAACTGACCATAAAATGGAAGAGGCGCGCGATGAACTTTCTTAACAGAACACGCATTTTGATAATAAAATTAAATGATTTGCAAGCGTTGTTCATTTGTAAGACGATTCATGGTTAAATTATAGACCAAACTGAAGATGTTTGACAGTGAAACAAAACACGAACAGCTATCGCACCTGTTTAAACCAGTGTTGCCAGAAAGATAATAGGTAAAAAATCACCCGTTATTTCATTAAATCCTTCTGCGACTTAGAAATCAACAAAGCTGCTGGTCCTAATGGTCTTTTCGCGGAGTTGTTTCAGAACGAAGGTAATGAGCTGTAAGGATGCCTTCACCAATCGATTTGAAGAATAAAGTATTGGGACCTCAGTGTCTTCCGTCTTGTACTGAAAAAGGATGACTCCACGATATGCGTCTACTACAGGGCGAACCTAGTCTGTGTGAACGAATGAAACCGCTTGCCAAACCTCTGACTGTATTTTATCAGTGCGGTTTTAGACTTGTAAGTCTACTTATGATCAGATATTCATACGACGCTGAATACCGCAGACAACTCATGAAACCCAAGTCGACAAAATCCTTCTTTTATAGGCTATAAGGCATCAATATTTCCGATGTCTAAATTGGGGTTTGAACTACGGATTCTTGATTAATAAGCCAACCTACAGCCTACTTGATCACGTAGACATCCTGTAATCTGTTAGAAACAGAAAAAACCTCTCTGAACATTTTGATACAAGGTTTCAGACAAGGCGACCCCTTTTTCATGTAACCTTAGATTGACTATAAGGCACCTTCGATAGCCCGAGAAGGTATCATGATTCCATAGGAATGCCAGCGTTCGGTATCCCTTCGAATCCGACAAGGTTGTGCTGTATGACATTAAACAACTCTTACTTCTCCGTCTATATAGACAAGGACTTCTTCAAACCTTTTGATACCGTATGAGGTTTCAGAAAAGGAGACTTCTTATCAAGCGATTTCTTCGACTTCGCTATGAAGAGTACTATGTGGAAGGAGGCTGTTTATCGAATCATCATCACCAAGTGAGATGTCGCTGCTGCTATCAGTACCATAGAAGGAGTATCTGCCAAGCAGATAAATAGGAGCTGTTGTTTCGGGTACTAGGTTACGGCCGACAACTATTCCTTGTCGAAGTATTTATTTAACTTGGCATTGCTATTACCAGCGTGATCAAGCAAAGAATTACTCTTGTATGCGCTCTTCAATTGAGTAGCAGAAACCTCTTTTTTGGAACGTAATTAGTGCTCTACGAATCGTTCATTCTTCCAAGTTTATCTATTGCATGGTAGCATGAACATTGTTACGCACGAATACAGCTAGCTTGGGAGTTTTCAAGAGAAAATTTTGTCGGTCCGGTGTTGTACGAGTTGGTGGTGATTTCCGTATACGATTAAGTAACGAACTCAATGACATGTATGTTGTTCAGCGTATCCATCCAGAGGCTATGATGGCTCGGTCATTTCGTTCGAATGGAAGAAGAGGGTATTTGATGGAATGATTCGCGAAAGTCTGTTTTGAAAGGACAAAGTTGAGGGAAGTCCTCATGGATTGGTGTTAACAATTGGCTAAGGATCGTGCGAAGTAGTAGTGCTGAGACGTTGTGCTGTCTTATATTCCTATGATCCAAAAGCCCATTAATTCTTTTGAAATTCGTAACCACCTTCATTAGCCATTTTTCATGTTGTAATGATTTGTTTAAACAAAGTTTTCTTTTGATTTACTTGAGTTATATCTTTCGAAAATCATCTAATAAATGCAACTACAAATATAATTTCCTTGTTTTCCAAGTCTAAAGTTAACCAGATTAAGCAAACAATTTACAAATTAACGTTTTTAAATTCATTCTCTTCCGTACATACATACATCCATTCATATATCAGCATCAGTTAATAAAACAAAATACTTTCAGCACCTGCTACTGCCTTAAATCATCTGCCTGTTAAATGCCACACGTTGTAAGTAAATTCCATGTGCCAGCGCATAACAAGTTGCAAAAAAAAATACATTTTTTTCCGCTTATCAACTTCCATAAGAAAAGAGGGGAGGAAAAAATAGTTTGACAGCTTTTTGTGGGTCTCATTATGAAATTTGTTTTTTAATTTAAACACTTGCCGTCAGTTTGCCAATATGTTTGTACTAATAATTGTCTTATCGGGAGTTAAACATTAAATGTGTCGGCTATGGTTTACACCAGTAATAACAGCAGCACACCAGCATACCAGCATAGTTGCCACTCTGTCACTTTTTGTTTTTTTCTACTCTCTCTCTCTCCATGTCGTTCCGTTTACCAGCGCATAAGCGCCTTGAAAGATTATGGCCATTAATCGGCCGCAGCTTTAATCGTTATAAAAAGTAATTAAGCAGCCAGTTTGCATGCATGAACATGAGCATGTAGTATGAGACACGTGAGGAATATCATTTACTAATTGAGGTTCACAGACGTTTAACCCTCTCTCTCTCTCTCTCTCCCTGTTGCAGTTGCTGATTCGAGAGTATTTACAAGGAAATATTCGTTTTTACAAAGCTTTTTGACTGAAGATATTTAATTTTAATTGAATTAATTTTAGCATTGTAATGGCATTGGTTTGAATATTTTTGTTATGGTTTGCGTGGTTTAGTGAGTCAAAAGTACACAGCGACAGTAAATGACACTGTTGGGTATGTGTTGGCCATCTCTGTCAACGGCTAGCACTATGAGTCAATGATGACCAATGTCTTTTGGCCTGAATTAAATCAGCTGGACACCAATGACATGTGGTTTCAACAGGACAACGCTTCGTGCCACACAGCTTATGCCACATTGGATGTTCTGCACATGCGTTTTTTTTAGCATGGTCATCTCATGTGAAGGCCATGTGAAGTCTCATCTCATGTGAACCTCCGAGATCGTGCGGTTTGACTTCGATAGACTTTCTCTTGTGGGGTTTTCTTTAGTCGCAGGTGTTTGCGAATAAGCAACAAACCTCCTCAAAGCCAACTTATTCTATGTCATGAGTTCAATTCAGGCTGATTTATGTGCCATTTCGGAAGATATCGTTGATCTCTCACACACACCTTGTTTTGTTTAAATTGTAAGATTGGAAGATCTTAAAAAAGACCCTATATTCTGTTGCAATAAGTCCGTTGCACATGGTAGTGAGGACGAAAGTTATGAAGATTATTTAAGATAATGATAGAAAAGTCTAACATAGGATTCTTCAAAAGAGTTCGTGACTTAAAGAATGGATTTGCTGACAGCTGCAGTCATGGGCTATGGGTATATTCTAAGCAGAAGTCCATGCCATCGAAAGATGAAAGATGAACTCGAAAATACTATGAGGCTGATCTTGGGAAACTGAACTAGCTAGGTAAAGAAAATATGGTTCCCTTCTGTTGAATTCGATGTCATGTGAAAATTCGAGGCTTAGAGTAGGTAGATGAGCTTGCCAGGAGGGAAGCTTTCACGCCGCTGATGGGGCTAAACACTTTCTTTGGATTGGGAAGCGATATTCGAAAGGTTATGCTCGGCGAAAGGCCGAAGATGAAATGGTTAGTAAACGACCTTTTGATATGGCTCTGTTGACCTACAGTACATTTGTTTAGTATGTTTCGAATCCAGTATGTGGATCATGTGTCAATGAGATTGAATCTTTAGAACACTTTCTTGGAAGATATGGAGACAGTTTTGGATCCCAGAAAGAATTGTATGGATATCAGCATATCAGGTGCTTCAGAGAAAATTATTCTTGTTGACACTGAACAGCAACAGGGTTTGAGGAGACTAGGTAAGGATGCACTTGAAATCGCCGTAGTCTAGTGTGTTGGCTTGTTAGACGTAAGGCCACGGTTCAAAACCCAGGTCAGACATCCCCAACAAAATGAGGTATGAGAAAATATTTCTTTGGCAGCTTCCTCTCAGCAGATTTCTGCTAAAAACTCAGAGTGTAAATAAAATTTCCATGAAAAATATTTTTTTTCACAAAAATCTGTCGTGCCGTGTCGACTTTAAACTGTGGGCCCCGCCACTCATGTATAAAATCAATACACACAACATAAGTGCTATGAGAAACGAGGTCGTAATCCTGATTAAAGGGTAGTAGTGACCAATTATATAGGTATGTATGTAGGTAGGGACAGTGGACAGCATGGTCGCAGTACTGTGACAAGAAATTCTTGATCACTGACCTGGACTACGAAATTCAACAGAACATTTTGTTTACAATTTTACGTAACGTACTACGTAATTAGTTATTACAACCCTTCAGTCAGGATTACGACCTAGTTTCTCACACCACTTATGGTGTGTGTGTTAATTTTATACATGAGTGAGGGGACCTACAGTTTAAAGTCGACTACGAACGACAGATTTTTTGAAAAACTTTTTCATGGCAATTTTAATCTGCTCCCAGAGTTTTTGCCAGAAATCTGCTGAGAGGAAGTCGCCGAAGAAATACTTTTTGTATTTTATTTTGATGTCTGGCATGGGGCTCGAACCCTGGCTTTTCGTCTAATAAGCCAACACACTACCTACTAGACCACGGCGAAAATTTTAACTGAGGAAAATAGTTGGAGTTGATCAAAATATTGAAATTTGGCTCTCGGTTTGAAAAATTTAATTTTTTTGATCCGCCTTTTGTTATTTTTTAATCAGCTTGTTCTGTACTAAAATTTTGGTTTCCAGAAAAATGAAGGTCAACAAAAAGAAAACAATTCCTGTTTCATTATATCGAGACCTTGATAATATTTAATAATGATTTAAATTATTAAAGATTTCTATAAAATTACCGATATCTGATCAAAACATGCAAACATTTTGCCGCTGCGTTTTTTTCTTTCTTGTATTAAAATTTTTCAATAAACAAATATTGAGAAAAACAAAAGAAAAAAATCTTCGGAACTGAATTTTTTTATTTTTTTTTATTTTTGCCCTCTTGAAATGATATTAAAGTCTCCAGGTGAAATATTTATAAAGAAAAAAAAAAATACTGAAAATATTCAACGAAACATATATAAGCACGACTCTTTAGCTATAACGAGTATATTATTATTTGGAAAGGAAAGCAATCTGTAATCCATGAACTTGACTTTAAACAGAGGAACTGGTAGTAATAGTATTTTAAAAGTCCAAATAATGTTGTTTCTTTTATACATTCCTTACAAGTAACCTTTTGAATGCAGTATACTTTGGTATAAGTACGACCCTAATATACATATGTTAACATAAATGCGTATTTTGTATTGACTTATATGAGAAATATCAATATATTTAGTGCATATAAATATCAATTTTATTGTTGTATATATAGATTTTTTATACATACATACATACTCATACAAACATACATTTCAACCTATACATGAATATGCGCATAAACCTATAAACGTTATAATATTGCCTTCGTAATGTAATATTTACCTTTTGGCAACCGATACTCACTCATATCCTTCTATATTTGTATGACCAAAAATACATCATATGTATATAAGTATTGTATATAATACATATATGTACATTATATATGCTTACATACAATATAAACAAGCAAAAAAAGAAATATCGACAAAAACAACGGTCGATCGTAATTCAAAAATGCATCCCAGTTAAGAAAAAAAAAAATTTTTTTTTTAAAAATAAACGAAATACTCATACTTTAACAATTGAAAAAAAAAGAAAAGGGAAGCCAAGTCTACAAAACAGCAGCAAAAATAACACCAACAACTCAAAAACAACAACAACACCGACAACATATTGACTGACTTTGTTTTTAAATCAAAAATTTTTTTTGTTATTATTTTTAGTTTCAGTTTAAAAAACTTTTTTTCTTGTCGTTGTATTCGAAAAAGTAATTTTTTTGTAAGTGTTCAACTGTGTGTGTCCTAAAGATATATTTCATTGTTTTACCCAGCAAACATTTTAATTAAGAGTAGGCACATAGCATATAGGCTGCAGGCCATTGTCCAAAAATGGACTGCCCCATGTCCTATCGGTAAAATTCTTAGGGAGTGTGTAGCTCCTTAGTTTCTGCAATACACTGCTCTTAGGTGAGTAATGTGTGTGCATATGGAAGTTAAACAGTTGTGTAGAAACTATTACATCACTGTCCTCTCCAAATGTCCTGCTTTCCCTGTTATTAACCACTTAAACCTGCAATTTTGATAATAATTTTGGCTGTTTTATAGTGGCGCAAGCTTCATTTTGGTCCACTCCTATAGCTCTATTTTAGTGAATCGAAAAGCTTAGAATTCCTGATCCTTCTCCTTTTCATTTCTAACTACAAACTGCCGGAAAGTTGCACAAACAATTTTTTTTTATTGTCGTGTAGGGTACTGCGACCATACGATCTATTGTACCCCTATAAAGTCTTCTCTAAGCCTATTGTCCCAACAAACTTGAAGAGACTGTTCAGTGTGAACAATAACAATTTCCTGACCAGCACCCAGATGTTTCCTGCCAGAATGCAATAATGCCTCGCAATTTCCAAGTATATGCTGCGATGCTTCATTGTTATCATCACAGAATTTACATGTTGGGTTTGCCATCACCCACATTCTGAATAAGTGTACTATGAATCTACTCTCTTTATTTTCCCCTTCGTTGAGCATATTTTGCCAAACATCTGCCCCCACTGCACAAAAGAGTTATGGCCCCATCAATGGTGTGGAAGGTCACCTCCTCTCTAACTCGTGTGCTGGATTTTTCCTGCGAATTCCTACAAGACCTAGACCCTGCAGAGAGTAACCTTATTTTCCCTACCAAGCTGTTTCAGCTTCGCCAGGAAGTCGAATACTATCTTCGATTTAAGGTCATAAGAGCTGAGTGTAGGAATGGCGGCCTGATAGTATTGCTATGTTCTGTTCCAAATTAACTACACCTTATCATACCCGGAGGAAACGAAACAGCTGTACACTTTGTTTAGCAGGACATACTTGCTGTCAATATTCATTACAGACATACAAATATAAAGTGTCCGCCAAATAACTTTTTTTTTTTGAAAATGCTTTAAAAAAACTACTGAATATTTTCTCAAATTTCTTTTTTTATTTGAAAGTACAATCCTTCCGGTTAATAATGGAAAATAATTTCATTCGAATGGCTGCCTCGGCTGGCCATGTAGTCTACACCAGAATTTTGGCAATAAAATCATCGTTTCAAATGAAGCTCATTTTGATCTTGGCGGGTATGTAAACAAGCAAAATTGTCGCATTTGGGGCACAGAAAACCCGCACGCATACATTGAAAAGCCGACGCACCCAAAACGAGCCACTGTTTGGTGCGGATTTTGGTCCAGAGGCATAATTGGGCCATTTTTCTTCGAAAATGAGCAAGGAGTGGCCGTTACAGTCAATGACGATCGTTATCGGGCCGTGTTGAACGAATTTTTGTTCACAAAAATTGAAGAAGAGGATATTGGCAACATTTGGTTTCTACAAGACGGCGCTACGTGCCACACAGCCGAAGCTACACTCGATGTTTTGTGCCCTGATTTTGAAGATCGCATTATCAGCCGCAGAGCTGATGTCGTTTGGCCACCTCGGAGCTGCGATTTGACACCGTTGGACTATTATTTGTGGGGTGCCGTCAAAGATAAGTGTTACGCCGACAAGCCAGAGACAATTGACGCTTTAAAGGACAATATTCGTGAAGCCATTGGTGAAATACAGCTGCACACGATCGATAATGTGCTTAAAAATTGGGTTCCCCAGGAAGCCCCATTCTACATTCGATTTAAGCTCATAAGAGCCCAATGTAGGAAAGGCGGCCTTACTGTCAAATAGTATTGCTATGTTCTGTTCAAAATTATGTACACCTTATCATACCCAGAGGAAACAAAACAGCTGTAGACTTCGTGTCTCGGGACATCCTTGCTGTCAATGTTCATTACATACATACATACATACATAATTGGTCTTTACAATCCTTCAGTCAGGATTACGGCCTAACTTCTTACATTACTTAGTGTGTTAATTTTCTCCATAAGTGGCGAGAGCTACAGTCGACTTTGAACGACAGTCGACTTTGAACGACAGATTTTTTTTTTGAAACTTTTCATGGTAATTTTATTTACTCTCAGAATTTTTGCTGCAAATCTGATAAGAGATGACCTATCGAGGCCTCACTTCTCGCCGACCTTGGTCATTTAATTTACTCTCAGATTTTTCCAGAAATATGCTGAGAGGAAGTCGCCGAAAGAAATATTTTCTTTATATTTCGTTTTAAACGAGGTGTCTGACCTGGAGAAGTCGCCGTGGTCTAGTAGGTAGTGTGTTGGCTTATTAGACGAAAAGCCAGGGTTCGAGCCCTAGGCCAGACATCAAAACAAAAATACAAAAAATATTTCTTCGGTGACTTCCTCTCAGCAGATTGCTGGCAAAAACTCTGAGAGTAAATAAAATTGCCCTGAAAAGTTTCTCAAAAATCTGTCGTTCGGAGTCGACTTTAAACTGTAGGTCCCGCCACTCATGTATAAAATGAACACACACGACATAAGTGGTGTGAGAAACTAGGTCGTAATGCTGACTGAAGGGTTGTAATGACCAATTATGTATGTATGTCTGACCTGGAGTTTAAAAAGTGGCCTCATGTCTAATAAGCCAACACACTACCCACTAGACTTTAGGCCACTTTAATGCCTCCATGGTATGGTCATGCAGCAGATAAAATCCTCAGAAAGCAGAGGATCTGTTACCCTGTTTCGTGGTAGGAACTAAGGCCAATGATTTAATCATTTTGAAGGGAAAATCATCATCACTTATTAAAGTTCACATTTGGTGAGATATAATACGTCAGTAAGTCTAGATCTCTTCCATTCAATACCACCATATGGTTGGTGTCCAAGCTAATTGTGCAGTACTGCAAAAATTCTTTCGGTAGTTTTGTAACTCAAAAAATAATTTTGAAAAAGAGTTTTTAAAGTTGTTTATTGGTTATTGCCACACATACACATACATACTTATACACAAATGACGGCTATACAACATGCATATGCAGAAAAATGCTGAAACCTTTACACATGCATGCATGCATATGTATGAATACTCCATACCCCATATGCATATTGTAGGCTTGGACCACTGAATTTTTATACAATTTGTATATCGTTCCTTAACTGGAACCGTTTTTTTTCTTTCTGTATTTTTTTTTATTTTGTTTTGTTGTAGTTATTGCTGATGTTGATGTTGCAGTTGTTGTCGTTGTTTTTGCCTCACAGTTCTTTTCGGTTTTGCTTTTGTTTTTATTTTTGAATTTTATCTCGAAAATAAAATGTGAAAAAATTAAATTGCGACAAAATGCTTTTGTTTTTTGATGGAAAGGTACAGAAGTGCAAAAATATAATGAAAAAAAGGAGAAAAAAAATAAAAATAAAATAAAAACAAAAAAAAAATAAAAAAAATGTATTAAGAACCAACAACCAAAGAGAAAAAAATTTATATAAATCAACAGTAGAATCAATGTTGTGATTGTTGTTATTGCTGTTGTAGCAAGAGGCAAAATATATTTTTTGTACGAATTTTTTTTTGCATTTTTTTTATCTCTGCACCAATTTTAAGGCTCAGAAAGAACAAAATCTGGATAAATACTGTGTGATATTTTTTTTCTGCTGTTTTTGTTTTTTTTTTTATAATTTATACACTTATACATACAAACCTTTTTACATTCTTTTTTATTTATTTTTATTTTCTTGCTGTTGTTTTTATTTTATAAAAATTATTGTGAACTTTTGTTTGGTTTTAAGGAATTTTAATTAAAACAAGTTTCAAGCAAATGCTATTGATGCCGTTGTTTTTGTTGTTATTGTTGTTGTTATTGTTTTTCTCTTTTGTCTTTTAGCTTAAGACCAGGCCAAATGAAAGTACATACAGATGATATATTGGTCGGGTATACCGTATGAGAGACAATAAAGAAAGGCTTTAAATGTGGATCAAAGATTTTATAAATCATTTTGGCAGATATTTTGCGGTTATTTTTTCTTTGCTTTGCTTTGCCAGCAGCAAGTTATTGGTTTTTGTTGGTGAAAATTTGCATAAACTTTGTGAAATTAAAGGAAAATTTCAATTCTCCTTAAACGTGTCATTATAATTAAGACTTTTGAAGACAAAATGGGTTTTAAAAATTTAGTTGTTTTCTTCTTTTTCGTCATAACTTAGAGCAGATTATAGGATTAACGTCAAAAAGGGAGTCTATTTCAAGGAATTTTACAAATGGACCAGAACTCCTCGTATGGATTATATATATGTTCCCTTACTCCTCTAGGTAGCATAGGGCCGCAACAAGTTGGTTCCAATGAGCTCGATCGTCAGGGCGGCGTTTGACTTCGTTCCACTGTAGACGTAGTTTGGATAATTCGATTGCGATTTGGCGTTTCCAGGTGTGTCATGGTCGTCCGATATGCCTGCTTCCCTGGGGGTTCCAATCTATGGCTTTCCTTGTGATGTCATCTAATGGCTTGCGAAGAGTGTGCCCAAGCCAGCCCCACTTGCTTTTTCTTATTTTCATCTCTATTGGTTGCTGGTTTGTATCTGACTAGAGTTGGGCATTGGATATTATGGAGGGCCAGTAAATACGCATGATTCTACGCAGGCATTTGTTAACAAATACTTGAATAGACTGGGAATCTCGGGGTGACGTTGGAGTTGAAAATTTTAATTTTGGTGCGTCTCGATATATTAGATGATTTCCAAACGGGGTTAAGTTGGGCAAAAGCTTTACGTGCCTTATTAATGCGGCTGGCAATATCTGCTGATGAACCGCCGGATTTATCGATTATACTGCCTAGATAGCAGAAGGACTCCACTTCATCAATTTCCTTGCCGTATATTAGGAATTTCCCCGTTGCGTTAGCATTCATTCTGAGTGATCTGGTTTTGTGGATACTTATCTTTAATCCAGCTAACTTTGCGGTTTCGCTAACTAGATCCAGTTTCGACTGCATGTCGGAGAAAGAATGTCTTAATAAGCATATGTCATCCGCATAGTCCAGGTCTTCTAATCTGGCTTGTAGACCCCATGTAATCCCTCTCCTATGATTTGTAGACTTTTGCATCACTACATCGAGGACGCAGTTAAAGAGGAGTGGTGACAGCACACAACTTTGACGGACTCCAGTTTTTAAATTGATGCTCTTTTCTAGTTGTTTCTTATGTAGTACGCGGCATGTTGCGTTGTTGTACAGTGTCTTTATCAATCATCATCAAAAATATTTCCCTTATTTATTTAATAAAGTCGCCATTGTCTAGTAGATAGTGTGTTGGCTTATTAGACGTGAGGCCACGGTTCAAACCCCAAATCAGACATCACGAACAAAACGAAATATTAGAGAGTATTTCTTCGGCGACTACCTTTTAGCCGATTTCTGGCAAAATTCTGTAAATAAAATTGCAAAGAAAAGTTTCTCACTAATGTGTCGCTCAGAGTCGTCTTTATGCTGTAGGTCCCGCCACTCATGTATAAAATTAACACACACAACATAAGTGGTGTGAGAAACTAGGTCGTAACCTAACTAAAGGGTTGTAATGACCAATTATGTATGTAGGCATGCATTTAAGAGAGCGTATAATTTTTCTGTAAAGCGGGAGGACTCTTCAGTTTGGACTTTTATCAGATTGTGGTTTTGTTTGCCTAACGTATGTATGTTCAATTAGGTCCACTTGCAACTTAAAATTTCATTTGTCAAGGGCATTACCCTGCTACAGTTTATAAATCCCTTTTGAATATTATTGCTTATCTTTAAAATTTTTTGAGTCATATCTGAGAGAACACTTGTACTGCGTTATCTTCCCTAAAGGAGGAAGACATAGCAAAAAGCCCTTGGCTTAGAGGCAAGGCATTTCAAGGATGCCAATTAGCAAATCACATGGCCACACATGTATGCGGCCAAACAAAGAAATTGAAATCATGGTATTCCTTCAAGCTTTTTGAATTCAGATCCTTTTTTCATAGATGTCCATACAGAGTAAAGGTTTATCATGGCATATGTTTTTTATAGGACTTTAAGAGTTTCAGTTTATTTTGATCTTTGGATCTTTATCGATAATCAGGTAATTTTATGAGCACTGGCTGAAATCTTTACGTCTCTCTTCCAATATAAAGATGCACTGGAGGAAAGTAAATCAGACGTTTAGATGATCTACATTGTCTGTTGGCTGAGTACTTGGGTACTGTGTTGCGCTTGTTATTTGCTTAGAATATTTTAAATTTTCTCTGCAAAAATATGCAGCGAATGTGTACCGCTTGCATTCTATTAAAAAGACAGTTCCATGGTGATGTTGTAGTCGGAAATGTATGGTAGTTGGAAGTGTTTCCTTATTTGATTCGTAATATCCTTAGGCTTAGTAAAACGATGCTCTTCAATACAAGTGATTAATTCAGTTGGAATTCTTGGTCATTTTAATGCATGACATTAAAGTATGTTCATACAGGGCTCTCTGTCAAAGCATCTCTCCTCCATATTTGTCTTACTTTTTCAGTTTTCTTGAGTTTCCTTATTAATTGATTAACAGTTCCTAGGATAATGAGGTTGCCGTTTGTCGTTCGTTGCCTAGAAGAAAAAAATTGGCCTTTGTGTAGTAGGATTGTGATCCATTATTGCCTAGAATTCCTCGAATTCCTGTATTGGGACCCTTTGGCAAAAGTTATCCTCTCTTGTTGATGGTATCAGCTTTGCAGAAATATGTTGACTAGTAGTTTTTTGTGTGAAGTATTTTGGTTATGATTGAAGGCTCTCTATTTTTAATATTCGAAAACTAAGACTAAATTTTTCTATCGCCTTTGTATCTGGATAACTCGCTTTTGTAAACATGCACTTGAGTCAATGGACAGCGTCTATGCTCAGCTGAGGATAGAGATTGTATTTGAAGATTGCTTCACTATAATACATAGTCTAGCGGCGTAGTCTAAAACTGAATTGGTCATTTCGAAAATCCACCACAAAATACGACTGACAATCTTTCGTGTTCTGTAGTTCTTAATACTTTAGAACTCGGTTTTATAGCACTTTTCATCGAAGCCAAACATCGAAATCAAACTGTTGTCTAAGAGGTTTTCTTGGACAATGCATTCTATCGCATCCTATTGTTTTCTTCTTTTGTTTTGTTTGATGCACCTTTGTAACTCGCACTCTTCTATTATGAAGTCTTCCACTATGATGTCGAGTAAGAAGTTACTCATTAGTGAACTCAGATTAGCACTGATTTGGCAGTGGTGGAACATTCCACATTCGAGTCGCTTAAGCCATATCATGCTAATCCAGGCTACTGCAGGCTACTCTTTCCTATAATGGTTGTTATAAAAAAGAGTGATTATTTCCTGAATGGTTTTCAATAAAGTTACAGGTATCTTGCAGGCATTTCAATGTGCTATTCAAACTAAAAATTGCTTCTTTTGTTATACAAACTACTCAAGCAAATCAAAATAACTCCTCACTTCATCTCACTAATAAAAAATATCACATTAACAAAAAACTAAAGAAAACTAAAAGAAAAACAAAAAAAAAAAAAAACAAAAACAAAAAAACAAAAACAAAAAAAGAAGAAGAAGACAGAACAAATAAAAGAAAGGCAGTTAAATAAACTTGAAGAGTAGCTTAGCTTTTAGCTTAGCTAAGCAGAGCTTAAAACTAAATTAAATAGCAAATGATACGTTTTAACACAAATGAAAAGACCAACAAACAAGAAAAAACAACAACAAAAAACTACAAAGAAAAAAATAACGATAAAGTAACTCAAGCGAAATCTCATCAAATTTTATTGTTCCTTAGAATAGTTGCGGCCGCTGTATGTTATAAACACAGTCACTAAAGAATGGCTCTGTAATAAACTCGGCATCGACAACCACAACAATAACAACTGCAGAAAAAAAGCAATAACAAGTATAATAATAATACTAATAATTATATATAGACGTGTGTATGTATGTATGTATGAGTACGTATTCAACAAAAGTTTTCTAAGCCATTTTAACAAAATAAAATTGGCCAACAGAAGAAACAAAAAAAAAAAAACAAAAAAACAAAAAAAAAAACGGGCATTAGACATAGAAATTTATAGAAAAGAATACCAACAACACTAAAAACAACAAAAAAATGAAAACTTAAAACGTACATTTAGTTGTGGTGTGCGATCATTACAAAAACTTACATGAAATGAATTGACGGGCCCAAGTGCAATGCATTGGTGTAGAGCAGCAGCATTCAACAGCAGCATCAACAGCAACAGCTACAGCAACAGCATTAGCAATAGCAGTTCAGTGAAGAGTTTTGCTAGACAAAATGCAAGTGTATTACAAGGCAATCAATTCGACAAGTCGCTAGTCTAAGAATAACAATAATAACAATACCAACAACAACAACACCACAAACAAAACTAGCTAGCATTTGCAAAAAATCACGATCACACATTCACTCCCATACCCAGTTCTCATATGCCACCGCTTGTCCAGTAAAAGTTTATTTTTTTTTCTTCTCTCTCTCAGACTTTTCTTTTTTTTTTTTTTTTGTCAGTAGGGGTCAATACTACTATTGGAATTCGATACTTTGCATTTTGTATATCGAACTCAAAGAAGAAAAAAATAACAAAAACAACAGAAAAACTGAAGGAAAAAATATGTATGGAGGGAACACAAAAACATCGTAAAAATCAACAACAAACAACAGCAACAGAAACATTTTCTAAAAAAAAAAGAAAATAACAAAAATAAGGAATAGAAAGAAGCTAGAGATGGAAAACACAGACCTTTATACAGGAGAAAAAAGTATTCCGAACTGGATTATGATTATTCCTTTTCGTTCTTTAACGTTACCTCATCAAATGGAACGGGCAATTCATGCAGTTTCCGCGTAACCCAACCTTGGCCAGATTTTGTTATCAATTTTCGATAACACTGACAACCCAGATTAGAGAAGAGACATGGTGCTTAAGTTTAAACTCGGGTCCATCATATGGTGCTAAGTAATTAGTCCCATAAGAAATCGACTTCCAATAGACAAGAGAGTTTTTGTCCTTCCCATTGACTTAATAGGCCAGTGGAGTCTAGACGTCTTGCACGAGGTAATATTAGTCCACCTGAAATTTTTTTTTCGAATTGGAGGTAAAACAATTGAAAGCTTCTGTTAATGTGGATCACCCGCTCACTAAAATAACTCCAATGTCCGAGGATATGATCATCCATGAATCGTCTATCGAGTACTAAGTCAGGAGAGGACATGCAAAGCGAAATGCTAAAAAGTAATGTTCATTACAATTCAGTTACGTATGTATGTACGTACGTAATTGGTCATTACGCCCCCTTCAGTCAGGATTACGACCTAGTTTCTCACACCACTTATGCTGTGTGTGTGCTATTTTATACATGAGTGGTCTCTTTTTTTCTCGCCGAGGAGGGGTAAATGTACCTATCCGCACCACAGAGAAAGTCGTCACATCCTCCGTGTGTGGTGTCCTCACCCACTAAACCCCCCCTCGTCTCGTGGACTTGTTGTGCCCACTCTGGAACTACGGTGGTATTACTTCGGAGTGGAGTCCTTTTGGCCCTTTAGCCCTTCGTGTTCATATCCGCATCCGGATTGCGTGCCGAAAGTTGAGGAGACATCTAAGTGTCTCCACTATTCCTTTCGTCCAGGTCCCTGTGTCGGATTTTGTTTGACACGTGTGCAAGTATCAACTATGCCGGCGTGCCAGCATGTTCTGCAGCCTCGAGATCTCTCTTCTTCAGTCTTAGGATACGCTCCACGTAATCATGTCAGCATTACAATCATGTAATCTACAGTTTTAAAGTCGACTCCGAGCGACAGATTTTTGAGAAACTTTTTAATGGCAATTTTATTTTTAGTTTAGTTTTTGCCACAAATTGGAGATGTCCGACCTGGAGTTTGAACCGTGCCCTCATAATAAGCCAACATACTACCTACTAGACTACAACGGCTAACAATTCAGTTGTTTTCTGTGAATAACGTTTTAGCTGCTGTTGCTGCAATATTCTGTATTGTCTAGAGCTTGTTTCAAGTCTGCTCAAAACTCGACTTTCGAACAGTTGCCTGACATATTACTTATCACTAGATTGAAACTTTCAATATTAACTCAACGTGTAAGGGCTGGTCTATAGCCAAAAACCTGTTCTAATACATGATCTTCTTCAATAAATCGAAAGTCATGTACTGTGATGTTTCGAGTTAGGTTGGAGGACGTGTACTTGTCATTTAAGACAAGTACAGTACCCGGAGGTCGAATTGACCCATTGTTTCGAGTTTATCCAAACAGTTTGGGTACACCGGACTGTCTGTTAGTTTGGATGACCAAGCAGGATCTGTGAGAGGTAATAATGCAACGACAAATTCATCTATCATGTTCGACAGAGCATCTAAAAAGTCTCAGAGCCTCACGTAGGATCCTCTCCTGGTAATGGTTTTGTCGGTTAGTAATGCAACTGAGATTGCCCCATAAATAACAAATTTTATAATAAAATAAAACATCTCACCCGTTTGTTATTTTTTAATCTTAAGATTCATTAATTAAGTTTTTCCAGTTAAATAAGTGTTTGTACTTCTGGAGCAGGTTCTAGGATAATAGGGTTGCTATCTATCGTTGCTCTTGGTGGTGAAACATTTTTTCCATTGATGTGATTGGCAGTGTCCTTGATATCAAAACTTTTGAACTTTGTGGCACATTAGTTATGAGGTTTTAAAAGGAAATTAGTATTACCAAGGAATACATTTAATTGTAACTACACTAGGTCTACTTCAGTTCGGAATTAATGGATCACATTCACATTTCCATCTCTGCTACAAACCAAACAAAATTCATTTTCTTCTTTGTTTTGTTTGTTTTTGCAAACAGAAAAATGAAAAGAATAAAAAAAGGTACCACCACCACAAGAAAAGTTAGACATTAAAACATAGACTGAGCGAGAGAAGAAGCCTTTATTTTAGACACAAACAAACTTTAAAATTAAACGAAAAAGAAGAAAGAAACGGAAAAAAAAAGAAACTAAAAATCAAAACTAATAAAAGTAATGAAAATATATACAACAACAATAGCAACAACAACAACAATGATCAACCGCACATATCAACTATAAATACGATGATGCCAAAACATACACGTTCTGGAATCAATGATGGACCCAAGCAAAGAAAAGAAAAAAAAACAGAAAAAAGCGAAAAAAAAATATTGAATCTCTAAAACGATTTGTCCTTTAAGCCAAATCTCCAGTTAAACAAGGTACGGAAACATTGAATGCTTCACACACAGAACCAAACAGAATCAAGCAGCTTCTAGAAATTGGTGACCAACAGCAGCCAGCTATACGACGAACAAACAATAACTACAGCGGCATTAACTGCATAAACAAACGACATCAACAGCAACAACAACAACAACAATCAAATGAATATTGCTTGTAACAACAACAACAACAATAATATCAACTAAACAAAATAAAAAAAAGGTACAACGATATCTTAAAGAGAGAAAATTTAGGACCTTGACATTGTTTAACCCCTAAAAGCAGGGCTTCATATCAATTTAAATAGTTTAGTTTACATAATCTTTTATTACACCTTAATTAAGGGTATAGTAAAAAGAAGTCTAACATTTTTAAATGATATTGGAGGTTTTATTTGCACGAATTAAAATGCTACCGATCAGGTAAAAAAAAACGGTTTTGTGTGATAAAACCGACTCAGTTGTTATTGGAAAACTTTTTAGAAGGTACAATTTTCTATACACAACTGACGATAACTTTGGATTTTTTAATGGAAAATTCTCGATAATTTCTCAATCAGTTTATAGGAATTACGATTTGCTTTTTACAATAACGCGTTGCCATAGTACAGGAGGTTTATTAAACGTAAGGCCATTTTTCAAACACCATCCCAGACATCTTGTACTAAACGGAATATTAAAAAAATATTTTTTTGCCGACTTCTTAAAAGTTTTCTGGCAGAAACTGTGACAGGAAACAATATTGCTATGAATAGTTTCTTAAAAACTCTGTCGTTCACAAAAACTTAAAACACGCAAAATGGGTGGTGTGAGGAACTAACTCGTAATTCTGACTGAAAAAACTCTCGATTAAAAGTTGAATTTTTTATAGAAAAATTCTTGATTATACGCTGAATTTTCTATAAAAAAATTCTCGAATTTACTGTAGAAGAATTGTTAATAAAAATTTCAATAAATAAATTATTAATAAATTTTCGATAACATTAATTTTTTATAATGTTACTATAATGTTATCGAAAATTTTCTGTAAAATAATTATAGTTATTGAATGTTATCTGTAAAAAAATTTCAATAAATTTACTTTTTATATGAAATTTTCGATAACATTAATTTTTTTTATAATGTTTCGATAATGGTATCGAAAATTTTCTGTAAAATAATTATAGTTATTGAATGTTATCTGTAAAAATATTATGTTATATATCATCGAAAATTTTCTTTAAAAAAAATCAAGTTATCGATTTTCTAATATTTTTTCTATAATTTTTATAGAAATCAAGTTATTGAAAATTTTCTATAATTTTCTATAATTTTTATAGAAAATTTTATTGAAAAATTTCTATAATTTTCTATAATTTTTATAGAAAATTTTCAATAGCTTGATGTTTTTTACAGAAAATTTTCGATAACTATATAATATTTTTACAGCTAATATTCGATAACTATAATTATTTTATTGAAAATTTTCGATAACTTAAAATTTTTATAGTAAATTTTCATAACTCTGTATAAAATTTTGTTGTATATAACTATAAACGAATGTATGTATACATACGTATATTTATATATGTACGTATTTTATATACGTATATTTTTTTATAATAATTTTCGATAACTTAAAATTTATGTACTGAATATTAAAATTATTTGTATAACTCGTCGATTGTATATCACAATGGGCCCTGTGTGCGGCCAGGTGTGTCCGCTCATGACTCTATCGAGGGGACAGCCACTTCTACCTACCTACCTATCTATAACTCGTCAATAGATATCAATATATATGTATATTTTACCATTCGATAAATTTAGTTTTAAAAAGTTTACGATAGATTTTAATTGCCTATGGATGGATATCAAGCGTTTGTTTGCTTTAATTTCAATTTTTCAACAATTAATTTTCGATTACTTCGAATTTCCTGTGCAAAATTTACGATAACTTTGCGTTTCAGTAATCAATTCATCTAGTGAGAGCTAACATTGTAAGATGAATAGTGCAAATAAAGATTAATTTCTATTTCCAAATTTGAAAAATTACTATTTCAAGAAGCTACAGATAGTTCTTACTATGAGAAGAGTATCGAAACTATTGAATATCTCTGGGTAAAGTCTTTTCAATTAAAGGCAGATTATGTCGAGAAGTAAAGTACATACTCGTATTTCTCAAATTTCCTTCCTTATTTATTGACTAAATTTGTTCAGTAAGAAATTTTATAATCTTCACAATATTGTTGCTCTTAAAGGGTTAATGCTTTATAGCCACACTCAACTTTACTATCACCCAACTAGGCATTCGTGTTCATAAATTCATTCGCTCTTTATTTTGAATACTTCAGTTAAGAAAAGTTTTGAAAAAAAAACGAAAAAAATCTTAAAAGAAGTATCATCGCCTCCATAGGAGAGTTACTTACCTTAAGGTATAGTTTTCCGAATGCGAATGTGTCTTTATATCGGCATAAGAAAAACACACAGAAAATAGTTTAAGATTTACTTACTTCAGCTAAATCTTGTCTTCAATTCTATGCTTTTTTTTCTCTCATCTGCTTGACGCTGGGGCCATAAAAATAGAAAAGAAGAAGAAGAAGAAGAAGAAGAAGAAGAAGGCATAAAAAAGTACCACTAATCTACTGGTTTTAGAATTATTTGCAGAAATACTGCCAAACATACACACACACACTCACACACATGTAACATTTAAAGCAGGAGCAAAAGAAGGCTGACAGCAACATAAGCTGTTGATATTTAGCCGGGCCAAAAACCATGTAAGCACATGTGTGTGTGTGTGTGTGTGTGCATTGGTTGTAATAGAGAAAATATTTTTAAATTTTTAGTAGAGATTTTATGGGTTTCTAGAGTTTTATGAGCATCTATGCACGCTACATTGAAAATTGTGGGGCGGTGTTATAAAACATTGGAAGTTTGGGCTTTCTTTAATGGCAAGGGGGTTTAATTTGGAAGTGTAGCGTACTGCTGTATTAGCAGATGTCGTATAATCACCATGTCTTAAGAAGACATTATGTCACACATAAATATTATTCTATAGATATCGCCCTAACTAGTTAATCCCATTTACAAATCCTATTCGATCATCAAATTTACTGTCCTTTAGATCAAAAAGTTCCTCAACAACAGTTCTACTTTGAAGTCATTTCTGCCTATGTATCTGCCGTAAAATATAATCCACTGTTTCTTTTGTCTCTTCAAAGAGCCAACCAAAAGCAAAGATATCCCCACTTCATTTATTGATCATACTTTTAAAGGCGCCATGCCACATTAGGACTCATATAATAGCTCTCATTTCCTCACCTCTACTCGTTCTTAGGTCTAATTTAGTACCTGTAGTATTTAGCTTTGGTCCTAAGGCTCTTGCAATAACATTCCCATGCACAACTGGTGACTGAATCCAACCTTTTCTTAATAATTCCAAAGACCTCTCTCTCTCTTGGCGTTAGCTTCAAAGCAGATCCTAATCTTACCATTTTATATGTAACTTCGCTGTCAGTAATGTCGATAATCCAACACAGACACGCTTAGCAGCCTTTCAAATTCTCAGACCAGATGTGAAAACATGTCCCCTTAAAGCCTTCATTGTTGCCTGATTATTTGCAAAAGTATTACCTTTGAGCTTTTCGGTATGCGTCTCCTGACTAGTTCCTTAACAATCCCTAGAATCTTCGTCTGAAAACCCCACATTCCATTAGGAAATTCTACAATTCCATGACATTGGTTCCATAAGAAATATTCGCCTGCATGTTTTCAGTTTGTGCCAACTAATATCTAACTAATAATATGAGTAGCAGGACCTATGGTAGATCCTTAAGAAAGTATTCATGATAATTGTCAGAGTTTTTGCCAGAAGGCTGTTGAAAGGTAGTTGCCAAAGAAGTAAAGGGTCCGCCAAATAAATTTTTTCTTTTGAAAATGCTTTAAAAAAAAAAACTACTGAATATTTTCTCAAATTTCTTTTTTTATTTGAAAGTACAATCCTTCCGGTTAATAATGGAAAATAATTTCATTCAAATGGCTGCCTCGGCTGGCCATGCAGTAGCCTACACCAGAAGATGCCGATTTTGGCAAAAAAAAATCATCTTTTCAGATGAAGCCCATTTTGATCTTGAAGTCGCCGTGGTCTAGTAGGTAGTGTGTTGGCTTATTAGACGAAAAGCCAGGGTTCGAGCCCCAGGCCAGACATCAAAATAAAATACAAAAAGTATTTCTTCGGCGACTTCCTCTCAGCAGATTTCTGGCAAAAACTCTGAGAGTAAATAAAATTGCCATGAAAAGTTTCTCAAAAATCTGTCGTTCGGAGTCGACTTTAAACTGTAGGTCCCGCCACTCATGTATAAAATTAACACACACAACATAAGTGGTGTGAGAAACTAGGTCGTAATTCTGACTGAAGGGTTGTAAGGACCAATTATGTTATGTATGGGTATGTAAACAAGCAAAATTGTCGCAATTGGGGCACAGAAAACCCGCACGCATACATTGAAAAACCGGCACACCCAACACGAGTCACTGTTTGGTGCGGATTTTGGTCCAGAGGCATAATTGGGCCATTTTTCTTCGAAAATGAGCAAGGAGTAGCCGTTACAGTCAATGGCGATCGTTATCGGGCCATGTTGAACGAATTTTTGTTCACAAAAATTGAAGAGGAGGATATTGGCAACATTTGGTTTCAACAGGACGGCGCTACGTGCCACACAGCCGAAGCTACACTCGATGTTTTGCGCCCTGTTTTTGAAGATCGCATTATCAGCCGCACAGCTGATGTCGTTTGGCCACCTCGGAGCTGCGATTTGACACCGTTGGACTATTATTTGTGGAGTGCCGTCAATGATAAGTGTTACGCCGACAAGCCAGAGACAATTGACGCTTTAAAGGACAATATTCGTGAAGCCATTGGTGAAATACAGCTGAACACAATCGATAATGTGCTTAAAAATTGGACCGGATTTTCCATTATTAACCGGAAGGATTGTACTTTCAAATAAAAAAGAAATTTGAGAAAATATTCAGTAGATTTTTTTTAAAGCATTTTCAAAAGAAAAGTTATTTGGCGGACCCTTTATTTTTTCATACTTCGTTTTGTTCAAAATGTCTGAGTCGCGGATTGGGCCACGGGCTTGCGACCCGACACATTACATACAAGACTACTGTGTGCGCACTTGAAGAAGGCAGAATATAACAAGAACTGCCATGGTTTGTAAACCTTACGATCAAAGACATGTTAATAGACCTCTGCACTTATGGAGAAGGCAGCCGGTGGAGGAGAATAGGCCTACTGAACTAAGATAGGAAGTACGAATGGTTGGTACAGGAATTTAAAAAATTCAAATAAAACCGTTGAGTTCGTCTAAATAAGAAACTGCCATGGAGAGTTGCTATTTCCCTGCTCCTGTTAAGAATGGAGGTAAGCTTTGGTGGTGGTTTCTTACGAAGGACAACTGGTGCTTGTGCTGTATTTTGTGTCCCGCACTGATTGTAGTTTCCTTATGCATCGGTGTTTATCTAAAAGAATTCTTGACTCATTTCATCATTTGGTTTTCGCCAAACATCTTCTTCTTCTTCTTCACCTTCTTGTCTTTGGCTTAAGACGATCTTGTTCTTGTTTATTTATATTGATTTTATATATGATTTTTATTTTTATTGTTTTTTGTTGTTGTTGCTGTTGTTGTTGTTGGTGGTGGTGTTGTTATTTAGCGAATTCAATGTGGTCGTCTTTGTATTTTTTTTTCTGTCGTTTCATTGGTGCCTGTTTTAAAGTGGTTGATGCTGCTCATGATGAGGATGATGATGACGATGAGGATGAGGATGATGCTGCAGTCAGTGATTGCTGCCGATGGTGTTGGTGTTGAACCATTAACTGGTGGTGGGTTTTTCTTCTTCGTTTTCATTCTTTTTTTGTTTTTTGTTTTTTGTTCTTTTCACTTGAATAAAATAAATCATAGACGATTTTTTTATGTCTACATTGAGCATTTTTTTTTCGTATTTTTTTGTTTTGTTTGCTTGATCTCCATCCTCCATCCATAGTGTAGTGTAGGCCAGCCATAAAGTTTGAGGTGCTATTGCTCTTGGTTGACTTGATTATGTTGAGTGTAAAATAAAATAAAAAGGAATTTAAAAAAGAAAACTTAAAGAAGTACTTTGGAATTGTACAAGAAGAAGAAGAAGAAGACGAAAAAAAAGTACAAACAAATAAAAGTACGGGCGAGTGAGCTAGCGAGCGAATAGAGTGCATTTTTACGCATTTCGAGTTTTAGTTCTGATGATGTTGATGATGATGGCTTTAGGCTTGATTTGGTGCGGAAATTCCAACAAATTACACATACAAATAGTAAATGATGAAATCCTTACCACTTTTTTCCCTCTTTCTCTCTCCCCCTTTATATTTTTGTTGTTGTTGTTGTTGTAACTATTTTTCCTCGGTAATAAATCTATGAACGGTATGGTATTACGTTTTGTTAACGTAACGAAAAACAAAAACAAAAAAAAAGGTTTTTCTATTAAAAGTTATAAAATTTGGAATGTTGCAAGTGGTTTTTTATAGTTTTTTCTTCTTCTTTCTTTAAACAGGCTCAAAACAATAGAGAAAAAAAATAACGCATTTAAAAACAAGAAAACACAAAAATTTAATTAAATTGCCAATATTTCTATTACACAATAAAGTCTGACGAAAATTGAGCCGTTAAAAGTTTTATGCCTTGGGGTATTAAGCTCAAAAAAAAAAATTGCTTCCTATCTGCATATGATTATAAACGTCAAAGTTTACATTTTGTGTGATTAATGTACGGCACAAATCAAAATCGTAACTGAAGATTTACAGCCACATTAAACAGTTATTCAGTAAACATTAAATAACATACAGTGTTGTATTGTAGCGGTTGTTGTCCAAGCATCCCAAGTTCAAATAATACGAGAACAAATAATTTTGTTTGGAAAATTTTTTCTATGTTTTCAGATTTTCTTGGCAAACGCAACCATGTTATGTGGGTTAGGTTAGCGTGGTAGCTTTAATTTACCAAAAAGTTCACTTGAGCACGCATAGCGGCCCGTTATCATGCCACAGGTGAACGCAGCCTCTGTACTGACCAAGTTCCTCCGATCCAAGGAGGGGAAGTTGGTCAGCGCAAGGGCTGCACATTCTCAAAAAGCACGACTACCTCACGCTGGAAAACCAGCCAGAAAGTTTGATAAACGAGGCTATGTCCTTGATATCAATGGACGATAGCTCCGTCAAGCTGACAAGGGTTGGAGAGACAACCCGCAAGAGATGGGCATTGGCAGAGGAAGTGGATGATAGTCTCCTCCTCCTCGGCGGATCTGCATCCACGGCAGAAGTCGTTAAATGGGAGTTGTATTCTTTCCGCCTGTCTAGCCATAACACAGTGGCCTGTAAGCATGGCCACGGTGATCGAGATGATATTACGGCCAAGTCCAAGTAGCTGGTTGGTACGCCTCCTATCCATTGTGGGCCAAATGATCCTAGCGATGGAGCAGGACTCTTCATTGATCTAGGACCGGTTGGCATCCCGGGAGAATTTCCGCGCAATGGCCAGTTTGAACGAGGTAAGTGGCATTCCCAAGTTGATTGAGGAAGATTCCGGCAGTAGTGCGCCAGCTCATAGGCCCTGCAGTTTCCCGGAATATCGCAGTGTCCGGGAACCCAGACAAGTGTGACGCCAAAGCGCCAAGAAAGGAGATTGAGGCAGCGGCGACATTCTCTGACGATCCTGGAATTATCCGCAACGTTCGACAGAGACTTTATCGCTGTAGTCCGGCTGCCGGAGTGAGATGTTCAGGTCCATACGCAACCATGTTAGTTCAATATGTTACGAGCTATCGGTTTTTGTATGGGAATCAAGCTACTTCAACTATTGCTGAGAATATTGTCCAATTTCTGTTTTAACCTTCAAAAATGTTCTTAATTCAGGTCTTTCATTAAGCACTTTCTGCATTTACATTTAAATAAAAAGGACTGCGTGTCGAATCTTCTATTTGACGCCATTATGTGCGGAATATAACATCGTTCAAATGTCCGCCATGGCTTCTCTGGGTCGAGTGTATCCGATAAGACCAATTTTCCATTACTCTGTCACATATATCATGCTCAATTTGACCAATGTCATGGGTTATGTTGGCTTTATAGCCCACTATGGTTTGTCTCTTATTCGCATACACCTGCGACTTAGGAAAACCTCCAAACCACCATCTTATTAGTCAGTTCACATTACATCCATGTGAGATTGCTTCTCCGGAATATCTAATGTATTATGAGCTGTGTGGTACATGGCGCCATCCCCTTTGAAACCACATGTCGTTGGGATTCTGATCATATAATGCAGGCCAAAAAGTAGTTGGTAACAGAGATCAGCAATGAGTATTCAAAAAGATGAGTACATTCGAATCATACTTTTAATTTCTGATACTTGTACGCATTCATACTTATTTTAATGTCATACTCATACTACTCATATTCAAAGTTTGAAGTACTCATCGTACTCATACTTAACAATACGCATGATGTTACTGATTTCGACTCTCCACGACTCATCGTATTCACGAATCACAAAATAAGTATCATTCGCTTACGAACAGTACAATACTCACATGAAGGTTGTGTGTCTGCTCTCCTTGCTGTATTTGTCGTTTTTGTTTATGTGTCTTTCTTCTTTCTTTGTAAATGCAACAACAACTAAGACTGTAAATTTTGATGAATTATTCGAATCACTCGAACCATTTATGAGTATTATAAGTACTTTTCTAAATTTATGAATCTGAATATGAGTTATGTATATGAGTTTGATGTCAATGTTGTACTCATACTCATTGCAACCTGTACTTATAAATCAATGTTGTAGTGAGTACGAATGAATCAGAGTCGCTGAATTTAAATACTGTTGACTCACTCATACTAGAAATTTCATGAGTACTTATGATTACTGATTGCTGATCGCGGGTTGGGATCCATGAATCTGCAGTACTCGCCGTTCGCAGTTTTGACGTGGTCAATGTAGTTCTCAAAGAAATATGGCGCCACCAACACAAAATCCATACCAAACTGTGATTTTTTTTGGGACGTATAGGGAAGGGTCAACAATACAATGCTTTGCTTAGCAATTGATATGTACTCAGATGTTGTCTTTTGCAATGCTTTAATGCACCACAAGTTCCAAGAATGTGTTCTAAATCTAAGTGTTGAATTGATGACGTTCTCCGTGCTAAACAATTCGACGCCTCCATTCTATAACGTTCTAAGTACACTTGTTCTAGCATTTTTAAATTCTACGTTCACTAGCTTAAATACTGTCAAAATTTGGTTAAGATGCGCCGATCCGTTCCGAAGTTATAGGGAAAAATCTTCTCAGAATACACATATGGTCGCATGTCGCGTGAAATCTTTGAGAGCTCATAACTCAAAACACACTTTTTCGACTTAGAATGTTATATAACGGAGGCGTTGAATTGTACTTTGAGTCAATTGTACCCTGTCAACAGACTGTTTACTAAACTCAGGTTACTCCTGGATAATCCAATTCGTTTATTCATTAATTTCTTGAGCTGACGCTGTGCTTCTTATTCATTCCCCTGATATAGCACCTTTCCCATACATCAACTGTTCATTTACAACCATGCTGAACGTTTATATTGTGGGCATGTTCTGAGGCCGACCTTTCTTGCAACGACCGCTGTGTCTATTTCTGCAGATTGAGTGACATGGCTCTTGTGGCGAGTATTCTCAAATGCGTCCCATATATTAAGAACAACGCAAATAGTCACCTCTTTGATGTGAAAGGACTTTAGAATGGCTTCCACTAAAATTGCAAGAAGTCGCCGTAATCTAGTAGGCAGTGTGTTGGCTTATTAGACGTGAGGCCATGGTTCACACTTCAGGTCTGACATATTCAACAAAGCGAAATATGAAACAATTTTCCTGCGGCGACTTCCTCTCAACAGATTTCTGGTAAAAACTCTGACGGTAAATAGAAAATTGTCATGAAAAAGTTTCTCAAATATCTGTCGTTCGGAGTCGACTTTAAAGGTCACTTTACTTATGTAACGCACATAAGTGGTGTGAGAAGCTAGGTTCATAATCCTAGCTGAAGTATGTATGTATGTATGTATGTATGTATGTATGTATGTATGTATGTATGTATGTATGTATGTATGTATGTATGTATGTATGTATGTATGTATGCATGTATATATGTATGTATGTATGTATGTATGTATGTATGTATGTATGCATGTATCTATGTATCTATGTATCTTTTTTTTTTTTTTTTTATAGCTTTTCGAGCTAAAGGTTGGGAATCTTCGAAAGACATTGGTAGCCCGGCCTACCAATGTGCACGATTCGCCGCAAGACTTACTCTCGGCTTGCTAAACGCATACGTACTAAACCCAACCTAGTTCGTCACACTTTCAACCATTTGCCCCCCCGGGACCACAATCAAGTATTACTTCGGGGGGGTGGAGATTCAGCGAGTGCTGCCATCAAATTCTGCTGACCTTGCTCTCTCAGCCAATCTTTGTTGCGTCAACACCTTCCTTGCGAAAACACATACTGCGTTCCAATTGTCACTTGAGGTTAACATCAGGTTAACTATGTTATCGGGCGTTACCTGGAATCCTACTGTCCTCTCCAGGCAATTTCGTTGAACAACATATCGCGGGCAAGTAAAGAAAACGTGCTCAGCCGTCTCCCTTTCATTGGGGCATTCTGGGCATGCCTCGTCTACATCATGACCATACTTATAGAGATATGCTCTATAACATCCATGGCCGGTTAGTAACTGTGTCAGGTAGAAGTTCACCTGACCGTGTCTCCTTTTGGTCCATTCGCCTATGCTCGGTATGAGTCTGTGGGTCCACCTTCCCTTGGTTGAATTGACCCAGTCATGCTGCCATCTATGCATAGCGTCATCCACTAACTGAACAGGACTGGGGAGATCCATTCCCCTCCTTGTGTCATGTTTCCTCCGCTCTACATCCACTACTAGCCTCAGGGGCATCATTCCCGCAATCACCAATGCTGCATCAGTAGACACCGTGCGGAAGGCAGAAATCACCCTGAGAGCTGATCTTCTGTAGGCCGTTTCTATACCTGCTCTATAGGTCTTCTTATCCATGGCCCCGGCCCATATAGGGGCCGCATATATAGCGATCGAAGTCACTACCTTCATCAGTAACCGCCTCCTCTCCTGTTTTGGGCCTCCAAGGTTAGGCATTAATCGGGCAAGTGCACATGATGTCGCCGCACACTTTCCACCGACGTACGTCAGGTGTTCCCTAAACGTGAGCCTGTTATCAATCATTACTCCCAGATATTTAATCGCCTGCTTTGATGTTATGCGCTGGTCGCCTACTGTTATTGTAATAAATTCTATCTTCTTCCTACTGCTTACAAGTAGTACATCCGTCTTGTGATCAGCAAGTTTGAGACCTATTCCCGTGATCCAGTTCCTGACCATACCAACCGCAGTGTTACATGTTCTCACTAACTCATCTAAATGTTTTCCCCTTATCACCAGGGCAATATCGTCCGCAAAACCAATGATCTGTGTACCTCTAGGGAATCTAAGCCCCAGTACACCATCATACATGACATTCCATAGTATTGGGCCCAGCACGGAACCTTGCGGGACCCCCGCCGATACCGCATATGTCTTCCTGCCATCATCTGTGTCATATAAGAGCACTCTATCCTTAAAGTAGTCCTTAATAAGTTCCATCAAGTAGTTCGGTACATCCTTTCCATCTAGGGCTGTTAAAGTGGCATCCCAATCCGCAGAATTGAATGCGTTCTTGACGTCCAGGGTGATGATAGCGCAGTACTCCTTATCGCCCTCCAGCCAGCGCTCACCACTGATAGCATCCTTTGCTATTGTCATAACCATCTCTATTGCATCTATTGTGGAGCGGGCTTTCCGGAAACCAAATTGGCGATCCGACAAGCCTTCTGCCCCCAGGAATGCTTCCAGTCTCCTACAAATTATCCTCTCCAAAAGTTTTCCAGCTGTGTCGATCATACAGAGCGGGCGGTAGCCCGATGCATCCTGCGCGTTGTTACCCTTCGGAATTAGAACCAGTCTCTGTCTCTTCCATATCCTAGGGAACGTCCTCTCCTGAATACAAGCATTAAAAACTTGTCTAAACAGCTCAGTATTACTTTCAATGGCCGCCTTAAGCGCAATGTTTGGGATCCCGTCGATCCCCGGTGCTTTGTTAAGTTTCATTTCCCCACAGACTGATTCCAATTCCTGCCTGCTGACTTCTGGGATTTCCTCCGGTGACCGCATATCCCGCACGCAGTATGTAATTTCGGCTTTGTGCGGAAAGAGGTCCGCAACGATTGATTGCAGCTTAGCTGCACATGACGTTGCTGGTGGTCGGAAGCAGTTCAGCTTTCTCATCACCACCTTATATCCAGTTCCCCAGGGATTCTCGTCCACATCGGCGCACATTTCCCTGTAGCATCTTCTCTTGCTGAGCGCAATGGCCCCATTAAGGCTGGTCCTACACCTTCTATATCTTTCACGCAGTTCTGCAAATTCATCCCGGCCTCTGGCCCTTTGGAATAGCCGCCGTGCGCGCTTGCATTTACGCCTCAGATCCGCTATATCCGCGTTCCACCAGTAGACGTGTTTCTTCCCAGACATATTACGCCTCCTTGCCATAGAAACGTTGCAAGCCTCCGTTATGGAGCGCATAAGTTCCGTCGCCTTGTCATTCGCGTTCCCGAATAACCGAATATCCTCCAATGCAAGGACAAAGGTTTCCCTGTCAAAGGTGGAGTCCTTCCAAAGAGGGTTCGGCGGTGCGGCAGGAACGTTGTGTCCCGTAGGGCGTTCCCGGATCTCAAAAATGATAGCCTAATGATCGCTATGTGTGTAGATGTCAGACACCAACCAGGTAGATGAGGTCGCCAGTGAGTCGCTGACGAATGTCAGGTCAATTTTAGAGCAGCGTCCATTTCTCGAGAATGTATCCCTATCACCACTATTAAGTAAAACAACATCCAATGTTGCAAGTGCGTCGAGTAGGCATTCTCCTCTTGAATTAGTGAATGCCGAGCCCCATTCAACAGCCCAAGCATTGAAATCCCCGGCAATTACCACAGGTCACACGTGCCTTGCTTCCTTAACGATGTCATCTATTCTGCGTCTATAGTCTTCTATTGATAGGCTAGGGGGAAGATAACAGCTGAAGAAATGTACCCCATTAACGGTGCATTTCACAAAGCTCTCCCACCTGTCGTCGACATTTCCCATTGGGAATTTACCACAGGACCACATCGAAGCCCTATTGCATTTGCTGGCTATCCAACGTTGGTTTTCAGGTGCTCTGTAGTGCTCGCTCAGTACTGCCAAGTCTATCCTCTGCTCCCGCACCGTCTGTTTAAGTAGATCCTGCGCCGCTTCGCAATGGTTCAAGTTCAACTGCAGGACTCTCATTTACCTGAGTATGTCAACTTCCGTCGTGCCGCTAGATAGTGTGCGCACTTATGTCCTCCCGTGATATGCTTCGCGTCCGCGTCCGGATCGCCTCTACAAAGAAGGCAGTGAGGGTCACGGTCGCAAGCCTTGGCAATGTGACCTTGCCCTCCGCATTTGAAGCAGTGTTTGGACCAGTCACTATTACTGCTACACTTTCCTGCTACATGCCCGAACTGCAAGCACTTGTAACATCTCCTTGGGGTTACCTTTCTCAGTAAGCGGCAAACTGTCCACCCTACACGCAGTTTACCAACTTCCTCTGCCCTGCCTGCCAGCTTCATAGGGATTGCGATTACCGCCGTCCTAGTACCTCCTGGAACGTTCCTGATCGTCTTGAGAGCCGACGGTTGTATTTCCCCGATTTGGTCCCTCCATGCGGCGATTATTTCCTCCTCAGTTGTTACTTCATCCAGGTATCTGAGTTCGAATGTAGCCTCCTCAGTTATTGTTCTGACCTCTATCTCTTCGGCCAATAAGCTCCTTAGCTTAGAACGGTGCATCTCCGTAGCCACCTCTGCCGATCTTCTAAACTCCAGAAGGATTTCGCCCCTTTGTGTCTTCTTCACAAGCTGGACATCCTCGCCAACTGATTTAAGCTCCGGGGCATTCCTTACCTTCCTTAGAATGTCCGCAAACGATAGTTTCTCGGTTGGCTTTATTATCACTGCGTCTGGTCTTGGAGGTTTTCTGCGCTTCCTAGTTTTCACGATCCAATCATTGTGCTCCTGGGTGTTTTCCTCTGTTGCTGCGGGCACTACCACAGTCTGGTTCGTAGCAGTTGCTGGTCGCCCAGGCGAGTCACTATTCCTAACCTCAGCGGCAGGCTTGACTAGTCCACGAGGACGGGTTGTCCTGGTCTTCTTTGGGGGTGTTCTCCTTGGTTTTTCCAATTCATCCCTCTGCCTTTTGGAAGCACAAGGTGTCCCTTGTTGCATGATCGTCTGTGTGCTTCTGTCATTGGTTCTGACCTTTACCTCCTGTTCCGCAACTTTATCCTTAGCGGCTTGCTGGTATAATGACGATATAGAAGCTACTAAATCGCGCATCGCTTGGTGGATGGACCTCCTTCCTCCGCCCATCATCTCGACGAGTTCCGAGATTCTGTCGCCTAGCTTGGTGAAATCATCCACCTCCTTTTCAGGAGCTTTGCTCCTCTGTAACTCCGGTGGTGACGAGCGAGATCTCTCGCCGTTCTGCTTCAGCGGTGGTGAGTGGAGTAACCTCGAAGCCCTCCGGAAAGGATTCAGGAAAGGGCTGTCCTGCTGGGTCTCCTTTGCACCCTCGGTGCCGGCTGGAGAAGTAGCGCCTGTAAAGTTATATTGATTGTTGATTGTGTTAAATTCCATTTTATTGGGTCCCAACTTGGAGCCGTTATCTTGGATTCGTTGTGTAGTTACCCTTATTGTGGTCCCATGGTTATCTTTGCAATGCAGGGAGGCCATGCGAGGGTTGACACAAGTCCTCATGAGAGCTTGTGTTCAGAGCCAGACCGGGAGCTAAACAGAAGAAATTCTTAACTGCCCCTACACCCCAACTCAACGGGACGAGTCCAAGATCGTTCTCCAAGGCTTGCCAGGTTTTAACGGGACGGAGACAGATGGTGTATTAGCCTGAAAGCCGTCTGTACCAAGTTTCACTCCAGCACATATTGGTAACAGAATACCCCATCCGCCAGCCCATGTCATCAAATCCAAATAGTAGTGTAGTCCAGTATACCATAATCAGAATCTTACTGGAATCAATTCTGATGCCTATACGACTAGGCTCCGATCGTCCACATCCGTTGGGTGCGTGCTGGTATGTGATTCCCACGGTGCTATCGTGATACCACGGTAGTTCAATACTTTGAGCGGCATTGTTTCGCTTTAAAGCATCAGTGTCATTGGGTATATGCCAGACTTTTCATCCGCACCCTCTACCTTTGCCCTCCCATTTAGTCGCCTTTTACGACAAGCAGGGAACCACTATGGTAGTATTCTAATCCGCTACCACACGGGTTACTATGTATCTATCTATGTATGTATGTATGTATATATGTATGTATGTATGTATGTATGTATGTATGTATGTATGTATGTATGTATGTATGTATGTATGTATGTATGTATGTATGTATGCATGTATGTATGTATGTATGTATGTATGTATGTATGTATGTACATATGTAATATATTATCCAGTTCGTTGTGGATAATATCCAGTTCGTTGTGCCACTTCTGTCCTTGAGTTTTAATATCGATTTGATCTGCATGCTCTTCATCTGGACGGTACACGTAAAACATTGTTTCAAAAAGTTATGATTAGACTTTGGACCACTTTTGTTTCTGGATTTTAGCTGAGTTCATAAACTTGGTTTGTTTATTTAATGGATATACTCATCTACAACAGTGGATTTATAAGGATTGAGTAGGCAAAGCCATTGAAGTTGAAATTTTTTTCTGCCACAGCCAATACCTTGTCAGACATGAGGTTCAAGTTTTTGAGCAGCGTGTTATCAAACTTGAAGACATTAGGAAACAGGGGATTTGTAATGGTTTCAAAGAGTTCAAAACCTGAACAAAAAGGTCAGATTAGAATTGCTTAGAGAAAGAAAAGAAAAAAGTGTTTAAAGTAGACTTTGACACAAGCCCTGAGTTAATATTGTTGTAGGGTATCATAAGACTAGTTTTGATTCACTGTAGCTCTCTTTGTTTTTATTATTTACAGTTAAGCGAATAATAAAAATTAATTGTTTCACCCAAACAAGGCTTAAATGACCGTTAAATTTCAAAAATCATCAAATATTTAATACAACAACTAATTTATGATCATCGCCATCATAAAAAATGTTTTTTTTTTTTGCTTTTGTTATTGTTTTTGGGAAAAGTAATTGATATATTCACAGAACAACATACACACACACACACACACACACACATAGAAGCAGACGCTCCCTTTGTCTGTCTGTCACTCGGTCGTATGTGAATGAACGATTATTCACAGGAGTTATAACCGAAAATACTCGAAATTAAGAACTCCAAGGAGGCTAAAAGCAGAGGAGTTAGAGGCAAGGCGTAAGTACCATAAAAAGGAAAATAAATGTTTGAAGCTGACGATGACGATGATGGTGATCATGATAATGATTGTGATTATGATGAGTACTGTTGGTGAAAAAAAACAAAAAAAAATATTTTTTGCTTTGCTGACAAACTGATCGTAAATAATTTTTATTTTGACTGTATATTGTTTACTTCTATATGTTGTTATTGTTGTTGGCTGTTTATTAAAGGCCTTTTTGTTTTACAACTTGAAAGGTTTCATATTTGTTATTATCCCTGCTGTTGTTGTTGTTGTTGTTCTTGTTGTCGTTTTAGCTTTCCTTTTAGAAAAAAAGAAAAAAAAAAACACACACAAGGTTTTTTCATTTCTGTTGCAATGTATGATTTGGCTGTTGCCGGTTGCCATTTTTAGGGATCACAGTTTAACTTTTTCTGTCGCTATTGCTAATATTGTTGTTGTTGTTGCCATTGTGCTGGTGTCTTATTGCAGATGATATATTTTTTTTTTGTTTCTTGCCTTTTAAACGTTTTTTTCACATTTCATTTCTTTTAATTTTTCTTTTTTTCTTTTTGTTTTATTTTTTTTTCTGTTGCATTTGACTTCATTTATACACACATTTAGACTTTGTTGAGTAGATGGATGATGAGAAAAAATTGTTGCTCTAAAGTCAGATTATTCTTCTGTTCGGTTTGTACGTTCTGCAATACAACATACATATGTATGTCCGTTTGGTCACCATTATTGGGAGTTTATCAAAATTAAGGCGACGCTTAAGTTCTCTTTTCATTTGATTTGTTTTTTTCTTCTTGTTTTAGCAAAAATTCTGACGGAAAAAAAGGCAAACATTACTAATGATACCCTTTTTTGAATGCTGTTGCAGAAAGCAGACTTTTTTTTTGTTGTTGTCCGGGTGTGCTTTTAATATTTTTCTACTTTATATCGGGCCTATATGTCTCCATATAGCTGATGTTGATAATGAACAACAACAACATGGAGGTAGATTTTGTTTATATAAACAAAATAATTGATTAAAGGCGACTAAAGTTCACCCTAAGTAACGTTGAAAAGAAAGCAATTGGCTACATAATCTTTTTAAACGATTGGCAACAATGTGTTCTGTTTCTGTCATATAAACTTTTTCAAACGGTTGAAAAACTTAATTACATGGTCGTTACAGTCTGTAAGTCCGGATTACAACCTAGCTTCTTACACCAACCATGTGGTGTGTGTTATTTTAATCAATAAGTGGCGGAGGCAACAGATTAATGTCGACCCCGAACCACAAATTTGCAGAAACTTTTCATGCAATTTTATTTACTCTCACAGTTTTGTCGGAAGATTGTTGAGAAAGAAATATTGGGGTTTGAACTATGGGCTCGCGTCTAATAAGTCCACATACTAAGTACTACGCACTACTTCGTTGCATTCATAATTTGAAAATCGTTTACTACTACATGGCGCTAGAGTCCCATCATAGGTCCTTTTCTACCAATCTTATCCCATAAAACAAGCCTGACAAGCATTTCTCGACCATCCTGTGATATTTACGAATCATATCTGGCTACACAAGTTCTTTCGACAATTTGTGGGCGATCAAAAACTATTGTTTCAGTTTCCCAAAAGCCGGACAATGCTGTAGAAGATGTTCAGTGTTCTTTTCGTACAGTTTCTGTACATGTCATTGTAGGTTAATTTAAGCCTTTGGCATTGGAATCAGTGTCCCGTTTTGACAGTTAAAGGTTTGTTAATATGAATTCTTCATATACATACATACTTATTTAATTAGTCGTTACAACTCTTTGGTCAGGATTATGACCAAGTTTCTCATACCAATTATGTTGTGTGTGTTAATTTTATACATGAGCGGCGGGACCTACAGTTTAAAATCGACTTCGAACAACAGATTTTTGAGAAACTTTTCATGGCAATTTTATTTACGCTCAGAGTTTTTTGTCAGAAATCTGCTGAGAGGCACTGTCGCCGAAGAAGTTTTTTGTTTTTGTTGAAGATGTTTGATCTGTGGTTTGAGCCGTGGCCTCACGTCTAACAAGCCAACATGCCACCTACTAGACGACGGCAACTTCTTGTAGATTTAGTGGAAGCCATTCTAAAGTCCTTTCGCGTTAAAGTGGTGACTATTTGCGCTTTTCTCAATATAGAGGACTCATTTGAGAATACTTCTCAAGAGAGCCATGATACTCAATCTGCGGAAAGAGACGCAGGGGTCGTTGCAAGTAGGGGCGGCCTCAGAATATGCCCACAATATTAGTGTTTAGCTTAGTTGTGAATGCACAATTGATGTACGAGAGAGGTACTATATCAGGGGAATGAATAAGAGAATTAACTGCGGCTTAAGAAATTAATGGAAAAAAACATAACATACGCTGAGCGCCAAAAGTGAGTAAACACCACTGAAATAATTCATTTTCTTGGGATAGCGAGAAAAGTAAATGCAAATAGTCCAATAAATTTCCAAAAATAAAAACGTTAATTTATTACTTATAAAATGTTAAAACAAAAACAACAATTCATGATAAAGGAAGTTTTTTTATACTTAAGAACAAAACTGTTTTATACTTAAGAACAAAAGTGTTGACTCACTTATGGCGCTCACTCTACATACATAATTCGTCATTACAACCTTCAGTCAGGAATACGACTTAGTTTCCCACACCACTCATGTTGGGTGTGTAATTTTTTATACATGAGCGGCGGGACCTACAGTTTTAAAGACAGATTTTTGAGAAACTTTTCAGGGCAATTTTCAATTACTCCCAGAGTTTTTGCCAACAATCTGCTGAGAGGAAGTCGTCGAAGAAATATTTTCTTTCATATTTTCGTTTTGATGTCGGACCTGGGGACAAATTCTTCATATAATTAACACAAATCGTGTCCTTTCTGTATCCAGAATGGAACTGACTTGTCTGATGTTAAAAAACACGGATTCGTAGAAAAGATCATATGTTTGCTCTTTAAGGAAGAAGAACTAGTCTCACCTTATTTGAATTGTTAGTTTGATGAGCTTTCGCTAGAGTATCAGCTATAAATTTTCCCTCCATGTTTCGTTTCCAGAATTCACATGAGGGTTTCTGTTGAATGTCTCGCTATCACCACTAAAGACACACGGCATTCTTGGACAATTTTCAATGAAGTGCTCACTCTCTCTAGGAATCTAATAGTCATTTCACTATCAGTACATATGTAAGTGTATCTCCTGTGAATACAAGAATACAATGACATTTTGAATGATACAAAACTCGGATTTGAATCTGCTGCCCCAAAAGTCTCTACCGAAAGAAGATCTCAGATCCTAGATCCCCGTAATAAGAACGTTACGGACGCATTTTATTTTAGTGATTTTAATTAGACAAACAAAAACTTGTCGTTTCCCCCTTAACAGATTCAATCCTTTGTGTAGCATCCCTTTTTAGTTCTTATTGACGGTGTCATTTAAAAGCTGCTCATTTGGTTTTATTTAATTTTTTAAAATGTGTAAAGTTAAGCTGGAGTTATTTTTATTTATAAACGAATGTGTAATTTTCCTCCCAGCCTACTTACTACTCTTCTTCATGCGTTCACTACTTTTACTGGCTGTGCCATCCACACATTGGGCCCGTTTGTGTTTGTCTTTATTTGCGAGCAAAAATGAAAGATGATCTGAAAGAAAAACAACAACAACAATGTGTTTCAACTGTTGATAATGATACAACAAAACGCGGTCAAAAAACAAAAAAATTTTCTTTTCTTTCTTATTTTTCGGTTTTAAGAAAGGAACAACAACAACTACAAGTAAAAACAAAAGCTGCAGTAGTTGTTGTTGATTATTTGGCCTTAAATTTCGCATTAATGCAGCCACAAACACTAGCACTCTTACAACAACATACGGTCGAGTAGTTTATAAAATGCACGCATTACGTTAAATGCCTGACGTCTGTTCTTCTTATTGTATAATGATGCTGCTTCTTCTTCTTCTACACCACCATGTTTTTTTTTTACTTTTGAATTCATTTTTATTTTTTATTTTTTATTGTGATATTTCGGTTCTTCTTCGTTTCGCCGGTGTTAGCATTATGAGTTGTGCTTATGCTTCTTATGCTGCATACGTGTGTTTGTGTGTGTATGTTTGCGTGTGTGTTTTGGAATTTAAACTCATTTTAAATTGTTGATCATAAGGACAAACACCTGTAGAAGAGATTGAAGATCAAAATATACATACAACGCCAACAACAACAAAAACATTAAACATTAAACACAGCAATATCATGAGGAAAATTTAGTGTTGAATGTTGAAAACGAAAGAGACAATTTCATATCGTTGTGGTTGTTGGAAGGCAGGCAGCCAGGCAGGCAAGCAAACAAGCAGGCAGCAATAACAGCAGTTAGAGCAGTAATAATGAAATAAAAAAAGAATTTACCGACAGCACTAATAATAACAATGATAATGGCAATGAATGCACTATGGGTGTAGTACGGCTAAAATGTAGTCGTATAAGTTTATTGTTGCGAAAACCCCAGGTCAGACATCAAAACGAAATATGAAAAAATATATTTTCGTCGACTTCCTCCCAGCAGATTGCTGCCATGAAAAGTTTGTAAAAAATCTGTCGTTCGATGTCAAACTTAAACTGTAGGTGCCGCCGCTCATGTGTACGCACAATGTAGGTGGTGTGAGAAGCTAGGCTGTAATTCTGACTGAAGGGTTGTAATGGTCAATTATGTATATGTGCGTAGCTATTGTTGGGAAGCCAGAATATTGAAGTGGATTAACACTTTGTTTTAGCAACATCACTTGCGTTTAGAAGCCTTACTTGGTTTTATGAAATTCCTGAAGGACGTACTGTTGTGGGCACTGTAAGACAACAGGGATTGTACCGGCGGAGTTAAAGTAGAAAACAATTTTTTAAGTATGCGTGCTACAAACAACTTGGTTATTGGGGACACTCTTTTTAAAACGATCGAGTCGATGGACGTGGCAGGCCCTTTTCCTGTCAGCAATGCCGGAAACCTATATGTTCTTGCTATGATGGATTATTTCAGTAAATAGCCGGAAGTGTATGCCATACCCAATCAAGAGGCGAGCACAATAGTAAATGTTTTTGTGAACAACTGGGTTTGCCGCTACGGGGTATTCAAGGAAATGTGTGAAGTATACGGCATTAAGAAGACTCGAACGACGCCGTTTCACCCACAGTCTGACGGAATGGTAGAGCGGTTTAATCGAACCCTGGAGGAATAGTTGCGAAAAGAAGTGAGCGAGCAACAGAAGGACTGGGACGAAAACATTCCGAGGTTTCTACTGTCGTACCAATCTGCGGTCATGATGATTCAACATCTAGATCACCCGCCAATGTTATCTTTGGGACTGAGAAACTGCGAGTTCTTTCTACAACATTAGCACCGATTTAAGCTAGGAGATGGTAGCGATGGGCATTAAAAGAAAACATCAATGATATTGTCGATGCAAGAGATTTGCGATCTCTTGTATGGTATCAATTTTATATCGATATTCCATAAAATACATCGATGTTGTAAGTACGTTGCAAATGAAAGTAGAAGAAACAAAATGTACTCATTATTGTTCAGAGGTAGTGGAGTACCGCGTCCAGATGGTTCATTGTACTGTCTCAACCTCCATGTCTTCTGAACTCCCTACATTTTACTTGATAACGACCCAGGTATCACTTAAGTCACATAGGCTCTAAGGTTTAATTGTTCTCGATTCCAATCTCTCAAATCAATTCTCATTGTAATTACCCAACAAAAGCTAAGATTGTCTCAAAACCATTCATGTCGAAAAGAGTGACCGCCTCTCTTCATGTTTTCTTTTACCGCGTATAAACTTCCAAAATCCTCGTTGTACTTCACAGAAAGGTTCTGGTCTCGGCGTGGAAGCTATCCTCTCTGCGAACTTCTACGTGACTGAGGATTTGGACCTTTCTAGCTAATTGAGCTTTCCATTATAATCTCGATGTAATATCACAGAAGTTAAGTTCAAGTCGCCGTAGTCTAGTAGGTAGTGTGTTGGCTTATTAGATGTAAAGCCAGGGTTTGAGCCCCAGGCCAGACATCAAGAAAAAATACAAAAAGTATTTCTTCGGCGACTTCCTCTCAGCAGATTTCCGGCAAAAACTCTGAGAGTAAATACAATTGCCATGGAAAAGTTTCTCAAAAATTTGTCGTTCGGAGTCGACTTTAAACTGTAGGTCCCGCCACTCATGTATAAAATTAACACACACAACATAAGTGGTGTGAGAAAGTAGGTCATAATCCTGACTGAAGGGTTGTAATGACCAATTATGTATGTATGTATGCATGAAGTTAAGTTCGCGGAGTGGTTAGATAGTGTTGCTGTGTTCAGACCCTACTCTCTGCCCAAGTTGAATTAAACACATTTCCCAATGGTGTAAACTTTTCATTTGAAGCACGTGTAAGTTGCAGTATATGTCCTTAGCCCACTAGAATACTATGGAATGGTGTCTCTCTTCGCGTTGCAAAGTGTTTCCCAAACCCTTGGGTTTACTGGTACTGTCTATAGGCGATTAATACCTGTTTCTCATTAACCTTAAGTATAGTTACCGTTGCTCTGATCCTTACTACCTATGCCAAGGGTCAAAGGTCTTTGAGCGAATATTCAGGGTCTTCTAAAGTTGTGGCTGAACGCATCCCACCCACCTTTTAAAAGTATTTTTAGAATTAATTTCGGAAAGTATTTAAGCCGATTCCATGTCCAATAAGTACAAAAAGCGTACAAAAATTAAAAAGACGCCAATACTAAACTAGTTTTTGACTTTTACTGTTGCTAAACATGAGCCATTGTGCATAAAATATGATATGGACTGCAATATATACGAATGCCATGCCAATGTTTTATGTGAAGGTTGAGGACGATCGTAAGGATGAATAATGATCATCATTATCATTATAGCCACGATGATGATCATAATAATGATGATGATGATGAACAATACTGCAGTAATCAAATGTGAAGATCAGTATGACAATGATGACAACATGGGTATGTTTGTGAGAATGTTAACCAAGACCTACAACAAAAACAATAACTCTACGAAAATAATAATAAAATTAAAGGAAAAATAAAAGCAGCCGTGTAAAGAATGAAAAAAAAAATAAAAAGAATTAAAAAATTACCAGTCAAGCAGCAGCAACAACTTGTACAGAGTGCAACATGCATTTGCGCGCCTCTTTTTCAACAATCAACAACAACAGCAACAACAATGGCAACAACATTGAATTTCTTTTAAACAATAAAACGCATGGGAAGTGAAAAGCTTAAGCAATATCAACACAAATACAATCGTTTTGATACAAATAATGTGTAAAAGCAACAAATGTATCTGATATATGTATGTATTTCCATGTGTCTGTCTGTCTGTCTGTCGTTTTGTTTTGGTTATGCCAATAATTGTTGGTGTTGTTGCTGTTGTTGTTGTTGTTAGTTTATACGTTCATATACCATATTTTTATTTTATTTTATTTTATTTTTTATTTACATTTTCTTTTACTCTTGAATTAAAGACAACAAACGCATTTGCTTTAGCAAACGTTAACCAATGCTGGCTTGCCAATATCATTTCATTTGCCATTTAGCCAACTCAAAATCATAATGATAATCATGCTGCCAATGATGATCACGCTGATGATAATGTTGCCGAATGACTATGATGATGATCATCATTATGATGTTAAAGCTTAACTGAATTCTTGTTGTTTGCTTATCGTGTCTTCATTGCCGTTGGTTGCTATTGCTGCTGCTGCTTTAGTTAAAGCTGTTGTTGTCATCGTTAGCATTACTTGCATAGGGTTTTTTGTTTTTTCTTTGTTTTTATAGCTTCAATGGTTATGACCTGTGTCAATGTCCGCTAATATTTATTTACATGAGCTTCTCTATCTTCTTTTCTTTTCTTCTGGTTGCTATTTAAAAAAAGAAAAGCCTAGAGAAAGAGAGAGAGAGAGACAGACATTCTTTTATTTTAGCACTTAACAAAAATCAAATATTTACTGGTCCAGATATAATAACACCAACAAGATTAGCAAAAGCATTCAACATTAGCATCAGCTATAGCTGTAGGATTTCATCTTAGTCAAGTCCAAGCCTAGGCCTAAAACAAGCAACAGCAATAACTATTTGAATAAGGGAAGATGGGTTAATAGAATAGAAATCAAATGGTTAGCTTTCATCGTATTTTCTTTGTTTCAGTTTCATTAACCGTGTTTGTCTAGTTAAGTAGGTGATTGTAGTCTATTGTAGCAGGTTCTAGAATGCAAGGGTTGCCATGTGTGTTCGGTGTAATGGTAAAGAACTTGGCTTATTGAGTCATACATCGTCTAAAGAGGTGGCACTACTTGATCTTTCCATGATCCTATGATGTTCGTTGTTAATGCCATCCTTTCTTAGAGTATCATGACCTTAAAAGTTTAAGAAATTTTGTGATCGATTCGATATCAAGTAAATATAGATAGGATGTGTTAGTAGCCGCAGATGGATATTGGCAAGTCGGCAATACTATCTTCCTCTTCAAATAAACTACAGTCCCTACAGAACTCATTTACATGTAATCTCTTGTCTAGCCATTGCTTAACGACTTATTAGTCTAGCTTCAGTGATAGAGATGTCTCTAAAATCCAGTTTAAGTAGTTGATTGGTAAGCTTCCTATCGAATTTAGTCCAAATGAGTCTGACAATAAACTCAGACTCTTTTTCTCACCCCAGGATTAGTCAGCGGCCATTAATAACTAGCCTGACAGAAGTAATAAAGTCCTTCGGTAGATGAATTAATATTCGGTAGGAGTGTATCTCCTTCAACAGGGTCATTAGCTTCACAACTACCCGGAATATCTTTGTGACCAGAAACCGTTGTTAGATTGTCCCAAAACTTTCACGAGAGATGTTCAAGAGAGTCGCAGCCTATGATAATAAGTTTAGAAAGAGCTCAAAGCTGCCCAAAAAAAAGAGGTCTAATTGCCATTTGGCTATCAGAGAGGATAAAAATGTTATAAATGCGATGATATTGGAGACCCAGAGTCAGTTCTGCAGTGTGATATATGGCTACTTGGAGGCGAAGATATATTCTAAGACTTCAAGAAAGATATACTATTACGACTTCAAGAAAGTTTCAGATCTTACTTTATTTTCGAGCTTATAACCCTTTGTGTAGACTGCACAATTCCTAAAACTGGCCGTAAGAGAGAACCAGCCTTCCGTAGAACCCTTTGTGTAGACTACAGAAACCCTAAAACAGACCGTGGGAGAGAACCAGCTTTCCCTACTCGGGTTCCCACCACTCATGCGTACAAATTAACGCACACAACAAAGTGGGGTGAGAAACTATGTAGTAATCCTGACTAAAGGGTTGTAATTACCAATTACTCAGCCCTGCATCAGGTTTTCGAGAAAAGGGGGGATTAAAACCCCCAAAATAGCGTTTTTGGCCATTTTTGAAAAATTTTAGAGCTAAACACTGACGTGCTAGAACCATCGCTATTGTCAGAAATTGACAATTGATCTTTGCTATTTAAAATGAGCCCAAAGCATGCACTCTTAAAGTAGGGGGTGGGTTTATGTCAAGTGGATTGCAAGAGAAAAAGCAACACATTACGGAGGTCCTTAAAAATGAATCTGATTTACTTGAAAAATGTTACTCAGGGGTTTTTGGGGTCGCTGATTACAGATCTTCATTCAGATTTAAAAAATTCAAAATGGCGGATCCAATATGGCTGTCAAGTAAATTTGATTAATTTTTATAAACCTCGACCGCCATATTGGATCCTCCATTTTGAATTTTTTAAATCTGAATGAAGATCTGTAATCAGATCTTTTTCTCGAAAACACGACGTGATGGAAAGTTTTTGAACCCAGATTCGTGTTCAGCGAGCAAAATGCCTTCGGAAACACCTGGAGCCATTTTATTTGCACAAAAAAGTCCAAATTTGCAGGGCTGTGTTATGTATGTATGTATGTCACTAATTCCACTCAGGCTGTGGGGATCGTCAGATAGAATAGAGAAGTGACACTGTGTTTTGAGAGTCATGCTGATAAAGCATACAGGAGCATTAATGCCCCTTAATTTTCGACATGGCAGAGATATTGTATGACATTGTTGAAAGCCTGCAACAATTTGAAGTCACCATTGTATACTAGGTATTGCGTTGGCTTATTAGACAAGAACTCAAGATTCAAACCCCATCTCAGACCTCTTGGACATAACGAAATATTAAGAAAGTATTTCTTTCGGCAACTTCTCCTCAGATTACTTTACTCCGGAGATTACTTTAAATTGTAGGTCTTGCCACTCATAGAGAAAATTAACACACTCTACATGGGTGTTGTGAGAAGCTAGGTTTCAGTCCTGACTAAAGGGTTGTAATGACCAACAATTTCAATCGATGAAGCCAACTTGATTGTGAGCAACCAGATCGTCTATTATTTTTAAAATTTCTAAATCTTTCTCGGATTTAAACTTGAATAAGATGGGTGTCCTGCTAAAGATTTTGCCCTCTGCAACGCATCTGCTTACTTCCTATATTTATCTGTAAATTACTTGCAGACGCTGTCCTTTAAATAAAGTTTCAATTGATTTTTATTGAAAAAAAACCCCTTCGTTCCCTGGTGGCAAACCTTCCCATTATTAGTTGCTTTTAAAGTTGAATATTATTATTGCTGATTGTTGTTATTGTTGTTGGTATTGTTGTTGCTGTTGATGGTATTAAAACAAAAAAAACCGAAACTATTGAAATAAAATGAAAATATTCGCAAATTGGTCACACAGGCTCAATATGTCGGTATCATGCAACACACTCGCCAGACATTTGCAGGCAGCATTCATTTATTGTAGTGGTGAATGCCAATATTATTGTTGTAGTTGTAGTTGTAGTTGTAGTTGTCGGCTGTTGCTGTTGCTGGTCAAAAGTTAAATAAAACGTATGATTATAAACATTTACGTTTACGTTATGACTACGACAATACACGCGGCTACGGCTACGACAGCAACGGCAATACACAGTTCGTTCGCTTGCTTAACTCAAGATTTGCCTGCGCTTCAATTTGAATGTTTGTCGGCTTTAATGTTTTGGCAATAAAATTCTCAAAATACATACACACATACATAGAGCACAGAGATACGTACATGTGCAGGATGTTTTTTTTTAATATTTTTTTATTTCATATTCTTTTTCTTTTTTTTTATTCTGTTCTTCTCATTTTGAATGTAATGGTAGTCAGCAGCCAGCCAGCTAAAGCCGAGACCAAGACCAAGAAACATCAAGCAGCCGGGCATCCAGGCAGCCAGGCAGTCAGGCGAGCAAACAGACGACAACACTTTAATCAACAACAAGTCCACCATAATAAGCAACAGAGAGGCATCTGAAGCTGATGAACTGCCTGCCTGGTGACTGTATGTGCGATTCTTGGTCGGTTTAAAGATTCCCTTGGCCTCTTTCCCCTCATCTTAGTGTTGACATTCACATGCTTTTGCACAGTCAGGCAGACGTACATACAGACAGACAGACAGACAGACAGACAGACAACTTGTTTAGGACCATCAAACAGTCAATCGCTGTTGGTGCGACCGTTTTGTGTCTCCTTTTACAAGATGCAGCAGAAGATGACTGCCACAGTGATAATGAAGTTGACTCCGATAATAATGATTATAATGATGACGATGAGGATGACGATGACGATGACGACTGACGATGTTTATGTATTCGCCGGTTGGTGATGAAGTTACTTTTACATGTGAAATGTTTTCATTTCCAGGCGACCATGTCGATTTATTTGAATTTAATCTCCTTTACGTTTGTCTGTTATAAATACTGGTTTTTTTTTGTATTTATTTTTTATTCTTTTCATATTTATTGTCGCTTTTTTCTCCTTCTTTTTTTGGGGAAGGGAAAGTATCCTACATAAGGTTGTTAATACATTCAATATAAAATTTTTGAAATAAACATCGCTTATTATGATATTCCACGCGTTCTTGACAAAGAGGATAGCCAAACAGCTGAAATACTTGAATGTTATCCTGAATGGGAAATTGAATTGGAGACAACACGTGGAAGTCTAAAGTCTACAGATGCTGGTCCATAGAAAGCTTAAAGGTTTTAAATGGCTCCGCACTTCAACACTGATTCACTGGCACTACAAAAGTGTAATAAGATCCGTATCGTAACTTCGGTAGTGTGCTGGACATCGAAGGAAAGGAAATACGCCGTAGAAAAAATTTAGGAGGTTCAACGAATGGTGCGATAGGAACATCACTTTTTGAAGTCGCCGTAGTTAGTATGTTGGCTCATTAGACGTAAAGTCAGGGTTCGAGCCCCAGGACAGACATCAAGACAAAATACAAAAAGTATTTCTACGGCGACTTCCTCTCAGCAGGTTTCCCGGCAAAAACTCTCGAAAGTAAATAAAATTGCCATGAAAAAGTTTCTCAAAAATCTGTCGTTCGGAGTCGACTTTGAAGTGTAGGTCCCACCACTCATGTATAAAACTAACACACACAACATATGTGGTGTAAGAAACTAGGACGTTGTACAATGGGCCAATTCGACCTCCGGGTACAGTACTTATCTTAATTGACAAGTACACGTCCTCTAACCTAACCTAACCTAACATCACCTACAAGAGTAGGAAAGACATATGGACTCGATATGAGCCTTCAGGCTATGAGTAGAAGGATCAACCAGAATCACAAATCGTATCACAGTGTATAATTGTGACTTTTTACGGATTCTCGGATTCTGACGCTCAGTTATCCGACAGGATGCTTAACGGATTACTACCAACCAATTTTTTCACTCTAATAGCGGATCGACTTTCTTTATCAAGAAAATCCATGACGGAGATACGAGTGAGGATTTGTTGCTTCACGGGTAGCTCTATACATAGAGATGGGAAAGGACTGGGGCTATATAGAAGAACTAAAGGGTGTTTTTTATAGAGGTATAGAACTTTAAGTTGGCATTACTTTTCAAGATGGCGAGCGATTTAACAGCTCAAAAGTGATTTATTCTCAGTTTGGTTTGGCAATTCATCATGAATAGACTCACGCCTGAATAACGCTTGCAAATAGTGCAATTTTATTTCGAAAATAATGGTTCTGTGCGGAAAACGTATCGCGGACTACGTCCATTTTATCGTCGACAAAATCGTCCATCCGAGCAGTTAATTCGATTAACCATGGAACGTTTTCGCACCACGTTTACTCTTATTGATAACTCACATCCCCAGAGACGCTGTACGGTGCGTACAGAAGAAGCTATTGCTGCTGTAGAGCGTAGCATTGAGGAAGACCCGAATGAGTACATCCGCCATCGAGCACAGGACTTGGATCTATGTCCATCCACTTTATGGAAGATTTTGCGGAAGGATCTTGGTTTGCGTGCTTACAAAATGCAAGATTTGAAGCCAAACGATCATCAAGTAAGGCGTAGATTCGTCGAATGGGCCCAAAACGAGATTACCGTTGTTCCCGATTTTCATAAGCGAATTTTGTTTAGCGATGAATCGCACTTCTGGTTGAATGGCTACGTCAACAAACAAAACTGCCGCATTTGGAGTGAAGGTAATCCTCAAGTGTATGTGGAAACACCGTTACATCCAGAAAAACTGACTGTTTGATGCGCTTTATGGGCTGGTGGAATCATTGGTCCGTACTTTTTCAAAAACGATGGTGGCCAGAACGTTACAGTCAATGGTGATCGGTATATAGCCATGATTACTAACTTTTTCATTCCTGAATTGAATAATCATGATGTCCAGGAGATGTGGTTTCAACAAGACGGCGCAACATGTCACACAACTCGTGCCACAATAGATTTATTGAAAGACACGTTTGGTGACCGCCTAATTTCACGTTTTGGACCTGTGAATTGGCCTCCAAGATCTTGTGATTTAACACCGCTAGACTACTTTCTGTGGGGCTATGTAAAGTCATTGGTCTATGCGGTAAAGCCACAAACGCTTGACCATTTGGAAGACAACATTCGCCGTATTATTGCCGATATACGGCCACAAATGTTGGAAAAAGTCACCGAAAATTGGACGTCCAGATTGGACTATATCCGCGCCAGCCGTGGTGGTCATATGCCAGAAATCATATTTAAAATGTAATGCCACAAGATTATCTTTCGGATAAATAAAATTCATGTCAATCGAATAATCCATCGTTGTTTTATTGCAACTTAAAGTTCTATACCTCTATAAAAAACACCCTTTAGAAACCCGACTTTGCCTGCAGCTACCGGACTATTATACAGTTTTTAAGTGGAAGTGCTAGCGGTCAGGGAAGATATGAGCTGGACTAGTGAAAACTTGGTATACAGGGTTCTAAACATCTTCACTTATGGTCCAAATGACAATAAGGGCAATAACATCCAAGGAGACGGGCTCAAAAACCATACTGGCATGCAATAAGACGATTAAGAATTACTCCAGCCATAAACTGGTATGCATCATATGCGTATGTAGTCATCAAGGAGTGTTTGGAAATGCGAAAGCGAATATACGTTGAGTTCTGAGAAGGTAGGCGAAAACATCATCTCGACTATGGTATGGTGGGCGAGCAGGACGAATTACACAGATACTCTGGGACATAAAAGGGAAAACCATAAACCGATAAAGGGAAAACCATAAGTGTTGTAAGGCTGAAAAACAAACAGAATTTAGCTCACTAGAGTACATGCTTTCAATTCCAGCTCTTCAAGTTCAGAGAGTAGTATTCTGTCTGAGTCAATCTTAACTTCATTTGTTGCCACACTTACATTGATTACAAGATTTTTCTTGCAATGTAAGAGCACAGGCGTACTTTTTTCCGACATGTAATGCCATGCGTTAAAAGATCAGTTCAGCGGACTGACTGTGTCTGCTGTGGCTGGCCCAACGATGAGCGCAAATGTTCATGATTATACTCTTGAGATTTTTTGTTTATGATTAAATTCAATGATTTGTTTTTGTTTCTGTTTTACAACAACATTAATGCCTATTTTTTCCACTCGAGTTTTTTTTTTTTTTTTTTTTTTTTTTTTTTTTTTTTTTTTTTTTTTGTTTTGTTCGGAAATATTTCTGAATTGTTTTTTATGTTTTTGCTACGTTTATAAGACTTAAACATGCAAGCTGCAGAAAAACGACCTTCATTAGTAACACTACTTCACCTTGAGTATGCGGGAAAGCAGATACACATACAGGTGGCATGATAGTGGTGCGTAATTTCATTTCAACAAGTCTAAATTTAATTTACATTCGTAGTCATTATCCTTTTGTTATTTTTCTTTTTTAAATAATTTAAACAATTTAAAACCATTTTAATCCTTTTTCTTTTTGTTAACACTTAAACGCCTACACACACATAGTGTTTGAGAAGCCTGTAAAGTATTAAAAGTTGTTGCATAAGCTTATGCAACACTTGGTGGTATCCCTATAAGCACTTTGTCCGCAAACTTGTTATTCTTGTGATCCTTTCTTCCTTATTTTTCCATTTTAATCCTGTTTTTCAAAACCATATGCGTGGGCAATTTGACACTTGCTTTGGATAAATAGGAGTCTTAGAAAAAAAAATTAAATTCAATTTTTCTTCTATTTGTTGTAGGATTTCTGCAATAGAATGACGTCATCATAGTCTGTATATATTGGTGTAAATAAAAATGCGTCACTGTAAGTTCTTAGTGGGAAGTAATGGTAATAAAACGTTTAGCTTTTGTAAACAAAATGACGCTGTTACGCTTATTTGCTATTCGTTCTAAAGCTCTCCTTTTATTTCTTCATAGCAGTACCTATTGAGCAGCCTATGGTCAATGGGCCTTAGATAATCTAGCAAATAGGGATCCATTTTCTTATATTCAACAACACAGCTCTGAGCTAAGGAGAGACAGTATCTTCATTCTCTAAATTGTTGTAACATTAAAGACAATGCGTTCTACTTCCCATCACTTTAGACAACCTCTGCCTTATACTACCCTTCCTTCTACCTACTCCACGCATGCATATATTATACTCAGGTCCTTCTCACCACTTTTTTTCTTCACAACATGAATCAAATTTTTTAAAAAGAAACAGGGAATACGAGGCAATAACGGTAAATAAATGCATTTTAAATGAGCCACTGCGATAATATCAAACAATGTCCGTTTAAGCCGTGTCACTTACAACACCAGTATCCTTTCTTAATGAATCTACTAAGAAAACTGTTCCATGACATGTTTCTAGGCATATTTGGACATTTTTCCCTTTATACTGAGCCCACCTACAATACCTAACCATGACGTACAACCGAACATCCTTAGCAGTTCTGTCTCTCTAAAATCATACTGGTGTTCACGTGTAGCATTCAGAAATTTCTTCATAGACATTTTTGGACTTAACAGGCAGAGCAGGTCTTCAAAAACTCCTTTCGAAAGTCTACAAACATTTTTACTACTTATTTACTATTGTCTTAAAAACAAAATTCGAAAAGATTTTTATAATATTCTCGCGTTAATTTTACACACATAGCGTATTATAGTCTAAAACACCCTTAGAACGAATTTAATTCTATTTCAGTACCCTGTTTCTCACTGTGGTACATTATATGGTCACCAAAAAACTGCATAAACAAAACAATTTACTGATAAACAGTTACTACGTACAATAACAACGAAGTCCACACAAAATATTGCGTAAAGCAGTTCTTGTTGTTGTTTCTTTTATTAAAATTGGTGAAACACTTGTTCAACTTCCACAAATCATGCTCTTTTAATGACGTATGCAAACATAATTCCATTGTTGTTATTTATTTTTATGATTTACTCACGGCTCTCTTTTTTCTAATTGCAATGTGTGTAAACAGTGTTACCTGCTTCCTAAGCATAAGCGATTAAAATATTTACTGGGGGTGAGAGAGCGTATTTAATACTCTTTTATCTTCGTATTAAGATGCTCAGCAATTTTCGTACGTTTTTTAATTTTGAGGAGAGAATATGGGACAGTAAACATATGTAAACTGTGTAATGTACTTTTAAATTATAGAGTCCCCTTTTGTACTATATGAGTACCTACTGGACAAATGCGAAGATGGCAATACTTAAGCTTATTTCGTTTGTCTGCTTTTTAGTTTACCGTTTGCTTAGAGAGTGTAACTGGCGTCTAAAATAACTTATTGGCGTGAAATAATTAAAATTCCTTGTCAAATAATTTAAATAAAGTAAATGGAAAGTGTAAAGTGTGTGTGTGTGTGTAAGTGATAGTGCAAAATTATATCAAAAAAGTAAATTATTTTCAATATATTTTTTTAAATGAAGAAAAGTTTAATGCATAAAGGTAGTATAAGTGTAGGTTTGTGTGTTTGTGCATTAAAAAAGCGTTATAAAAGGTGTACTAAAGTCTTAAAATTTGTTTCATCAAAACAGAAGAAGAAGCAGAGGCAAACGTATAATGCATAAGAAAAAAAGGTAAAATAACAACAAATAACTTAATGCTTGTGCTATTTTGTATAAGGCGCTTAAAATATATGAATTTCTTATGACAACAACAATTAGATTATTTTTTCCCTCGTTTTCTGTAGACATGATTATTCATGCTTTTGTTAGGCTGTCTCTATTTTTAAATAACTTTTGCTTTTGATTTCTCCCATTCATAAACTCTCTCTCATATAGAGAGAGAGCTTCCCTCTATGACTCTCACTATTGCCATTTGCATATGTGCTCTCTGTGGGTTTTTGATCCCTGCTGTTGTATTACGCATCTTCGTTAATAATTATTAACGCCGTAATGGGTTTCGCTATCATAATTATGTTGTAAGATCGTAATAATGATATTCAGCTGTTCAGCTGTGTGTTTTTATGTTTTTGTTGTTTTCTTAAAAACAATGCCTCTTTATTGCCTGTGCTGAATGCCATTTTGCTTAAGAATTTAGTTAAAAAAAAAAAAAATAAAAAAAAATATTTTTTTTTTTAATTTATAAACAAAAACGTAAATAAATTTGCAACGTTCTTGAAAGTGTTTTAACAAACTTGCTTATAAATCAGGTTTTAGAACAAAAAACTGAAATTTTTTGTGGAATAGAAACGCAATGAAATCAAAATTCCTAAAAAGGATTTCTTCTACATACATATGTACGTGTTAGATTTAAGCGTTTTCGATAGGGATTGCACTAAGGTTTTTACAGACGGGTACAAATTTTGGTTGCGGTTTTCTGTATTAGGGGACTGGATAAGACAATTAGTTTCTTTCCAAGCTGAAAATTTTGTTATTTTCAGGGTTGAGTAATATACTACCAAGTACGCGGTAGAAATTTTCGAATTCTACAGACCTGGAATGATTTATACATGACTTCCTTACTGTTTCGCAGATTCCAGACATATCTTCATGAGATGGCAAGGCATTCTGAACATACTCTTTCTTGAGTGCTTGAATAGGCGGATAATGAAGGTTGTTGAATAGGCTAGCTTCAGCATGTGAGAGGGAGAGAGCCATAGAATAATAAAGAGAGAGAAGGAATTGTTGCTGCTATACTAGTCCTATAAACACAATCTGCCCTGTAGTGTTTATGTAATAGTATACGTCCTGCTGAAGGAATAACAAAGGATTGGTAGTAAAAGAATTTTATTGTTGGCTTAATTTTCAACTATGAGGTGCTGTTCACACACTATCAAACACTTCATGCAGACCAATACTGTCAATAATTCGATCATCTGAAGGATACTGTCCATCACAAAGGACCAACTCACATACTTGACAATACTTCTTTCAATAATCTACCGCTTCGATTATATAGTTTCCCTGGTTATTAAAATATTAAAGTAAATAAAAATAATTAAAAACATTTGCCATCCTTCTTGGTTGTTTTCTACGCTTCCTGACTATACATATATCTGAGCCGAAGAAAAAAAATTAATTTCGTAAAAAAAACAGAAAAAATATGACCATTCGATACAATTTGCTCTTAATTTACATGCATTATTAACAGATTTTTTCCATTCGGTTACTTAATTAAATACACGAATATGTAACAATATTTTGTGTACATATGTATGTATGTATGTGCTTATGTATATAATCGTATATACATATATATATGTATATATATGTATATAAATATACGTTTTTTTGTTTATTTCTGTTGTGAAAACACAATTTATGTTACAAATATCGGTATATATGACATACCAATATACGTATATGATATATTTTATCTTATATACATGACCTATGTATGTATGTACATACGTATATCCTATGTTACATAATAATGTAAATAAATATAAATTAATATCATATTATTAAATTCCCATACACACTCATAAATAAACATATACACACACTCATTTATTTGTTTGTATATCCCCGATTTAACCTTAATTTTTATAAACAAATTTTTTCTTCTTTTTTGCAGTTCAATTTGCTACTGCTGACTGTCGGTAAGTAAAACAAAAATCTGTTTCTCCATATATATGTATATATACGCCAGGGAATATCGTTAATTTAATGTACACTGCGAGAAATAATTAAAGTAATGGTACATGAAATGATCACCATGAAATCCATGACAATTTTACGTAAAAATTTACTTCCAATTTGGTCTTCAGTATATTGCTGCTTAATTTGTTTTTAAAAATATTCAACTTAAGTGGGGTTAAATGAGTTACTTAAGTCCTGTCTTTCGTTCAATTTTGATAGAAGGTGTAAAGCTAGAATTAGAAGAACATTCACAGAACGTATGTTCGTTTTTAGAGCATGTAAACCACTGAAAGTGATTACCGAACCGTAATGTAATTTCGGTAAGCATTTACATTGCTTTTCACATGCCAAAAAAGAACGTACGTTCCGTTACGTTCCGTGAAAATTTGGCAAACTCCATCTTTAGGCTTTTCCCTTGGAAGTTGTATTAAACTCTTCCGAATATTTATTGTTACGTTACGTTTATCTTTTGATCGGCAATTAACTTGCAACAAAGCCTGTGGCGTACATCATCTAGATTGTAGGGACAGTTCCTACAGGGTCATTGAATCAATGAAATCATGGAGGATAACGATGTGACCCTGATTTTTATCAAAAACCCATTTCTGGATGAATGGGTACGTGAAAAAAAATTATTGAATTTGGGAAGCGGAACCAATCCACATGAGATCCAGGATTGTTCAAAGTCTCTCAAAAAAGTCACATTGATGTGGATTTTGGGTTGGCGATGTTATCGGTCCATATCTCTTTGAGAATGAAGTTGATCGGGCCCCCATTACTGTCAACGTCGAGCCCTATAGATCGATGGTTACCAAACTCTTTTGGCCTTAATTAGATGATCTGAACACCAACCACGCAGTAGTCTAGTAGGTAGTGTGTTGGCTTATTAGAGATGAGGCCATTGTTCGACCTCCGTGTTAAACATCTCCAACAAAACGAAATACAAAAAAAATATTTCTTCCGCTACTTCCTCTCAGCAGATTTCTGGCAAAAACTCTGAGAGTAAATAAAATTGCCACGAAAAGTTTCTCAAAAAAATCTGTCTTTCAGAATCGATTTCACACTGTAGGTCCTGCCACTCATTTATAAAATGAATACACTCAACATATCTGATAGCAGGGTTATAATGACTGATTCAGTCTAGATTAGGTGCTAGAGTTATGAAAAATTTGACATTTCGGACACAGAAAAGCCGAATGACGTTATATTCCACACACAATTGCAAAAAATAAGTTTCTCAAACGAATAAACAACGAAACCAAATGTTTGCCATTCACAGAATGTATGTTTTTCTCAGTGTTTTTACAAGATGAAGAAAAAGTGAGTTTGCAAAGCAAACAGTAGAAAAAGCAACTACAACTACATTTTCTACGGTTTTTTCTTTTGCTTTTATCTTCTAAAATTAGCAGACATTCATGCTTTTTAGGCATTTAGCTCAGCTGTTTGCTGCGAATAAAAGATAATTTTTGTTACCATGTATAGGAAATAAATGTACAAACATTCATACTTATGTTATGTGTGAGTGTATGTATATGAATTATAGATTGTCGAGAGTGTGTGTGTGTAAGTGTATTAAGGGCAGGTGTATGTAGGATTATATTTCCAGCACGTTTTTCAAAAATATTTCGTAATAATTAAAATGTATTCTTAAATGTTTTTGTTTTTCTGTTTTTATATACATACATATGTACGTTTGTATGTGTTATTATTATAATTTAATGTCATAATGTCACCTTTTGTTGTTATTATTGTTGTTATTTACTTATAGACACAAGCCTACTCATAAAAACCTATATAAATAAATACATACATACACCAGCATTGTTTATATGTAATGGCAAAAAAATTTCTATTTACATACATCCATACATATATACTTATACATACATATATTCGTATGTGTATTGGTATTGTGTATTAAACAATCAATTTTATTTTGCTTATACATACACGTGCCAACATTTAAATACATGTGTTTTTTCAATGTGTTAGTGTATGTATCTGTGTACATGTTTGTTTGTGTGTGTATTTACCCACCTCAACATAATTATTAATGTTGTGGTGTTTTTTTCTTTTTTATTTTTGTTAACACTAATGGTTGTAATAAATACTTATACGCAGACATTCATACCATATTTACAGCTGTTAACAGTTAATTAGCAACAGAGAAGTTCTATTATGTCTTTTGGTTACTCTAAGGCCAAGAATGCCTCTCATCTTCTTAGGTTTTCGTTGTTTTGTTTCTGTTCTTAAATCAATTTACTCCAGCTAAGCTGATGATTGATCGTTCGTTGTCTGATAACAATTTCCTCTGTGGAAATATATTGGATTGTAGTATTGGTTGCATTAGAGCAGAATACAGTGAAATGATTGGGATTATCTCAGCTTATGCTATGAAATACTCTGGTTTTATTAGTCAAAATATTCGCTTTTTTAATTCCAATCATTACTTTTTAACTAGTTAGGCATTTAATGCGTTCTGTGCCATAACTGGAGTAATTGTTAATCGCCTTTTTACAATCCCGTTTACATACATACATACATACATACATACATACATACATAATTGGTCATTACAACCCTTCAGTCAGGATTACGACCTTGTTTCTCACATCACTTATGTTGTGTGTGTTCATTTTATACCTGAGTGGCGGGACCTACAGTTTAAAGTCGACTCCGAACGACAGATTTTTTTGAGAAACTTTTCATGGCAATTTTTATTTACTCTCAGAGTTTTTGCCAGAAATCTGCTGTGAGGAAGTCGCCGAAGAAATACTTTTTGTATTTTGTCTTGATGTTTGGCCTGGGGCTCGAAACCTGGCTTTACGTCTAATAAGCCAACATACTACCTACTACTACGGCGACAATCCCGTATTCCTAGATGTAATTGTCACTTGGCTTTCAGTGAAGATTTTTAAATCCCTTTATCTTTGATCAAGTAGCTCCGCTTGTAGAACCCTATTATAGTTCGGTATCCGGAGGCAAAGCCTGGTTTCTGGTTCTTCTTTATAGAGGCCCAATTCCATCCTTTCTTGATGTTTAGAACAATTTGTGTAGCAACAATTCATTGCGGACGCCATGGTTTTATTTAAACAAGAAAGTTGATCCAATGTTACAGTGTTGCAATTGGTTGCTATTGATGTTATAGTCATCCTGTTGGATGTCTCAATTATACTGTGGTTATACGATTTATGGTTCTGGTTGTTCTATCATCTATATAACCTGAAGACATTACGCCATAAGAGCTGCCTCATAACGAATCCATACCTCTGCAGTTTGATTGAAGAGTGTTGTTTCCAATGCTCTTATAGGTGGTGTTCTTATCGCCCTAAACAATACATTCTTTGAACGTTCTGAAGTGTTCTTATGCTCCATTTCGGGTGAGGAAACTATGCTTCTCTAATATATGGGCTGGAGAAATTTTGCTGACCTTTCTTACAGATGCTGTCTTCATTTCTATTTCCTATTCAGGATAGTACACAAGTATTTCACTTGGGTGAATTATAATGAGCGATCTTCGCTTTATTTTTTCGTGCAATTAAACTTATTTCGGTCTTATCCGGTTTCAAATTCAGACCCCTTAAATGCTGCCAATTGTATGCCATATTGAGAGCATTCAGTGGACTTGTTCAAGTCCTTCAGCAGTTTTTCATAGTTTTCATCCACATGAGAAGTGAAAGTATGTCTCCTTGGGGTGTTCCTCTCTTCACATTGTCCCTTCTAGATTCCTTAGCAATTTCTTAACATGTAATCAATTCAGTTAACTAGCCCGGTCCATCTGAAAGGATTGGATTATTGTATCCGTTTAAACATTATTCAAGGCCCCCTTCAATGTCAATGTATACCGTGAAAGCATATAATTTATCGCCTCCAAGTAGTGGGTGATTTCGTTTATGGCTGTCTCCATTGATTTTCCTTCGACGTAGACATTGTTCTTTAGAACAACCTAACAGTTCTAATTACTTAATAACTGCTGTAATTTTGTAACTTTTTTATTCATTTTTTTTTGTGTGTGAAAACATGTAACGGCGATATTTTAACAATTTCTCGCTTGTTTTTTATTTTGCTCTTGTTGTGTGTGTCTGTATTACATTAAAAAAAAAAGTTTTTTTTTTAACAAATTTTTTTTCCATGTTTGTTGCCATTGTTGTTTGTCGTTGTTTCTGTTGATATTGTTAATGTTATTGTTTTAGTTAATATTGTTCAGCAGCCACCTTTCTTTTTGGTGTTGCCTGTAAAGATTTATTTTTTTTCATTATTTTCATTGTAATGTTTTGCTTTACTTTTTTTTTGCCTGCTTTTCAATACATTGGCAGAAGTTTAAACAAGTGCTTAAAGCTTGTAAGCGCAAATTGAAACGTTCGTAGCTTTTCATATAAAATGTAGCAGAAGGTCGTATATTGCAAGCGTATATTTGTGCCACTGTTCACACAGTGATACAACAACAATAATCTGTGTTATTCACTAGTTCACACAAGTATTCAATGGATCTTTACAACCACGACTTATTTTGTTCACACGCAACTTCACACAAGGCTGACTGAATTAACACATCAGTCACCTGCTTTGTCTAGCCCTTTTATAGTACGACACAACCAGTCTAACCAACATTATTGAAGTGGAATGTTCGTGATCTCGCCTTCTCGAGAGCTCTATTGCTAATACATTGTTGTTTGCTTATGTTGTCTATCCCTTTTTATCACATACTTGTTGTTGTTGGTACCAGGCGCAACCAGGTTCGTCGTACATATGTGTGTGTGCAGCTTCAGATAATCAACACGTTCATTGTATTCTTAGTGTTAGTGTGTATTTGTATCGTGTGGCTTTTGTTTATCGTTTTTGTTGTTAAACGATATTAGGTCGTCTCGATTTGCGTAACAATATGTATATGTGCCCGTATTTCACAAGCCGTTACTTGCTCTTACAACATAATGTTTTCAGTTATTAGCCCTGTTTACAACTCATTTCTTTCTTTAGTCCAGTCCGTTTCAGCCTAGAGTCTTAGCTATTCTGCCATAAGTTATCAACTCACCGTCTGAGCCCTTGTTTGATCAGTCCATCTCCCTCAGATCTCTGAACATCAGAAGTGTTTGGAACTCAGCAGGGTTATATACCATATTTATGAAGGCCTTAATGCAGAATCTCCTCGTGCTGAAATAATACCCAATAAATGATTTCAGTGCAATCTTAATGTACATATAAGCGATTGTTCTAATTAACCCGCCTAATCTATCCATAGAATAGCTTTTTTGCGTAAGTGAATGCAAAAACTTTAGTCTGGAAAGCACTTAACGAAAAGTTTTTTTTTTCATATATTATTTATTGAATCTTTCCTTTCGGAATTTACGATAAGTACTCAAATCTTAACCTAAAATATTAATAATAAAAGTTTTTATTGCCACTGCAACGTACAACTAAAAGTGCTCATCAAAAGTAAATTTATCTGATCAGATCATTTGTTTGAACCCTTTTGAGACGTCTGTGACCCTCGAATATAAGTAAGTCTCTTACAAGACGGTTGGGATGTTCTGTAATCCTAGAGATGTAATTGACACTTCCTTTTTTTATTTCCTCTCGATCTAAGGGCACCTTCAGATCTTTGTGGATGTTACTGTTTTTCATATACCAAGGAGCACCTGTTATTATTCTAAGAAGTCTAGATTGCCGCCTTTGAAGCTTCTATACATTGGATGGTGAGGTTGTTCCCCACAGTTGAATACCATAAAGCCAAATAGGTTTCAATACTGACTTATACAAAAGCAGTTTTAGTTCTAAATCAAGGGTTGACTTAGGTCCAATAAGCCGGTAAAGCTGTGCTGTTTTGAGTTTGATCTGTGTAATTTTGGCAGATATATGGTGAGCCCAAGACGGTCGAGATGGATGCCCAGATATTTTACATTACTATGTATGTTCTAGTACTGTCACACCATTAATCTTGATGGGCGGACAATTTCCCCTTCTCAGAAACATTGAATTTTGTCTTCCATTTCAGCATCCAATTTTCCAAATCACTAACATGAGATTGAAGTCTTTGTGACGCAACTGTAGAATCTCTATGAATACTTAAAAACGCCGTATCATCCGCAAAAGTAGACGTGTGAGCCACTAAACTTGTAGGCATATCTGCAGTGAACAATAAGTAAAGGAACGGCCCTAGAATACTGCCTTGTGGTACGCCAGCAGATATCTTTCTGCGGGAAGAGGTGACATCTTTTGATTTTATTTGGAAATATCTATCCCATAAGTAACTTTTTAGCAATTTATGCACTTTCTTTGGTAAAAACTGCGTGATCTTAAAAAGAAGTCCTTCGTGCCAGACCTTATCGAAGGCTTGAGATATATCAATAAATAGCGCAGAGCGATACTGCTTGTTCTCAAAAGCACGTCTAATTAAATAGGTAATTCTGTGCACTTGCTGAATCGTGCTATGTTTTCGCCTAAAACCAAACTGATGGTCGGGAACTATGGCGTTGGCATCAATATGCTGTATTAAACTATTAAGCAGCATTTTTTCGAACATCAACAAATTTTGCAAGTATTTTTGCAGGTTCGACTCTTTGCCCTTCTGCAAAGCGTGATGCAGAAGTCTTTGGCACTGATTATCGAAAAGTGATTCTGAGATAGCGTCGCCATTTCTTATTATCTACCGTGAATTAAGCGTACATGTTACGCGGAGTGTGAAATATGCCGTAGTCTAGTAGATAGTGTGTTGGCTTATTAGACGTTAGGCCACGGTTCAAATCTCAGCCACGACTTCCTCTCAGTAGATTTCTGATAAAAACTCACAGTGTAAATAAAACTGCCATGAAAAGTTTCTCAAAATTCTATCGTTCTGAGTCGGCTTTAAACTAGAGGTCCTGTCACTCATGTATAAAATTAACACACACAACATAAGTGGCGTGAGAAGCTAAGTCATAATCCTGCACGATACGCGTAGTGTCATTATTCTACAATAATGGATTGTGACGTTTCCGCCCTCTTTTTCAGCTTGGCTGGCTCTATCGAAAAGAATATTTGCTTTCTCATTTCTCATCACTCTTTGATGACTAAAAGCTCATACAATGCGAATCTGTCCTTATGATTTTATATTTTGCTTGTGTGAGTATTTGAAAGCATTCCTTTAAATCGCTGCTTTCGACTATTTTGTTAATGATAAGGACTGTGGCTGTTATAACAACCATGTCGGCGTTATAGTCTACGTCAACGCTACCGTTGCGTTGATGACTTTGTTGATACTGTGTTAACAATTGCTTCATTTGTTTTTATTGTTGGTGTTTCTTTTTTTGTATACCAACCAACCAACCAACCAAACAACCAACGAACCAACCAGCCAGCCAGCCAGCCAGCCAACCATCCTTCGATTGTTTCATTGTACTGAAGCGGAAATATTATTAAAGACTTTAATATCCTGTGCTGTTTTCACGCTTTTCACACAGTTTCTAAAGCATTATTCCGAGAAATACTATGTATGTATGTGTGTATAATAAACCATATGGGTGTATGTGTGTTTGTGTATGTACTCGTATGAGAGAATAATTTTTAGCAACCATATGTTTTATTGGCATACAAATTTAATGAGTTTTTCCTTAAAAATGTAATGTGGCCTCTAAAAAATTTTCACACACACTCTTCTTGGCTGTTTTTGAAAACAGAAAAATAAACGCACATGTTTTTGTTTTAATTTTAACTGTTTTTATTGCTATTGTTGTTGTTTGTGTTTTAATTATTAACGTAATTTAACAAGCGTAGGGATTATACAATTTTGGAATGTTTTTGAAAAATATGGCTTGAGACTGGCTGGCTCTCTTTGAAAAGAGTCTCTCTCTCTCTCTCTCTCTCTTATGTTTCCTGCTATTTATGTGCTAATGTTGTTTTTGTTGTTGTTTTTATTATTGTATATTGTGTTTTTATTAAATGATATTATCCTTGATTTTTAAAATCAACAACAACAATATCAACAACAATGCAATAGCATTGACAACGTATACAACGACATACAATCATCATCACTTTAACAGAAATATGTACTACGAGCAAGCAAGTTTGTTTTAGAAAAAAATAATAGCGGCGTCAGAGTGGAAATTCTTAGGTATGGAAATAAATTACTAGGCCCTAGGTGAAAAAGTTAGTAATCATGGCTCTATACCGATCACCATTGACTGTAACGTTCTGGCCACCATCGTTTTTGAAAAAGTACGGACCAATGATTCCACCAGCCCATAAAGCGCACCAAACAGTCAGTTTTTCTGGATGTAACGGTGTTTCCACATACACTTGAGGATTACCTTCACTCCAAATGCGGCAGGTTTGTTTGTTGACGTAGCCATTCAACCAGAAGTGCGCGTCATCGCTAAACAAAATTCGCTTATGAAAATCGGGAACAACGGTAATCTCGTTTTGGGCCCATTCGACAAATCTACGCCTTACTTGATGATCGTTTGGCTTCAAATCTTGCACGAGTTGGATTTTGTAAGCACGCAAACCAAGATCCTTCCGTAAAATCTTCCATAAAGTAGATGGACACGGATCCAATTCCTGTGTTCGACGGCGGATGGACTCATTCGGGTCTTCCTCAATGCTACGCTCTACAGCAGCAATAGCTTCTTCTGTACGCACCGTACTGCGTCTCTGGGGACGCGAGTTATCAATAAGAGTAAACGTGGTGCGAAAACGTTCCATGGTTAATCGAATTAACTGCTCTGATGGACGATTTTGTCGACGATAAAATGGACGTAGTGCGCGATACGTTTTCCGCACAGAACCATTATTTTCGAAATAAAATTGCACTATTTGCAAGCGTTGTTCAGGCGTGAGTCTATTCATGATGAATTGCCAAACCAAACTGAGAATAAATCACTTGACAGCTGTTAAATCGGTCGCCATCTTGAAAAGTAATGCCAACTTAAAGTTCTATACCTCTATAAAAAACACCCTTTAGAAGTTCTGGGTTTTCTAAGTGCACAACTAAATAGTTCAATTGCATTTTGCTGCCTTCAACGGAATAAGAGAGTTCTACGGAGGTGATGATTTGAAGATGCAAGGTTCGAGCTACATGGTGAATGCAAAGAACCTGTTTTATCCGTTTTTCTGCAAAGTTTCTGGCATTCTAGTAAATAATCACAAAATCCTGTCTATTAATTAATAGTGGCCAGTTAAATTGAATTGCTTGCATCAGTATCATTCATTGCTTACAATAAACGTTCGGAATCAGTAGTTTGATCAGTGTTCTAGTAGGTAGTGTGTTGGCTTATTAGACGAAAAGCCAGGGTTCGAGCCCAGGCCAGACATCAAAATTAAATACAAAAAGTATTTCTTCGGCGACTTTCTCTCAGCAGATTTCTGGCAAAAACTCTGAGAGTAAATAAAGTTGCCATGAAAAGTTTCTCAAAAATCTGTCGTTCGGAGTCGACTTTAAACTGTAGGTCCCGCCACTCATGCATAAAATTAACACACACAACATTAATGGTGTGAGAAACTATGTCGTAATCCTGACTGAAGGGTTGAAATGGCCAATTATGTAATTATGTAATGGTGACATTACCGTAGTCATCGAACCTTGATTTTCCTTCTTTCATGATCTTTTTCGTGTACTATTATCGTCCTCGTAGTTCAGCAGTTAGTGTGTTGGCGTATTAGACGTGAGACCACGGTTCAAACCCTAGGTCAGACATCTCCAACAAATCGAAATAAGAAAGAATATTTCTTCAGCGACTGCCTCTCAGCAGATCTCTGGCAACTCCATTGTGTTGGTTTATTATACCGTAAGGCTACGATTCAAACAAAACGAAATATGATTTCTGACAAAAACTCTGTACCTCATGTATAAAATTAACACACACAACATAAGTGGTGTAAGAAACTAGGTCGTAATCCTGACTGAAGGGTTGTAATGTTCAATTATGTATGTATGAATGTAATATCGCACGTGATCCATTTTCCATTGCTTGTAATTTAATTCGCTTAAAAAATGTTTCGTTGGTCCTAGCAATGAAAGGAAATAACGAACTTCCAAGTGTATTCAACTTTCTTCGATTGTTTGAAAACTGAATATTTAGTTTCCCAGCAACGTGCACGATGTCTGTGGGCTGAACTCTCACTCAATTTTATTTCCATGATTATAACGACTTCTTTAAGTGATTGATCGACCAAAGCCTGGTACATTTTTAAGATTAAAATTATCAGATCGTAAACGAGGAAACGATAATTTTGCTGCTGATTTAGTTACAGCTGCGTCTCCAAAAACTCCATAATATTTTTTCCTGAATTTCCTCTAATTTTTTCCAAATTCAACACATTTTTTAATGGAATTCAGATTTAAATTATACTTGCTAACTAGATGAAGCTAAAATATCATCTTTCTTACGTGCTACATTGTTGCAACATAGGTCTTCAATACACCCAATTCAACAACCCATTGTATTTAACAAGTGATTAGAGAGAGTGTGGTCTAGTAGGTAGTGTGTTGGCTTATTAGACGTAAAGCCAGGGTTCAAACCCAAGGCCAGACATTAAAACGAAATACAAAAAGTATTTCTTAGGCGACTTTCTCTCAGCAGATTTCTGGCAAAAACTCTGGGAGTAAAAAAAAATTTCCATGAAAAGTTTCTCAAAAATCTGTCGTTCGGAGTCGACCTTAAACTGTAGGTCCCACCACTCATGTATAAAATTAGCACACACAACATAAGTGGTGTGAGAAACTAGGTCGTAATCCTGACTGAAGGGTTGTAATGACCAATTATGTATGTATGCATGTATGTAGCAAAAAATACAAATATTTGAGTATTCCACGGACCAGTATTCTAAAGACCATTAAGATGAATTAGAATTTGGTCCTCCGAACATTCGTAACCCTGTAGATATGCTGACTGGGTGCTAGAACAAGAAGCTTTCAATGCTGTGTTTATGAACAAATTTTTCTTATTTCTGAAACTGTAAAGCGCATTTCTCAATAGATGGCAGATATTATAGTATATTATTATTACCGTAATACGATCATACGATCTATTGAACGCCCCTCTAACTTCATAGGATATCCCTATAATGTCTGCTCCTAACTGATTGCCCTGACAAAATTCAGGATGTTGCTTGGTGTCAACAAGGACAATTCACTGGCTAGCATTCAGGTATTTCCTTCTGGAACGTATTAATGCCCCACAGATTCCAAGAAAGTGTTTAAATAATTCATTCTTATCGTTACGGTATCTGCATGTTGTGCTCGATACAATCCCATGCTGAATAAGTGTACTCTGAGTCTACTGTGCCCTATTATATGACCGTTTACTAACCTCATGTTATTCTGCTGCATGACTCAGATCTCCTGTTATTTTAGTTTCCTAACAAATGCTCTGAGTGTCTTGGTTTGAGAAAAACCTTTACCTTTCTTAATCTTCCGTTTCCTTAAGCATATCTTTCCAAACATTTGCTTCTACTCCACAGAAGGATTCCTTGCAAGCTTGTCTGCTTGCACATTGTCGAGAATTCCCACATGACCTTTGACCTCAGCAGAAGTAACTAATTGAGCTTCCCCGGATAGTCTCATACTGGCTGACTTCCAAAATGTATCAATATAAAGTTCGTATGCAGTTCTACCCCGGTATATACATTTTGTAGCTATGCAAAGTTATCAAACAATGCGTCAACTATAAATCCAATGCCCGATTGCTTTTTGACTGCGTTAAAAATACGCATTGACTACGTTTTGAAATAGAATACATTGTATATATTTTGTACAGCGGCTTTATAAAACGCTATACTTTGTTCAAACACAAAGCAACTAACATTTTGGAAGTCAGCCACAATCTTCGGTTTAACATCCTGAGAGCCTAGTGCTCCAATGGCAGCCTGACTGTCAGATATGTCCTGTATATTGTACCTCCTATCCAAATTTATTTGAGTACATCTTTCGATGGTAGAGAGTTTCGCTTGGAAGATTTCTGCTAGTTTCCCCATGAACTCAAAATATTTCATCCTACACCAAGATTCGTTCACAACCCATCTGAATACCACAAAATAGTTTCTCTTTTAAGAGAGTATGCAGCTGCTAGATTAGGATAGGTTAGGTCGGAGTGGTAGCTCTGTGATCACAAAGCTCACTTGAGCACGCATAGCGGCCCGTTGTGATGCCACGGGTGAAACGCAGTCCCTGTACTAACCAAGTTCCACCAAAATCAGGGAAATGGAAGAAGTTGCTCAGAGCAAGGGCTGCACAAAGCTGCTAGATTACTCCATTCATTTTTGTTACCACATCTCGTGGCGAAGCATTTTTCAAAATCATAGAGTCTACTGGTTTTCTTCAAAGAACAGTTAAGGAGGGATCTGGAGGGTCAGCTAATCGATTCCTTAGGTCATGGTATCGCCTTGTCTTCCATCAATCAAAAAAGGCCTTTTTAAAGGCTTCATTACTCCTACTATATTCCCTTTATGGACTTGAAATAAAAATTTATATACAGATGTGTGTGTGTGTGTGTGTGTGGGTGTGTGTTTGCGTAAGTTTTTCAACTTTCTACAGTGTGCCATTGCTCTTCTATTCAACCATTTAATACAGTGACATATTGACAAGGCCATTTATGTATTAAATGCATAAGTGTGTGTGTGTGTGTGTGTATGTATACATACAATGTGTATATGATGGTTTGAGAGATTTGAATTGAGAAATAAAATAGATGGAAGGGAGGGCTGAGGGGAGTATAACGACTACCCTTACAAAATAAAACTTTGTAGGTAGTCTTGTAGGAGTACACAGATGTTTAACAATTTTTGTGGGTGTTCTGTTACGGTGTTCTCTTAGGCTCTCTATTCGTTTTTACTTTTTCATTCCCTTGCTCTCTCTCTCTCTCTCTCTCCACACCTCAGAGTACTGTTTCTAAGTTTATGATTAAGTGTGTGTATGTATGTGTGTTTTTTCTCTTTGTGTTTGTTTTCAAGTGTAAACTGTTGTTGCTGTTGTTGTAACAACATTTGATGAGAACCTTAAAACAAGGTTAAATTTTCAAGTTTTTTTTACGTTTGTTGTTGTTGTTGCTGGTGCTGTTGCTGTTTTTCCTTCTCTATAAATAAATGAAATATTTAAACAATCCTATGAAATGGGTCGAGGTTTCTTTTCTTAAGTGACTTTTCTTTCACAATTCCAATTTAGAAATGAAGCAACAACAACAACAACAGCAACCAACATGAAATGGGGAAAAAAATATAATTTTTCCAAATGTAAAGGTAATGAGAAAAAGGCCACACAGCCATAATATTGGTGAAGGGAAAGAAAAAAAAAAACCAAAAATACGGAATAATTCAATTGATTTATAAACATGAGTTATTGAAAAAGGTTTTAAACGGGCCCTTTATCCATAGGGCATAGTAATGATGGTGGCGAATTAAATGAAATTTTTAATTATTAGCGATAGGCCCTTTAGTACTTACTTTCGAACGAATTCTCTTACTAGTTACTTACCTTTTTTCCTTTCCTGTTGTAGATACTTGACACGCAGCTTTTCTAAATTTACTAAATTAAACTTTGAAGTCACATAGGAATTATTCACGATGTAAAATTTAGTAAATATATCTAAACCTCTATTTTTTTGTAACCTTATGCCACTTTTCACATTTTTTTAATTATTATTCTTGTAATGGGTGATTTTTTAAGAGCTATACGACAATTTTCAAAAAAAAAAAAAATATGCATGAAATCTTTTTTTGAATCGATCGTACGGTTCATATAATTTAATGTTTGAAGATTATTTCATGCAAATGTTGACCGCGACTACGCCTGAAATGGTCCATCCGCTTAGTCCAATTTTGGCATACTCTTTCCAACATTTCGGCCGGTATCTCACGAATAAATGCTCCAATGTTGTCTTCCAATGCGTCAATTGAAGCGGGCTTGTCTGTATAGATATGAGCTTTAACATAGCCCCACAAAAAATAGTTTAAAGGCGTTAAATCGCACGATCTAGGCGGCCAGTTGACTGGTCCCGAACGTGAAATAAAATGTTCACCGAACTCGCCTCTCAATAAGTCCATTGTTACGCGTGACATGCCATTCAAGTCAGGCTCTTGCGTTTTGGGCATAAAAAAGTTGAATACCATCTCACGGTAGCGCTCACCATTCACAGTTACGTTACGATTCGCAGCATCTTTGAAGAATCACGGTCCAATAATGCCACCAGTCCATAAACCGCACCAAACTGTGACTTTTTTTGGATGCATTGGTAGCTTTTGCAATGCTTCTGGCTGATCTTCACTCCAAAATCGACAATTCTGCTTATTTACGTATCCATTGAGCCAAAAATGAGCTTTTTCGCTGAACACAATTTTTCGATAAAGAAGTGGATCTTCGGCCAACTTTCCCAAGAGCCCATTAACCAAAAAATCCGCATTGCGGTAGGTCGTTCGGCTTCAATTCTTACACCAGCTGTATTTTTCACACCCAAATCCTTCCACAAAATTGTCCACGTTGTTGAAATTGCTGGTCATCATTAACACTGGCCGATACAGCTGCGATATTTTCTTCAATTCGCACTCTACGGAAGCGTGTTGGTGGTTTTATGTCCAACAATGTAAATTTGGTGCGAAATTTAGTCACAATAGCCCGAATAGCCGCTTCAGTGGGTCGATTAAACTGACCATAAAATGGAAGAAGCTCGCGATGATCTTTCTTAACAGAGAACGCATTTTGATAATAAAATTCAATGATTTGCAAGCGTTGTTCGTTTGTAAGACGATTCATCGTTAAATTATAGACCAAATTGAAGATGTTTGACAGTGAAACAAAACACGAAACGTGCGTGAGCTGTTTAAACCAGTGTTGCCAAAAAGATAATAGCTAGAAAAATCACCCGTTAGTTCTTTTAAGGCACACAATATTGCCAGATGAAGTCGCCGTAGTCTAGTAGGTAGTGTGTTTGCTTATTAGACGTGAGGCCACGGTTCAAACCCCAGGTCAGACATCAAAACGAAATATGAAAAAATATTTCTCCGGCGACTTCCCAGCAGATTTCTGGCAAAAACTCTGAGAGTAAATAAAATTGCCATGAAAAGTTTCTCAAAAATCTGTCTTTAATATTGTAAGTTCCGCCACTCATGTATAAAAAATGAACAAACCCAACATGAGTGGTGTGGGAAACTAGGTCATAATCCTGACTGAAGGGTTATAATGGCCAATTATGTATGTTATGTATGTATGTATGTATTGTCAGAAAACTTCCCGATCCACTTGTTCCCTTTTTTTTCTTTCCACTATTAAAACTTTTTTCAACTAGCTCACAAACGTGGTTTACTGCAGCAGGTGCTACTTTGATAGGATTATCGTGATCTGAAAACAACTGCATCTGTGAGAAAGTATTGTGTTCTTCTACAGCCGGTAGTAGTGAAGAATTTTGCTTACTTAATCCATAATTTTTCCTAAGAGATCACGCTAACCCTTATTTTACTTAATTATGTAGTTGTTACAACCCTCTATTCAGAATCAGAATCTAGCTTACTTACATCACCCATGTTTTGTGTGTTAATTTTATCCATGAGAGGCGAATTCTAACTCTACGTCGAATCCGAACGACAGATTTGTGAAATCTGCCATCAGAATTTTATTTGCTCTCAGAGTTTTTGCCACAAGACTGCTGAAAGAATTTAACCGAAAGAGTTATTAATCTCATGTTTCGTTTTGTTAGAGATATGTGAGCTGAGCTTTGAGCCACGGGCTCCTAGACTACGATGACTACCTAAATTTTTTAAAATTCAAGACAACACAATAAAAAATGTTTTGTTCACTTTAACCTCTAACCTATGCCCACCATTTAATTTTTGAGTAGCTTTATTTATTTATTAATTATAATACAATTACAAATTATACTTAATTATATACGAGTTGAGTTACTTCGATGCTCGATGTAGGGTAACAAACCAGAGTCTCTTGGGGAATCGAACCCACGACCCTCACACTAATAGTCCAGCACACTACCCACCTGACTACTAGGTTACCCTCTTGGGTAGCTACATTTTTCTGCTCCTACAGAACACTTACGTTTTTTGTTGGCAAAAAAGCTTTCCAATTTCGGCACTTAGGTTAGGTTAGGATGGAAAAACTCCAGGCCAGAAAGGGTCAATTATGGTTACTTTGAAAAAAAAAAAAATAAATAAATAAAAAAATAAATAAATAAATAAAAAAGAGGCAAACCACATCAAAAGCTTTCAAGAAGCAGACCATGTTGTGGTAAACGGATGAATAAAAAATAGATAATGATACTGTAGTGGCAATGTTCGACTCCAGTATGAAATATTCGCATGTAACCTCGAATCGAAAGTTTACGTCATTTAAAGATGTGGGAGTTATAGAGATCAAAATACAGCAACATCATCTGACAGTTACATCGCCATCTGAGCAATTATGTTCTGTTGGGTTGATTCGAGAATAGTATGACCCTGTTTGAGGATCTTGTGAAGATATAGCGCCTTTCTGTAGAGTGGTAAGAAAAGTGCTGAGGAATATATTCTCAACACAAGTGTTTTAAAGGCAATTTAAACTTTTGTTGTAAATTTTTGTTGTATAATTACAATGAGAAGAGAATCGGGAGCCATGCATCAATCTATCCACAAGACAGATAGAAAAGAATGACTATAACAAATCAGCAGTAAAGTTCTAGACGTTGCCAGATCAAAAATAAATCAAATAAAGGATCCCCCAATTAACTTTTTTTTTTTTTTGAAAATGCTTTAAAAAAAATTACTGAATATTTTCTCAAATTTCTTTTTTTTTATTTGAAAGTACAATCCTTTCGGTTAATAATGGAAAATAATTTCATTCAAATGGCTGCCTCGGCTCGCCATGCAGTAGTCTACACCAGAAGATGTCGATTTTGGCAAAAAAAAAATCATCTTTTCAGATGAAGCTCATTTTGATCTTGGCGGGTATGTAAACAAGCAAAATTGTCGCAATTGGGGCACAGAAAATCCGCACGCATACATTGAAAAGTCGACGCACCCCGATTGAGTCACTGTTTGGTGCGGATTTTGGTCCAGAGGCATAATTAGGCCATTTTTCTTCGAAAATGAGCAAGGAGTGGCCGTTACTGTCAATGGCGATCGTTATCGGGCCATGTTGAACGAATTTTTGTTCACAAATATTGAAGAGGAGGATATTGGCAACATTTGGTTTCAACAGGACGGCGCTATGTGCCACACAGCCGAAGCTGCACTCGATGTTTTGCGCCCTGTTTTTGAAGAACGCATTATCAGCCGCAGAGCTAATGTCGTTTGGCCACCTCGGAGCTGCGATTTGACACCGTTGGACTATTATTTGTGGGGTGCCGTCAAAGATAAGTGTTACGCCGACAAGCCAGAGACAATTGACGCTTTAAAGGACAATATTCGTGAAACCATTGGTGAAATACAGCTGTACACAATCGATAATGTGCTTAAAAATTGGACCGATCGTGTAGGCTACTGCATGGCCAGCCGAGGCAGCCATTTGAATGAAATTATTTTCCATTATTAACCGGAAGGATTGTACTTTCAAATAAAAAAAAAAGAAATTTGAGAAAATATTCAGTAGTTTTTTTTAAAGTATTTTCAAAACAAAAAAAGTTATTTGGCGGTCCCTTTACAAATAAAGCGTAAAGTAATGTTGCCAATTATTTTTTGCAAGCCTGTAACTGGTTTGCAAACTAAACAGTTCGTTTTAAGGTTTAAATTCGTTAAATTTTTAACGAAACAGTTCTCTTCTTAAATATTTGTTTTTCTTTTTATTCTTGTAACATTTTTCTTTTTTCAATAAAAACATCATAAATTTTGTAATCGTATTCTTATGTCTGGCACTGTACTGTTACATACCGATAGAGTGTGTATAGACATTCATGTTTACCCGTATGATACAATACCATCCACATAGAATACTTATGTAAGTATTTAAAGGACTCCAGTATTCATGTATAATTTTCATAATTTTTTTTGCCTCTTTTCTTTGCTTCTTTTTTTTTTATTAAAATGTGTTTAAACTTAAAGAATAATAAAAAAAGATAAAAAATAATACAAAAAAACAACAACCTTCTGTTACACACACTTTTCCCAAAAGGTTTTATGAAAAGATAAAAAAACAAGAAAAAAAAAAATAAAAAAAATGAAAATATTCCCATACATTTTAACACATTCACACACACAGCTAGCTACATATATTTGTAATATTTCCACATAGGCAGGGGTATACAGGGTGTGAAGAATATTCCATAAAATATTTTTTTCTTTTATTTTTGCTTCGATATTTTTGAATTTTGTTTCAATCAAGCATCAGCGCCATTGCCAAATAAATTTCTTAACAGCTTTCATTGATTTCAACGTGTGAGATATTTCTTTGTGCCTGGTCAACTTGAAAAGTTCGTTCATTCTGATAATATCCAGATGGTGTTTCGATAGTAACTTGACGAAATTTGGTCCGCCAACGCCTTAAACCGGTCTTGCAGACGAGGTTATATATTTTTACTCCAAGCATGACATCTGTCCACGCATGTAATTTCTGCGTTTGATTATAACCCTTGTACAGTGCGGTTGGATTTAAAGCCAAATAAAATCTTTAGCAAGTTCTTCGTTTTATCTCCAAACTGAAGTCATTTGTTCTACCAACGTTTGTACCGATATGGTCAAATTAGTCCACTTTTTCAAATTTTTATAGTGTGTGTGTGAATTTTTTTTATTCGTTTCAAAGGCTACTGAAGGCATTATGAGTCGAATATAAAATCGTTCAAATATCCGCCACGGCTTCTCTGGCTGGAACGCATTAAAAATATTAAATTTTCCATTATTCTGACGCATAAATCGATGCCATTCGCATACGTCTGCAACTTAAGAAAAGCTTACAAGAAAATCGCACGATCTCGGTGGCCAGCTCACATGAGATTTCCTCAAATCACTCCTGCCGCATATCCAATGTGGCATGATGAGCAGTGGGACATGAACTGCTGTTCTATTAAAACCACAGCTTGTTAGTATTCAAATCATCCTATTGAGGACAAAAACAAGTTGGTAATCCTCGACCTATAATGCCCCCCACTGACCAGCTTAAAATTCATGCCAAACAGTGACATTTTCGGGATGCTTTGGGTGTTTTTGCATCTCATATGAATTGGTATTCTTCCATATCAGAAAATTTTTTTTGGTTCACGAGCCTGTTCAGCTCAAAATGGACTTCACGGCTGAAGAAGATTTTTCAATAAAAATGAGGGCCAGTTGTCAACAACTCCAGGTTCCATTCAGTAATCACATGACACTGTATATAATGCTCCATGGTGATTTGTCAAAACAGAGTGAATACTTGACAACTAATTTGAGATATGTAGCTTCAACAAGATAGCCGTCATCACCGGCCTAAATTCGACAGTCTCTGTTGGAAGACAATGCATACATACATACATACATAAATTGTAATTACAACCATTTAGGCAGAATTACGACCTAGCTTCTCACGCTACTGATTAAAAATTTTTATACATGAGTGGCGGGAGTTACAGTTTAAAGTCGATTTCGAACGACAGAGTTTTGAGAGACTTCTCATGGGCAGAAATCTGCTGAAAAGAAGTCGCTGAAGAATTTTTTTTTTGTATTTCGTTTCTTTGAAGATTTCTGACCTAGGTTTTGAATCGAGACCTCACGTCAAATAAGCCAACTAGACTACGGCGACTATAAACAAAGGAAGACAATATATTTGCCATATCAATGATCCAATCTTTAGTCAATAAACTATTGAAGAAATCACAAGATAATCTAAGACCTTTTCAGAATTCCCATGTCATTTAACGCAGCTTTACTGGAATATATTAAAAAAAATCCAAACTGAAAGAAATCTGTACTGTTTTCTTTCGTACACCCTGTTTAAAATAGCATAACTTTTCAACTGATACTCTCAGAGAAATTCTTATAAAAACACTCATAAACAAAGCAAATCTACATTTAAAAACAAACAAACAGACAAACACTACATAATTTATACACATGCATACAACAAAAGCTTACCGTAATAACACACAAAAAAGAGAAACAGAAGAGAAAAAATTCATGCTTAAGTGTACACACACATATCTATACCATAGGATGTATGTATATGTATATGTATGTGTATATGTTGGTTGTTTAAACTGTATTTATATTTGAACGTCCTTGTGCTGTGTGACCTGACTGCAACCATCACACTTAAATATTATTTTTTGGTTTTTGTTTTTGCTTTCTTTCACAATACGTTTCTTTTGCTGCTTTTGTTTGCCGCCGTTTATTATAATATTGCTCTCTCCATGTATGTATTTGTAACTGTTGTTTGTACTCGTTTTCACTCTTTGACTCTTTTGTTGCCATAAGATTCTCTATTTTATTTATCTGTCTACAGGATTATACGAGTATGATTGCACGACGAGCAAGTGTTTGAGTTGGTAATGTGGGTGTAGAAGAGAAATGTAACTGTGTTCTGGTCACACTACAGAGAGAGAGAGAAAGAGAGAAAAAGAGAGCAGTTACTCTGTGCTATAAAATAAACGGCAAAACAAACATTACAAAAGCTAAAGCTTGAGCAACATATAAACCAGAGGACGAGATGGGTAAAGTACTCTCTCTCTCACTCTCTCTCTGTGTTACATTTAAAAAGAGTATTTAAAAGAGCGAACACGTAAAAATATATGAAAATCATGTTAAACAATTGAGAGAAAATCACCTACTATATCAATGGGAGCTCATACAATATAAATGGTGGTAGTTGAAGTAGCAAAAATGGAAATTTTTTTTAAACAAACACACACACACAATCAAAAACTCATTCATACACACACATAGTACTACATGTTTACATACATATGTTAGTACATGCACACTTTTAAAACGTATATGTGTGTATGTGTTGTAGTGTGTATGCCGCACAGTGTAAGAAGAGAAGTCCTTTAAAATATTTTTCTTTTTCCTTTTTGAAATATTATTTCTGTGTGTATGTGTGTTTGTGTGCATGTGTGGTTGAGTGTTTCTTTTTTATGCTCGTTTTCTTTTCTTTTTATTTTAAGAAAATTTATAAACATTGTTTTTGTTGTTAATGCCTGCTGTTGCTGCTGCTCCTACTGCTTTCGTTGTAGTTGTTGTTTTTGTTACTTTTTTAAGCACATTTTTATTTCAAACTTTATGAAGAGAGAAGTTTGTCAGTGAAAAGTTTTTTCCACAGTTTCTGCCTGTTTTTTCTTTTGTTTTTATTTGTTTTAGTAACAGTTTTTTGTTGATAATTTTTTTCTCTCTCTCCCTCTACCTCTGACTGTTTATAATTTTATTTTGCAACAGCATGACTTAAGCCACTAGTTGTTGTACGTAGTTTTTGTTGCACTTTGCACATGCAACACAATAACTTTTCGATTTTTTTTCACTCCGTTTTTTTCTCTCCCTCTCTTCAAGTGGTTGTTCAAGTGAATTTCTGTGTTTTTTTCTCTCATTTCGTTTCGTTTCGTTAAATATTTTTAAACTGCTAAACAAACTATGCAGTGAGTGTGTTTTTTCTGTATATTTTAGGCGAAAAAAAGTGGGGGAAGGGAGGATGTGGTGTAGGAAATTGTGGAAAATATAACTGAAAATTACAAAAAAATGCGTTTTCGAGAGAAGCTCCTGTTTTACTGGTATTTGTGTGCTTCAGTCTTATGAAGCTTTAGCCTTGTAAAGTCAAGACGAATTTGTATCATCTTTCCTTGATATTTCTTGATAAAAAACTGAATTTTAATAAAAAGATTGTATTTGAAAATCGCAATTTTGACAATATTTTCTGTATAGAACATTTAGTTTTTGAATTGTTCTCACGGTGCCACTATAAGTTACTCGTTAGTTAAGCTTCAAAAGTCTATTAGATGAATGCCCATGGTTTAGACCTCGGCTCAGGCATCTCCAACAAAACGAAGTATGAAAAAATATTTCTTACCCGACGTCCTCTCAGCAGTTTTCTGGTAAAAACTTTGAGAAGCTAAAACTACCATGAAAAATATCTCAACACGTCTGGCGTTCGGAGTTGATCTTTAGCTGGAAGTCCTGTCACTCATGCAAAATCAACGCATATAACAACATGGGTGAACCTTTGCTTCAAGCCTAGTTCTCGAGTACTATGCGGCGCAGATGACTTTATGTGTTCAAAAACCGTAAGAACACTTTACCTTTTAACACTCTAAAGCATATGAGTAATTTGATGAAATACTCTTAAATATCGCGTATACGTTAAGGTGATGCATTGAATACCTATTTGATAAACTAATTGATTCGTTTTTCAAATAATTGATTGAATGATTGATAGAAAGATTGATACGTTAATTTGTTTAGTAATTTTAATTGCAGCATTTGTTAATAGATCGATTGAAAGACTGGCAAATTGATTTCTTAATCAACCAATGAAGTGATCCTTTAAGCGCTTGATTATCTCTATTTCCGTCATTCATTTATTTTCAAACAAATCGATTGTCGTATATAAGTTCACTACCCTTTATTTATATATACTCCTTCATAAACCCTGCCTTATCATCACGATAATGTAACAAATCGCTTTTAGAATCCAATATACCCGTCATCCAATAAACTACCGCTCATATATTCAGTAACAGGGGTAAAATGTATGAAAAATTAAAATTTAAAAAAAAATAAAAATTTAGTTTTTGCAACTTTTGCTCCTTAAAAAAGAACACAAAAAAAGAGTTCTACAATATTGTATGTTGTTGTTGTTAGTGTTGTTATATCTGTCTATAAAATTGTTGCAAAAGTTGGGCGTTTATATTTTTTTATATTTTTAAATTTTTATTTTCGTATATTTTGAAATCATAAAACCGCTGCACAAACAAACATTTTCTGGAGCTTCAGAAAAAAATTGAAATGAAAATGTGAATTTAAAATGGAAAATGTTAGAACGCACATTGCATTTAAAACCAAGTGAAACTTTAAATACTCAGGACTTATTGCAATAAAATAATAATAAAATAAAAACAAGTTTATTTTTAAATTTAATTTCTATCACTAGTGAGGCTTGACAATGATTGACGGAAATATTTCAACTTATAACAAGAAGATTGAATGTAAATAAAATCATTCAATCAGTAATTCTTTTCTGAAAAAATAAATCATTCAAATTCAATTAAATTTAATCAATTAATTAAATGGCCTATCAATCAATCAATACCTTAATCAATCATTGAATTAATATTTATTAATCAATCATCTAATTGATTATTTAATCACAAAATATGTTATAAAACCAATCGATTGATCTATTAGCCAAGTTACAAAGCAATCCATTTGTGGCCCAAAAATTTTATCAATTGCATATGCAATCAATCAGCAATCTGAACAAAAAACTTATCATAATTTTAATTTTTATTTTTCAATTTTTAATCTTATCAATCAATTGTACAACCTTAAATTTTTTTCCGAATTTTTTTTGGACAATTTTTTTCTGGAAATGTTATCTGACAGATTTTTCTGATAATTTTTCTGAAAATTTTTTTCATACATTTTTTCGGACAATATTTTCCGAAAATTTTTTCTAAAATTTTTTTCCGAAAATTTTTTCTAAAATTTTTTTCTAAAAATTTTTTCTAAAAGTTTTTTTCTGCCAATTTTTTTCTGATATTTTTACTGACAATTTTTTTTGATATTTTTTACTGACAATTTTTCAAACAATATTTTTTTGATTATTTTGGATAACAATTTTTTGCTTACAATTTTTTCTGACAATTTTTCTGACTTTTTTCTGACAGTTTTTTCCAAAAAAATTTTTCCGACAATTTTTCTTATAATTTTTCTCTGGCAATTCTTTTTCTGATAAATGAAATCAATCAGCTATTTATAAATTTTTTAATTAATCATTTATCTACCATCAATCAATAGATATTCAATATATTATTACAAATCAATCATTAGTTTAATATCATCAATCGTCAAATATAGTACAATAATCAATCCGTCCTTTTACCTAGCATGAATTAATCATCAATTAGAAAGCAATTAATCAATCACTCAATTGTCTATAAAAGCTTCAGCAAGCATATATCAATCATTTATGTATCATCAATCATCTCGATGGATCTCGACATCTCTGTAAGATCAACAACTTACCATTGATCTGGTTATAATTGTCAAATAGATTTTGCTAAAACAATTTCGTTGAGCTAACATTAAACTATTGATTCATCAATCAAATGTCAATTCGCAATCAATGTCCAATAAATCCATAGGCAAACTATTTTGAAACAATCATAAATCAATTAGCCATCAAACATAGAACGGTCATCAATCATTTATCAATCAATTATCAATGAATTATCATGAGGCAGTCAAGCATAAGTCGATCATGATCAGTCAATTCAATCCAAAAGAAAAGCAGATGTGTTTGGACAGCGAAAATGTTGTTATTTGAGCCTGGCTTTCGACCTTTGCCTACCTCTTTCAGTTGTGAGGATATTTGAGTGGTATGATACTGGCTGGCAATTGTGGTTATTTGAGCATCATTTTCTGTGGGGATTTTCTAGACGTGATTACGTGATTCATAATCATCAATCAATCTTTTATCAATCAATCCATAATAAATTATGATTGAATCATCAATTAATTATCAATCAAGCCACGTTATCGATCACATTTTTGTAATGTTTTCTTCCTCGGTTTAAGAAAAACCACCGTTTATGTCTTTTAAAATCTAAATGATGTGACTATGCTATGATGCGAATTAAACTAAAGTTCTCACACGACAATGGTTCTTGAAATTTTTCATGAATGTTTAAAATTGTGGTTAAATTCACATTTGACATGTACTTTCAAACAACTTCACACTCTAAAAGTATACTCCTCCTACTCCTCCTATGACATGACTTTTGCTGTAAAGAGTAGAAGAAAAAGTTTTGCCTTCCATTTCATTTCATTACCAAAAAACTGTTTCTGTTCCATGAACGATGATGGTCGACAGACCGACCAAATGTGAAATGAAGAAGAGACTTTTAATCTGTTGTGCTCCTCTCTGTCCATTTATGCGAGAGAGTATGCACGTACATATGTATGTAGGTAAACGAGAGTAAATTTGTGTCTTCTGTTCATATATTTTGTATTTCGCTGCTTTTGTTAACAGGAGCTCAGTTGAGCACAGAAATCATGGCTCTTTTTTATGTTATCAAATGAATTTGTTTTTCATAATGTGGCAAGAATTTTTATTTAAAGACAATTGTTAACTTTATTTTCAAGAGTTTTTCTTGGTAATTTTCCACAGAAAAAAATAAGAAGAAAACACGAAACGATTTGTAAAATAATGCCTTTAAGGGGAAGAAATTTTTTTCGGCAACAAAATTTCAATTCATTCTTAAAGAAACAACAAAAAAGAAGAAGCAAAAAAGCCAAGAGATTTGTAATAATTTGAACTTTAAAGAGATTAAAAATTTTCAGATATATTTGTAGAATCGAAAAAGTGTTGGAGTTAACTAAAGAAGTTAAATAAGAGTTTAAAAGTCAATAAGTCTGAAGCTTTTTATGAAAATCTTGTTGAATTTTCATCGCTACAAGCGCTCACATTTATATTTTAGGAAATGGTATCAAGAACAAATATTGAAATTGACTTTGAAAGGATCATGTATTTATCTACCGAACCACACCTACTTTGCCTTCGTCGCAGCCACAACACTTCTCTGCTATAGAACACCGCCTTCTACGTTTTTCCAATTGGCACAGCATTTCCGAGGACATTTCGTATTTTCAAATCTCTGTCATTTCTCTGAGGCCTGCTTTCTGAGTTTTTTTCTTTTCCGCAAAACAATCAAGACTGAAATATCAGATGAAAATCATAATGTGAATCGTACATGGCAGGTAGGTAGATAGAAGTGGCTGTCCCCTCGATGGAGTCATGGGCGTACACACTTAGGCCGCACACAGGGCCCATTCTGATACCACAGTTTCACATTCTCCCCTATTCCAGGAACCACTCGGAGCTTCCGATGAAGCGACTGATACTGCCAATATCCACAGCTCATATAGGTCCTCCATGTAGTAGGCACCCAGGTGTTTCTTTCTCCTCTGACCAAGTGCCGGGCATATGCACAGTAGGTGAAGAATAGTTTCATCCTCCTCCTCATCTCTACAGATTCTGCAGAAATCATTCGCGAGGGATCCAAGACCAATACGCTTCGCATGCGTTCCTATAATACAATGCCCCGTAATAACCCCGATAACAGCGCTGAGCCTGCTTCTTTGGAGTTTAAGCAGAGTCGCCGTGCGCCTCTTATCCAGCCTTGGCCATTTTTTCGCCGTTCTGCCCTTATCCGAAGCTGCCCACCTACTGTTGACAAGATCCACGATTGCATTGTCAATTATAAGCCTGCAGGTATCCAAACGGATCCCCAATGTAGAGAATTCATCAGAGAGTTCGATGATCGTGCCCCTTCTGGCCAAATCATCCGCTCTGCAGTTGACGGGAATATCTCTATGTTCCGGTACCCATGTGATACAAACATCATATCGTTTCGCCATCTCATTGAATCGTTCATACATGCACACATTATTGGCTATCATAACCATTCAGTCAGAATTACAACCTAGCTTCTTACAGCAGCCATTTCGCGTGAGTCAAGTCGATTCCGAAGGACAGATTTTTGAAAAACTTTTCATGGCAATTTTTTAGAGGAAGGCACCGAAGAATAAATCTCTTTCATATTTCGTTTTGCACGAGTTGCCTGAGCCAGGGGTTGAATTGAATTGAATTGATTGAATTTAGCCTCATCATGCGTACTAGCTGCTAAACAACGGCGACTTCATTGCCTTATTTTGCAGTTACTTCCGATTCAAATCTGCCTATCCAATGTATGATGTACGCTTTCTTTTTTACGACTTTCCCCCGGATTTCATTCTATGACCTTCTTTGTTAAGTCATTACTTGCTCTTCGTAGAGTATGCCAAAACCAGCGATCGGTTTTTTCAATGCTTTATTTCGTCGGCCATAGGTTTTTAAATTGGCTTGCGCCCATAGTCCGATGTTGGAGATGATATTTGGTAAGACAATGCGCTGGAGGCTTTGATTTAAAAATACATGGATTTTATACATATTACAGCTGACGAGATTTCAAACTTCACAGCCGTATGGGAGCGTAGATTTCACTTTTGTGCACGCTTAGACAGACAGATGGCAGGCAGAACGATTTGTACTTGATAGGCAATATCACCGATTAACCTGCTGCTTTTGCATATAACGCTGGCAAGTTGGAAACATTTTTTATTTCTGGATGTTGCTTTGACATACATACATAAAGGGTCGGCCAAACAACTTTTTTTTTGAAAATGCTTTAAAAAAATTACTGAATATTTTCTAAAATTTCTTTTTTTATATTTGAAAGTACAATCCTTCCGGTTAATAATGGAAAATAATTTCATTCAAATGGCTGCCTCGTCTGGCCATGCTGTGCCTACACCAGAAGATGCCGATTTTGGCAAAAAAAAAATCATCTTTTCAGATGAAACTCATTTTGATCTTGGCGGGTATGTAAACAAGCAAAATTGTCGCATTTGGGGCACAGAAAACCCGCACGCATACATTGAAAAGCCGACGCACCCAACACGAGTCACTGTTTGGTGCGGATTTTGGTCCAGAGGCATAATATGGGCCATTTTTCTTCGAAAATGAGCAACGAGTGGCCGTTACAGTCAATGGCGATCGTTATAGGGCCATGTTGAACGAATTTTTGTTCACAAAAATTGCAGAGAAGGATATTGGTAACATTTGATTTCAACAGGACGGCTCTACGTGCCACACAGCCGAAGCTACACTCGATGTTTTGCGCCCTGTTTTTGAAGATCGCATTATCAGCCGCAGAGCTGATGTCGTTTGGCCACCTCGGAGCTGCGATTTGACGCCGTTGGACTACTATTTGTGGGGTGCCGTCAAAGATAAGTGTTACGCCGACTAGCCAGAGACAATTGACGCTTTAAAGGACAATATTCGTGAAGCCATTGGTGAAATACAGCTGAACACAATCGATAATGTGCTTAAAAATTGGACCGATCGTGTAGGCTACTGCATGGCCAGCCGAGGCAGCCATTTGAATTAAATTATTTTCCATTATTAACCGGAAGGATTGTACTTTCAAATAAAAAAAGAAATTTGAGAAAATATTCACAAATATTCATATAACCCTTTAGCCAGGTTTAACACCTAGCTTCTCACATCACTTATGTTGTGCGTGTCAATTTTATACACGAGTGGCGGGACCTACAGTTTAAAGTCGACTCCTAATGACAAATTTTTTGAGAGACTTTTCATGGCAATTTTAATTACTCCCAGAGTTTTTGCCAGTAATCTGCTGAGAGGTAATTTTGTTGGCGATGTCTGACCTTGGGTTTGAACCCTGGCCTGACATCTAATAAGCTAACATACCGTCTACTAGTCTACGGCGAATTCAATGCTTATGGTCTATAGATGACTAATGATGAGCTCACTAGAGTAGGAATTTAAATGAAGCTAGGATGCTCAATATTATCTCAACACTATAAATGTTCTTACAAATCGTTAGTGTTGGAGAGCGTTAAATTTTTAAATTGTCCAATACCCATATGACAGATGTTGAGTTGTTCTGTGTTTTATTGTTATGACAGAGACTGTGTCGAAGCTCCATACATTCTTAAACATTTCCCCTGTGTCATACCTAACCTAACTAAACGATTATTTTTTAAGAGTTTTAAATTTCTTCGTCACTACCTTCGGATTACTACTTTAAAGACACTTTTAAAGTGAAAAAAAACACAAAAAAATAGAAAAAATAAATTATTGAAAAGAAATACAAACGAAAAGAAACGAAATGTAATAAACAGAAATTTTTATAAATTTATTTGCATACGTTTGTATTTTATGATACAATATTTCCTTGTTGCATGTCGGAATTTACACGCATTTATTCAAATAAAAACTATACTAATACAATAACTCAAATACACAAACACACACACACACATATTTAAGTATATTGAATGTCTGTACGTGTACATATAAATACTCTCTAACACCTACAAATATTCGTTTTTTATATGCATTTAACACATACATACATACACAGAGAGAACATCAAGAAGTTTTCAGCACATTACAGTGAAAATTCTCATGCCATTGTTTATAATGCCAAATACACAATGCTGTGTGTGTCTGTATGTGTATAAAAGAGAGCAAGTGTTAATATCTATGCATGTACATACATATGTACGTATGCATGTATGCATTTTATATTTTTTGTTATTCTCATGATAGTAAATACAACACCAACACGCATTCAAAGAAATTTTTTTGTTTTTTTTTTCTTTCCTTTTATTTTTTAATATTTTTATAGATTTTTTTCTCTTTTCTTTTCTTTTTAATGTTTTTATTTCGCTATTCTGCTAAAAAAAATACTTATAAAAACTCACACGTCCATAACAGCATATACATCCATGCACATGCATGCACATGCATGCTCTTTAGTGCAAATACGTGTGCGCGTATGTGTTTGTTTAAGTTCATCTCTGTATTCATATTTTTATGATGATTTTAAACTAAAAACAACAACAAAAAATATTCTTTTATGGAATACTCACAACTCGTTTCGTTTTATGAGAGAATGAGTGGGGAGAATGAAAGAAAAAAAAGAGAGAAAAAACAACATCAAATGCACATGTACATATAAGCTATACAAACATGTCTTAATAGAGTATCGTTTGAAAATTTTCAAACGTGTACACAGTGAGAAATAATTGTGGAAGAAAATCAAAAAAATATTAAAAAACAAATCAATTTAGGGCTACGTTTTAAGGATAGTCGTTATATGGCTAAGTAGGAGGATGGACACGTTTAGACCACGTGTGGTCCATTCTGATACCACAGTATTTTAAATTCGCTTAACACTGGAACCATACATGCATAATTGGTCATTACAACACTTCTGTCAGGAGTACAACCTAGCTTCTCACAGCATCTATGTTGTGTGCGTTAATTTTATACTTGAATGGCGGGACCTACAATTTAAAGTCGACTCCGAATGACAAATTTTTTTGAAAAAGTTTTCATGGCATTTTTAATTATTCTCAGATTTTTTCCCAGAAATCTTCTGAAAGGTAGTTTTGTTGGAGATGTCTGACCTGGGCTTTGAACCATGGCCTTACGTCTAATAAGCCAACAAACACACTACCTACTAGACTACGGCGACTTCACTGGAACTATCAGGTCAATGAGGTAATCCGTGGCAGAACTCCAGGCGCTTCTTTCACCTTCGACATAACGCTGGGCACGTAACCAAGAGGCTTCCGAACTTCTTTCACCTTCGACATAACGCTGGGCACGTAACCAGAGGTGGACAGTTTCTCACTTTTTTCCTGCAGCTTCTCCAGAAGTCATTGGTCATATAGACAAGACCATTGCGCCTCCAAAAGTCAATGTCCAATAGTAACTCAACTCGACGACTAGGTTAGGTTAGGTTAGTGTGGTAGTTTCCATACCAAAAGCTCACTTGAGCACGCATAGCGGCCCGTTGTGACGCCACAGGTAAAACGCAGTCTTTGTACTGACCAAGTTCCTTCGAACCAAGGAGGGAGAAGTTGGTCAGCGCATGGGCTGCACATTTTAAAACACGACTACCCCACGCTGGAAAACCAGCCAGAAAGCTTGATAAACGAGGCTATATCCCTGACATCAATGGACGATAGTTCCGTCAAGCTGACAGGGGTTGGAGAGCCAAATAACCTATATCTGCACCCCGCAAGGGATGGACATTGGCAGAGGAAGTGGATGATAGTCTCCTCCTCGTCGGCGGATCTGCATACACGGCAGAAGTCGTTAAATGGGAGCCGCATTCTTTTCGACAACTAAACTAAGCGAGAATCTTTCGTGCTTTTCACCTAGCCTTAGACAGATTTTTAACACTATTTTGTTCTTATTCGAAGCTATCCACGCAACGTTACACACGTGGATTGCAATAAACAGCCGAAAAGCCCATAAACGAACTACAAAAGTCTTGATTCAAACATGGTCACCTGCACTTTTTGTTTAAAGAGTTGGCACTTATTATTCAAGGAGTTGGCAAGATTATGAAGTAATTTCAAGATGTTGAAATCGTTAAGATGTGATCCTCAGTGAATTTCATCTTATTGTGATGCGAGGGCTTAAGTGCAAAGATGCTTACAATCGAGCTGATGGTAGTGATTTATTCAGTACAAGCAAGGTCACCTCTATCGGAGGCGTCTAAGTTAAGCACGAAACAAAACCGCTTCTATCTTTGGTGCTTTTGTTTGTCTAGTTTGGACGGATAATAGGCATAAACCTTCAACTTTCCGTTGACGTTGCGGATACGTTTTTAAAAGCTTGGTAGAAGGCATTAAACATAAGCCCCCTTTCCTTCTTGATTGACAAACCTGAGTATCCGTTATAGGGCTTCAGAATACCCAAACCCAAGTACTATAGCATCGGCTATAGTCAGTTGCATGGTACTGGAACCTTGGTTAGTGGAGTGGTGCACTAGACCCTATTAACCGGCATACCACTAGCAAGCTAAAACCAAACACTATCAAGCCGCTAGGCAACGGAAAACAAGGCCATATTATTTGAAATCAGGTACCTCAAAGGCCCATAAGGTCATGATGCGATCCAGTCTCATCCAATCCCATGTTTTGGGGGCTGGCAAGATGGTAGTGACTAAGTCAACTACCAAAGCAGTTTCGCCAAGGAGATCGGGTGTAGAAAGAATCGAAAAACTCCGAAGATTGTTGCTTTAAGGCAACAATCGGGTGTAGAAAGAATCGAAAAACTCCGAAGATTTCTTGCCTTAAAGCAACAATCTTCGGAGTTTTTCGATACTTTCTACACCCGATATCCTTGGCGAAACTGGTTTGGTAGTTGACTACCTTAGCCACTACCATCTTGCCCGATTGTTGCTTTAAGGCAAGAAAATCAGTAGTTCCTCCTTCAAAATCGGTCACGCAGCGATCTATTAGGTAAAAAATATTCTTGTTTACTCTTCTGCTGTATAGAGTGGCCATTGACAACATCGCGTGTGACAGCTTCAGGCAATTGAAGATTGTTTGTCATTCTCGCTTTATCAGCCCAATGTAAAGATAATGGCTGATACCAAGTCCACATTACACTATGTACAGATGAGCGTTCAGCACGACTTGAGGGAATACATGTCCAAAAGAGATTCTGGAGATGCTTTAGTTCAGTAATCTGCAGCTACGTACGAAGGACTGGAAAGTAGGAAAGGATTTCTGACCCTGCAGCAGCCACTAATAGCAGTGAATCAATCCCCGTCGTTGCTTCGAAAAACTCAGGGGCATTTGTTCTATGGTTTTGGAATCCACTTCCTCAGGATTAACAACAGGGACAAGACTCAAGTTGTGGAGAGCACAACAAAATCTGTAAACAGAATTGGTTGTGATGGCGAATATGTTTTTTTAACGGACACTGAAGGCAATCAATTGCAATCAAGAGTGGCCAAGAATGAGGCCGATGATCCTTCCGGAATCTTACGACGATCTAGAGACTGCCAATGTCAATCTCGTTAGCAATGTTAGGCCATGGACCTTAACAACTTAATGCATGCGATTTAAAATAATTCTGAAAACTGCATCTAACTGCTGCTGTTACTTCGGAAAACTCAGTAGGAAACAATAAATATACTCAATTGGCCTCTAGGCTTTCAGGTGATTGGCTTGAAGGCACGCCAAAGTGGTTAATGATGAGTGGCCGCTGATGAGGACATGCTTTTGAAATCTGACTTCAACAATGAACAATTTAAGTGAAGGTTACGCCTTCATGAGTCTGTAAGAATAGTTACAGTCAATTCAGAGCCCAATGGCCATAAGATTAGCGACTTTTTAGGCAAGTGAATATTATGATTATAGTGACTGCTCTGTCTGCCTGAGAACTTCTTTTACTGCGTTAGCTTTTTTCTTCCATTTACAATCTATTTAAGTCTTCCATTCACAATCTATTTTCCTAGTTTGACCACCATATCCTTCTGCATCATCGGAATGCTGATGTAGAAACAAAATCTTGCACATTTTTTCTTTGCAAGCTTCTTTTTTCTTTTTCACGTTGTAGTAATTAAGCTTGACCGTTTGGAATTTTTATTTTGTTTTTTTTTAAATCCACGGTTCAGAGTTTAAATTAATAAATTTTAATTCCTGTTAATTTTTTCTTTCCTTTTTTCTCTCATCATAACTTTTCTGAATTTTTTCTCTTTATGTTTTCATATTTTTTTTTTCATTTTCTGCCACTTTGAAATTCTTTTTTTTTCAACGCCAATCCTTATGCTGCTTATGCTTTCAACTCCCTATTGTGTTGGAGTAGCGCCATATGCGATACACTTACAGTAGTCAGTCTCGTATTTATGTCGGGGTTAAGTGTAAAATGTTTCCCCACACCTCCTCCACTGTAACAAGCACAGTCAGGCAGAGCTATTCCGCCAGTCAGTCAGGCAGATATCAAGCCATGGCTACAAATTCCTGTAGAGTAGTGTGTTCATGTTTTTATTCTTCTTCATTTTTTGTTTTCTTTTTATTTTTACTTTTTGCTCTCTGTTAGTTTTCTTATTCCTTGTAAAGAGAGAGTGAGAGACAGAGAGAAGAAAAAGTAAAGAAAAAACGATATTTTTGTTGCATGAATTATGGTTTTAACTTTAAGAGTGGCAGTGAGAAAAACACAAATAAAAAATAAAAAAATGGAGAAAAAACGTTAAAAATCCGTTACAATCCATTTCTGTTGGCCTGTTCTTTTTGGCCATAGTTACTGTTTTCACTTGTTACCAACAAACCAACATATTAAATTGGTTTGTTCTGCTGCTATTGCCAAATCATTCGCCCATTAAGTGTGAGATAAAGTGAGAGAGAGAGGCAGTATGAAAAACACGCACACAGGAAGCACTTTTATATAAATTCATACTGTATGTGTATGTGTATGTGTATGTATGTATATCAGACAATATATTTTTGTGTGCGTCTATGTATGTATGTATGTATTTGGAAAATGTGTTGCTATTTAAGAGCCAAGATTTAGTCTCGTTAGTATCAACACCCATCTAACGTTGGCATGTCTTGCTCATTCTCTCTCTTCCTCTCTTCTCCAAAGGATTTGATTACTTGTTTAGACATGTGTGCCTGTGTGAGAGCGAGTGTGTGTGTACAAGTGATTTTCCGGGAAAAATAAAATGCCATTTGTTAGTTGAAAAACTTCCTGGTTACTGGTGCTTTAATGTTGACTTCTTGTTTGAATTTAAAATTAAATTTTCACGGAAATATTTTCTAAAAAAGGTTTTTTGTTTTCTTGATTTTCTTAACTTCGTTGCCAGAGATATTTTGAATGACTATACCAATGAGGTCCTTAGGGCATTCATTCCCATACGTATCTCATTTTCACTATCAACAGGATTTCGATAAGAGTGTCCTATTTCTATTCGTTCTCATTTCCTTGTTTAGCTGACCATAAGTCCCTCACTCGCTTGCCTTTATTTCGCTTCTGTTCTATTTGAGAAGTTCTCTGTGTCATGTAATCTGTACTCCTTCTCTGCCTGAACGGCTCTTTTTAAAGACCGCAGAGTCATAACAAATCTTCAAGGATCTATGATCAGCCATTTGCTTGAATTCAAACCCATCTACGTCCGGTAGATTCAATTTCATCATCCAGCTACCTGATTCAAGTATGCATAGGCCTTTTAATGCGGGAATTCTGATCTAAGATCGTTCTTACAATATCCCCTACGGCTATACGGCATCAAAACGAGTTTAGTCAGTAATAATCCAGTCTAAAAGAGTACCAGTATTTTGATAGGACAAGGTTTGACAAAAGATTATATCGTACCGATATCCTATGGGCCAATGTGTCAAGTCTCTTACTTGTTTAACTGATAATTACAACCCTTTAGTCAGGATCACAACCTACCTTCTCCCACAACACATGTTGTGCGTATTTTTTTCATGGTAATTTTATTTTTACCCTCAGAGATTTTGCTAGAAGACTGTTGAGAGTTTCGTTTTGTTCCAGATGTCTGAGCCGAGGGCTGGACTACGGGCCAACGCATTAACCTACTGGACTATGGCAATTTCTCAAGTCTCACTTCCAACAAATATTGCTACTGAATATTCGGATCTAAATCGGATGAGAGGAAGAGTTGGAAGAAACTCCATTTGTTATTAAGCTTACGATGTGTATTTATGTATTGACTTTTCGTTTCCATTCTCGTTATTCTGCGAGAAATCATTTGTTTTTGAGACGACAGAGCTTGCGTTTTTAAGAGCACAATGGGAAAGTATAAACGAATGGGAATTCGCCGTTTTTGTCTATTACCAACATTGTATTTCACAATACGTACTCTGTCCAAGGATTATATGCAAACAACAGATACCATCCAATTAATCCAAATCCTACAAACGGACAGAGAAAGTCCAATAAGTGTTGCTTGTTGACAGAGACCTTTTGTTATGATTCTATGTGACTTTGTGTGATAACTTATCACTGATAAGGTGCAACAGTTTTCAAAAAACCAGGAATGTTCAATAAAATTTTAAACACCTTTCATTATTTTCCTAGGGCATGGATCGAAGATAAAGATCCGGTGTTATGCCTGACCCGAATCATAAACCTCTCAAGTGTGATTCATACCAGAGGTCAGTAATGGGTATTCAAAAAGATGAATAGATTCAAATCATACTCATAATTTCTGATACTTATACGCATTCATACTTATTTTAATGTCATACTCTTACTACGCATACTCAAAGTTTGAAATACTCATGGTACTCGTACTTAGCAATACGCATGATGTTATTGATTTCGACTCTCCATGACTCATCGTATATCGAATCACAAAATAAGTATGAATCGCGTAAGAACACTACAATACTCACAAGAAGGTTGTGTGTTTGCTCTGCTTGCTGTCTTTGTCTTTTTCGTTTATGTGTCTTTCTTCTTTCCTTGTAAATGCAACAACAACTAAGACTGTAAATTTTGACGAATGATTCCGATCACTCGAATCATTTATAAGTATGAGTTTGATGTCAACGTTGTACTCATACTCATTGCAACTTGTACTTATAAATTAATGTTGTAGTGAGTACGAATGAATCAGAGTAGTTGGATTACAATACTGTTGACTCACTCATACTCAAAATTTCATGAGTACTTATGAGTAGCGAAAAAACGATTCATTGCTGATCTCTGATTTATACTGAAATTTCAGCCGATGCCTTACATTAATAATGCTCATTATCGTGTCAGGTTGAAGATTGTTGTAGTATAGTGGCTATGCTATATAGTTCGCTCAGAGATCATTCAAAGCCGACATTAAAACTGTAGACCCCGATGCTCATGGATAAAATAAAATAAAACACACAACAGGGGTGGTATGAGAAGCTTAGTTGTAATCTTGACTAAAGAGTTGTAATAACCACTTAAGTAAATATATTTCCACGTCACCCAAAATGCTTGTATTAATCTTTGTCTGGCAATAGAAGGACCTTTAGTTTCAGTGCAACTCGTAAGGATAGATTTGGAATGCTTTTCTTGGCAGTTAGTTACTCTCACACCATTTGCCAGAGAGACGGTTGTCGAAGTTTTTCTTTTTATTTCAGTTTTCCAAGATGCAATAGCTTATAATACCCATTGCTATCTCCAGTTTGGAAAAGTGATCGCACACAACACAGCTGAGCGGTGTCCAGGTTTTCTTTACTAATTTCGCAGGAGAAAATATTTTTTGATGCTTCAACCTTTGTTCCAATTTCCGTATTTCATTTTGACTACCAATCAATTCGATTATTTGTATGTTTTCACTTGCATCTTCCAACGGAAAGAATTTTCTCTAGAAATCGCTCGCGCGTATCAGACTTTGTTACGGATTACAATGCCGATTTGCATGCAGCGTCTAAATGGGAGTTGAGGAAATGCAAGTACAGCTCTTGGCGGAGAGAGGGAGAGAGAGAGGGGGGGAGAGAGAGAGAGAGGGAGAGAGTGAGAGAAAGGGAGAGAGAGCAATGTGTTGCCATGTGTTGCCATATGGCGTTTTCGGTGTTTTTAAGATTATAAATTCTGTAATTTTTCTATCTTGGCCACTTGAACGTATACGTAATATTTATTAACATCGGTACTATTACTCATACGCCTTCATGGATGAATATAAATTCCCTTAAATGCAATAATTCGAAATTGTTTTTGTTGAACCGCAAATATTTTAAGAAATTGAAAATAAAACAAAAACGAAACAGTAAAATAAAGGACTTCTATAAAAAGGGATTGCTGTTTACAACCCCTCCTATCATTTCATTTTCTTTTTCGTGTTTTTTTTTGTATTTCTTAAGATGCGAAAACTTCAAAAAGTATTCTGTTTTCTTTGTGATGAAGCTCCTCGCCCACCATTTAGTTGTTGTGTTTGAAGTTTTTCCCTTTTTGAAGACGGGAGACGAAACAGAAATGAAATGAAACGTAAAAACGAGTTTAAGTAGAAGAAGGACATGAAGTTTTCAAACTGAAAAGAAAAACTCAACCAAAGACAGAATTTTCTATTTTCGTTTTCTCTTTTCTTTTCTTTTCTTTTCTTTTCTTTTCCTTTTTTTACTTTTTGTACTTTTTCTTACAATCTTTGGTTTTAACCACTTACCAGTCGTCTTGTCATTTTCTTTTATAAGCCCAAAGAGTTGAGTTGAGTTGAGACACTGAATGTGGGGGGCTAAAAAGAAAAAGTAAAAACTTTTACTGGGTATTTTTTTCTTTTTCTGTTTTTTTCTTTGTTTTTTCTTTTGCTTTTAAAGAAAATTGTTTGCAAAAGAATCAAACGAACAATTTTATGAAAAGAACTAAAATGTCTGGCATTAAAAAGCAAACCAACTACAACAACAAAAAAAAAAATTTTGTACAAAAACAACAACAACTAAACCTTAAAAAATAAGTATAAAAATAAATAAAAAGCAACTGAGCTAAATAATGCAGAGAAGAAGAAATTTGCTTAAAACATAAACGATACTACTACGACGACAACTACTATGTACTTTAACAACAACAGCAACGACAACAATTACAATAAAATGAGGTCTATATGAGTATGGCTTTAACATAAAAGTGTTGTTTGGTTATACATACTCATCATAGCCATATTACTCTCATTCACATTTTATCTGTTTCATTGTATTGTATTTAAAAAAGAGATAGAGAGAGAGTGAGAAAGAGAAAGATAAAAATATATAAGAATGAATGTAATGATTATAATACCCAAATGACTTGATGATTGTTGACAATATCGTAGTAGGCAAAGGATAAAGGATTCTCTTTATATCATATTCCTTTACACATACACAGAATTGAGAAAAAAAAATTTATTCCACATTGGGCTCAAGCAATAGATGTCCTCTATGGCTTTTAAAATTTAAATTGGCAGCCGCCTTAAAAAACTTTGCTTACTTACAGTTGTGTTCAAAATAATAGGAGCGCCCTTTATTTAAAAGCAAAGTTTAAAATTAAGAAAAATAAAAAAGAAAATATTAAATTTTTTTCGACTTAAAATTTATTTCTAATTTTTCAACACTTAATTATTTAATTAAAACTACGAAAACAAAAAATATTTTATGTAAATAAAGCTTACTCTCAAAATTAATTGTTCAAAATAATAGGAGTGTTAGCAAACAACCTAATAATTTTTAAACAAAAGGTACAAAAGTTTGATATTATCTTAAAATAGTAAAGATATTTTAGTATTTGGTTGAATAACCTTTGTTCTTAATGAATTCAGCACATCTACGAGGCATTGAGTCAATAAGAACTTGGCATCTCTTTAAAGGAATTTGATGACACGCATTGCGCACTGTGATCCAAAGTTCTTCTGCATTTGAAGGTTTTTTTCTCTGCAACATACTTTTTAACATCTCCCCATAGATGTTCTATGGGGTTAAGGTCAGGAGACTGAACTGGCCACGCCATAACCTTTACCCCATTAACCCGAAACCACTCATTTGCCAATTTACTGGTGTGTTTCGGGTCATTATCTTGTTAAAATATCCATTCTAGAGGCGTGGAGTATGGTAACATCACTTCTATCAAAATGCCAACATAGACGTTCCTATCCATTATGTCTCTCATTGGATGTATTGGGCCTACACCATTATATGAAAACCATCCCCATATCATTAGTTTTGCACCACCATGTTTAACTGTCTTTTGTGTATACTGAGCTTTATATTTGATGGTGGGCGGACACCTAACATACTGTCTAGACCCAATGCCACCAAATAAAAAAATTTTGCCTTCGTCGGTCCACAGTATGTTTCTCCATTTTTCTTTCGGCCAATTGATATGTTCCTGGGCAAACTTTAAGCATGCTGCTACCTGTTTTTCTGCCAGCAATGGCACCTTTCATGGACTTCTCGCGAATAAATTGTTGTCCATCAGACGCCTACGAATAGTAGCGCCACTTACGGCAAGATTCAGATCCTTTTGAATTTTTTTTGCATACGCCGAAGGATTCATTTTGCTGTATCGCACAATTCTGCGGTCATCGACAGTTGATGTTTTGCGCTTGCGCCCAAGCGTTTCGGGCTTTTTTTATATTTTAATGCATTTGCGATCATTTGATTGGAGCAACTTAAGGTTTCCTCAATTTCTTTAGAAGTTTTGCCTTTTTTTTCGAAGATTTTTAATTTATTTTCTCTTTTCTTCAGTACAGTGCTTTTCTCGTCCCACTATTACAAACATTTATGTGAATCACTGTAGAATAAGTTTAAACTACATTTTTCCGTACTTATTTTTCACTTTTTTCTTTAAATTATGTGCTGTTATATTTTTATTTTTAAAGGAACACTCACTCACAATATTAAAGTTATTACGAGATTCTTTTTTGTATTTTATTTCTTACATACCGTTGTAGCTACCATTAGAATATATCATGTTTTGTAAATTGATACAATAAAAAATTTTAACTTTGAAAATATTACATGGTAGCGTCGCTATTATTTTGAACACAGCTGTATGCCCTATAAGAGCCCCTTGTAATGCCGATAGTATCTACTCCGTTATTCAACTATAACTTCTGGCTGGCATTTCTCAACTATCCTGCTAATGTACTAAGGTGTGGATTATATTCATTCATTCATTTTTGTTTAGACATATTTTGTCCAGGAGTCCTCCATTCTCCCAAATGCTGGAAGATAACAGCGAAATTGTATCGTGGTATACCCTTCTTTCTCGTTATTTCTTCTGCAGAAGAAGAAACTTATCCTCAGCCTTTGAACCGGTTTACCCAAGGATCAGTAACTGTTACACAACGTGACATAGGCATGACATATTCCTCATAATAAGTAACAGGAAACTATCACTTCCTAACTATTCGGGAAAAAACTACGCCGTACTAGCATTAAACACGAGACAGATTTTCTTGCCGAGACTTGTACTCTTCCACACAAGACCCTAGAGGCAGATTCATACATACATATGTACATAATTGGTCATTACAACCCTTCAGTCAGGATTACGACCTAGTTTCTCACACCACTTATGTTGTGTGTGTTAATTTTATACATGATTGGCGGGACCTACATTTTAAAGTCGACTACGAACGACAGATTTTTTGAGAAACTTTTCATGGCAATTTTATTTACTCTAAGAGTTTTTGCCAGAAATTTGCTGAGAGAAAGTCGCCGAAGAAATAATTTTTGTATTTTGTTTTGATGTCGAACCCTGGCTTTACGTCTAATAAGCCAACACACTACCTACTAGACTATGACGACCGAAATTTTTACCCTTCAACTAAAGACACCCAGTGTTCCGTTATAAGTGCCTAAGAGGGACTCTAGTTAGATTTATTTCAAGGGTCGCTATACATCTTTCCTTTGCAAGTGAGTAGAGGATTTGAAAGATTGGACAGGCAAGAATGCCTGAAGATGTTTGTGGTTCAGGCGCCTAAGTCTGCCTGTCCGCCATCCTAAATTCAGAAGCTTCTGTATTTAGAGAAGTAAGTAAGCGGCTGCTGGTCTGCATCTGTCACTAATAGAGCCATAAAATGAGTCATAAAAAGAGACAAGATAATATCACGCCACTGCAAACAAATACCTTCTTAATCTCCGGAAGAAACTTCCCCAGCCGAAATCTGTATCCCCCAATTTTAAATTGATTCTGGGCATTCTTCATTTCCCCAAATACACACAGAAGTCAGTGCCTCATTATAACCGGTATGAAGTTCCTGAGATGAACTCTACTTAGGTGCGTTGTTCCGCTTCCACCCATAGCAAGCCATAGTTCTTCGATTGCTAATATAAGTGAGTTCATTATCCCCTATTTGCTTTACAAATAAGCATGGTTTTGCTGGATTATTTTTTTGTTACTAACTAGACATTTCAAGTGCGTGAACTTTGTTGTTATCTTTGACGTTATCGTGTCAAAGGACTCATACGAGGAAATCATCGAATATCTTTCTATATCTTCTAGAGATACCCGATAATTATCACGGCTTTTGGCTTTTTATATTGGACGATGTATACTCGGACACCTGAGGCAAAAGAAAACTCCTCAAGAAAAAGTCTAACATGCTTAAATCGCACGATCTCGGTGTCTTGTTCACATCTGCTCCATGCGAGATGACCATGTCATTAAATTGCTCTAGTCATGTGCTGGTGGAAACCACATGTTGTTGCAGTGCAGATAATCCAATTCAGGTCAAAAGAAATTGACAATCATCGACATAGTGTGCTGGCTCTTGACAGTGATAGCCTGGACAATTTCGGTCTCCAAGAAATATGGACCATTGAGGTCAACCCATCCACACCAAACACGTGACTTTATCGGGATAAATTGGACGCTCATGGCACTCATGTCGATTGTTATCGTCTCAAATTCGACTTTTTTTTGTTCAGAAATAGGTCTCAACGCAGTAGACAATTTTACGATGAAAATTGGGATTGGTTGTTGAGTGCTCTAGAGCCGATTAAGCGAACATATCTCGTTGTCTGCTGCTGTCAATGGTGATTTGGCAAAATAAACTGAATAAATGACAATTAATTTGCCAGACGCAGCTACAACAAGATGGCCGTTATCAAATGTCAGACTTTGGCAAACGTACGCTATATTTACTCCTAATGCTTATGCTGAGACTTTTTAATATAGCTACCTACCTGTAGCATAGTTTCGTTTAGGCATGCTTGGCCTTAATTCAATAGCAGTCTAGTAGAAAATCTTGGTTAGCAATGCATAGGCTGAGGAGCCTAAAGTTGTTTATCAGCATAAACTGGCCAATTATATAGCGTAGTGAGCAAAGTGGCATAATATTTTGAGATACTAAAGGGTCCGCCAAATAACTTATTTTTTTTGAAAATGCTTTAAAAAGAAAACTGTTGAAACCAAATGTTGCCAATATCCTCCTCTTCAATTTTTGTGAACAAAAATTCGTTCAACATGGCCCGATAACGATTGCCATTGACTGTAACGGCCACTCCTTGCTCATTTTCGAAGAAAAATGGCCCAATTATGCCTCTGGACCAATCCGCACCAAACAGTGACTAGTTTTGGGTGCGTCGGCTTTTCAATGTATGCGTGCGGGTTTTCTGTGCCCCAAATGCTACAAATGAGCTTCATCTGAAAAGATGATTTTTTTTTTTTGCTAAAATCGGCATCTTCTGGTGTAGGCTACTGCATGGCCAGCCGAGGCAGCCATTTGAATGAAATTATTTTCCATTACTAACCGGAGGGATTGTACTTTCAAATAAAAAAAGAAATTTGAGAAAATATTCTGTAGTTTTTTTTAAAGCATTTTCAAAAAAAAAATTAAAGTTATTTGGCGGACCCTTTATAAAGTACTGCAAGATTTTATGAATATTTTCAAGGTGCTGCCACCTTTTACAGAATTTGAGAATTGATTTTCTAAGTAATCATTTCATGTTTTGGGTGTTTAAGACCAAATGGCAATGGAAACGGAAATTCTACAAAAGTTTCATTTTTTTCTGTTTAATAAAAAGAAAAATTTAAATTAAACAAACTACACACACAATTGAATACTTTTATACAATATTTTCTATATTTTTTTATTATTAAAATTTTTTTATCATTTTTTTTTTTTGTGAATTGTTGCTCCTTAGAGTCAGAACCAACCCACCACTTTTAATATTTTTTTTTTTGGAAGGTATCTTCACTGCTTTTTCAAATATTTTTTGTTTTTATTTTCTTTGGAGTAAAATTACTCGGGTTTTTTATATAAAAATTACCCACCCAACCCACCTATATTTTGAGAGAGAGAACAAATGTTGAAGTTAAAGGAAAATTTGTAAAAAGACAAAAAAGAATTAAAAATAAATAAAAATAGTTTTTATTTTTACTTTTATTTTTATTTTTCCGTTTCTGTTTCTGTTTCTATTTATTTTTATTTCTTTTTAACGTTGCATGTTGTTTGTTGGCTGACAAAACTTTTCTAAAAAAAAAGAAAATAAAAAAAAAAACAAAATATTCTGGCAAAAGAAAAAGTTAAAAAATAAAAATAAGAAAAAAGCGAGAGGTGTTGTAAGGACACTTAGTGCATGCTTAATTGAAACCCAGTGACTTTGTATACAGTTAAACAGAAAATCTTTCAAAACATTGTTTCAAAGCAATGTTTGGAAACAATGCTTTGAAGGATTTAAACCAGTGACGCTCAAAATCTAAATTTCCTATCACATGTGATAGGCAAAGAAAATTCTGCTGACGCTGCGTTGATACACCTACACTGTAAGCTTACTTGTGTGGTTTCTTATAATGATCGTGTGTTTGTTGCTTTGTTTGTTGTTTTGTGTTGATCTCAGAGAACAAAATCAATTCAGTTGATGTTTAGCACTTGATGACACCGTATAAACAGTATCGAAACGCAATTTTGACGTTTACCAGCGAATTATGAAAGGGACAGAAAATATTACCAAAAAGTATTTCTGTCCCTTTCTGATTGTCTGTCTGGTTTGTTTATTTATGTCTTTTTAGGTTTTGGGGTGGGTTTTTTTATATTAGCGAGAGTTAATAAAAAAATGTAATTTTTGTCTAAAACTATTAATAAATAATAAAAACAACTAATAACAATAACAATTTTTTACTGTTTCTTTCAAGAAATTAAAAAATATTGGCAACTTTCAGCAAGAAACATTTTTTATGAACAATACGTACTATTTTGATCTTGTAATATTTAGCTTCTTAATTACCTCTTGCACAAGAAACTATATTCATTGTGACCGAAAATCACACACATTTCGATTAATATTTAAATATTTAAGAATCTTTAAACTTTTCATTGAAGAAATTAAAAAATATTCCAAATTTTCCCTTTTTTAACACAAAATAAATGTTTATTTACATATAATTTTTCTGCTTTATCCGCCAGTTTTCACTCTGTATATCTGTTGCTTCTAACACATTTGATTCGCAAACCATTATAACATTTTTTTTCTCCCTCTAAATTTACCTATGCTTTTATGTTATGAAGGTTTTTCATCTGTCAAAGCTTTCGTATCTGTATTGCCTGTGGTTGATGTTTAGCACTTGACGAAGTAAGGCCTCGCTACGCAACTTTTTTGAATGATTTTTTGTTTTTTTTCAAATACACGCAGCAAAATGTTTGATGAAAATTGGGAATATGATTTTTTTTCTATAGAAAATATGGATGGTAATGTACAATGTATTGTGTGTTATCGCACTTTATGTCGCAATTATTTTTTTTATAAAAAGACATTACGACATCAATATATTCATCAATACATACATACATACACACATACATCAATATATTCATCAATACATACATACATCAATATATTCATCAATGCATACAAACATACATCAATATATTCATCAATACATACATACATGTGCACATACATCAATATATTCATCAATACATACATACATCAATATATTCATCAATGCATACAAACATACATCAATATATTCATCAATACATACATACATGTCCACATACATCAATATATTCATCAATACATACATACATCAATATATTCATCAATGCATACTAACATACATCAATATATTCATTAATACATACATACATGTGCACATACATCAATATATTCATCAGTGCATACATACATCAATATATTCATCAATACATATATACATACATACATACATACGTACATAAGTTCATTATGTAATAACATACACGCAACACAATAAACACATTTTTTTATTTTTTTTTATTTTCCAAGTGTACGATTCTCAAAAATTAAGTTGAATTTTGTTCTCCGCTGCTTTACCTACACAACCAAAACTATGATAGTATGTGTTTGAGCGATTGTACTTGGATGTTACTGTAGATCACTTTCTTTATTGACTAACTCACAACACTGTTTGAGGTTTTTTTTGCACAGGGTTTAGAACTTCAAAAAAAGTTTGCTGGGAATCGAAAGAAGCCGAACTTAGAATCGGTTGCTGTAGTATGCTTAAATGGTTTCAAAACATTTGAGTTTGTCAGTCGTCTAAGCTTTGTAGGTGTACGTAATACATACATAAATAATTGGTCATTACAGTCCTTCAGTCAGGATTACGATCTAGTTTCTCACACCACTTATGTTGTGTGTGTTAATTTTATACATGATTGGCGGGACCTACATTTTAAAGTCGACTACGAACGACAGATTTTTTGAGAAACTTTTCATGGCAATTTTATTTACTCAGAGTTTTTGCCAGAAATTTGCTAAGATAAGAGGAAGTCGCCGAAGAAATATTTTCCCATATTTCGTTTCGTTGGAGATGTCGGACCTGGGGTTTGAACCGTGGCTTCACATCTAATAAGCCAATACACTATCTATTAGACTACCTTACCTCTTAAGCTTGTCAGTAATAACGCGACATCTGCAGCTATGACTGGCGTCCTAAAGTGCGTGAGATATGTTAAGATATTCGTTTGAAAGTCCTATTGATGACATTATGTGTGGAATATAACGTCGTTCAAATGCCCACCACAGTTTCGCTGTGTGGAGTGTATCCCAAGTGTCCAATTTGTTATTATCTTTATTTCTGAGGACCGGTTTGTTGTTCATTTGCATACACCTTCAAATTAAGAAAACCAGCACACTCCCTACTAGAGTACGACGACGTCATACAATAAATATGAAAAGTGAAGCTGGCGCGAAGCTCTCAAACTGCGATGTTCTACATGGCTATTTCGATTGCCTCAGTTAAATTGGATATTACCCACTTGTTTTATAGGGAGGCTCAATCTCGTTATGAAACGATACATATAAATAAGGAGAGGACCTACTCACTCTAACGCACAATAGCAAAGGTTCTTAATTTTTCACTTTCTGACATTCTTGACCGAATCCTATAATATATGCTGCGATAGCATGATTTATTTTGGACTCGGGTTGGTTTCCTGTAGGGAATGCTTGCTTCCCTTGAATACAGACCCAAGTGGGACCTTTTCCTTCGCAACTGAACCGCCTTACGTAACCGAACCCAAAACAGTACACTAATCCAATAGATTTTATATTTATTTTTTACTTTTGGGGAAGGACAGATGGCAAACTTGTTGTTCCAGAATTTGCTAATGTATTGTAAGTGGGATCTCTTCCTTCGTAACCAAACCGCCTTACATGACCGAACCTAAATCCAATGCAACAACCCAATAGATTTTATATTTATTTTTATTTTTAGGGAGATGGCAATCTTTTCGTTTCAGAATTTGCTAATGAATTGTAATTCACCTTCTTTGCAGGAAGAATTTGATTCAAAGCTAGAAAATATAAAGAAGATGAGTTATGTACATGCTTTAAGGCAAGAACTAAAGGATTAAAATATTGATAGAAAGTCTACGTCGATTTATTTTGTTTCTAACCGCCAGCTAACAACGCTCTATTTTTGTTTCAATAATGCATACGTTTTCATGCTTATGTCCCCAGAAGTGGAAGGAGGACAAGTCTGAAAAAACAGTTGGATAGGGAGACAAACAGATAGACAGACAATATAATAAATGAAGCATTCGAAAGTTTTGTAACGTCTATACATACGTTCTTATTCTTGAACTCTTTTTTTTCCTGCTTAAAATTTCTAGTCAAAGGAAAATAGGCAGGCTTAAGCAGGTTTTGAAAGATGCTACACAACGTATTGCAATGTTATTGAAAACATTTCTTAAAAATTGTTACATGCGGAACAATAATTTCGTGCTTGCCCAGTGCTTTGCGTAGGGTAACTTTGCAGGACTAAAAATAGTTTTAAAGAAGAATGCGAAACCAAAACAGGGGCAGGAGTAGTTGAGGTGAATTTGTTGTTGGCTGGCTGGCTGGCTGGCTGGCTGTATAAAATAAAAGGACTTTTTAAAGGAAAACTTTAACTTGAACATCGATAGCAAAATAATTTGCTTTTTTACTGCCTTCATTTATTTCCTGCTGCTTTCTTTGGCTGTTACTTAAGCTGTTATTCGTACACTTTAATTTTAATTTCTTTCACTCTTCTTTTCTCCCCATTGCGTTTAACAAAACTTCGTTTTCTTTTTCGTTTTGTTTGTACTTGTTACTTCCGTTTCAGAAAAGTACACAGAGAAGAAATAAAAGAAATTTTTTTAACAAAAATGTATTATTTTTAAATTGCGGGCCTATTTACTAAAATTTAAAAAAAAGATTCGAAAGTTTTTAGTAAGAAAAAAATTAAAAATCAATTACAATTGTGGTATTGTTTTCTGACAATTATTATGACGTTAGAATAATCGCTGGTTATCCTACGTGCCAGGAGCTTGATCCTCAGTGCTGAACTTGTAGTAAAAATTTCTGATGAACAAACTTACATAACCACTTAAGTGGCTATGTTAAGACCTCTTGATGTACAATGCGAAATAAAATCGAAAATCTAGCACTGCAATCGTGTTTGCTTTGTTTCCAATATCCTGCATAGACATGCAGCCTTTAATCCACATTCATTATGAATCCCCTTTGGACACTTGTCCAAACTTTCATTGAAGTGATGGAATTTCCACGTGGCATTTATTTTTCCAGACTACGGCCGTGAAGTCGCCGTGGTGTAGTAGGTAGTGTGTTGGCTTACTATTCGTAAAGCCCGGGTTCGTATCCCAGGTCAGACATCAAAAAAGAAATATGAAAAAAAAAATATTTCTTCGGCGACTTCCTCTCAGCAGATTTCTGGCAAAAACTCTGAGAGTAAAATAAACCTGCCATGAAAAAGTTTCTCAAAATTCTGTCGTTCGGAGTCGACTTTAAACTGTAGGTCCCGCCACTCACGTATAAAATTAACGCACACAACATGAGTGGTGTGAGAAGCTAGGCCGTAATCCTGACTGAAGGGTTGTAATGGCCAATTATGTATGTATGTACGGCCGTCATTTCTAGATATTATCCCTTTTAATGACTAACTGAGTTCTGACCACGACCGTCATTTCTAGATATTATCCCTTTTAATGACAAATTGAGTTCTGGAGTTTTCGCCATCTACTGTCATCCGTTTCTGTGAGTAGCATTGGTTCTGAGCTTCAACACGCTCTCTCTGTGACGTTCTCAACTCTTTTCTTTACCATCCCTGTCACTGTCTTTGCAAATTGTTGGAGCTCCACAGCCATAGCCTTTTGTAAGACTTTTCGTATGGCTGCTCAGTTCACACCTTGGACTTCTCTTGTGTCAGCTCTACTCGGTCCTTAGATTTCTCTTATGACAGCTTTATTCGAATCTCTATACTTTTCTGGTACTGTGCCTGCTAATTTCTCTATTGTAATTCAATGCAATGCAATGCAATGCAATAATGCCAGCCTAGACTAAAGCAGGAGTATTTGGCCTCTTTGAACTCAATAATACAACTCTGGACCAAAGCAGGAGTATTTGGTAACAAAATGAAATATTCTGAGCCCATAGGAAAACTCGCAGATATCTTCCAAGTCGATGTCTGTTCCATCGAAATATGTGCTCAATTCAATTGGAATAGAAGACGCTAAAGGCAGACTATCTGACAGTCCAGCCGTCATTCGATCATTAGTCTCTTGTGAGATTAAATCAAAGATAGTGTGGGACTGTCTAGAGAAGTTTAATCGGCTAGACAGGGAAAATAAAGATACCCCCTGCTGGATACCAGGTCATGCGGGAAGAAGTAGAGCTTCCACGCTGCTGTTGTGACCAGATGCCTTCTGCGGCATGAAAGCAGATGCTAGGAAAGGTATGCTCAACGAAAGTGCAGATAAAGAGAGGCAAAGACTCTTGTAAAATCAAAGGGCTTTTAGGCAATCAAAACTTTTGTTGGGAAACTACAATAAGAGGAGATTTGAGTCATGCATCAGACTATTCAGAAATATTATGACGTTGGTGACCAGTTTTTTGCCAGAGCACTGTAGACTCAGCGTATTTAGAATGAAGATTTTCTTGAGCCCCACATGTAGATTCTGTGATGATGAAAATAAATCAGCGGAAAATATTCTTGGAACGTGTGGGGCATTAATACAGTCCAGAAGGAAACATCATTCATAATTGGTAATTACGACTATATTCTCACGCCACTTATGGTCGTATGTGTTAATTTTTTTATACATGAGTGGCGGAACATACAGTCCAAAAACGACTCCGAGCAAGGGATTTTTTACAGAAACTCTTTATTTTATTTACTCTCATAGTTTTTGCCAGAAATCTGCTGAAATATTTTTTTTATATTTCGTTTTGTTGGAAAATGTCTGATCAGAGGTTTGAACCGTGGTATCACGTCTAATAGTCCAACACACTATCTACCAGACTACGGCGGCTTCCAGAAGGAAACACTTGGCTGCATATTAAGTGCTAAGCAGGGAATTGTCATTGTTGACATTGAGTCCTGAAATTTGTCTAGGCTATAGGCTTGAAGCCGTAGTCTAGTAGGTAGTGTGTTGGCTTATTAGACGTACAGCCAGGGTTCGAGCCCCAGGCCAGACATCAAAATAAAATACAAAAAGTATTTCTTCGGCGATTTCCTCTCAACATATTTCTGGCAAAAACTCTGAGAGTAAATAAAATTGCCATGAAAAGTTTCTCAAAAATCTGTCGTTCGGAGTCGACTTTAAACTGTAGGTCCCACCACTCATGTATAAAATTAACACACACAACATAAGTGGTGTGGGAAACTAGGTCGTAATCCTGACTGAAGGGTTGTAATGACCAATTATGTATGTATGTACAGCTGTGTTCAAAATAATAGGAGTGCTACCATGTAATATTTTCAAAGTTAAAATTTTTTATTGTACCAATTTACAAAACATGATATATTTTAATGGTAGTTACAACGATATGTAAGAAATAAAATACAAAAAAGAATCTGGTAATAAATTTAATATTTACGATGAAATTGATTCATTTCTGTTTTTGCCTCTGAATTCAGTTGATCAAAAAAATAGGAGTGTGAGTGTTCTTTTAAATATAAAAATATAAAAAAACATAATTTAAAGAAAAAAGTTTAAAAATAAGTATGGAAAAATGTAGTTAAAACTTATTCTACAGTGATTCACATAAATTTTTGTAATAGTGGGACGAGAAAAGCACTGTACTGAAGAAAAGAGAAAACTAATTAAAAATCTTCGAAAAAAAGGCAAAACTTACAAAAAAAAACTAAGGAAATCTTAAGTTACTCCGATCAAATGATCACAAATACTTTAAAATATAAATAAAGCCCGAAACGCGTGGGCGCAAGGCCAAAACATCTACTGTCGATGACCGCCGAATTGTGCGATACAGCAAAATAAATCCTTCAGCGTCTTCAAATAAAATTCAAAAGGTTCTGAATCATGCCGTAAGTGTCCCTACTGTTCGTAGGCGTCTGATGGACAACAATTTATTCGCAAGAAGTTCACAAAAGGTGCAATTGTTGACATATAAAACAGGCAGCAGCACCCTTAAAGTTTGCCCAAGAACATATCAAATATCCGAAAGAAAAATGGAGAAACTTATTGTGGACCGACGAAAGCAAAATTGTTTTATTTGGTGGTACTGGGTCTAGACAGTATGTTAGACGTCCGCCAAACACCAAATATAAAGCTCAGTAAACACAAAAGACAGTTAAACATGGTGGAGCAAAACTAATGATATGGGGATGCTTTTCATATAATGGTTTAGGCCCAATACATCGAATTAGAGACATAATGGATAGGAACGTCTATGTCAGCATTATGAGAGAACTGATTTTACCATATTCCACGCCTCTAAAATTTATATTCCAACAAGACAATGACCCGAAACACACCAGTAAATTGGCAAATGAGTGGTTTAGGGTTAATGGGGTAAAGGTTATGGCGTGGCCAGCTCAGTCTCCTGACATTAATCCCATAGAACATCTATGAGGGATGTTAAAAAAATATGTTGCCGAGAGAAAACCGTCAAATGCAACTGAGTTGTGGTCTGTAGTGCAAGATGGGTGGAATAAAATTCCACTAAAACAATGTCAGGATTTAGTTGACTCCATGCCTCGTAGATGTGCTGCTGTAATAAAAAGTAAAGGCTATTCTACCAAATATTAATCGTACTTAAAGTTTCTGATTATAGTCATAAGCATTTTTAACTTTTTTAATAGTAAATTTTTATGAAAACTGAAATACTCCTATTATTTTGAACAGCACTTTTTAAGATATTTTTTTAAACTTCCTGTTATTTACTTGTTGAAAGCTTTATTTAATTAATGAATAACTTAAATAATTTAGTATTGAATCAACATTACATTACACCAAAAAATTGAATTAAACCATGTTTTTTATTTGTTAAAATTTAAGCTTTTGTTTTTCAATGGGCTCACTCCTATTTTTATGAACACAACTGTATGTATAGGCTTGGAGCAGTCATTATAGGAATATGCTATATTCCAACCTTGGATGCATTATTGAAGAAATTGGTCCTGTGTTCAGTTAATGAAATTGAATGCAAATAAATTTTCAGATAAAATATTCCAATGTTTTTATATTTTCTTTTCTCTGCGTGTATTAAATTAGATTGAAAATTATTGTATGGGTTTTATAATAAGGATAACGTTATAGTTGCCAGATAAAGTTAAAAAAATTTAGTTTTTTAATTTATTTTAATATTTTTTTTTTAGTTTAGAATTTCCGGATACCAAAAATTATTTTGATAATTAAAAAAAAAAAAATAAAAAATAATTTTGAATTTAAAAAGAAATCAATTTTTTGTTTGTTTAACTAGCTGTACCCTGCGCGTGTTGCTGCGCCACCAACAAAAATAAATTTGAAGGAAAGACATTACACAAATGTCCAATTAATTTTGAATCGTTTTATTGATTTTGTTTCCCGTTGTCCAGATGATTTAGACGAACGGGCCTGAGTAGTACGCATTCGATCAGTTTCTAATCTCACTTGTCGTTGTTCAAGGGATTCATGCGAACGGGCCTCAGCGGCTTGTACTCGAAGATTTTCCAGTCTCAATGCTTCTTGAGGTGCAGGTCCACCAATTGCTTGTCGCTTTGGAGGCATGATTGCACGGGAACGACGTGAAAAATGCGTTTAAAATTATTAGAATCTCACAATATAGCCAATCCAATTGAACCCAACAGCATTTGTAAAATTTTTCCAAAATTAAAATGTTTCAAACTTGTGATTGACATTTTGCGGAAAGGAGTTATACCTACTAAATGTTATTAAAATCATAAATGATGAATCCTAAAATGTCTGGTATTTGTCCGATCAACACATGATCAAATGCATATTTTACAACTCAATTCATTTTGAGAAATTTTCAGTGGCGCCACCTGTCATAAATTGGCCATACCAACTTATAAAACTTCGTCGACTCATGCGCAACTACTTTGCTAAAGATCATAACATGATCAAATTCACAGTTTAAGATTTAATTCATTTTTAAAAATTTTCAGTGGAGCCACCTGTCGGATATTGGTCATAACAAATTAGAAACCTTCGCCGGTTCATGCGCAACAACTTTGCTAAAGATCGTAACATTATTAAATGGAAAGTTTACGATTTAAATAATTTTTAGTAATTTTCAGTGGCGCCACCTGTCGTAACATGATCAAGTGCATAGTTTACGATTCTATTAATTACATACAAACAAACATTCATTTTTATATATATAGATAAGTTCTATTTAAAGAAAAAAAAAAAACCTGGCAACTATTTTAAGTCTTATTAACAAACTTACAAACATACTCTCATACTCATATATTCCACCAACAAGAAAAAACAGAAAACAAAATTAAAAAAACTAAAGGAAAATGGAAAACAAACAAACACAACATCTTTAAGGGAATTTTAATGGTGGCGTCAACAAATGTCGACAGAAGAAAATGAGAGCAGAAAACAAAACAAAAACTCGCATTCACATCGCAACACAAACACAAACACAAACAAAGAACACTTTTATAGTCTCAAGAAACACACACAAAAAAAAAAAACAAACAATAACGGTTTTATATGATATAGACACAACTAAAGAGAGCAGGTTGGTGCGAGAAAGAGGGAGAGTGAGAATGAAATGTTTTTTTTTTCGTTTGCTTAATGTCCTCATTGTTGCCAAAGCTTAGGTTGGTTATTCGTTTGATTTTTGTTGCTGTAATAGAAAAAGAAATAATCCTACTTTGTCTTCGTCTTCGTCTTCTGCTTCTTCTTCTTCTAATAAATGTAAAAGAAAAAAGAAAAGAGTAAAAAAAAAACAACAAAAACGATGAAAAAATAAAAAGAAATTGAGGTTTTTGTTGTTATAAAAGTATGTCGTCGTCTTTGCCGTTATAGCAGTCATCGTCATTTGGCTCTTTAGCGTCCTTAACAAAGAGTAGAATTGTGTTTTTCTTTCTTTTCTGTTTTTTCTTCTTCTATTTAATATCTTGTGTATGTGTGTGTGTATATGTAAATGTACGTGGTTTGGTTTGTAACTGTAAATCGTAGGTTTATGAAAATATTGTGTCTATCTATGCGTATGTATGTATGTGTAAATCATATTGTATACGTATTTTTGTGTGTGTGAGCATATTTTTGTTCATGGTTTTAAAAAGTTTACTTTGTTGGTAGCTTCTTTGTGTATTTATGTATGTGTGTAAGTGTATTGGTGGTGTTGTTTTCACTTTATTTTCTTTTACTTTCATACTCTCTCTCTCTCTCTCTGTAAAGTTTTATTTGTTTTATTTGTTCCATTTGGACTTCATTTCATTGATGACTTCTTTATGACCATTCTCCCATTTTTATTTTTCAGTTCGTTTTGTTTTTTTTATTATTTTTGTGTGGACAATTTGTTGTTGTTAAAAGTTAGTTTTTGGTTTTTAATGCGGAATTGTTTTTTTAAACGAAACATCACCAGAAACAATGCAGTACGGAAAAATAGCAGCATTTAAACGAGGAAAAATACGAACAGGGTACACCTGTGAGTATGTAGTGATAAATAACATTTCCTATTGAGTACTACTCAATCACAAGATATTTGTTGTACAGATCTGTGGGGGCATATACTCTATGAAGTCACATTAATGCTTCAGTGCCATTAGCAACCATAACCTCTGTGCACTGTGTGTGATCCTTGGAGAAAGCCTTGCTTTTAAATCGCTCGCCCAAAACGAAGCGGAACCTGTAAGAAGTAACTCCTTCACGATATTTCCAAGCTGCTGTTGTTGGTTTTCTGTTTGGCGGTTTCAAGATAGACAAATTCTCCGATTATCTCGTAGTTATGATAACCAATATTTACATGGTAATGTACAGTGTACACCTTTCCCTATTGAGTACTACGCTATCTCACGAGATCTATTGTACAGGCCTGTGGGAGACAAAGGGTTTTCTGTGTGTGCATTATTTAGAGGGAGATTGAACCAATGTTTCTCGTCATATATATGCAGGTTTTGTATAGAAAGTGTTTTCATCAGAGGATGTAATTTTAAACAAAACCAGCTGATAAATATCTCAAATTACTGATGATTATTCGGCTTCCGTTTATATAGCATCCGTACTTTGTAAATCTTAAGAGTCAAAACGTTATGTAAAATTCAATCTGTGCTGGTCGCAGAGAGAACCAGTAAGAGTAAACCACGTACTATCTATTGAAAGATTTTCATGTGACAAGGCAATAAGAACATCTGCTAACAGGGTACGATTGGAAATCATTTAATGAGATTGTTTACTGAGAAGATTAAAAATCTTTTTTTATTGCAAAATTGGTTTAAAAATTTACTTTCATTTTTCTTATGTTTTTACATTATTTTTAAATTTTTTTTCACTGTGGTTACATAACACATACAAAATTGGTCAGTACAAGCATGCAACCAGGATTTCGACTTAGCTTCTCACACCACTTATGTTGTGTGTGTTAATTTTATACTTGAGTGGCGGGACCTGCAGTTTAAAGTCGAATTCGAACGACAGATTTTTTGAGAAATTTGTCATGGCAATTTTATTTACTCTCAGAGAGTTTTTGCCAGAAATCTGTTGAGATATTCCGTCTTGTTGAAGGTGTCTGAGATAGAGTTTGAACCCTGTCCTCAAGTATAGTAAGCCAACTTACTAGACTACGGCGATTTCACCTGTTTTTAACATAATTAAATCGATCGACCTTTTTAACAATCTTTGTTGAAAACTTCAGATAAATTTTTTAAAATTTATTGTAATTTAAACGTATTTTTCTTATTTTTTTTATTATAAAGAAAGAAAATCTTCCAAATCTTTCATTCAAACAAAAAACAAAACATTTTCATATGCCAACAGGGCGTATAAGTGATATTTTTATAACACACTTATACTCCTACACTTGCTTGTCTCTCACTCTCGCTCTGTCTCTCTAACAACAATTAATGGCTAAAGACTCGTTACACTTCAAAATCTCACACAGATGTTTAACAGAGAGACAGTAGGAGAGAGGATGAGTATTGAGTAGGTATTTCAATGGGTATGTGTGTGTATGTATATAATATGAAATAAATTCCTGTGTACAACACAGTTTATCGCATGAATTGCATGTGGTATGGCTTGTTTCTTTGTTTAAGTGTTGGTATATACAACATTTGTTTACATCTGCATACTCATACATATGTATATGCGAGAATGATAACATACACACACGGAATGTATACGGAATGTAGTGTTTGTGCGTATGTGAAAATGTATGTGTTAATTTAACAGGCGCGAATAACATGACGACAGGTGATGTTCTATAAAGAAAATTTTGCACATACACATGCACAACATTACGCATATACACATATACATACATTAATATAACTGTTTTCCTTTCCATGTTTTTTCTTCTTTTTTTAATGCAATAAACACTCTGTCTCCCTTTATGCGAAAGCGAAAAAGGAGTATAAGGTGTGAGGAGTGCTTAAGTAGTGAGTGAATTGTAACACAATCAAAATATGTTTGAGAAAAAAACAAAAAATAAAATAAACGGCTTTTATTTTTTATTCTCTCTCTCATGTCTTGTTTTTTTTTGTTTTCTCGACACTAGTTTCTTTTTTTTTTGTATAAAAATTGTTGCTTTTTTATTATGCTGTTAACCTAATGAAAAAACGTTGAGAATGATAATGATGTGTTAAAACTTTTTACTCTCTTTTCTCTCTCTCTCACTCTCTGTTGCTGTTTGTGCAATATTTTGCATTATTTCACTGGGCATATTATTGATGCTCATTAACATTTATTTAATGCTGCTAAAAGCATTATAATGATAATGATGGTTATGATGATGATGAAAAAATTCTTCTCTTTTTTAAATATTTATTTTGAAATTAAATTTAAATAATATTCGTAATAAAAACAAAAACATAAACTATTACGATTTAACATTTCCATGTTTAAATGTTTATTTTATGTTTTCATAATAAATTATGGAGAAAAATGCAAATAAAAAACGATGCGTTTCTGTTGTTTCTGATTTTATTTTTATTAAAATATTTACTCAATTAATTTTACAAGTTAAATTAATAAAGATCCAAGTTAAATTAATAAAGATCCAGGACGGCTAATATTTCTATTTTGAGAAGGATTTGCTACATTTCTTAGTTCCTGTCGTTACCTACTTTTCTGCAAAAAACCGAAGAACGAACATAATCAACTTTTAGATGACCTCCAAGGTATGGTATACCGATGGATAAAGTTTTCCAGATTTAGGAAATCGATTCTAATGGCTGTCATCCTGACATTATAGTCGAGGACATTAGAGAATATGAAATACCCACATCCAGAGACTTTCGGGTAGTCAAAGAACTCTTAAAGACCCTATGTCGACCATGATCACGTTGAAAACTGTATGTGATTGTCTAGATTTTTGCGGATACGCTAGTGAACTTATACACCAGTTCACTGAGTTGGATTCCAGGACATTTCCGTGATAATAGTAATGAAATGACAAACTATTTGGCAAATTTGCAGTTAATTTTGCCTTTAATAAACCCTCAGATATTCAGTGGACTTCAAAAAGCCAATACAATAAAATATTTAGGAACCAAGGACGGCATTTATTGCTTGTTGGTGTAATTATGGCGGCTAATTTTAGGCCGTGGTCTAGTAGGTAGTGTGTTGGCTTATTAGACGTAAAACCAAGGTTTCGAGCCCCAGGCCAGACATCAAGACAAAAAACAAAAAGTATTTCTTCGGCGACTTCCTCTCAGCAAATTTCTGGCAAAAACTTTGAGAGTACATACGATTGCCATAAAAAGTTTCTCAAAAATCTGTCGTTCGGAGTCGGTTTTAAACTATAGGTCCCACCACTCATGTAGAAAATTAACACACTCAACATAAGTGGTGTGAGAAATTAAGTAGTAATCCTGACTGTAGGGTTGTAATGATCAATTATGTACGTTACGTTCGTAACACCTACAGGGGTATCATCGCTAAACAGAGTAAACCGAACCCTTTTAACGAGGGACTTTACATTGTAACCTGAGGTAACGCCTGAACAAAATTGGTTATTATTAGACCAACGTCAGCCTAGAGAATGTATACAGCGCACACTTAAAATTGTCCAAAAATTTCTGTGTCTCTGGCGGAGCTGAGGCCACAAAACGTCTTTTTTTTATCAATGTCCGGTACTTGAAAAAGAAAAAAGAAGAAGAATTTTTGGGCAACCAGAATTTTTGTGATTAAACATGTCTGCCCAAGTCTCTATCAAAAGGCTCTCGGGATGGTTGCCAAATGACAACCAGGAGCTGTAATTATATGATGGAATAGATAATATCGGGACCCCCAAGTGCAAATTTGACCTAACTCAACCTAGACAAACGTTTTGTCCCTTTTGTGAAAGTGCTCTTGTCAGATAGAGGCTTCACTATTTTGTTGACAATATAGGACTTTGATTTGTCACTCTACGTTTAGAAAAATCATCTGCAACCTGAGCTTCCCAAAAGGATATCGTCCTTTTTCTTAAGCAATTTCCCCTAAAGTTCTATGCGATTACAAATTAAGGCTTCTAACTAAGAAAGCTTATGCCACACGCCTGCGCTCGTCGCCATATCTGATGGGGCGCATATACTCTATGAAGTATTTTTCACACACAGGTACCGAAAACAGTCACATGAATGCTTCAACGTCCCTAGTAACAATGGCGTCTTGTACAATGTGTGTGATTCATGGAGACTGTGTTGCTTTTAAACCGGAACCTGTAGGAAGTAAGTCCTTCACAATATTTCCAAACTACGGTTGTTAGTTGTATGTTTGGTGGTTTCAAGATAGACAAATTCTTCGATTGTATCGTAGTTGTGATTGCTAACATTTACATTGTTTTACAGTTCTATGGATAACTTAGTTTTATCATTCTTTACTGCTGGAACCTCTTTCAGGGATGCCTTTTAAATATTTGCAAAGCTCACAGTTACATCTCTCAGTGTTCTACACCTGATATCGAGTGCAACTGATGGATCATTTAAAAACTTTTCTAATAAACTGTGAAAAAAATATCACACAGAAGAAACTATCACTCTGACTGGTATCGAAAAGCAGTTTTTCTATCTGAATTGACGATCTTGTGTCAGTTTGGGTCAAAGTCTGGTATTAGTTCAGAAGCATGGATCAGCGGATTCAGAATAAAATATTTGAAAGCCATCTTAAAACCGGTGGATAACTTCCGAATGCAACTTTATGACTTCGAAAGATGTTCTCAATTCAATTCGAACTTACTTACTTACTTAATTGGCCATAACAACCCGTTTAACCGATTTCGGCCTGCACATCCTTCCAGGCGCCTCTGCTTCTTGCGCGCCTACGCCAGTTGGTCACACCAATCGATGACAGGGCTTCCTCGATTTGGTCCTTCCAACGAATACAATGTCGTCCTCTTCGCCGACTTCCCCAAACCTCCCTTCCCCTCCTCCCTTCGAACGACATATCCGAGCCAGCGCAGCCGCTGGGTATTAATACGCTGCACAACGTCTATGTCGTTGAGGAGCTCATACAGCTCACTGTTGTATCGGATGCGGAAATCATCGCCAACTCGCACTGGACCGAATATCTTACGCAGGACTTTTCTCTCGAACACTCTCAAGGCCGCTGCATCAGTTCCTAATAGGGTCCATGCCTTTGCGCCATAAAGAAGCACGGGTAGGATGAGTATCCTGTAGAGTGTTAGTTTTGTCGTACGAGAGAGGTCTCTGCTACTCAATTGCCTATTGAGACCATAGTAGCACCTGTTGGCAAGAGTGATCCTGCGCTTGATCTCCAGACTGACATCATTTCTGGTGGTAACGGCGGAGCCAAGATAAATAAATTCCTTGACTGTTTCAAAAGTATAGCCCACACTCCCGCCTTTCGCAGAACACTCTCCATGACGAAGTTTAAGAGGTCGCATGATAAGGGGTCGCCTTCTTTGAAACCTCACACGGTATCAAAAGGTTCGGAGAGGATTATACTCGAACAGATTATAGAATTACTATCGGACAAGTAAGCTGAGATTTAAGCATTTGGCTTTTGCCTCGAATTTAGTATTGAAAAGTTCTGTGAAAGATTATATGAAAATAAAATGGAATTCACGAGTATTTTTTGGCGCCTAATAGAGTCATCACATTTTTGCTTTCATTACAAAACACCTGTCATATCCTTTTGTGGTTAAATGCAACCTACTTTTGGCTTAAAAGTCCTTATGACTTTTTGAGCGATTATTGCATAACGTCTGTCTGTCCTTCTTGTCGTCTTGTGTTAAAAATGTCGCCATAATTTACAGTTGATGTGGTGATAATTGTTTGAACTTTTCACTGAAATTTCCACTTTAGTGGCGAAGTTTGTAGGTGTGCCACGTGTTTTCTTATTAAATAATGGCCGGACTTAATTAAACTCCCAATGGGTTACTGCAAGACGTGAGAAAATAAGCGAATATTTAAAATAGAATTAAAAATTTAGAAAAAAAAACTCCACGTTATGCGTTTAATTAAGTCATTACGAGTTGCATAGCAAGGAGTTTTATGGTTAGAATTAAAATCAAATAATTTTAATTTACGTGACAACGTATTTTTTTTTCGCCGAGGAGGGGTAAATGTTCTTAACCGCACCATAGAGGAAGTCGTCACATCCTCCGTGTGTGGGGCCCTCACCCACTAAATCCCCCCTCGTCTCCTGTGGACTTGTTTGTGCCCACTCCGGAACTACGGTGGTATTACTTCGGAGTGGAGTCCTTTTGGCCCCTTCATGTTCACATCCACGTCCGGATTGCGAATCGAAATTTGAGGAGTCATCTAAGCGTCTCCACTATTCCTTTCGTCTAGATCATCGTCTCGGTTACGCCCGGCACGTGTGACAGTATCACCTATGCCGACATGCTTACTCGTTCTGCAGCTTCAAGATCTCTCTTCTTCCGTCTCAGAATGCGCTCTACGTAATTCACTACCGACGTCCAATTCTCACTACTCGCAATCATAACCCCGACAATATTAGCGGCTGTGATTATTCCGACTATTGACGTCAGTACAGAGCGATAGCGCTGCCAGCGTGCACACTCGAAAACAGTGTGCTCTGCGTCATCAATTACCTCCCCTTCCTCGTACAGACAGTAAGAGGAGGCGGCCTTGCCCATTCTGTGAAGATATTTCCTAAAATATCCGTGACCCGATAGCATCTGTGGAACGTAGTAGTTTATCTCTCCAAATTTTCGACCGATCTATGGCCTTATGTCCGGGATAAGTCTCGCGGTCCATCTTCCTCTATCTTCCTCGTTCCATCGTTGTTGCCATTTTGAAAAGGTGTTTTCCCTGAAGTAACCGGTTATACGATTTCCAGCTCCGCTCTGCCGCCAGCAGATCCACAGGGATTATACCCGCTATCACCAGTACGGCCGGAGCGGACACTGTACAGTACGCCGAGGCGACACGCAATGTAGCCGTTCTCTGTACCGATACCAGTGCTTTTGTCCGCTTCTTAACATCCAGTGTTTCGGCCCAAATTTCGCTCCCATAAAGCATAATGCTGTTTCCAACATCCATCAGGAGTCTCCGTCTCGCCGGTAGCGGTCCTCCAATATTCGCCATTAATTAATTAATACGTGGCAAGCGTATGGCAAGCATCTGAACATTATTATGTAATCGGCTGAAAGCAACACTGAGAAAGAGAAGCTGTTAACCAATTTGAGAGAAGTAACATAAACAAGGTGGCCGCTAACAACTGCCACAGTTCTGTAATCCCTGTTGGAAGACCCTATAAACACCTTCATCTAAAACTTGGGAATTGATATGCGGTAGGTCTTTGCCTGTTGTAGTAAGTTCATCAGCTATACAATAACCCAAGGTACTCCTGTACCCTGACCGGTAGCCCATCTTAGACTGGCACAAATTAGATGCGAGTGTGTTTAAAATTCTGTTAAAAAAACATTTTTATTCAAACAAATTAAACTAAAACTAAGTCTCCCCTGTCCAAGTCCATATCAATTTTAATCCGTTGAATATTCACTTTCGGTTTGCCTATCCTCCGCTGCTATAGGATCCGCATTACTTCTAGTCGTTCGCCTGCGTTTACTAGCATTCGTCTTATTTGGCGGCCGTTCATAGTTTACATCAGCGGATGATTTACGTTTTCTACCCCTGCCCCTATACAATGAATGCATTTTACCAGCTTTCGTCATCGTTTGGTTCCTTTGAGATTCACGTAACTCTTGTAGCAACGTTATAACACCCGATTGGAATTGTAAAGTATGATCCTCATCAAGACTATTCACAGAGGGTAGAATACCCTTAAAGAAATTCCAATGGCGATTGTCGTTTAAATACTTGTAGGCATTGAATGACACAGGACATGCTGTGGCGACTTGAGGTGGTGGACTAGCTATTGAAGTTTCAAACTGTGGCACGGCTAAAGGTGGTAGTGATAGTGGTGGTGGTGGTGGTGGTGGTAGCACTGGTGGTGATACTTCTTGTTCTACTTCATTACTACCCCGTGCCTTTATAAATATACTAGAGCGTGTCTTTTTTGCTGTTGCATTAGTTTTATGAGCCTTACTTTCACTCGCTTTATTTAACTCAATCGCCGGTGTTATATCCACTTCATTTAAAGGCCAATCCTCATCATCGGTTGTGTTATTATATCTTCCATTGGCATTTTCTAGATCTTGTGAGGGTTCTGTTTTCGTATGAATTTCTTCTTCTTTAATTTGTTCATTTGCCACGGTTGAGTTGTCTTTACCGGCACTATCCTCCCCATTGTTCTCACCGTAGCTCAGATCATTATTGCTGATTTGGGTTTCGGTTCGATAGCCATACAGTTCATCATTGCTAAGGTAGGACATGGCAAAATCATAGGGTCGACGTTTGCATTTCAATATCTTTTGCATGAATTGCAATTCGTTGTGATAAATATACGGTTTTGGCGGTTTTTTAGTCTTCTCATCGTAACCGTACTTCATCGATTTTACCCAGGAATCTCGTATGTGTGTCCATTTTTTCATAATCAAGCGGGCTGTAAAGAAAGAAAGAAAGAAGAGAAGAAATAATGTGTGATCATTGGAACCAGCAGCTAAACACAATGCCTTGGACAGTAAAAGTGGAAAGAGTTTCCTTTCGATTCGAGAGAAACATAAGAAACTTTCTCACAAACAGATGCAAAGGCTCATAGTCACGTTCATTGTAAATGTTATTCTCTGGGGGGTTTTAAGAAGGTTTCTTAATGTATTCGATGGTAGCATTTTTCTCCCCTTTTCCCGGATTCAAACCTAAATTGCTTGGGTTTGCCAATTTCATTCATTAGTGGCGGACCTACAGTTCAATGTCTGCTCTGCACGACTGATTTGAGATGAATTTTCTTTAGTTTTTGCCAGAAGAGGTACGAATGAAATTTTTGCTTATATTTCCCCATTTGGTTTCAAGATCTCAGAGCTAAAATTTAAACTCGGTATCCACTAGACTAAAGTACCCAGTGGGTAGCGCCAGTCAAACTGCTTGTAAGGCTGCTGAGTGGTCAGTGTAAGCTTGGGATTGGTTTCAGTCTGTAGTTTGTTTCTTGTTAGTCTGCTGCATAGCTCTGATCTCCTTTTGTTGTAATTCCTCAACAAAAGTTTTGATTGTCTCAAACCCACTTGGTTAGAGTAGAGTTCTTGCCTCTCTTTATTTTTATTTTCTAATTATCGGCTGCTACTCTGCACAAGGGTTCTGGCTCTACCAACAACGAGAAAGCTACCCTCCTCGCAAGCTAGTGAGCTTGCTCATTGTCGAGAATTCCCACCCAGCAGAGAGTGTTATTCCGTCAACCTTACTGATTCTGCTTTTTTAGACAGTTCCATGCAAACTTCGATTGAACCGTATAAGAACCGAGTATTCGAATGATAGTCTAAGTGTCGAACAGAGCGCATCTTTCGATGGCTATACTTTCGTTTCAAAGGCACCCGGGAGTTTCCTCATGCGCTCGGAATATTTTATTGTGGAACTAAAAACTTCTGCTTCTGTCCCTGGATTCGTTCATAACTCATCTTTATACCACAAAATAGTCCCTCTTTTAAGAGAGTATGCAACTTCCAGATTACTTCATACATTTTTGTTATTGAGCCTTGTTGCAAAGGCATTTCCAAACCACAGACTCTACTGGCTCAGTCCAGAGGACCGTTAAGGACGGAGTTGTCAGCCAATTGATTCCTTCGGTCACGCAATCCTCTAATGAATTTCATTTCAGAATTGTCTCCCATCAACCTAACCATAGTCATTAAAGTTTTGGTCATCATTGCCATGGGCAGTGGACTTAAAATTTTAGGACAGGTTCTCACGGCCCCTGTTATATTAACAGACGCTAAGCTGTATATCTTGCCAATTGAGCAGTTTTCGGAATCGTTGTGTCTGTCCAGAAAATTGCCCCAGTGAAATTGCTTTCGTGGTATTCATCCAGCACATAGTTTCTGGATTGTAACCCCGGGACTTCCCTGCTAGTCTCCTACATATATCATTATGACATGGCTGACCATTCCTGAAATGCTTTTGAATATAGACAGAGTAGGAGCTAATTTTTATAGAAACAAAAAAATCGATTTTTATTTCACTGCAGAAAACCCTGAAAGAAAATTTAATTTAAAAATTTTTCCCGAATAATTCCCATTATTTTTAATCCCATTTTTATTTTTTTTTCCAGCTGGTGGCAACCCATAACTAAAAACGTCATTAAAAACTCATAACAAAAACAAAATAAACATTGCGAGCATTGAATACTGCAAAGAATTCCAAAGCAAAAAAGAAAGACAGATAGAGAGAGAGAGAGAGAAAAACAAAAAACCGTTTGACTTACTAAATTCCTCTTTCGCCTTCGGTGGCATACGCTCATAATTCTCATTGACAAACGTGCAAATCTCACGCCATGATGTTTCCTTTAACGAACGGTCTTTATAGTCCTCCGATGTTTTATCCCATAAAGCGGGCCGTTCACCGATTAAATGAATTAAAAACTTTACGCTGATATTCTCCTTGGTGGCCATGGTGTTGTAGAAAATTCTCAACCAACAACAAAACAAATGCAAATAAAAATAACGTTTCGTTAAGCAAACCGTTCTCGTTAAGAGTACTAAATGAACTGAAACGAAAACGTGGGCAGAGAAAACAAAACAAAACAAAAAAAAAAAGTAACGAGAAGTGACGTACACTGTCAAATAAAGAAAAACGTCAACGTTAGCTGCAATAAACAAAAGAAAAACGTAAACGAAACGAAAAACCACAATCAACGAATACCAACCAACGCGTTTATTTTATTCAACTTTAAACGATAACGTTTACGTTTTCATTTCTACCATAAACAACAACAACAACAACATCTGCTGCCATCTGCTTTGTACGTGACATGCCTGTGTAAGTATGCCTCGTGTTTGTTTGTTGTTAAGGTGATAACATGACCGACCGTATCATTAAACCAGGGTTCGTCAAAAAATTTTTGGTTATGTGTTAGTGAGTAAGAGAGAGAAAATAAGTTGAGAGAATTTATTTATTTACAGCCATAGAAAAGTGTTAGTAATATACGCTATTTTTATTTTCGTTTCATCAACATCGTATGTAAAGCTATCGATCTTTGGCTTAATAATTTTAGATAATTTTATGAAAAGAACACAAAGCTATCCATCTTTGGCTTAAAAATTAGACCATGTTTTTTAGAATAATAAAAATAAAAAGAATAAAAACCCCACTTTTTATTAAAAGAAAAAAAGCGAACATTCTAAAGCATTTAAAAAAATTATACTATGCGACAAAATAAAAAAAATGAAATACGCCTAGCTAATAACATAGAACATTTTTAACATAAAATATTTTTTGAGTGTTATGCTGAAATAAAATGATAAAGCATCCGCCGCACATGTGTTCTTGTCGCAGTCTGATAGACAACTAAATGAAAAAACACAAGAATGCGTGTGAGTTCTCTTTGCACAACAGTGCTATGAAATGGTAAACTATGCATTAAACAATTTTATTATAAATTACTTATGTTTGTTCTCTTATTACTACTACCACTACTACTACTACTCTAGCACTCTCTTAAAATTCAATTTTTATTTTACTTATGCTTTCTCTTTTGTTTTCATTGCAAAGAGAATTTTCTCTTTATTTGTTATAGTAACCATACTCGCCCCTTCCTTTTGTTTTTGTATTAAATTTTTAAAATTGTTTTGATTTTTTTTTTGTAACTGAAAGAGCAATTTGAAGAGATACAGGTTGGGTGGCCTGTGTTTTTTTTTATAACAATGTTGCCAATTACATGGTTTCGTATTACATCGTTTGTGGGAATAAGTTAATGGCGATGTAATTGAAGGAAATTATGTGCAATAGTATGTAGGGCATGTAATTTTCTATATCGATTGAAGGCATGCACAAATGATTGTTCAATTAAGACCGTGTTTAAATGTTTATATTTTAGTGTTTAAAATCAATTGAATTTTTAATATTTATTATTGGAATTTAATTAAAAATTATTTATTAAGTTTTAACGGAAAAAATTATTTAAAAATCAAGTAGCCCGTGTGTGAAAAAAAATTTCGATGTCTGGGATAATGTCTTCCTGGAGGATATCGTTCTGAACGCCTAAGAGTTATAACATCAACCGAAATTTCGAAGAAAATCGTGAATGAAAAGTGTGTTTTTCACTCTGCTACAGCTCTAGCTATAGTGTCATTCATCTTTATTCATGCAGTAAAATTTCCATTTTAATTATATGATATAGGCAGCTGTCTGAACCATGTTGACGTCCTCAATTGCTGCATACAAAATCGTAGACTTCCAACAGAAATTGATTGTAATGATATTCTCACAGTGAAAATGCAAGTCATCGATAAATATATTGTAGAGAATGGAAATCGTCGATGAATATAATCAGAATATGCAAGTTATCGATAAATATACTGTGGGAAAGCAAGTTATCGATAAATATACTGTAGAAAATGCAAGTTATCGGTACATGTACCATAAATTATCGACACACTAATAAATATACTATAGAAAATGCAAGTTATCTATAAATATACTGTAGAAAATGCAAGTCATCGATAAATTTATTATAGAAAATACATGTTATCGATGCATATACTGTAGGAAGTACAAGTTATCGACACAATATGTATTTCAGCCTTTCAAAAGCCTGTTCGAATACACCGAACGAGGATGCTCCAGAGATAGCAAAGTGAGAAGATGTCCTTAAGATATTGGTTCATTTACTTCAGGCTTGTTGCGTTGGTGGTATCAAGTTCATAATTTTTTGTCTTTCTTTGTATACTCCTGCCTCTAGAGCTATCAAATTGTATGACCCTATACTTGGGAGTTTGGCGTCCGATGCAATATAGCCTCTTATTAAGTGCAACACACTGTCGAGAGCAGCATTTAAAAGCAGGATGGTGGAGTAAGACTGCCATTGCGCAGGGGATAGAAAATCTCGGTGTTATGCAGAGGATCTCACTAATTAAGTCTGGCAATTTAAAATGTGTGGAAATTGTTGCACGATCTATTATGGCGGAGCAAGCAAGTGAGAAACTTATTAAATCAGACAGTGATCGCCAGAAAACGAGAGAAAATGGAGTAGCGATGGTAAGGTGAGGAGAAAATTAGGAAGTTATAAAGAAAAAAAATTGGAGATAAATAAAGCCGAAGTCCATAAATCGAGGGGGAGCGAAAATCTGCTTGCAAATAAACCGAATTAGCCTGAAAGCTATAAGGCGGAAAAGTGTAAAGTCAAGTAAGCCACAATAGCGAAGTGAGGGGCACTGTAGGCTCAGGATATACTTATTCAGAATTTAGATTCTGCGATGAAGACATGAATTATCGGAACAAATTCTTGGAAACCTGATAGTTGAAAATATTTAATTTTAAAATATTTTAATTTCAATTAATTAAAATTGTACGCTCAAATGTCATTAATTTTATCAATAAAATACTTTAAAAATTCTAAAAGCCAATTAAATTTCTAAAGGATAACCAGCACTTTACCTATAAACCAAGTGGCAATATTATGACCGTTATAGTATAAGCAGAGAGCGAAGGAAAAAAATAACAAAAAAATCATGTTGAAAATACGATAAAATAATAACAAAAACAACAACAACAATAGCAGCAGTCATGGTAAAACATTTAAAAACAAAACACAATAAGTGTCAGTTTTTTTTTTGTTGTTATGTTTTAAATTTTGTTTGGTTTCTGCTTAAAGTGGTGTGAGTATTACAGATGTTTGTTTGTATTATTGAGCATAACAGTGATAATGATGACTATGGTAGTGGTGGTGGTTGTTGTTGCTGCTATTGTTTTGCCATTTAAACAACAGTCAGTGAGTGTGAGAGGCGATGGTGTATAAATAAATGAGAGCAGCTGTCATTACTGAAACCGTTCTACTAAACGGAAAAAGGTGATGCTCACACTTATGTTTTTTTTTTTTTTGTAGGTCGGTCGTGTGACAACAATAATAAGCTACAACATGCCTTATGCAACTTGCTAGTAGCTAAGATATGTTGTGTAGACATGTGTCACATACATGTTTGCTTACAACTGGGTGTGTGAACACAACTTGTATGTTCGCAACATGTCATAAGTTGCTTAACAACTTCTTGTCTACAAACATGTTGCTTTCAACAGGTTAGTTTAACATTTGTTTGGGTTGTAGTAGTTGAAAGTATGATAAGATGTTAAAACATGTGTTGTGTGTTTTATAAATAGTCAGCTGTTTTGAGGTACTCGTTTATGGGTGTGTGTGTGTGTGTGGATGAGTGTGTTTTGCTTCTGGCACGTTTTAAATTAAATGATTAAATAAAAAATCATAATATTTACTCTTCACTAAGTAATGTACTCTCAATTAAATTAACGCTTCTGTTATTTTTTTGTTTTTGCCATTTTACTCTCTCGCTCTCTCTCGGTTTATATATATTTTGTGTAATTGCTCTCTCTCTCTCTCTCTCTGTATCCGGCTCTGTGTCTCTTTCAAATCAAACTAATTTTATCTCTCGTATTATTATGCGCTCTTTCTCTTAGTAGTTCTCTAGCAAGAGTAATTTGTTATTTTTGTTTTGTTTTGCTGGTCTGTATTTGTATTGCTGTTGTTGTTGTTGCTGCTGGATTTCCTTTACACGATGTAAAATCATCGGAAGTCAAAGACATTTTATACACTTGCATTCCTGACTTATGTTTACTTCATTCCCTTTTCTCATAACTTTTTCCAACACAATGACGATGGTCGTGAGAAGGGGGGAGAGGTATTTAACAGAAATAAAATAAAAATTTCATCTCAATTTTGTTCATTCCAGAATGTTTTCGTTTTTTCTGTTTTTTTTTTTTTTTTTTTGGGTGTTGGGGAGAGTTTATGAATCTTGTTTACCCGAAATAAAAATAAAAATGTTTTTGTCGTTGTTGTTGTTCTTGTTGTTGTTAATATGTTAAGGATTTACATTGTGTCATGCTTCTGTGGGTGTTTGTCTGTATGTGTTTAAAAATTTACCATTTAATGTTTTTGTTTTTGTTTTTCTCTTTTTCCTTTGCCTCTCTGTGTTATTTATTTATTTTTTGTTTTTTTTCTGTTCAGTTTTATTTCAGTTTGTTTTTGTTTTTATTTAAATATCTCATCATATTTTGTAGCCATTGTTGTTTTGTTGTTGTTATTACTTTTTTTCTTCTTATGTTGTTATTATTTTATGGAGGGAGTTTGTATTTATAAATACACATGCCTGAGTGTGTGTGGCTGTGCCTTTAAATAATTGTGTTTTTTTTGGTTCTGCTGTGTGCCGTATTTATTTCAAATATTTTGTGTGGAGTTTGTTTTTTGTTGTTGAATTTTTTTTTTTGGGGAGTAGAGCAGCATTGCCTGTCATCATTTTATTGTTGCTGTTGTTGTTGTCTGTTAAAGTGTACGATTGTGGCGAATGTGTACGTTTTTTCATGTTTAAACTTTAGAGCGCTAAAGTGAGAAATTTATTATGGATGGATGGACGAATTGTTGTTGTTGTTTTTGTAGGCTAATGTGTGTAGGGCTTGTAGGGTAGAATGGTTAGTTATTCGTACGATTTGTAATTAATTTATTAACAAATGAATTTCGTTTTATCAATTTAAGTAAATACTATGCCATCGTTTTTTAATGAAAAAAATTATTAAAATATTTTTTTCTTTCGATTTTTGTTCATTGAATAATTTTAATTGTACAAAATTAAAATTACTAAATTTAAATGAAAAAGAAAGGCCTTCTCTTTTAAGAAAGTACTTCTCATTTTATAGACTAGTGAATAGAGAAAGGTTTCTTTTAAAGAAGAGTACTTTATTAAGAAAAATAATAAAAGTTTTTGTTTAAAAAGTACTTATTCAGCAGAGTGTATTATTAAATAAAGTGCTATAAAATAAAGAAAACCTTAAAGTACCTTCTTAAGAAAATACATGAAAATACTGGCAAGAAAAAACGTTTTTAGAAAAGTACTTTTCAAAGAGTGTACCAAAAGTATCTTGAAAAAAAATACACAAACGTACTGTCAAGAAAAACCGTTTTCAGAGAGCACTTTTTAAAGAAAGTACTAAAATACATTAAAAAACCGTAAAGTACCATTAGGAAATAAAATTTTCAATAAGGTACTTTTTAAGGAAAGAGTACTTTCTAAAGATAAAGTACCTTAAAGTAATAAGTTTTCAGGAAATTACTGTTTTAATATGTAGTTTTACAAAGTACTTTGTTCAAAAGGTACTTTTTAGAGAAAGCACAAAAAGTACATTACAAAGAATATATAGGAAAGTAACGTTAAGAAAAATATTTTCAAAAAACTACTTTATAAAGGAATAGTACTTTAAGGAAGCGACGTATTCAGAAAAGTACTGTCTAACAAAGTACTTCTTAAACAAAGTACTTTTTTAAACAGCACTTTTAACAAAGTACTTTTTAAAACAGCACTTACCTTTAAAACATCTGATGCAAAATGATGTGATCTAAAGGAACTGCATTTTTTAAATATTTCTTGCTTGACAAAATTAAATTTTCTGAAAAAAAAAAGTGAACGTATCTCATTAAGAAAGTCCTTCTTTGTAGTTTCTTAGAACGAAAGAGACTAAATTAGCATCCCTTTTTGAAGAATTAGTTGTTTTAAAATTTTTTTCTAAAGGACAATTTTAAAAAGAGTACTTTTATAGAAAAGTACTTTCTTTAAATGTACTTTTTCAAAAAAGTGTTTTCGAAGAAAACAATTTTTTTTAGAAAGTACAATCTAGGCAAAAAATTTAGTTAAATAATTAATAAAAGTACTTTTTCAAAGAAGTACTTCTTTCATAAAGTATCACTTAAAAAATGTCTTGTACTATTGGAATATTTTATAAAAAGTACATTTTAGAGAAGTATTTAAAAAAGAATAACTTATTCAAAAAAGAACCTTGTTTTGAATTCGAATGTAAAAACAATACTAGAAGAACATTCTTCATACATTTTGTAGGGACCTTACAGAGAAATGTATACTTGTGCTTGTTTATGTCTGCCTGCTTGGCTAAACGATTTATTTTACGGCAATAAATTATTCGATTCTATTGGAAATTAGCATTACAATCCATTCGATATCATTTTAATCAAAACTGTCAAAACAAAGCAAAGAAAAAAAAAGAAAAACATTTTACAAAAGACGTAACGAATACGAATGCTAATGCGACCGATACGTATGAGAATAATAGGCCACCAGACAGTAGCAAACGATTAAAACCCCCCCCCCCCTCCCCCTTTGTAATGCGAATGAGTGCTTTGACTGCACATAGCCAGTGAACAACATTCATAAGCGATACATAAGCTGACTGACTGGCATTAAGAAATGAAAAGAAGAATTAAGAACGTACGAGAAATGAAAACAAAAAAGAACAAAGAAATTAAAAAAAAAACAACAGAAGACAAATTACGCAAATAAAGAAATTGTAGACGGTCAAGGTTGAAATTTCAAAGAAAAAATTTCGAAAATATTGGAAATTAAAAATTTGGTTTAGCTTCGTAATCTATGAAGATTTATTGATTTTTAGTATCGTCGGGGACTTGCGAACTTTTGAACAGTTGAAAACGACATCTGGTTGAAGCCACATACATACAGTGTTGGAAGCCACATACATACAGTGTTGACTGTATGTCAAATGAGTTGGCATTTATTCAGTCTGTTTTATCAAATCACACCACGCTTACTCCATGAGCTCAAGAGCAGTTGACAACTGCACCTAATTAAAGCGTCTACAGCGCTGAGGCCCATTTCTGAATGAATAGTTATGTCAGCAGACAAACTTTTTGAATTGTGGGATATTCAAGATCGTCCAATGTATACCGAGAAAGCCATTGTTTGTTGTAGATTTTGAACTGGTGGCGTTTTTGGTCCATATATGTATCTTTGAAAACGGCATTTTCCAGGCCATTTTGTTATGAATTGGATGGTCTCGATACCAATGACATGTTGTTTTAAGAGGACGGCGCTACATGTCACACAGGTCATGCTACATTGAATATCTTATACGAGCGATTTGAGGGTATTCTCATCTCACGTGGAGGTTAAGTGAACTGGCTACGGAGACTGTGCAATTTGCCACCGTTAGACCTTACTTGTGGGGTTTTCTTTACGTGTGGGAGTCATGGAAAATTGGACATTCTGTTTGCACTCCACTCAGAGAAGTCGTGCTGGACATTTGTACGTGGTTATATTTCACAAAAAAGTTGCCGTAGTCTAGTAGGTAGTGTGTTGGCTTATTAGACGTAAAGCCAGGGTTCGAGCCCCAGGCCAGACATCAAGACAAAATACAAAAAGTATTTCTTCGGCGACTTTCTCTCAGCAGATTTCTAGCAAAAATTCTGGGAGTAAATAAAATTGCCATGAAAAGTTTCTCAAAAATCTGTCGTTCGCAGTCGACTTTAAACTGTAGGTCCCACCACTCATGTATAAAATTAACACAAACAACACAAGTGGTGTGAGAAACTAGGACGTTGTACAATGGGTGAATTCGACCTCCGAGTACTGTACTTGTCTTATTTGGCAAGTATACGTCCTCTAACCTAACATAACCTAACCTTCCACACAAGAGGGCTTAGATGGGTCTTTCAAACGAATAAAATATTTCGATAACTCCCCTACCCCCACTTAGGGCTGCAATGCATCTTTCACCTCACCTTTTAAGAACGAATTGTTTTAAGGACGAACGCTTGTCTGATGCATGACACAAATCTCATTTCATTGCAATTGTCTAGCAAAAGTTTAGCTTGTCTCGAACCCAATTGAATTGAGAAGAGTTTTTGTCACTCTTCATCTTCTCTTTTGCCGAGCATTCCCTTTCGAATTTATTTTCCTAATCTCCAGAAATTGCACGTCCTATTAGCGGCGACGTAGTTTCCCTCTTTGCTGGTTCATTTAACTGCTTATTGCCATGAATTTCTACAGTAGGCCTGTTGTAGCGTATTGCACTGTATTTTATGTAGTATGTATGCATAATGCCACCGAAAGTCGGTTAAAACAACAACAACAACAGCAGCAAATTGTTATTCATTTTGAATTAAAATCAAACGCGCCAATTATTGAATAATTGCAAACGAAAAACAAAAACAAAAACAAAAATAAAAACAAAAAATATCCAGTGAAAACAACAAATATAATCAAGAAAGAAAACAATAACAACAACAAAAACAACCGTAAGAAAAAATATATTAATTTTTTAAACACGTTAATATATGCGCGTACGCTTAAAATTTGACATTTCCTCGACGCTTAGCATCGTTTAAGCTCATTGACTCGATGATTTATGCGTCAATTAATTTAACAACAACAACTACAATAACAATAAAATTTATTTCGTATTTTTTTTATTTTTTTTTTGTCTGAATAATTGCAAATTGCAATGGAAAAATTGTTTTTTTTTTGTTTGCCAAATAATATTCGTATTTAAAATTGTCTGTTAAAATAAAAGTACTTTTCTTTCTTAAACAATTATAGAAGAAGAGGGAGAAGAAGTACCTTTATTTAAGGATATCAGCAATTTGTTCTGATTTTTAAAATCATAGTTTTGGAGTTCAAAAAATGTGTTCCAATTCCAAAAAGTACTTTTTATGGTTCTGACCTCATGATTTCGGTTTCAATAATGAAACTGGACCTCCAATGTTTGCAGAAATTTTTTATGAATTGTTGTATTGCGTCCTCAATTTCGTAGTTTCAAAAATGGCTGTCTGGTAAAGCTATCCGCTGTTGAATGTGATAGGTTCGCTAACATTCGAAGAATACGGAAAACTCATTACATACTTGGTGTGACAATTCAAGACTTGAAGTCGCCGTAGTCTAGAAGGTAGTGTGTTGGCTTATTAGACGTAAAGCTAGGGTTCGAGCTCCAGGCCAGGCATCAAAACAAAATACAAAAAGTATTTCTTCGGCGACTTCCTCTCAGCAGATTGCTGGCAAATACTCGGAGAGTAAATAAAAATTGCCATGAAAAGTTTCTCAAAAATCTGTCGTTCCGAGTCGACTTTAAACTGTAGGTCCCGCTACTCATGTATAAAATTTACACACACAACATAAGCGGTGTAAGAAACTAGATTGTAATCCTGACTGAAGGGTTGTAATGACCAATTATGTATGTATTCAAGCCATTTTTGAAGCATTACCGGGTGATAATTGTTGTTATAATCGATCAAATGTGCATGGCATAGGCAAGACTATGGAGACATTTGAAGGAACTTGAAGCATTACAGATATAAACTGTACCATTATTGGCTATTACAACCCTTTAGTCAGGATTACAATCTAGCTTCTCACACCACTTATGTTGTATGTGTTAATTTTATCCACAAGTGGTAGGTGTTACACTTTAAAGTCGTCTCCAGGCAGATTTTTGAGGAGCATAATTTTTATTTATTCTCAGAATTTGTTTGACACAAATCTGCTGAGAGAAAGTCGTCAAAGAAATATTTTTGTTTTCATATTTCGTTTCGATCGAAGTGTCTGTTCACGATTCACACCCCAGAATCGTGGCTTCACGTCTAATAAGCCAACACACTACCCACTAGACTGCGGCGACTTCTAATGTCGGCTATACATCATCATAATGTACACACTGTCGTATAATTCGAATTTATCCAATGCCTCGAAATTTTATATTAATTTTGGAACTCCATTCCCATAAAGTCATATTCACATAACAATTAAAACCGGCTAACCATTCACAACATCGTAGATATGCTGTTTGGGAGCTAGAATAACAGGCTTTCAATGTTAATTTGTTGAACAAAATTTTCTTCAGCAATGAAACTCTCTTCACACTCAGTAACACAATTGTCGCATATGAGTCCTTATACATAGAACCCAGAAGTCATTGTGTCATTTCCTACATCCTCTCCTTTTTATCCTATTCTTTCTATTATCCTTCCCTCTTTAAAGACGTTGTACAATTGGTGAATTCGACATCCGGGTACTGTACTTGTCTTAATTGACAAGTACACGTCCTCGAACCTAACTTAACCTTGTGGCAAAACCATAGCTTTCGGAAGAACAAACTACTGGATGCGTATTATTGACATTTCAAAAACAAAACCATGTAATAATAGTTTCCCTCCTTTCAGAGTGCAATGAAATGATGGGTGTATGTTGTCTACATACCATCATTATAGACATCTACAGTTTAATTTTTATATTTCTAGATTCTGCTCTAGAATGTGCCCCTCAAACCATTATTTCCAATAACCATTTTACACTCCGTTTAAATGAGTAGAAAAAAAAACTTGCCTCCAAATGTCACGCAAATCTATTACAGAGCCATCGGCAATGAAAACAACAAATTGAACAATTTTAATAAAAAAAAAAAAACAAAACAAAACAAAAAAAAATTATTTTTTAAATCACTCTCGAACGAAGAAAAAAAATCTGAAATAATAACGACAAATTACTTAAAAAAAAAAAAAACAAGAAAAAAACTACGAATGATTTGTCTGTCGTTTGCATCACTTATATTGTGCATGACAGAAACTTGTTAATTTTGTCCACAACTTAAGCTCGGCAGCTGTATGTTTAGCTAAGATGATTACAATGCCAGCGACAAAGCAGCAAAACGACAAAAGCTTTTAAGCGGTAATGAGAAATATGCTGCGAGCTTACTTGCACAATTTTCATTGTGGTGTACATACTCTAAGGATCCAAGGCGAGTTTTGCTATCAAGAATTGTGTCTTCATCACCATAGAGTTTACTTTGGTACTGGTCATAGTATAGTCATTATCTCAGCGATTTTTTATTTTAGTCCATGGCTTGGGTGATCACGTATAACAATGTATTATTTTATTACGAATACAATGCTTCAATCCTCCTCAAATTATTCCAATTAAGAGCCTTAGACCTTAATATCATGGATGAAATTATTGCTATACAACGAAAGATGGCAACCCCATCATTCTAGAACTTGCCACAATATACCAATCACCTGTTTAGCTAGAAAAAAAAAACTTTCGAGTTTCTTGTCGTATATGAAGGCAACATAATAATTTCAAATATTTTCCCTTAAGCCTTGCCGTTTTGCAGCCTAGTGACCTAATTCTAATCAAATTTCTTCTAATTAGATTAAGATACTCTCATGCAAGATGCAAAGCAGAAAATATGCCATTCACTTACCATACTCACCACACACTCCTTCTTCACCCTTGCAGTTAGTCAGCCATTTGTTTATTCAAATTCAACAAAGTAAACAAAGCAAATGCAATACAAAGTAACACTCTTCACTTCTAGCCAGTCAAACATATTGGCCCACCCGTTACGCCGTCACATTATCATTATCCAACCATCCATCCACTCACTCACTTATAAGTGCTCGTTTATCTTTGTTCAGACTTAAATGGGTTTGTTTGTGTTTGTTCGTCTGACTAAAATGTCGTCGTCGTCGTCTTCGTCAACCTCATACATTTCATACTTATTTACTACGATTCTTATTATATTTGAAGTCATCATGCTTTCAAGTTATATAAGAGTATGTGTGTGTGTATGTATGTGTATATTATAATCTGTCATCTTCCATATTATTTTGTGAAGAATCAAAGCAAAGTATGACAAGCAAGCAAAATACTACTAGGTTGACAACTGAATTGAACTGAGCTGTAGTGAACGTTCAAAGAGTAACGCAAATTAATGTCATTTTAAAAATAATATGATGATTCTGCTGTTGTTGTTGTTGCTGCTGTTTTTCAAAACATTGTTTCTTATTGTTGTTGCAAAAAAAAAACAAAAAAAAAATCAAACAATAATTAAATGGCTGCTAGCGATCGCAGTGCATTTCAACTTGACATGATTCGTAGCGAAGGAATGAAATTTGATGCGCACATAGAAGGAAAAGAAAATGTACATCCGGTAGGCACTTTATAGATTTTTAAATGCTCTGAAGAATTACAATTAAACGGAAGTTTAAACTCATACATATATTACAGAGAATTCAAAAGCATTTATGATACCTCTTGGCATGACCTTTTGTTTGGCATAAGCTGCCAGATAACGTTGTAACTTTTACTTGCATTTGAGTAATTACTCGCGGATATTAAGCAAACGGACATGCGAAAGATGTGCTTGGACAGGAGCATTCGAGCATTTGTCTCCTATTAGGTTGACTTTAGATTTGTATGGATTTGTTTTCTTTTTTCTTCTGAAGGCAATGGAAACCTTTTATAAGTCACAGATGTCCGTAGTTATGCTTAGTTTTTACAGACTAAAATCACCTTCTACTCTCCATCTCTAAATTCTACGGATCTGTCTGCCACAGGAGATGTTTTTAAACTCTTCTCAGCACTTAATTTCCTTGGGTTCTCCTCCACTCTCAACTCACATAATTATCGTTCTAACATAACGGTCTACATCTGGATTTGAAGCATTATTTTCTCTGCATTGTGGGGCTCGATATCTTGTTCTATAATTGCCTACAGCTGCAGCTTGTTTGCTTTAAACTTAGGCCATGAAAACCGCTCAATATCCTTGCCTATATTAGAATGTGTATGTCGGGCTATTAGAAATTTTGTTATCCGCATATTTGTAGATTTAACCTCCGTATCCTGCATGATCGCTAAGAAACTAAGTGTGATAATTGTTTATCTCATCATACACATACATACATACTTGGTCACTACAACCCTTCAGTCAGGATTACGACCTAGTTTCTAGTTATCTCATCATAGTGTCGTCTCATTCACATGGAAAGTTTTGAAGTAAGTCTGAACGACTGAATACCCATCCGAGTTTCTGTCAATGTCTTTATCTTATCACTGATAATTCGCTCTTTCCCTCTCTCTCTTTCTCTCTATGGTGGAAGCCATTCTTTTTCGTTTACTTTTCTGGTCTCCTTAGTATTGAAATTGTTCGGCTTTAGCGTTTGCAGCATTCTCAGACAATGTTGGGCATGGGAGAAACATAATCTTCTGTTAATAGGCTTTTAGCCTATATGCCGATATTAACTTTCTTCTTGTCTCCTATGTTTAGAGGTTTCTAGACCAACCTGGCACTGCGTACATTAAGGCCCTCGTTCTTCTACCCTGTTTAAGATTTCGTATATTTGAACTCATGTAACAAAAGCGGAAATATATAGGACGTTAAAAAAGGATAATCGCAGGTTGAGTCTCTCAGTTAGGCAGGGAAAATACAGTCACTTTGCCGGATAAGAATTCATAATAAAAATCTATACTTCTGTTAGCTAAGCTAACCTGTACATTAAAAACATCAGCGGCGTGGTACACTTCACTGGGAGTGTGTGTTAATGTTTTCGTCCCTCTAGGCAGTAACTTACGTACGGGCATAACATTACATAACATCAATACATATGAAATGAGGTACACTGGTGCAAGGATTAACGACTATAATTTAAACTGAAAGGTGTGTCTTGGCTGTCTCAAGTATTTAGAGAACCTGTGCGGTTGAGTCCTGACTTTTGACCTTGACTTTTGATATTCTTCGCTCTGTTGAATTCTTACCAATATATTTCTATCGCATATGAACTGTATTGCCTCTATGGTTTTGTGGATTTCTACTGATATTAACAGTTCTTCTGAATTTTCCACTGTAATGAAAAGGAAAATTATCCTTCAAATCTCGTAAGCACTGATTTCTTTTACTCTGCTTAGGCACTCTTCTATATTTATCAGCATATTTAAAGATTTTTTGCTTATCAATCCTACAATGATTGTCTCTTTCGCTTTACTCGAAAAACTCTCTGATGTTTAGTTCCAAACTTTAACAGTTAATAACAGCCACGGATGACCATAGACAATGTCGTGTCATCGTTGAATAGGCTCTCAAGCAGTTGGCTATTGAACTCAATTTTCTTCCAAAACTAATCTTATGCGATAAGGCTTATTACTCAATGAATTGGATGATCTGGACACCTACGATATTCGGCGCTGCGTGCCTCACAATCCGAAGTTGCACATCATCCTTACACTGCTTCACCAGAGGGGATTAAAGTCTTTTAATTTTAGGTGTTATGATGAAAATTTTTCTTCATTCTACGTCATTAGAATCCAAATCACTTTACCGACAAGCACTTGTAACACAAATTCACACAATCTCAACATTTCTTGTCACTACACCTTATACATTGTTGGAAAAAATAATAGGGACAATATATTCAATATATTCTTAAATTTTTATTTACTTTTCCATAAATAATACAAAGTATATACATTAAATTAAAGGTATTGAAATAGTTTAACTAATAAAATAAAAATAAATGACTAGTTGTGCAAAATTCTTGAAAAAGGCCTGGACAAAAATAATAGGGACACTTTATGTTAGGCTAAAAATATGTATATTTTGTTAAGCATTACCATCATTTGCAGACATTATTTCAATATTTGGTTGAAGCACCTTTCATTTTTATTACCTCCTGACAGCGACGATTCATAGATCCTTCAGGATTCGCACAGACGTCAGGGGGAATTGAATACCATGTCTCTTGAATTTTTTCCCACAATTCCTGTTTATTTTTTGATTTAAAGTTGCCGATTTTATATTTTAGGACTCCCCAGAGGAGTTCAATGGGGTTTAAGTCCGGTGATTGGGACGGACACACCATTACAGGCACCTCATTCTGTTGAAACCACAATTTGACGCTTCTAACGGAATGCTTCGGATCATTGTCTTGCATAAATTGCCATTTAAGTGGCATTTTGTCCTCGGCAAACGGAAGCATTTTATTCTGCAGAATATCTATGTAGTCAGCTGCACACATTTTGCCCTGAATCCAAACAATAGGGCCAACGCCAGATGCCGAAAAACACCCCCATAGCATTATCGACCCTCACCCATGTTTGACTGTCTTTTTTGTATAATTTTGGGTTAAATTCTGTATTTACATAGATATTCTACATTTGTAAAGAATCTCTTTACCAACAAGCACTTGTAACACTAAACCACACCATCTCAAGATTTCTTATTACTACACCTTATACATATTTTACTCTCTTCTACAACTGTTCACAAATAAAAAAAAAAAATCTATAAATCATGAGTGTTGCAATTAAATTGTCAATCATTATTCAACCAGCGACAACAATGTTTTGTCAACAACAATTTGAAAAAACGAAGTGTTTGAAAATATTACAACAACGACAACAACAATAATAACCACAAATTAAAACATATTTATCTTATACTCACTTATAATACCCGTACTCTCTTTCAAAGAAACATATTTCATGTTGTTTTTAATTAATTTTCTTTTAATTAAGTGTTAATCAGACAACAACTACAGCAACAGCAACAGCAACAACACCATCCTATGGAATGAAATTATTAAAGAAAATGACTCAATTATTATCATACTGGGCACCCAGTATGCTAGTCTGTCTGTCTGTATATGTATGCGAACGATAGAAATCAATTCCATTTAAATAATGAGTGTGACTCTCTGTCTCTGTCTCCAATGGACACATTTAATGGGTACCAGTATTGAGTGTTGCCACTTAATTTGCATAATTTTTTATTCTGTTTTTTTTTTCTTTTTTGTGACATTCCCATACAGCAACAACAAACAACCAAATAGCCAAATAACTAACCGGTAAATTATCGAAATACTGAAATTAAACGTGACCGTATGCATATCCACATGTATAGTGGGTATATGTAGTGGTGTATACACAGTGAAAATGATAACATTTGTCACACCGTTTTAACGCACAAATTAAATGCAACACTGTGACGACAAGCAGTAAGCATAGAGCGTGTGTGATAAATGGATTTGAATCGTATTTAACGCTGGGCTACGACAAAACCTGTGTATATTGCTTGAAGAGGGGCTTCTGTTCCAAATTTTGTTTCGTTTTTTTTTGTTATATTAAATTTTGGTTCTTGTCGCATGAAACTTATCCGATTATCTTGTACATTTTCTCTTTTTTCTTTAAAAATCACTCTTAATTGACTCTTGTGACATCTTCTGGTATTGTATTGTACATTTCAGTGACTCGCAATCTTTCCTGTCACACAGCAAATACCCATTTTTTCTAGTGGTTCCTGTAGTTTTCAATAATAAAAGCTTTGCCTGGGACTGCATAGTGGCTGAGAGGCATAATTGTACTGGAAAAAGTAGGTAATCGAGTGCATTATCGTAGAACTTCTCACTTAAAATGATCATGATAACCATTATCACCCTATATTGCTTCAAAAGTGGCTTGAATACATACATAATTGGTCATTACTACCCTTCAGTCAGGATTGCGACCTAGCTTCTCACACCACTAATGTTGTGTGTGTTAATTTTATACATGAGTGGTGGGACCTGCAGTTTAAAGTCGGCTCCGAACGTCATATTTTTGAGAAACTTTTCATGACAATTTTATTTCTCTCAAGTGTGTTTGCCAGAAATCTGCTGAGAGGCAGTTGCACAAAGGAATATTTTTTCATACTCCATTTTGTTGGAGATATTCTGACCCAGGGTTTGAACCCAGGCCTCATGTCTAATAAGCCAACACCCTACCTACTAGACTACGGTAACTTCCAGCATATTAGAAACGCACAACTGTTGCAAAATCTGCGCCGATTTCCTAACGTTTGCAAGCTCTCAAAAACTCGGCCTTTCACAGACCACAACTTAATGCACTTTTTTCGTCGCGACTTGGGCTTGAACTTGTACAAACTTCAACTCACCGATGAACTTAAGGTAAACAATGACTATAGACAACGATGTGTGTTTGCTGGATGGGTTCTGGAGCAGTTGGTAACTCATCCTAGCTTACATTGAAAAGCCATCTTCATTTTTGGATAAATGGGTACGTGAAGAAACAATATTATCGGATTTCGAATGATTTTCGTCCACATGAGATCCAAAATCGTTCAATGCATCCCGATAAAGGCACTGTTTGGTATGTGATTTTGGGCTAGTGGGTTCATCGATTCATATTTCTTTGATAATAACATTGACCAGGCCATCACTGGCAATGGTGGGTACTATAGGTCGTTGGTTACGAAAATTTTTTGACGTGAATTGAATGATCCAGGCAGCCAGGCCAACGACATATGGTT